>CM024612.1:1603264-2262962 GCA_014182575.1 Eucalyptus decipiens
ACTTGGCCAGCATCGGTTACCAAGAATGCGGTTGGTGTCAATGATGGTGTTAACTCTGTGAGCACACAAGTACGGTGCAGTAGTTGAATTCTTCACGGATGGCTTTCTGATGAGAGCATCGAGTTTCAACATCAACAGCTGCAGTCGCTTCATCGAGAACAAGAATCTTTGATCTTCTTAGTAATGCTCGAGCAAGACACAGCATTTGCCTCTGTCCGACACTGAAGTTCTCTCCACCCTCAGAAACCTTGACGGGACACAGCCAACATCAATATCAACAGAGATCTCTAACTTTGCCTTTTTAACTAACAAGAAAGAACCAATGGATTCATCTTAAAGCCAATAGAATAATGCCAGAGCATTAAACAGCTTCTTGGATATGGACGATTCTAAACTTATATAAAAGTTGATATATCAACTTACTTAAGACTTACCTTACCAAAAAAAAAAAAAAAAGCTTACTTAAGACTTCAGATACTATAACATCTCACTTATGTAGAAACTGCTATACAAGGACCCTTCAGTTTTTTTTTTGCTGGTAAAACAATTCCAATGTCTACCACTTTGCCCACTCACCCAGTCCTGCCCAGAATGACGGCTCTGTTCCTATGCCTTGTGGTCTATAAGTTAGTTCAGGAGAGGGATATTATACATTTAATTCTGCAGGTAATATAAAATGTTTCTATTTTAGGTTCTCGGTGAGATGAGCTAACTGTAGTGCAAGCAAAGCATTTGAGCAAAAACATTTATAATGATGCATAGAAGATTATTGCCATTGTCCGGGACCAATCTTGTCTACATATCATTTAACTTCAAAAAGGTTAACAATCCATGCTAATTTTAACTACATAATTTGTGCGTCTAAAAAGTAAAGGACAAATTATGAGATGATATTCCCTTCATTAAATTCTTTGTCCCCCTAGACCGTGCTTCGCTGAATGCACTGCATATGCATGTCAAACTTTTTGCTGAATACTAATTCATGTCACTTGCCTTGCATTATTTCAACTCAATTTCTCTCCTTTCTCTGCCAAAGGGCTTTAACCTAGTCAATAGTCAGAGTCAGCATCTCAACACTTACATGTTTTGGACGATGTCTACCAATCCTTGTCCTTC
Source organism: Eucalyptus decipiens (assembly GCA_014182575.1). Lineage (NCBI taxonomy): Eukaryota > Viridiplantae > Streptophyta > Magnoliopsida > Myrtales > Myrtaceae > Eucalyptus > Eucalyptus decipiens. The sequence goes on from CM024612.1 coordinate 1,604,381, forward strand.
ACAAGACAATTTTCGTAACTAAATTATTTTCATAACGTAGTGAATGGTCAGGGTAAATACTGATAATGTCATCAAAATAAACCCGAATCCAAGAGGAATAGCTATGATCCTTTCATTAACATTTTACATCTAGTAACTTTATTACAAACTTACCTCAGCATCCAGACAGGAAGAGTTCCTCCTGATGACATCCTTCTAATGTTTCTCCAGAGCCTCCCAGAGGTCAGCATCATTATGTTCACTGAAAGGGTCGAGATTGAATCTCACAGTTCCTACAGAAAATTGAAAAGAAATAAACTATTTGAGATGATATTTATTCTCCACGAAAATGGAGTGCAAAAGTCTTTTTTGGTATTTTGTAGAAGCTTCTCATTTCACAGTAATGGAATTCAGTGTACGCAATTATGATTCGTATTGTAGCCTTTGTCACATGAAATATCAGACAGCACATGAAAGAGAAAGTTGGTCGTTTCTTATGCAGAATGTTCCTCGGAATCAAACCAAAGTAGGACAGTGAATTGAGACATTTGAACTGATTAGGTTTGTCAGCAGATTGTTCATATCAACAAGAAAGCAACCGTCTAAGAGCAGCTGGGTAAGGAGTTGGATCATGGATTGTAAGTAGCTCTTGTGAACCAATGCGCCAAGGAGTAAATAGCTCTGGACCTCAATATTGGACGTAATAAGTGAGACTCTCAACTATAAATTGGTTTGAGGACATAGCAACATCAACCAGTGAGAAAACGGTAAAGCATGAACTTCGTTAGCAGATTTTCCTATGGAATATGAGAGAGGTTGATGGAAATGGCATTGGCAAGAAAGAAGTGATTTTAACATTTTCAGGAGATGAAGAATTTCACAGTCCCGGTATCCTTCCACTCAGGTTGTTTTTCTTCTTGGTGTAAGTTTCGGTGTAAGGATTTTCTGTACATTTGCCTGTCCTCAATATAATTATTACCCTTTCTACCAAAAATAAAAAAGAATTTCACAGTGCCTACCTGAGAAGAGAACCGGTGACTGTGGTATAATGCTAAGGACTTTCCTCAAATCTTCGAGTCCTATCTTGGAATTGTTGCACCCATCTATCAAGATTCTTCCTTTTTCCAGCTCGACAATTCGGAACAAAGCATTTATCATGCTAGATTTTCCGGCACCAGTTCTTCCGACTATTCCCAGTTTCTCACAGGGCGCTACTGAAAGGACAATCCATGCAAGACAGGAGGAAGTTCAGGTCTGTAACGAAGGACCACATCTTCGAATTCAATGGATCCTGATGAAGGCCATCCTGGAGGGGGACGGTTTCCCTCTAATATAGCCGGAGCCTCAGAAGGCAATTCTATGTACACCCCACACGTTCTGCGGCATTTAGACTATTCTCAGCATTGCTTGCTTGTCTCAGAACAGCATTCAGATTGTTCGTTACATTCAGAGTGTAGCTGAGAGGAGACCCATGGTTGATGCAAATGCTGCTCTGTTTTCTGCTGTTCCGGTCTGCATGATCGCAAATGTCGTGGTCAACCAGATCATTATGCCTCAAGAGTCCCCAACCTTACATTGAGCCAACGGTTGGAACCTATATTGACAAGGGTGAATCTGATGTTATCGTCCATGGCCTTGGCGTTTATGTTGGCAACCTATCATATGCTTTATATGCACGTATTGTTGACAAGCCGTTCATGGCTTCTCGAATTGTGCATAAACTGGAGATCTGGTGATTGAATCAACCGTTTAACTTCTCGAGATGTATTCTGTTAACATCCACAAGGCAAACATTTAGAAAGACAATTATATCCAAACTTCCAAATAAATCGGCTACAGGTAGGAGAAAACATGCGTTGGAACAAAAGAGATGTAATGCTATAGATCAGTTAAAAGGATGTACTGTTAGCCTTGATGAATACCGCCCCCTCCGCCAAAAAAAAAAGAAAATGACAAAAAGATGGCTAGGATAACGGGCTCCACTAGCTGACTTCACTTTTGAGCGTACCCCAATAAGAAATTTTAGGTCCGAGCCCCTGGTGCTCTTAGTCACTCTTTCACGATTGTAGAAGGATTTTTGGAAATCGTGTCTCAAAATTTCCTCTATGAAACATTTAAATGATGGTGTGTGGAGACACAGGCATAACAAGAAAAGGCAAATAGAACATGAAATCGTCAGCTTGTTCAGTAAAAACTAGCCAACCCCACTTAGTGGAAAGAGGCTTGCAATCTTTGCAGTAAGTAGCATAGAACATATCATTCTGTATGAAAACATTGAGGCCTGGGCAAAATTGCGCTCACCTGGTAATACAGATAGGCTGCATAAAACAAAATCAATAGTGGCATTATGGCCCAAAGAGAGGTGTGCTCACGATTCCTATAAGCACAAAAAGTCGAAAGTAGCTGCCAGACTTGGATCATAAAAAAATTTACAAGTTGGGCGACATTGCGATCTATGCTGCCTAAATCCTTGGCAAACCTGTTGATTACTCTTTTAATTGGGTTGGTGTGAAAGAAAAGCATTGGAGCCCTAAATATAGACTGAGCATAGAATCATGCAATCTTTTTGCTGCACGAAGACTTGAAATAATCACCCAATAAGCATTAATCAGTGTCATGGTCACCTGATTCACAGAAACATGGGAGTCGTCACGGAAGTTGCTAGAAAGACGTACCCTTCAGTTGACATACCCACATCAACCAAAGACTCTGAAACAGAAATATAGCGAAGCTAGCAAATAGTCTGTTTCGTGGTATGGTAACTTGGATTTTCTTCAAAATTACATCATTATTTCTGCACTATAAACAAAAAGTTGTAATAAAACACAAGGACTGAGAGGTAATGTGGCTTTCCCACTTCATCAATAATCAACAGAGAAATTATTCGGGCACAAGCTTCTTAGAAGATTGTAAACTTGGAGAAACTAATTTGGAGATATAACTGAATTTTGAGGTACCTGTCCAAAGGACAGGAGTGCGTAGATCAATATGAAGAATCATGGTCTGTAGTTCTCCGAGGTGCTTTGATCTGTCAAAAACTCAACCATGTGCTATTTGAGATTCGAAGAATTTCACTTGAAATATAGTATATAAAGAGTACTGCCGCCACCCATAGGCCTCCCAGTGCCTCTTTGTACCTTAAAATTGATATAGCAAAAAAGAATATCAGTTCATATGCATGTCACGCATAAGTAGCATTAGTGTCATGTAATCCTATTAATATGGTCCAAATTTATGAGTCCTCATAAAACTAGAGGCAAAAAGCATTTCTGAAAATAAAACACTGTTTGGGGTTTCAATTAAAAGGAATTAGCACAAGCATGGACCATTGGTGTGTAAGCATTCAGTCGTAAGCATGAAAAATAGTTATCATGTGGACGAAACCAAAGCATCACAGGAAAAGGTACATAGAGGCCTTGTGATGTCAAGTGAAGCTGAGAAAGGAATGCTGTGCTTACACTAAATCAATATTGCCCCCCCTACAGCCTTAGGTGCTACATGGACCTTCCTGAACTTCTTGTTCAAGACGTCATATGTATGTTTGAGATCATTTAATTGGCTTATTTGAACCCTATTTCCGTTGTCGAATTCAAGAAAAATTTTAGGTCATGAATTTCTCATTTATTTTTAAGCCTTTTTCGTAAATAATCTGTCTATAGAACAAGTGTTAGAAGATGAAGCTTCATATCATGCATTTTAGCACCTGTTCAGGACTTTCCAACTCACGACGCCTGTTTACCTTTCCTCTTGCTTAATAAGTACTGACTTCCCTCCTTTACCTTTCTTCCCATGACCTTGATCTTTTGGCAATTCATTAACAGTGCTGTTAGCTGATGGTTTGGATGTTTTCTCCTCTACATTTTTCTTTTCCCCCTCCTCATTCTCTTCTCTTTGTTCCTCCATTTTTCCTGCATTCTCCATAAGTTTCTGGAACAGCACCCCACTTCTAGAGAGCTCCTCAAAAGTCCCCTCCTCCTTGACCATTCCTTCATGAACCAAAATGATTCGATCCACTTGAGGAAGAAAATGTAGCTGGTTGGTGACAAGAACCCTGGTCTTTTCTCGCAGCTCTTCCTTGATACAGCTGTTGAACACCTGTAGGCGTCTGCGGGTTAGTACAAGCTAATATCTGAAATGGCCTCATTTCTGAAAATTCATAAAAGAAATGCTACTGAATGGAAGATCTATGAATATTAAAGTAAAGCTCACTTCAGACATGTAGTTTAGTCGAGGCAAAGGTTATAATACCCCATATTATTAAAAATAGAAAAAAAGAAGCTGGTGAAACAAAGACAATAACAGATATACCCAAATTAAAGTCAAGAAGTCCCAAATCATAAACTGCTTATGAGTATTGAGATTAGCAGATTTTGCTTCGACTAACCCATGATTGGTTGCAGCAACTTATCTTAAAGGGAAGGACCGTAGGATCAACACTCTTATCCTTGTTTAACTGTAGATGGTGCTTATGAGAATCGAAATTACAAGATGTTGCTTCGATTATCCTATGAAGCATTTGACTGTGCTTCGCATAAAAAGCTTTTCTAGTATACAAGTAATTGTTGAAGCCATACAACATCAATTACTACATCTATGGTAATCTGAAGCGACTAATATTCTGTGTCATGAATTTTATACCTGTCGACCAACATGAGCATCCAGAGCACTAAAGGGGTCATCAAATATGTAAACATCTGAATTCGAGTAAACAGCCCTGGCCATGGAAACCCTCTGCTTTTGCCCTCCGCTTATATTTAGCCCTCTTTCGCCAATCTCGGTAAGATCATGACCCTGAAGAATAAATGAAACAGATGATTAACGCATCACATCCCGCGTTAATAAGAGAATCTTGCAAAGAACTGAGTCCCACTTAACTGGAAGCAAATCGAGATCAAGCTCCAGTTCAGTAATGCTGACTGCCTTCCAATACCTTTCTGCTTCAAATTCGGATCCAAATAATATGTTGTCACGCACCTGATATCACACACTAGGAGATTAGGGCAAGAGATAAAATGATGATAAGGCGCGCAACATTGCTAGAAAAACAAAACCAGCACTGTGCAACTTACGGTGGCATTGAAAATCCATGACACTTGAGGAACATAAGCAACAGTTCCTCGTAAGGCAACCCATGCATCAGAGATAGGAGGGAGTTCCCCAAGCATTGCGGGTATGAGAGATGTCTTTCCTTCTCCAGTACCACCAACAATAGCAACTAAGCTGCCAACTGGTATGTCCAGATTGATGTTCGACAATGTGGGCTTTTCTGCCTGAAGTTAGCTTAAAATTTAGCCTCCACTTGAAATAAGACATTGCAACTAAAAGACTGGGAACCACCACAAATGACAATTTAGTTATCCTGAATCATTGAATATCAGTTAGAATGACGGGTTCAACCGGATATATTGGACGGGTTCGGACTTGTAATCCTCTTGGTGATTTTCCTAGATGAAAGTATCGAGCATTGTAATGAAGCAATGCAAGCCCATAGGAAGCTAATGCAAAAGGATGCCCGAATGTATAGAGTAATTATTATATATTAGTTGGCTTATAAATCATTAGTTTAAGATTGTTATGCATTGTTCATGATAACTTAGTTTCAAATCTATGCAAGTACCATCCTTAAACTACATTATTTAAATGTAATGAATACACATAGAGTCGAGGAAATAAATTGGATCTCGTCCGAATATAAACATAATTTAATGGCCATTATAAACTCGGGACGAGTGTATTGTATCTCTCTTCATAGTTGCATGAACTTTCTGGTCTTGCGACTTTCCCTCTGACTTACTCCTTCGCCCACGCTGAGGGAAGTTTCTTTTATTTTAATTTTCCGTGAAGCTTTTATTGTTCTCTAGGGATGGACATTAAACTGAAAAAAAAAAAAAAAATGACACAAATGATTCGTAAATTCTAACTCAATGGGTAATATTGTCCCTAATATTTCAATTTATTTGATGGGGTCCCTAAACTTTTCGTATATATTCAATCTAGTCTTTAAACTATATGAAAATATCCAAATTTATCATAAATTTGCTAATTTGTCTTCCAATAGGGTAAATTTGAATGGTGGATAAAAGAAAACATTAAACGTGGATTTTCCATGTAAGATGTTCAACTCTAATTAGAATATAACAATCTTTTTTTTTTTTTTTTTGGTCAGAATAGAATAATCCTTTTAATTTGTTTAATTTTTTCAATTTGGAAAAATAATTATCCATGTCATTTGATACCATGGGTTTTTATATCTTGATTTAATTTGAATATTTTACGTGAACAATCCATGTGTAACATTATCTTTTGCCCATCATTCAAACTTACCCGATTGGAAGCCAAATTAGCAGATTCGATTAATTTGAATTAGTAGAATGATAATATTAGATGTTTCCATATAATTTAGGGACTAGAATGAACATTTATCAAAAGTTCAGAAGTTATATTAAATAAATTAGAAGTTTAAAAAAAAGATATTCTACACTAGATTAAAGTTTAGGGATCGCATTAAATAAATTAAAATTTCATAAACGACGCTACGCTTGGACATTTTGGGTAGTTATCCCTAAACTAGAAGCTATCCCTCTGCGATGTACCATAAAAGAACTCTCCTATTCTGAAAGAAGAGAAAAAGGTGCACTCTCTAATTTGCTCCAATACTATTTAAAAGTTAATTTCGAACAATCGTGCAAATGAGCGCCCGTGGCCTAATGGATAAGGCGTCTGACTTCTAATCAGACGATTGTGGGTTCGAGTCCCACCGGGCGTGCTTTGCATTTTCATGAGGATTTTTTTTTTCTCTTCAATATTGCAATTTCCTTAATTATTTGATGAAATCTCAGTTGGAATTGTAGGTTTCCGTCTTATGTCATACGTTTTGAATTATTTAATGACTTTTTAATGACTGACCAAAAAAAAAATGACTTTTTAATGTTTTTGCCATCGCTTTTCGTGAAATATTTTACGAAATTAATCAACTAAATTGATTGCTAAATTGTTTTTTCGTACTTGGGAGATTAGTTATACACCATTTTCATAGTTATTCTAAGCGACATTGATCACTCGTAAAATGTCATTTTCGGAAATGTATGTAATGTCTGCAGTTATTATATAACCATTTATTTCTGTCAAAAGAAAATTTACTGACGAAGGGCCATTCGGGAAAATTTTAATATGATATTAGTAGGAGAGAATAAAAGTATGGACAGGAGATTCACGAAACAAATCAAAAACTAGGGGAATTTCTTCCTTAACATTTTGCCTTATTTTTTTACAGAGCACCTATGTTCTTGAGGCCAAGAACAACCCCAACACCGATGATGTGGCCGACGGTGCCGCAAGCCAAGGTGTCGGCAAGAGTGAAGCCGGCCGGGTCGCCGGTCTGCAGCCCCGAGTCCCTCGCCTCCAACCTCAGCCCGGCGGTGGCCTTCCGGTTCGCCGACGGCGCCAACCCGAACCTCCCAGCAAACAGCATCAGGGTTGTTGTGGTCACCATGATCTGCACATACACATGACGCACCCCATTTTCAGTCCACCAAAATCTAAGTTTCTGAAGGAATCGACCCGAAACAAATCCAACGACGGTCGAATCAGGTCGGAACTCAGTCCAATCTCGACCCATAAAGTTTCATCGACGACTATACTCACAAATCACTCCATAATCACTTCTCTAAATTACACCAGATTCGAGGTGTCGCAGTTTTAAGGCAGGAGAATCTTGTAACCAGACCATCGCGATGTCGGGCGAAATGTATAGAACTCCAATTCAGAAGCAAGAGTTCATTGGGCATCATTGAATTTTCCGGATAAAGATAACACATCGCATGATGAAATGCGATGCAATGCAAAGCTTACGTGGGGCGTACCAAGTTAGTGGGCGAACCGATGAAGTCGCAGCGAGTGCCCAGCGCTCCCTTTCCCTTGCGCCTCATCGGCTGAACGACCGCAGCCTGAAAACAGCATGAACACAGATTTACCCAACTCAAGATCTGGTGCAGAAATGAACTAACGAAGGAAATGCACAAGCAGCGAATCCATCAGCCTGCAAAACCCAATGATGGTTTCTCGAGGGGCTGGCTTCCTACCAGGCTTCGCACAGGAGCCGCTGGAGCAGCGGGTCTGAGGCCATTGAACTGAGGGAGAGATGTCATCACTGTTGTCGCCATTGTCGTGCTACAGATTTTCTGGAGTCTCTCCTTTCTTCAAGCTGGGGTTTGATGATTTTGACTTTACAGGATAGTTTGCTGCAAATCCTAAAGGGTTATAAGCAAGACTTGGTGGCAGATTCTGCATCACAGCCAGATGAGCATTCTGTGGCCTCGGAGAGCCCAGCGTTGGATACATCAAGATCCTTGCGGCCGACGTGGCATCCCGCCATTGGGTTCTCCGGTTCGGATAAGGTTTTTGGGTCTGCCTGAGGAACTTCTCTCCCCCTGACGAGGAGGTCTGGAAATCGTGGTAAAATGTCCCCCCTCCCCCGTGGGCTTAGGATTTATTATTTGTTTACTTGAAAAATATGTTTAAATAGATTGGAAAGGCTTAATTAGAATCGAGATTTATGAAACTTCGTGCCGTCCAAGGGCCAAATTGTATTGGAGGTTTGCGATTGTTGGATAAAATCTTCAATTAATAGGTTTATACTCACTAGGTACGCTTTTATCTCCCTAACTCTTATGAAATGTATGATTAGATCTGCGAAATTATTTTGTTTTGCAATCTAATCCTCTAACTTAGGTGCCGTAATGTTTTCTAGGAATTTATTTTCTACGAAAATGACAATATTTTTGGATATTTTTAGTTAAAATCTGAAAATGAACTAAAAAATATTTTTTGTTATATGGTATGAAAAATTTGAATTTTTCTATAAAAAAATTACCAAAATATTCTACTTTTTTTAGTTTTATTCTTTTTGTTTATATTTTTCTTTTCATTTTCCTTCTTCCTTGATTGATCACCGACGGGCCGCAGGCTAGGGTTGAGCCTTGTTGACTCTCACCAAATTTTGCTAAGTCAACCCAAGCCAACCTCGGGCGAGGCTCCCCTTGCTAAATCTAGTGAGCTCGAGTTCACAAGCCTTGAGCAAGACTCTACCTTGCTAGTTCCAGCGAGCTCAAGCCTTGCTAGCTTTGGATGAGCTTGTCTCTTGCCTATGTTCAATCAGTGTAGCCGACAGCCGACTAAAAATGAAGGAAAAAGAAAAAGAAATTAGAAATGTAATTTTTTGAAAAAAGAAAATAAAAAATAAAAAAAAAATTAAAATGAGTGCACACAGGACACAGGATGCTTGGTTTGGGTGAAAGAAAGAGGATTAAAAATGATTTTCTCCTTTCATTTTTTTATGAATATTATTTTAATAGAAAATGTTTTCTTTGACTAGTTGACTTTTTGAAATCAAATGCCGAAAAATCCAAAAAACACTTTCCTCTGAGTTTTTTTTTTCCACCAGGCAGCAAGTTTAACAAAGATATCTGTCAATGGCTGGTGATTCAAGGACTCAAAATCATTAATCAAATAACTCTGAGGATTCGATTGCACAAAAGCCGAATAAATTAGTCGAGAATGCGAGCATCCCGCCATAGTTGGAAACCGAAAGCTAAGCCATGGAGTGCCCGAGTTTTGTCTTCCTAAGTGCATCGTCAAGGCTCTTAAGAGGAGAAAATAGAACCATGCTTCAAAACCGGTTCAACCCGTTGCTTCATCAGTGTTAGGATTAACGGTGTCAATGATTCTTGTCCTCTGGCGGTGTATGAATATAAGGCACGACCCGGCTTCGACCTCTTCCAAGAAGTCTCTTTCATCGGTGTCTTAGTGAAGCCTTTTCATGGCTGAGTGCGAGGCATTGAGAAAACATTTGCAATCTTGTGATGGTCATGACAGCTTGTTCAGGAATTGATAATAAAGGGAACGAGTCCAGGTGAACTCTATGTGCTCTCTCCTCCTAGTCTTTTTGCTTCCCTCTTCAGGTAAAAACTGAAAGGAGGTCAAGAGAACGAGGATTCTACCTCAACCGCAGCGTTTGCATGCTGATTCACTATGCTTCCTTAAACAATTCCTAGAAACGTTTGGTTAATTTGGACCAGTATATTCAGAGCATCATTCTTCCGGGGACTTGGAATCGAAGCTCTGTTTTCAGTATCATGTTGGTCAGTAATTGATATTTTAGGTTGTGAATTTGAGCTGCTGATCCAATTTGATCTTTGTTTGGCAGTATAGCGCATTGAGATGAGAGCGAAAATAATTACCTCTAGGAATTGCTTCAGGGAAATGGATGACGCATTAATCTTCTAAGGAGAAGATTAGATGGTCGTACTGGGTTTCCAAATAGTTGATCGGACTGATGCAGCTCGCTTAAAGAAACCCTAGAATGGGCAAAATACAGTTAGTGAAGATGAAGAAAATCTCAACGGGAGCTTTGCCATTAGGCAAACATGTCAAGATAAACACATGCACCCACATGAATATATCCATCATTGCCAAAAACTTAAGCTGCCAACGTAAAGCAAGGGGATGTTTGAATTTGAATGAAAAATCTCCCTACCCTGATACCATATGAAGCTAAATGCAGAATGACTATGTATATATGTTGAGCTGGTAGAGAACAATAATATATTTCATCGCTGTTTCAGACATGACCTAGAGATATAGTGTCGTCTGACTTCTGAAAAAATGTGGCCAGAAGGTAGCTCATCAATTGCATTTGAGTGTGGTGTAGTGTCTTCGCATAATCTATATCGCAGTATGCTTCTACAATTACATAGGTTCTGATTTTTCCTTTTCCTTTTTCTTCACTTATGGTGTACATGGAGATATCTACAGTTATGGCATCGTCTCGCTAGAGATTTTTGCCAGGAAGAGGCCCACTAATGGCGAAGGTTTCAACCTCCATGACTTTGTTGAAAAAGCAATATCTGGTGAAGCAGAAGAGATTGCAGACCCCGTGCTGTTCCAGGGTATGCAAGAAACAGATGAAGTCAGACACAAAAACCAGGTTTGAACCAGCAATGGAAGATGCAAATCTTCAGTTTCTATCAGTAGGCGACATTTGTAGTCTTCTTGTCCAAAAAATAATTGCTTGTTTTTTCCCTACTTTTTCCTCTTTTAGATAGGAGAGATGCTTATTTTATGGCAACGGAATTCATGCATTTGAAGCAGTAACTAATCTAAGCATTTTTTTTTTTTAATAACTGAAAGCAAGAGAGCAGGGAAGGTAAGTAGGAGTGAAGGTGGAAGGAGGCTGCTACAAAAGATCCACTGTTATTGTTCTAGAAGTAGTTATCGACTTTAGTATTCTGGTCACAATCATAATAAGGAGACAATTGCCAAAGAGCAAAATATGACGCCTGAAATTCAATAGATACTCCTGGAGCAATAAGAGGTATGAACTCCAGAAAGCTAAAAGTTGCAATCCTATATAGCCTTTCATGGGCTGACTAAAATCCTGTTTCCCTTTCGGTCATCGAGAACACAAGCCCTGACACATTCCAAGAGGGCCTTGATAACAAGTACCTTAACAGCACCAGTTAAAAGCTTTAAAAGAAGAAGAATTGCTTATCAAATCACATTGGATACCGAAAAAGTAGACATTTTAATGAACTAAATGGACCTAACATCAAAGTTTCATTTTTAACGAGTGTTCCAAGACAATTTACCGACATTTTCCTTCTAAGCAAGCACCTCTGGTCTCCTGCACGTGGTAAACATTCACTGCAGAACCGACTGGTGATATGGTCCAATCAACCCATATAGAAGTCAACAGAAAAATGGAGTTTGTTCATCTTTCATATATGACAATCGATTAGTACAACTCCTTCAAAAAGCAGATGTGAGCTTCCGGGTTTAAAATATAGTACTCCAATACTTAGCTTACAATTCTTATATCGTCATATCCTTTGTCACCACTGAATCTGTTTTGATCAAGTCATAAGGGCAGGGTGGCAAGGTTCTTTCTCTGAGGAAGAACTCGTCCTCTAGAGTGTGCAAGAAGCGGGAGCTCTTCTAAGTATGATAGTGCAGAGTCGCACTAAATAAAGACAGTTTGTGAACATCCTTAAACTATGACCATAAGACATACAGCTCAGTGCTGAGCAATTATCGACGTGATAGCATTAGCATACAAACCTTTCGATGGAGACAGGACAGCTTGTAACTACTTTCAACATTTCTTCAAGAAAAAATTAGAATGCCTTACCTATCCATATATAGATACTCAGTATATTCGTTACGTTGATCATACTGATCGGCCTACCGCACAGTGAAAAAATCAAGAGAACGGTTTAAGAGCCATCTTTGTACAAGCCAATCAACTAATCTCATTCCATTTTAGGCATAGTGCTTATGTATACACCCTCACAGTAATTTGAGCAGCAGCATCTCCTTTTGCAAGGAAAATGAGTATGCGAGTTTTCACCATCTTGTCAAGTCCTCATCTCAATGTTTCTGTTTTGATTAATCTACAGAAGGCAAAAGCAACCACATGAGGCAAATGCTGTGCCTCTCATGCTCCTTCCTCCCTCCAGGATTTGTTTCAACCACCCTATAGAATTTGGGTTGTGTAGACATGGCCCAAGCCTCAGCAATAACTTGAGTGAAGACGCACAGTGAATGCAACCCATCAGAATTTCTCATCGCATATGTATCAGCCTTATAGACTTTGAGGAGAACCAAAAATGACAAACCATCCAACGTCCAGTAATTAGAGGCTCTACTCAAACAAAGTCAAGTTGAAAACGTCCTTTCTGCATTAAGTGCTGAGGAATTAGTTATTCCATCACCATGCCTTTTGACAGAGGCAGAACAGCTTTCAACTTCTTCACCAGTTCATTGAGCTTCCTTAACTTGTCGGCCTCTCCAGCCTGCAGCAATAAGCCCCCCAACATCCTGTATGGTGCTTCAGTCATTAGCCTTCCTCTCTCTAGCATTTGTTTAGAGCACTCAAAAGCTTCTAGTACTCTTCCACGAGAACATAATCCAATCACTAAAAGATCCAGTGCATGACCATGAGGACAATGCCCTTTGCCCACCAGGTATTCCCATAAATGCAACCCCAAATCAACTTGTCCATTAATACAAAAATACTTCATCAGCATGACCACTGTCCGTGTTTTAGGCACAAAATTCCTCTGCACCATTTTATGATATAACTTACATACTCCGTCTATTTCTTTTGATCTCATTAATCCAAAGAACAATGTGTGGTAGGTCATATTATCGTGCCCAACTTGCTTCAACTCCATCTCATCCATCAAGGCAATGGCGGCTTTTACATATTTTGCTTTTATCAGTGCACTAATCATTGCATTATAGGCTGCTGTATCTGGTTGCATATTTCTTGTAAAAATCCCATCAAACAATTCCTTTGCCTTTGTTAGATTGCGAGCAACCCCTGCACCATGAATCAAAGTAGTAACTGTCTCAACAGTGGGCAAGCAATCAACCCCTTCCATCTCTTCAAGAAGCCTTAAACCATCACCTACACAACCTCTCTTACAGTAAGCATCAATCCTGATATTATATGTCACTGTGTTAGGTTTAAAACCTCTTCTAACCATCTCGTGGTAAAACAACTCCACTGAGGTCACATCGCCTGACTCTTTAAATCCCAAGAGCAGTATATTCATGGTCTTCGTATCGGGAGAGAATCGCGAATGCATCTTATTGAACACAGATCGTGCTTCCTTCATCTGCCTCTGCGTGCAAAATGCCCGAAGAAGTATATTGAACTCATCTGTACCAAATTTCCTACCAACAAACACATCATTCTCCATCCTTTCAAATGCCAGGAGAGTATCCTCATAAGACTTGAATTTTGCAATCTTTGATATCATGATGCTCATCGCCTTCAGCGTAAGCAAAGAAGGGCGCGTTACCCGCATCTCATCCATCAATTCCCAGGCTTTCTCAAAGTACCGCATCCTCACAAGAATGTGGAGAGTTCTCTCAAATGCCACCGAAGTCGGACTGCACGGCGAATGGCGGACAGTGTATCTGAAGAACTCTAGAGCTTTGAGACCATTCGAATGAGCCCCAAATAAATGACCAAGCACGTCCTCCACCAAGCCGGTGGAAAGAGTAGGGGGCGGTATGTGCTTCTGGAGGACGGGTTGAAGCGGGCTATCGGGAAATGGGTGGTCATTTATGATCTTGGTGATTCTGTCAATCTCGTTATCCCTTTCCAAAGGAGCAGCGGCGCAGAGAAGTCGGGACAAGAAGCGCCGGTGCAGAACTCCAGCGAACTTATTCTGGGTCAGTAATTTCATCGAACAGCTCATGATCAATGGGATTTCCGATGAAAAACGCAATCAATTCTCGTGTGGGTTCTTCCGTAATCTAAAACCACGTCAACCAGGAGTCGAATGCTCGGCTATCTACGGCCACCCATCACCAGAAATTTCGCATTCGAACACCCTCGTGAAACGATTTGATCAAGCGACACTATTTTCGAAAATTGGAACGACAAAGGAACACGCTCCCCCTCCTCGTCTTCTTCACGACCGCGGCGGCACTGTGGAGCCAGAATCTCGGTCGATTTGCAGGTACAGTCCACGGTTGGCCAAGAATGTGGATGTTCACCGCGCTCGAAATCTGGAAACTTGCCCGTTCGTCTGCTTTGGAACGCGCTCTTGCTCCCGCAGCATCTACACTACTGTTAACCTGCTGTATTTAGGAAAATTACGAAAAGTAAAGAAAATTATTGACTGATAGGTTGAACATATTTACATATAATAAGGGAAAGATTCGCTCAACTAGGTATCTTATTAACGTTACGAATAAAGAAATTTACTATTTTCATAGGTATATTTATTATTTCTTGTGAAAAAAATTACAAACCATAGAAATAAAAAAAGTTGGGCTTAATATCTTGAAAACATTAAACTGGTATATTTATAGTACATTTACCACAAACTAAGTTTTTACTAACCAAAAACCTTAAATTAGTATACATGTAATAAATTTACCCAATTTTAAACTTCAAACTGATATATTTGCGATAAATTTACTCTATGTTAATTTTCGTGAAATTGGAAGTTACGTCATGTTATGAATTGACCTAGTGGGTAAATTACGAAAAATCTGGCCCACCTTATGACTTCTATTTTCTGCTCAAATCTCACCTACCTTAGGATCTATATAATCTGAGCAACAAGAAATATGCTAAATTTGGCCTCCAGAGATGAAATTCTTGTGGCCAAATTTATATTTTGGTTGTAAGAAATATGCTTCTAGCTACCAATATTAATTTGATTGGCTTCCTCTCATGATCTTTAGATAGGTCTCCTTGTGGCTTCTTTCATTTGCCATTAGGAGGCTTCTCCCGTTTGTCTCGTCTTCCCCCTTTTCGTCATGGTGGTGATATGCTTCCCCACCTTTTCCCCAAACTTAGAAGAGTCAGGCTAATGGAGATCAATAAAGTCTAAGCCATAGAGCCTTGGATAGCTCTTGCACTCCTCGCTATTGCAACTCCAACCTCATCCAAGACGGGAGCCCACTCATGAATGTGAATAGAGCATTAAACTCATTTATATTTGAAATCTCCAACAAGAGCTCACGAATAGTATCCTTCTACATGAGATGACATATCTTAATCCGCCATTCGTCCTTAGCAAACTCTAAGAAGAACTGGTCCCCAAAGATAATAACCAACGTGATCCAATACTTGATCATCTTGGCACCCTGCCTTTCAGTGTCTCAGCTACATTGCCACCAAAGCATGACAGCATCAAATAAGTACATGACAACAACCCATACTTGTGTCTCGTCCTTGATTTCCATGGTACTAAAGTATCACTTCACGCCCCATATGAAGTTCTCCACCTCATATCACCCTTGAACTCCTTTGGACTTGGAACGTACACCTCTAGACTCAGCATTATGGTGAACATTTCACTCACCACGACCATCTTGCAAACCCTAAGTTCCCCTTTGACCATCTCCAGCTCCTCTAGAAGGTTATTTATAATGTACTCGAGAGCAACATTTCTCTCATGCAGTTGGCTAGCAAGATGATTCAAAGCTGCTAAGAAATGATTGCGAAGGGTCTCCCCAACCTTGTTAATAAGCTTTTTCAAATCCTCAAACGTATCCTTCTGTTCGCGCATGACCACCATAATCTTAGTAAGATTATCGTCAAACGAGGATGTGATATCTATTGATTGAGTCCCCTTGACATGAAACTACTTATCTTGAGCCTTGTCTCCAATAATAGCAATAGCAATTTCAACCGATTTCGACATTCTCTTGACCACTTGGTATGCACCACCAACTCTCTCACCCACATTGTGTACAACTTATCCTGATATCATTTGTCATGGGCCAACACTTGAGATTACATGTATCACTTAGGCTTCCTTTGACTCATTTGGCCTTTCTTGTAGTTGCTACCTAAGCTCAGCCTTCCATTGCTCACTCATTCACTTGGCCCACCTAGGATTGTAGAGAGAAACTCAAAAGAGAGAAGTGTTTTGGGAGAGAATGCTTTATTACGACACAAGGATACCTGGAATGTAAAAACTTGGCACGAAATGACATTTAAGTGCCAAAAGTTAGGAAAGTGATATTAAAGTGCCAAAATCGGAGCAAAATAGATCAGTTAAGTGCCAACGGTGAGAAAATCCGACATCGTTTTGCATGCTAATGTGGTTAGACAGTGCCCAAACAATGTTGTTTTGGTGTTGATGTGGTAAATAATTAATATAAATTAATTAAATGATATTTAAAACCAAATTAAAAAAAAGGGGAAGGGAGAAGGAAGATGAATAGGCGTGGCTGTCGCTTATTCAACTTCATCCTCCATTCCTTTTTGTTTTTTTTTTTTTTTTAAATTTGATTTAATTAATTTTTATATTAAAATTCTAATTGTGTCAAAACGACGTCGTTTTTGTGTTTATTTGGTGAGTCAGCCTTTCCGCAAGCCACGTAAGCGAGAAAAATTAATAGAACATTGTAACATAAGATTTCCGACGGGATTTGTCGGATGTGGCACTCAAATGTCCTATTTTTCAAAAAAAGTAGCGCTTAAGTATCACTTTCGTAACTTTTGTCACTTAAGTGTCCCCTTATGCCAAGTTTTGGCATTTGGAGTGTTCTTTTGCCACTCTATTACTCTTATTGTGTTGGATTTGTGGGATCATACAAATGAAGGGGAAATTATGGCTATGTGTACATAAGTCCTTCTAATTACAATCGTAAATCTCCCCTTGATCTAATGGTGGAAATCCAATTTCCCTATCTACCGTTTACCTTATTAAATAGTAGTATTCTCCAAAATATAAGTATACATTTCCAATATTGTCTCAGGGATATTTGATAATACTTCAAAATCCTAGACCTCTAGAAGCTTTAAAGCATGTTCAATCATCTAGGCCATGAGCCTCACACTCTCCAAGACTCTTTCTCTCTCTAGCCCTTCTTGCCTTCTCAAAATAAATCCAAATGCTGCACTCCATTCTTCTTCTTCTTTTTTTCCAAAATTCCCTTTTTTTAGAATATTAGAATCTAACCCCCTTAAAAATTTCGTCCTCAAAAACTTTGAATAAGGGAGATGCTTTTGTTTCATATCTTCCTCTAGCTCTCGTGTCACTTGTCTTTCACTATGATTTTGTCATTGCCCCTTCACATTAAAAAATGGTGAAATGCCTCAATACTTGGCCTCACAACCTTTAAGTAATGTCTTTTGAATTTTGTAGGGTCCTATAATGAATGACATTATTAGGGCCGGGAGTATACTTTTGTAGCATAAATACATGGAAAGCGTTGGGTATTCCTGCTAGGACATGTGGTAAAGCAAGTTGATAAGATACATCTCCCATTTCCACGTAGCGGGAATTCAAAATGGAATGTCTTAATTTTGTTTATAGATTAACTTGAAAAAAGAAAAAAACAATCCATGAGCATAATTAATTTGAAGGCCATGAAATTTTGAATGTAAAATGGACATTTGTCATATCGTTCGAGAGATGGCTGACATTATAAATTCCTAGAGAGTTTTTGTAGCATAAAAGAGGCAAAATGGAGGAAAGGCAAACTTATTAATATTGTTTGGCTAGGAATACTAGTACCAATTTAAATTATAAGAACCACATCTTAATTTTAACAAGGGTTAATACCACCAAAAACCTCCAATCGATACATCTATGACAAATTTATCCAAAACTAATTTTTTTAACCATCAAAGACCCCAAACTGATACATATATTATAACTTTATCCCAAACTAATTTGTTGACCATCAAAAATCCTAAATTAGTACATCTATGACAAATGGATGGTGAAACACTCGTTAACTGTCACGTGTTATCCAACTCAGTAATTTGCTGGTGAAATTTAATAAAAACTAATTGATGGTAAATTTATCACAGTTTAGGGTTTTATATTGTCAAAAAATTAGCTTGGATAAATTTATCATGAGTACATTAGTTTAGGGTTTTTCGTGATAATCCTTTTAACAAACAACAATCAAATATTGACAAATATATTAAAATAAAATCTACTAAAATCAAGCAAATTTCCAAAACTCTACAAAAATAAAACCAATGGATTACCGATGGACTCAAGTCAAAAAAGTGATACTAATTTAAGCAAGACTAATTTATGAGCGGGATTACCAATGGACTCAAGTCAAAAAAGTGATTGACTTGAAGTCAATATCCCAACCATTGAGCTTCCGCCAATTTTCCACCTGACTACTGTGATTGACCCAACCCATAAAACAGGCTCAAACCAAAAGTAAAATATAAGCAAAACTCCCCCCTGGCAACATTTTTCACTCTATTGCCCCTTAGTTTTTCTGCTTGATTGCTGTGATTGATCCAACCCATAAAATGGCAAGACCATTGTCCCCCCCTCTTGGGGCGTTTTCCACTCAACTGCTATGATTGATCCAACCCGTAAAATGAGCTCAACCTAAAGTAAATATGCCCTGGTTTTCTACTTGACTGCCGTGATTGATCCAACCCAAAAAACGGGTTCAATCCAAAAGTAAATATAAGCAAGACTCCCCCCGCGGGCCCAAAACAAGATTGACTAGAATAGTCATCTTGACTTGAAGCGGGTTGAACTTAAAGGATCAACCATATAGGATTTTCACTATGATTTTTATGTATTATCATTACGGGGTATTGAGCGAAAACCAATGGATGGTTTGGAACACTGGCTACCGAGTCAATATCATTTACTTGTGACGGTCTAGAGGAAAAAGTAGTGCAACTTCTCAATTGTGTTGAGTGCTTGAGCCAAGGTCGGGGGGTTTGACAATTGATAGCTACTCATTCGCCATTGTTTTGGCTTTGTCTACAACATGGAAAAAGGAAAGCCCAAAAGGCTCCTCAAAATGCTCTCCATCAGACTCCACCCCTCTTTATAAATCTCTTCATAGTTTGCATTAGCACTTGCCACAGCTCTCATTTCCTTTTACGATCCCTCCTTTTGTGTCTACTCACTTCTACTCGAGCTATGGAGCTGGCGCACTTCATTTTTGTGCAGTTACAGCCATGCTGTTTCCTTCTCTTGCTTGTGCTTGCGTCATGCCTTGTCCTAGTCTCCTCCACCACAAATGAAACCGACAAACTCGCACTCCTCGCATTTAAAGCTGCAGTCAACAACCCTTACGGGATGCTTGACTCATGGAACGACACCATTGGATTTTGCCATTGGTATGGTGTCACATGCAACCTAAGACACCAGAGGGTCACCGTCCTGAACTTGAGGTCACTAGGACTCTCAGGGTCCATCTCTCCTCATATTGGAAACCTAAGCTTCTTGAGTAAAATTTATCTCCAAAATAATAGTCTCGTTGGAGAAATCCCCCTACAAGTCGGGCAGTTGCGCCGCCTAAGTTGGCTACGGCTAAATAACAATTCACTAGTCGGAGAAATTCCCAGAAACGTGTCAGGTTGCTCAAAACTCGTAACCCTCGGCATTGGGAACAACCAACTAACTGGAGTAATTCCCATAGAACTTGGTTCATTGTCGGAACTAAAATATCTGTCTTTATATGAAAATGCACTATCCGGGAATTTGCCTTCCTCCTTTGGAAACTTGTCTTCGTTGCAAGTTCTTGAACTCGGCCTAATTAACTTGGGCGGGAGCATTCCCAAAGGTCTAGGCAGCCTGACAAATTTAAAAGCTATCTCTTTCCTAGGAAATAGATTGTCTGGCAAAATTCCATCCTCAATACGCAATCTCTCTTCTCTATTTTGGTTTGACGTTGCCCTTAACCAGATGCAGGGGAGTCTTCCTACAGACTTAGGCTTGACGCTCCCAAATATTCAATTTTTTAGCATTGCCCAAAACCAATTTGAGGGACCGATTCCTCCCTCATTGTCCAATTGGACAAAGCTAGGGCTTTTTCAATCCGGACAAAACAAGCTTTAAGGGAAAGTGCCTTCTTTCGGAAATATGCCTAAGCTTCGGCATTTCTCCATCTTTGATAATCAGCTGGGAAGTGGAAAATCTGAAGACTTGAGCTTCGTATGCTCATTGACAAACTCCACAAGATTAGAGATCTTCATAATTGGTGCGAACAGACTCGGTGGGGCATTACCCAAATGCATAGGTAATTTCTCGAGCACTCTGAAGTCCTTTGATACATACGATAACCTAATGTTTGGTGAGATTCCCGAAGAGATTGGAAATCTAGTCAACTTGCAGATTATATCTCTATGGTATAACAAGTTTTCAGGTGAGGTCCCCTCAAATATCGGGAATTTACAAAATCTAATGTCATTGCAATTGCATGGTAACAACCTGGGAGGGATCATCCCTACTTCTTTAGGAAATCTAACCAAGTTGATTAAACTAAATCTTGGTCAAAACAATTTTCATGGGTACATTCCTTCACATCTATCGCAGTGTCAATCTCTCCAATGGCTTTATCTTTCTTACAATAATCTCAGTGGTACCATACCCCCACGGCTCATAGGTCTCTCATCGATAACAATCATTCTGGCCTTGTCTCAAAACCATCTGAGCGGGGTTCTACCCATAGAAGTAGGGAACTTGAGAACTTTAACCACGTTGGACATCTCCAACAATATGTTGGGAGGTGAAATCCCGAATAGTTTAGGGGATTGCACTGGATTGACATCACTGAGGATGGGGGGAAACCTCTTCCACGGATCCATTCCTCAATCAATCAGAGCGTTAGGAGGCATTGAAGAACTTGACCTTTCACATAACAATTTGTCGGGTCAGATTCCAGAATTCTTAACGTTATTTCGTTCCTTGAAACTTTTGAATTTGTCTTATAATAGCTTTGAAGGCATGCTACCGCAAGAAGGAGTCTTTAAGGATGCTACCATGACTTCTATTATTGGAAACAATGCCCTTTGTGGGGGATTGCCAGCATTTCACCTCCCCAAATGCACCTCCAAAAGCTCCAAGAAAAGAAAAGTCCATATATTGGTATTGTTAGCTTGTGTTATTTTTTGCATTCTTGGAATAGCTCTTACTCTGGCTTTTCTATATTTTTGTTGGCTGAAGAAGAAAGTAAAAGAACCAATTTCAACTTCCATGGAGGATTCATGGCCAAACATATCTTATCAAACACTCCTAAAAGCAACCAATGGTTTTTCTTCAATGAACTTGATCGGTGTTGGAAGCTTTGGTTCTGTCTACAAAGGGATACTTGAGGAGAATGGTACATTCGTTGCGGTGAAGGTGCTCCATTTAGTGCATCTTGGTGCTCTAAAGAGCTTTGTGGTGGAGTGCGAGACATTAAAGAACATCAAACATCGAAATCTTCTAAAGATAATGACAGCTTGCTCAGGTGTTGATTATCACCAGAATGATTTTAAGGCCTTAGTTTATGAATACATGGAAAGTGGAAGCCTTGAAAGGTGGCTACATCCAAACCCAAATCCATCTCCCAACAATGAGCCTACCCAGAAATTGAATTTCTTTCAAAGGATAGACATTGCTATTGGTGTTGCTTCCGCACTGGATTATCTTCATCACCAGTGCCACATCCCCATCATTCATTGTGATTTAAAGCCGAGCAATATCCTCTTAGATGTTGAGATGGTTGCTCATGTTGGTGACTTTGGATTGGCAAAGTTCCTTCTTGGATCATCCCCTGATACTGTGGCTAATCAAATGAGCTCAACTGGAATAAGAGGAACGATTGGTTATGTTCCACCAGGTAATCTCTCTTTCAAACTGAGAAAGTTTATCTAGGTAAAAAATGTTGCTGGGTCTGGGTTTGGTAGCTACATGATACCTCTTATGCCCATTGAACTCTGTTTCACTCACACTGTGATCTATATTTGTAGCAGAATATGCAATGGGATGCGAGGTTTCAAGAGAAGGCGATGTCTATAGTTACGGCATCCTCTTATTGGAGATGTTCACAGGGTTGAGTCCCACCGATGACACATTAAGAGACAATTTGACTCTGCATAATTTTGTGGCAGAAGCTTTGCCTGAACAAGTGCTGGAAATTACAGATCACATTCTGCTTCAAGAAAGAGAAAATCATTTAAGCCCCAATAGTCCTCAGCATTGGCTCTCTGAAAGCGATGGCATATTTCAAGAGTGCTTGTTTGTGGTGTATAATGTTGGAGTCGCTTGCTCCCATGAAGTGCCTGGAAGACGAATGAGCATTAGTGGAGCTGCAAATCAGCTGCAAAAGATTAGAGAGAAACTCTTCGCAAGGGCTTTACACGAACAAAAATGAACAACAGGTTTATAGCATAAATTCTATTAGAAATTTTCTCTTCTGTCGTTGCGATACATTCTGTATTGTTTATGCAATCGCAAACATACAGGTAAAATACAAAACTGAAGATCTTTCTTAAACGATGATAGTTGTTATCGTCCACCATTCGTATCTGAATATATGTTAAACTAGCATAGGGCCTGCAATACATTCTTGAGTACTACTGTCAATTTACTAAAACTCTGTATTGGTGATATATTAAAATGAATCCAAATTAAATCGAATTGCTTCTTATTTTTTATTGTTTCATGTACGAATTGCAATCGGTTAGCTACTGGATTGATTCAAAGAAAGGCTTGGTTTCTGCAGCTTGACAGGAAAGTACTTGGATGTCTGGGATTGCCCTCGGTTCCTACAGTTATGTTTGCTCTGGTGGATGAATAAGGATTTGTAGCTTTCAGATTCAGCCCCGTAGTATGCGGCGATCCGAGGAAACATATCGATGCTCAGTGCGCGTAGCAAGATTGAAGAATTCTTCAGGAGAATCAGTCGCCCTCAATTCCAATAATGTAGCTCTGTGTGTATTGGGTTTTTTAGGGGTGCAAGTGCAAATTCTCCAGCACTGCTATTTTTTAAGCTAACTATAATTATCTTGTTCTAGCATTTCAAGAAAGTCGTTGATCACGTGTTTTTTGACAAGCGCTAAGCACGTATGGATGTGATTTATTATTGATATATCAAAAGCCCCTTTTATGTTACTGTTTTGACGAGAATAGCCAACGTTTAATCTTTAAAAAGAAAAATAGTCCAAGTTACTTATGTCTGTCTTCCAGGTATGAAGAAGGTGTTTTTTCATGGACATATTTGATTAGAGAAACAAATGAGACCTGAAAAGATTTGAACTCATGAGTTCCAATAATAATACAATGTGAGACTTAATGGAATCAACTATTTTAATTATTCCAAAAGTTTAAGCTGTTAAATAATAGTATGGTTTAATATTTAAAATATTCTATCGAACCTTGTTAAATAATACTGATTGATGGGGATAATTTTGTCTAGGATTGGAGGAATATGTATTTGTCACTGGCATAACAAATGTATAGTTTCAAAAATATATATAATCTAAACTAGCATTTAGTTTGGAGAGATATGTCTGTTTAAAATTCCAACACATTATTTTGTATAGAGGTGTTAGCTCATGCAATGTGAAAAAACACATATTATTGGCACTATCTAAAACGCACGTATTATTTCAATGAAATAAACTAACCTCTCGCTATTGCTTAAACTTAACTCAGACATTATGTTGTACATTTTTCTTTTTGTGTCTATGAGTGGAGGAATATTAGAAACCAGGAGTCGCATAAGAAAGAGGCTAGTTTCAATAAATGTAACATGAATACCGTTAAATATTTGAACAGGGGTATGTTTAACGTGTTGTCTAGAAGAGATATATATTTGTGCTGTTATACTATATTTTAGCTAGTACGTCCATGACGGGGTGCGATTGGACAGCACTGTTTGGACTTGATATGCTACAATTGAAAGATACCATTTTGAAAGGATATGAAGGGTGTCGTATATAAGTCCGTTGTAGAAAACCATTAGAATGGTTGGCAGAACATACGCACCAAAATTTCTCTCCCTTTCCATCAAAAAAGAGAAGGCATTCCATTTCAATTTTACAAGAACAATCGGCATTTACGTTGTGGAAATCGAGTGCTTTCCTCATGATTGCATTCAGACCAATGTGAGATAGTTTTGTTCGTGATTCATTCGCAATTCAACATTCGTTCCAGGGTTAATTGCTGTTTGCGCATTGGAATCAGGTAAGTCGTCTTCTGCCGACTTGAAATCCAACATTGGTATCAGAGCCCAGTCGCAATTTCTGCCTTGTTTTTTCAACGAATTTTCTTGTTTACCATTTGATATCGAGATCAAGAGATTGTATTCTACACTGTTTTGATATTATTGGTCGGAATTACAATCTGAAAACTCAAAATTGAATCAAAGCGAAGAATGGGTTCGGGGTCGCATGCATCCGTAAGATGTTGGCCAATTTTCGAAATATTTTTTCGACCAAAATCAATTTTTAAATATACAGAATGAAAGTGCTTGTTGAGACGAGTTTGACGATGGGTAGAGCACCGCCGAAGGATGCTAGATGCGCCCACACGCGCGGCCAGAAGCCATTGCGCGTGGGATCCACGTGCCAGACGCACCGGGGACGCCAACGAGCTGGCGCATGACATCATGCGCTAGCATCGGCGAACCAATGCGTGAGCGTCATGCGCGCGTCGGCGAAGCGACGCATGCTGAGGTCACAAATGACGTCATCCAACGGTCGGTAACCAGTTGGATGACGTCACCGTCGGCGGAAGTTGGCAGGCCGGTCACCAGCCGGCGATTGACACATGACCCGACCCGACCCATGATCCAACTCGACCATTGACCGGTCAATGAGTCGGACTGGTCAACCAGTCCGGTGGTCAAACTGGTCGGATCGGTCTCCGGCTCAACCGGTCAAACCGACCAGGAGCCATTTGGCTCATTGGCGAGTGCGCCACACGCGCCGTGCACTCAGGCAGCGTGTGTGGGTGCGTGGAAGCTCTGATTGGAGCATGATCAACGGCATTTGGTTCGTATGAATATTCTCTACACTATGGTATAATTATTTTATACTTTTGAATTTTATGAATGTATAAAAATGTGCAGGAAACCCTAAGTATGCGTATTTTTGGGAGTTTAATGCATAGTTTATTCATTTGTAGCTGGTATTTTCTTATGTTTTAGGAAATACAGTATCTAGCATGTATGAAAATGATGTCATATATACTGTGTAGAGCTTGGTTCGATAATACCATGTATATAGTTTAATATACTTGCAATTTTCTAGTTCCTTGAAAATTCAAACAATGGTAGGAAATCCTTATTTTTCCATTACATGTTGAATTGCATTCTGATTATAGTTTTAGCATGATTGTTTATTGTACGTTGGTTCACATCATGCTATGTTTTTTGTGTTAATGGAAAAATGTAGAAATTACATTAAATGTTGTAAATATTTTTTCTAGTGGGAGTTTGTAGGTTGGTAGAACTGAAAGGAGTTCTTACCTAAAACTTAAAATTTGCATAAATTAAATTAATTATTGATAATAGAACAATTGTACATAGAATTTGATTGGGAACATAATGAACTTTTGTTTCAATGTCTTTTGTTGAATTATCATTAATTTAGTTTGTCTTTGCTGCAAATTAAATATGTGTGTTACTCTGTAAAGTGTGCTACTATTGATTCTGCATTTATTATGTCAATGTGTTATAGCAATTGATTATGGCGTCGACATCCAAGACCATTGTAGCTTACCTCAATAAGGGTGAGAAGTTAAACGGTGACAATTATGATATTTGGCACCAAAATGTTCAGTACATCATTGAGGAGCAAAAGGTTTTGGAAACCCTCAACCACACCATGGATGAATCTGAGTATAGAACTTTAGCTCAACACAGGAGAAATCTAGAAGCTTATCAAGTTTGGAAAAAGAAAAATAGCATTACTCGTATCACGTTGCTGAGCTGTATGTAAGATGATCTCGTGTGTGAGTTTGAAAGTTATGATAAAGTCCAAGCTATGTGAGTTGCTTTGAAAGATAAGTTTGGTGGTACATCTGCCACTGAGCTGAGGAGACTCACCATCAAGTTTGACACATTCCGAAAGCGCCCAAATGTAACGATGAGGCAACATTTTCGGGAGATGTCAAACATGATTCGTGAGCTGAAATCGGCAAGTCACTCCCTTACTGATGAATAGCAAGTTTAGGCTATTATAAGGTCTATTCCTGACAGTTGGGAGCATATGAAGATCAATATGACGCATAATGAGAATATTGCCACTTTTGATGATATAGCGCGTCATTTAGAATTAGAGGATGAGCGCTTAGAGGTTGCGAGATCCTCTACCCATGCTTATGTTACTGAATCAAGTCACGCAAGGCTTCGGGCTTCAAGCACAAAAGGAATTCTCAATTCAACAACAAAGGGAAGAAGACTGATCAGGCACCTAAGAGGGTTAAGATCTTCCAACGCAAGAAGCGTGGTGGGAAGAAGGACAAGGCTACGATGAAGTGTTACAATTGTGGCAAGATGGGTTACTTTGCTTGTGAATGCACTGAGCCGAAAGAGATACCCTATTACTCTATTACTTTAAGTAATGCTTTCGTTTCTAGCACTGTAATGCTTGTTGAATCCCATCCAATGTGGATTGTAGACTCAAGAGCAATAGATCACGTAGCTAGAGACCAAGAAGCATTTGTGAAGTATCGTCAGATTCAGTATGAAAGAAGATGGATATATGTTGATAATAACTTAAGAATTGAAGTGAATGGTATCAATACATGTAAATTAATTTTACGTAGTGGTCAAAACATATTCCTACATGATGTCCTTTATGCTCAAGCTATTCGACAAAACTTGGTCTCTGTAGTTGTTTTTCTTAACTTAGGTTATATATTGAATTTCCATGGTGATTGTGTTGACATTTTGTATTGAATAGTTTATTATGGTTCAGGTCATGTATCGAATGGTTTTATAGTGTTAGACATTGACTATAATCAGTATAATATTAATGTCGATGATTGTTTTTTTTTTAATTGCATCTTCTAATAATGCTGAGATTGATGTAAGTACTTGGCATGCTAGATTGTGTCACATTGGGTTGCAAAGAATGCAAAGATTAGCTAGAGAATGCCTTTTAGGGTCACTCACTAATGTTGATCTACCCGCATGTGAACATTGTCTACTAGAAAACCATTCGGTAAAGGGACTAGAGCCAAATTTCCATTGCATCTCATACAGTCTGACGTTTATGGTCCTTCAAATGTGAGGGCGAGGCGTAGAGCCTTATATTTCATCACTTTCATAGATGACTTCACACGTTTCGGTTATGTCTTTCTGATCTCCCATAAGTCAGAAGCATTAAACTACTTTAGACGATATATAGTGATGGTAGAGAATCAATTGAACAAAACGATAAAGGCATTGAGAACCGATCGTGGACGTGAGTATCTATCGGAGCAATTCAAGGCTCTTTATGATGAAAAGGAAATTGTATGACAATTGACTATTTCTATTACTCCGCAATAAAATGGGGTAGCTGAGAGAAGGAATAGAACCTTATTAAAAATGGTTAGGTCTATGATGGCGCAAGCAAATCTACGTATCTCCTATTGGGGAGATGCGTTATTGACTACTGCCTATGTACTTAACCGAATGCTCTCAAAATTGGTCACTTCCACCCCTTATGAATTATGGACTGGTAGGAAACTAGACTTGGGTAGTCTACGTCCATGGGGATGTGCAGCTTATGTTCATGATTCTTCCTATAAATATGGCAAATTAGGATCTAGAGGGAAGAAATATATCTTTATAAGATATTCTGAACACTCCAAAAAGTATGTGTTCATAGGTGAACAAGCTGATGGAAGTGTGATCGAAATAGAGTCACGAGATGTCACGTTATTGGATAACGATTTTCCTAGTAGAGGTGAAATTGATAAGGACTTCCAATTATATGAGATGGAAGAATTTGATAACACACCCATTGATGTTGTAGAGAGAAATGAAAATTTACCTCAACATGCAAGACCTAGTGGGAGTGTTGCATCGCCTAACGAATTGAATTCAATAGGAATTCAATTGCGTAAAAGTAATCGTTAAAGTATTCCCCGTTGTCGTTTTGAGATTGAAGGGGAAGCATTTATGACTGCTCAGAATGACGATGCCGAGCCTAAGACTGTTCAAGAGGCTCTCTCATCCTCTAATAAGGAAGAATGAAGAAAAGTTTTGGAAGATGAGATGGAGTCTATGAGGGCAAATCATGTCTAGGACTTGGTTGATCTACCACCCAACCGTAAGGCCATTGGAAACAAATGGGTCTTTAAGATTAAGTGAAGGGCTGATGGATCCATTGAAAAGTATAAGGCTCGCCTTGTAGCGAAAGGTTATACTCAACAAGAGAGTATAGACTATGAAAAAACATTTTCACCAGTTGTAAGGTTTACCTCAATACGCCTTATTCTAGCCATAGTTGCATATTTGGACCTTGAATTACATCAAATGGATGTAAAGACGGCATTTCTAAATGGAGAACTAGATGAGGAAATTTATATGAAACAACCAATAAGTTTTATAGCTAAAGGTCAAGAGCATAAAATTTCCAAACTTTATCGCTTAATATATGGCCTTAAGCAATCATCTAAACAGTGGTATCTTCGTATTCATCGAGCAATAACAACTTTTGGTTTCATGATGATCGAAGAAGATCACTGTGTATATGTCAAGCAGTCCGAAGATAAATTTGTGATTTTATCACTTTATGTTGACGATATTCTATTGGCTGGAAATGACAAGATTTTGGTTATTACCATTAAAGAATGGTTGTCCTCTAATTAAGGATATGGGAGAAGCTACTTATATATTAAGAGTTAAGATCGAAAGAGATCGATCAAGGAAACTCCTTGCTTTATCACAAAAGTCTTATATAATGAAGATTCTTAAGCGTTTCAATATGCAGCATTGTAATCACATTGATACCCCTGTCATGCAAGGTGAAGGCCTAAGTACTGAGATGTGTTCTAAAACTCTAGAAGAAATTAAAGTGATGGAAACTGTTCCTTACACTAGTGCGGTCGGAAGTTTGATGTATGCTATGATGTGTACTAGACCCAACATATGTTATGCCGTGGGATTGGTGAGCCGATATCAATCAAATCCCGGTCAAGCACACTGGAAAGCAGTGAAGATGATCTTGAGATACTTGAAAGGCACCATGGACTATCGATTTTGTTATCAAGGGAATGATTTACGTCTATTGGGTTATTTAAATGCTGATTGGGGTGGAGACCTGGATGATTGTAAATCGACTTATGGATATGCGTTTTTGCTCAATAGAGGTGCGATTTCTTGGAATAGTAAGAAACAGACATACACGGCCTTATCTACGATGAAAGCAAAATTTATTGCATGTTCTGCCGCAATGCAAGAAGCAGTATGGCTAAAACGTTTCTTGGAAAATTTAGCCACTATCACTGAGGTTCCAAGACCGGTGATAGTTTATTGCGATAGTCAAGTAGTCATTACCTATGTGAAGGATCCCAAGTATTATGAAAGGACAAAGCACATTGACATAAATAACAACTTCATAAGATATATAATAGCGCGGAAAGAAGTGATCCTAAAATACATTTCAACCAATAGAATGGTTGCCCATCCATTTACGAAAACTGTTCCTAGAGATATATTCTTGACCCACAAGATGTCATTAAGATTGCGTAGAATGTGATATGTGTTATTGTAGATGATCATTGATTTATGTATTTGTGAATATATGCATTGTATTTGTTTGTTTATTAGTGACTTGATATTTTATCAATAAGTACGAATACAATATGATACTAGCACTACACACATATATTATTGAAAAGTATGTTAGTAGGTAATGATTGGCTCACTCACACGAGTAATCGCCTCAAGTGCTTTAGATAGCATGTTGAGATGAGCCTTTCTGTACAAATAAATGCCAAAGAGCAAGTTTAGTACATAAAATATGTCGTATTGATTGGAGTCAAGATGAGGTCTGTGATTTGTTTATAGTAAGACCGAACATGATAGTCCCACAATCATATATGCTTGTAAAATGCTGGATGCGAGTACTTAATTTGGCGCTATAGAAAATGAGCTAATATAGCACTCGAGCTAAACATGAGTACGTGAGAAGCACGAGACTATGTGTAGGCTAAGATCCGTATAGTGGATATATTTAATAAATGACATACGCTTTTATAGAAAGAGAAATCCACTATAGCATGTAATTCATACTACATGTGCATTGCACAACCGACAAGGGAATGTGAGTTAAATTATCCCTATTTACTCATCGTGTGAGCCCTTGAGGAAATTTATAATTTACCTCATTTTTGTGCCCTATGTTACTTCTGACTATATTCTCGAAGTGAAAGATCAATGTTGCTACTTTAGCATGTTATCGACGGTCATGAATAGATATGGCCTTATGGGACGTGTCTAGGAAAGCAGTTGTTCTAAAATGGAGAGAGACATGAGTGCGAAGGAAGACTATTGTTGTTTTACATTTATCACATGTATTTACCGGTCGACTAATTATATCGCCTTACGTGGTTGCGAATATAATTGTAAATATATGGTGTTTTTTGAGAATATTCAAGTATAGCCTTTAAGGGATAGGTATACTTGAACTGATGTAACAAAATATGTCTAGAGCACTGTGAGATATCGATTGTTTATTTCTATTTGGGGTTGTAGCTATTATGTCATCCCTAACAGGTGCATAATTTGAGCTCCCAAGTGCAGGTGTGTTCACTGGTCGCACGGCTTACTTGCTAGTATGAATTGTCTTGTAAAGTTAATGAATGTTGAACGATTTATATTATTGAAAGAGTGCTATCAAGTTTATCATGTCCGAGTGGGAGATGTTATACTATACTTTAGCTAGTACGTCCATGATGGGGTGCAATTGGACAGCACCGTTTGGACTTGATATGCTACGATGGAAAGATACCCTTTTGAAAGGGTATGAAGGGTGTCGTATATAAGTCCTTTGTAGACAACCGTTGGAATGGTTGGCAGAACATACGCACCAAAATTTCTCTCTCTTTCCATCAAAGAAGACAAGGCATTCTATTTCAGTTTTACAAAACAATCGGCATTTACGCTGTGAAAATCGAGTGCTTATCTCATGATTGCATTCAGACCAACGTGAGATAGTTTTGTTCATGATTCATTCACAATTCGACGTTCATTCCGGGGTTCATTGATGTTTATGCATTGGAATCAAGTAAGTCGTCTTCCACTGACTTGAAATCCAACATGTGCAAATATGAAATTTACTGTTGAAAATAAATTTTATTTTTGAAGGGAAGAATTTCAGACAAATATATGAAGAATGTTAATTGCCATGAGTTTGGCAACAGAATGTATCTCCGATATACTATACTTTATAATAAGAGACTATTTATCTTTCATTTGAAAAATTGGTGGATGCTTACTAATAAAGATACAAAATCTATTGACAAAGTGTTAGAAATAGTTATAAATTAATAAAAGATGTCCCTAATCAACTAAAATTTTATCTAGGGGTGAGTATCAATCTAGGGTCAATCTTGGACCAACCCTGAACTGACCTTAGACCAATCCAACCCTATCTATCCTAGTCCAGTTCCCAAGGGGGATCGGATTGGTCCTTGGTCCTAAGAT
Source organism: Eucalyptus decipiens (assembly GCA_014182575.1). Classification (NCBI taxonomy): domain Eukaryota; kingdom Viridiplantae; phylum Streptophyta; class Magnoliopsida; order Myrtales; family Myrtaceae; genus Eucalyptus; species Eucalyptus decipiens. Next base: position 1,636,295 of record CM024612.1, read on the forward strand.
CCCTTAACCGGATTGGTTCTCAGTCCTAGAAGTTTAGAGTTAGTCCAACCCGAATCCACCCTAATATATTATATATAATATATCTAAGATATTATATATACATATATATATATATATATCTAATGTATTAGTTATAATTTTTTTATATAGAAAACCCTAAGTCAAAGGAAACCTTCTCAGGGGGGGATGGGATGGGGACGCGTAAGTTTCAGGAGTGGGTTTCGACTCCCATGCCCTGCAAGAGGCAGGGCAAAAGTCTGAGAGTGAGTGTAGAGTAAGGAATATAGTAGGACTATCTAAAAAAAAAAAGGACATCAACAGCTTTAAATAACTCCTTAGTGAGGAGTCCAAGTAATATTACACTATTCTTTAATAATTTAGGTTTTCAATGTCTTTTTTGGCATCAACAGCCATAATTTACAAATGAGGAAAATATCTTTGTGAGGAGTCCTCACAACGTCCAAAATGGCTTAAACAACTCCTCATAGTATTCTCATCTAGTACTCGTTCTCTTCTGTCTTCTTTGTCCTCTTTGTCTTTAATTTGCCAATATTAAAATAAACAACTTCCTTGCTCCCCACGTGACACTCACCTTACTCACTTTTGGTTGCTCGCACCGCTCGTCCCTCGACACTTGCCTCGCTCACCGCTCTTTGTTGACCTTGCTCGTCGTCGAACCCATTAGATCGGTCTGGTCCTCGGTTGCCTTTTCAAGGAGTACAAAAAATGAAACAACAAAATTATTGATTAGCCTCGGATTGACCCTAAAACCATACCAAACCTATTGGGTCGGTCCGATCCTTAGTCCCAAGCTCAATAAGATCGATCCTTGATCCCAAAAATTGAGGACCAATACTGTGTGGGTTGGTCCTAGGGTTAAGGGATGGACCAGCCCAGCCCAGACCATGCTTAACCCTAATCAAAACTCAATTTATCAGCATGTATTAATAGCTACTTGTCAAACATTCTTTAGGAAAGTTATAAAAGAATAAAAATTATTGAGAAATACAGTTTTTATAGTTGGAGCTTTATAATTTAAAGTAAACAATATTTTTCATGTGAAACATAATATTAGGATCAACTTGTGATCGGCTCCATCAAAAGAAGCCCACCCGAGTAGACTATAAAGAAAGATTCACCGAAACTTTCCAAGGTAATGAGTAGGCGGGTCCAATTCAACTAAAAAATTAGACTAAATCAGCCTGGATCAACCGGTTCGAGGCCATTTTGAGGAGAATTGATTTGATTCACTGCTACGTGAACCCAGAACCGACTTAGGACTAATTCGGTTCCTAGTTTCAAGGCAAGAACTGCCACTTTCCTAAACTAGTTTTGAAACCTCTTTGAGAAAATATACATATTTTTGCATCTATCAAAAAATGACCATCATTTTCAAGATGAACAAACAACAATATAACCATTTAATCAAAATATATTTTTCTGGTGCAATGGTACAATTTTTATATTTTACTATAAGAAATGATTTTTTATACAAAAACATAAATTGGGCTAGCTCCCAATCCAATAACGGAACCTGGAGTCACAAGGTCTTATTCCTAGTTCCAAGTGAGAACCGATTATCCCTAAATGAGTGGACATATATGGAGTAAGGATTCCAGAAGTTAAAAGTTAAATAATTTATTATAATTACAAGTTTTTTTGGACAAAAAATCATTGAAATCTAAAGGCAGAAGTGATTTAATGTTTTCTTTTTTATATATATTTCTTAATGTTAATTAATTGAAATTTGTTAGCTTAACTTCATAAATTAGTGTATACGGTACTAAACGTTGTGGGAAAATGATACGATTGATTAAAAACTAATTAAGTATGTTATAGTGATAAAACGACCTTATATTTACAATCTTTTAGAATTATGTATTCACAACCATCTCTCACGGTTGTATTTTTGGATCAAAGCATCATCAAATTTGAGATACGGAGCAATTTCAAATTTTAAACATGAAATTTCTTCTTGGACCTGATTCAATCTTCAAAGGTTTTTCTAACTATTTTCTTGTGAAGTTTTGTTAAAGCATCTATAACTACCTCTGGCTTAGATTAGTCGTCACATTAGTTTTACGACCATATACTTTCATAATAGCTTTCACTGGCATCCCTATACTCTAAAAAATCCACTTATGGATTTTTAAATTGACAATGATAGATCAAAAGAGAACTTGAAAATAAGTGTGCCAAATGTCCTAAAATTACTAACGAAAGTGTAATTGAGTTCTAAAATATTAAAAAATATAATCAAGTCTTAAAAAAGGCTCGAAAATGGGCCAGTCAATTTCCACATGAGATATGCTGACGTGGTGGTGCCCACAGGGAAATGGTGTGGCATCAAAAGTATAGACCAGAGGGCCTCCAAGCCAACTATTCAGCCAGAAAATGAATCGCAAAAACACAAAGTTAGACATCCGGATGCAGGACAAGATCGTCCCGACCACCTTACCAGTTTGTTTCCTATTTCAATCTGGTTACTTGACAATATCGAGTATTTGGCATACCTTTTCTTCATTTGATTTTCTTATTTAGGCTACACGTTGAGAGCCAAAAACCTAACTACTTATTTGGGTCGCTACGACTTGGTTCAGGCTAATCGAGTTTGAAGATTCAAGCCTCGAGACACTGTGCAATCTTAGGGGAATCGCTTATCAATTTTCGCAAATATGACAAATTTATTTACAAGTTTTCAGGTCTGAATTTAAATCTAGGAGACAAAAGGCTCTAAAGAGGACTTTTTTTTTTTTTTTTTTGGTCTGTCTCTAAAGAGGAATTAAAAGTGTACAAATATTTTATTTGATAACCATTATGAAAATCTTCATGGACATTGTGATACACATTAAGGCTTTTCTTGAGAATTGCGATGTAAGTAATTGTCATGATATTCACAACAACTTTGACAATTGAAGTTATGGTAATTAACTTGATAATTAACATAATCGTAATAATCACAACTTCCAATCAAATTTCATGAATATTGAAAGAGCCATGGAAAATAATTTTTCAAATTTCTGAGATAGTCATTGTGCGATGGGTTGCACATTGAACAAGGCTTTGATACCAAATATGGTAAAATAGAAGCGCTTACCAAGATGGGTTCAGAATGGATGAGACTTAAGGAAAAATCATATAGTAAGAAAGGGGAAGAATGTAGAGAAAGCCGAAAGAAAAAAGATACCAAATCCAAATGAGAAGGAAGAAAGCTAGATAGGCAATATTTAATAATCAAATCGATCAAACTTATAAGAAACTCTTGCCTTGGGCCTTATATTTTGGCAAGACCTAATAAGACTCCTACCAGGAAAATACCTACCAATGATGAATAAAGAACCTAAATAAAAATGTATCCTGAATCCAAGAAAATGTCAAAAACTAGTTTAAACAAGGTGGTTGAGGAAATCTTGCCCTGCATCAATTGGTTGAGCTCTTTTCCAGAAAGATGTGAAGCAAGCTGAATGTCCCGAGGGCAAGTGTCCTGATTATTCAACCAAGAAACTTGTGAATTAGACTAGCAATCAAACCAGCATAAGCTCAGTATGGGGTAAGGATTCATGGGAATCCTCTTGTCAAGCCAAAATATCAGTACTAACCTGAGGCAGTACACACAATAGAAATTGTTGCAAATCAAGTCGCGACCAATCGAAAGAACTTCCCATCCACATGGATCTGTAGTCCTTAGACAGCCTGACTAGATATCCTTCCGAGAGCAGCAGTTTGCAGGAACTTATAGATACCCAAAGAGAAGGATTCTTGCAAATTCACCAAGTTTAGCAAGCACTAGTTTACACGAAGTTAAGATAATCGAGGGGGGGAATTGCAAATTTAACAAGTTAAAGAGGATAAAAAGGAAGTTAAAGAGTACAAAATGGTGAAAGTGCTCGTCCATCATATCAATGCCGGAAAATATGGACCTTTCATTTCGAAAATCAGTTCTACAAAAGAGCCCTGATCCATTCGCTTTGTTGTTTATGATGAAAAGAAAGAGGTATGAGGATTGGCCAAGCTCTTTAAATTACAAACAAGGAATATTTTCATCAGAAATCTTCCGACTTGCAAGCTGCAATAGAATCCAAAAGCCATGAGTTGCTGGCCACTTTTGCTCCTGTTGATCTAGCGAAAGCCTCTGTACTAGAGAGCCTGCGCTTGATGATAATATCCCTGCTCAGACCTCACTTGTCTCGCATCTCAAGGCTGTATATTATGAAAGTTGAAGGGATGGAAGGAGGTAAGGGGGCTAGCTCATCGCAAGGAATAGGCTTTCTGCGAAGCACAGTGCCTCCAGTGGAAACTACAAGATCTTGTAAGTATCCTTTGTATGAAGGATCAAAATCTCCCATGAAATAGAACTTAAAGCCCGTCAAATAGTATTGGTTGCTGCATAGGAGGAAACCAACCAAAATTAGATGCCAGTCCACAATCCCCATGCATGAATGATAAGACGCTATATTTGAATTCCATAGCATAGCATGAGCATGCATAAAATGAGCACATTAATAGTGAAAGTTTACGTGGGAACTGAATTGTTCAAGTCATTTCGATTACTAGGTTAGATAATCAAATTGGATGATGGGACTTTCAAGCCCGATGACTTTTTGGTGAAATGCTCACTGCAAGACAAACGTGTGACACCCTTCTATACTGCGCTGCGCAGTTATGCTGCCATGACAGTTTACAGTGGCAGCTACTTCAGGCGGATTGCATTATGACACATGCAAGTCCTCTTACTATGGAATGCCAGATTTCATCAGAGAAGTATTCAAATATAGTTGAGGGAATATCAATGGAAGAGCCAACAGAAATTTTATAATTTAATGTCTGAGAATATTAGATGACTAAAGATAGTCAAACAGATGATGCAGTTGAGTGAAATAGATGCCCACCATGTCATTGACTCTGTCTTCCAAGTCAAGGACCGTTCCTCATTCCCCAAATGTCAACATTAATTTCACATCGCTCCTCATTTACATGTTCCATTGCTTCCATGCAAGCTTCTATACCTGGACACATGAACACAAAAGACACTAGTTTCCATGCAAGCTTTTATCCCTGCACACATGAACACAAAAGACACTAGCCTTAGCAACATAAACACACCACGGACTGATATACTAGGATTTGAATTCTATATTTATGTTACAGTTCTATACTGACATTCAACACTCAGTGTCCACTTGCGCTCCAGGATACCCATCAAGACTTTGAACGTCCTTTTGCAAGCTCCATTTTCATCTGTTGATGCAATCACATAGGTCACAGTTGGATTACATTTTTGCACTACCATTGCTCTGGATGCCCTCCCAGATTGAGAAACCGCTTCCTGAAGTTCATGGATCAATGACTTTCAATAATTCTAAATGATACATTCAAATACAAAAGCCTCAAATCCATCAATAATTTATTACCCTCTCAGCTTTTGTTAAAGCTGAACAACACAGAACTATTTTGTCCTGAGATCCACGGTAGATCTGCTTTGAGCTTGGGCCATGCTGATGCTTCTCGTCATTTTCATCATGAAGAAGTTGAGATCACCTGTCAAAGTTATGCATAAGCCATCTCATCAGGCTCATAATGTTACTCAAAAATAGGTCATTAAATCAAACTTGTTAAGGACGTTAGCATACTCTTCTTCTGAAGAACTCCTCTTCTCTAGAGGTCTGGGAATTTCAATAGGTAATCTAGAGGAAAAGTGAAGCGGGCACAATAGAACAAAATTAACCTGTTTCAATAAGAATTTCAGAAAAATAACATGTGTTAAGATATAAGTTGTCCCCAACCAAATGTTGTATATGAATTACGAGTGCATCTGTGAAACTTACAATATCCCATCTACATTGGGGGATCTTCATGGCACAAGTGAGATGAAAACTCATGCAACAACTTTTCTCATAGCATCCAAGAGCTTCCCCTTTGATTCCACAGCACTAACATTTTATTCTTCGACTCCTGAGTACTTCAGCTTCAAGATTAATAGCTTTATGATCCCCAAAATAGACGTTAGGAGCCCTGCACATGTAGAGTTCCTCTTCTTTAAGCTCAGCCACATCAAAACTAATAGCCGTCTTTGATACAAGACAGTCACACTTTTGAAGTTTGAGGCTTGTGCAACCGCTGTTTTAATATAATTTAAAGATGGAAGGATGCAGAAACATATGATATGATCACCATCAAGACATTCCTCTTGACATCCATTAACCAGATTTTTTGGCTCGTTATATTAAAATAAACTGGAAGCTGATTGCATTTTTGTCATATTTCAAGTGTTTCTTACCATTCAGTGCAATTCTTGTGTAAAATGTATGATCCTAGATCCTCCATTGTAATCTGCAGGAACAGGCTCCGAGTACTGCAGTGGACCATCTCTCCTGAAGCCTGCCATTGTACATTGCATATGTAGCATTTTGAGCTTCCGAATCTAAGGCATTCCGTTCCAGATCAACCCACAAAATAAAAGTTGCATGAAAATAAAACAAATGGACCTCTGAGCATTCTGATGACTGGCAGAAAGCACACTGGACGTCCTGGGGAATGGTCCCACATTTTCGCAAAACCATTTCATCTGAATCTTTAAGTTTCTCAGCTATTGGAAACTCAGCTGCAGCTCTCATGTCATGATTTGTTTGAGCTTCCTCAACCTGGGCATTATCACCAACCTCTGGATTCCCATCATCCACCCCAGCATCTAAGATTACCAAAGAATTACATTTCTCACTATCCTTTAGTCTCAATCCTCAATCCTCTGTTAGCAACTTTCCAGACTTCATTCCCTCATTGTTGTCATCCTTATTTCTCACTGTAGATGACTCTTTAAAATTCACCAACGGAGAAGTTGAAAGGGATGAGTTGTGCACCAAGTTTTCGCTGGCTAGGTCTTGGATGGTGGGCCCTTCAAAATTGATTCTCTCTCCCGCAGATATCGGCTTTCTTTCATTCAACATTGTAAGATGACCTTTTCTGGAATGGAAGGTCAAGGTTGTGGTTGTTTCCAGTCTTGAAAGAGCTAGTATTGTCATCATTATCCTGTTTCGAAGCTGGAGTCTCAGCTACTTCAGTGACACTGCAGCCCTTGCCTGGAATCTCAGCAGACCCATCTCCATCTGTTGTCTTAATTTGACCACTAACAGAACCCGATTTCTTACTTTTTTTCAATTTGTTTTTTTCAGTCAACATATTATCATCACTATGCCATAATGGCTGTTCATAACAGGTTCCAAATGTTTCATTTGAACTAAGACGAGCTGCAGGACTCTGTTTGGTATTGCCTGTCATAGAGTTCATCTGGGACTTTCCACTCCTATTTCTGCGTCTCTTTTTGGATGCAACTTTCCTCATATGATTATTCTCAGTCATTGATGCAGAAGGGAAATTTGGGGATTGCACATCATCAGTACCAATTCGATTATCAAAATTTCTAATTGTTTGAATAACAACTTTTTGTTGTGAGGCTTCCTTGAAATCTTTCTCACTACCAGTTACCTGCACCACACCGAAAATGTCACAATCTACAAAATAAACACAGAGAAATCATGAATCTAATTAGCACACAAAACATGGCCAGATCGATACCTGAACTTTATTGGGACTTGAACAAAGTTCAGGGGAGCAAGGTCTTTGTGTCCATTCAAACATCTCACTGTCGTAAAATTCTCTGGCCACAGGTAATTGAGAAAGTCATAAGTCCAATAATCTATTGTTCAACTGATATTAACTCTGGAATCGAGGCAACTGCGCCTACTGCAAGAATGAGTTTGAGTTGTTAAACATAGAGGTTGTAGTAAAATCAGAAGGTGATATCACTAGTAGTTTTCCATAACTAGTGAAGTTCGTGCAAAATGTTGAGATATAAGTTTATTTGCAGTCAGCAACTTAAAAGGTGATTACACATACAGTTCTAATTATGATCAAGAACCACATTCACCAAATGTCCTGCTACTATGAGATAAAACATTTGATAAGTTAGATGGATTTTAATAGAGTGATGGAAACTAACCTCAGTAGTCAACTTAAAGGGCAATTCATCATCTGAGTCCTTCATATCACTGAAAGAAGGAACATCAGGAGGTGACATGCCCGTGAGCCGTTCATTGTCGGAAGATTGAGTCAGCTTCTCAGCATCTTCTTCCTCCCTCAACCAGAAAAGGGCAAAACTGACTGCTCTCCCTTTTCATTCGGTGCTAGCTTCTGCTTTGCTGAAGCCAAAGTGTTCTTCTCATTGCCTTTAGTTTCACATAATCCAGCTTTAGGATTTGGCAGACACAGCGAAGATTTAGCAGAAGGATATTGCACCACCTGGACCCTCTTCTTTTTTGGAAAGGAAGGTCTTACACAACTAGGACTGGATATTATCACGTTGGACTCTTCTTTTTGTTTTTATTGGTGCTATCTTTTCGGATGTCCTTTTGCCCTCTGATGCTTCATAACCAGACACTTTAACATCTCCATTACCCCTAACATCACAATGCTCTAGTTGGTTTTCCACATCTGTAGTTTGACATGAATGAAAAAATTTTAAATGAGGAGAACAAGTATGATACAAAAAGTATCAACAAAAGAATGTAACCTGTATTGATAAGATGTCATAAATTTACTCCACAGCAGCCTCCAAAAGAAGCTGGTAAGAAATGCTATTTATGTCAGACATGCATTAAACTCTTGTGTTGTCCAAGATTATACAGTTTAATCATTTGTGTCAAAAATGAACCACCAAAAAGAAACATCACCCGATAATTTATTGGGTGCCACATTTTGGCTGACAAAATGTTTATTCCTGAAGCCACTTCAATGTTCTTGTATATGCTTATCAAGCTGTCCATGTCCGGAGCTGGGCAATTATAAGACAAATTTAGCATAAGAGAATGTCAAATGCAACTCTAGAAGGTAGGCAGCCTATGCCTCATGTATTTCCAGATTTTGAGATATAAAAAAAAGTCAACCTTTTGCTCTTGGGCTTGGAGGAAGCTTCTGGACCTTAGAAGGGATTTTCATCGGTCCTTCCAATGGCGTATCGGTGAGGGCATCTCAGTTTCTCTTTGGTTTGATCACTGGCATCCTCGAGGCCCTCTAAATTTGTTCTTCTCAGACACATATTTATCATTCGGGGTTGTCCAGACAGGCTACTGTTGCTGACCTTTTCTCCACAGCAGGCCATGCGACTAAGACCATTTTGGAATCTTGGGCATACCCCCTACTTAGTCTATCTCAAAACCCGGACTGTTTCATCTGGCTGGAGAACTCTTCTGGTTCTTTTTCATTAGCCTCCGCGTGGGAAGCTATTAGATCAAGGAGAAACTTGGTCCCTTGGTCCTCTCTTATTTGGAGCAACCCGCTCACTCCGAGGTATCAATTCAATCTTTGGCTCATTGTTAAGAACCGATTACCCACTCAGGTGCTTTTATTATCCTATGGTAGGATTGTGGGTGTGTCGTGTGCTTTCTGCAATATCAGACCAGATTCTATTGATCATTTGTTTTTTGGTTGTCACATTCCGGCCGGCCTTGCTATGTTCTGGGCTGCTAAATGCAACCTTCCATGGCAAAATTGGTCTTGGTTAGACAATCTCCAATGGGCTATTAGATATCTCTCAGGCAATGATTTTTATCAATGCATTGCTCGTTTCTCTTTTGGAACTATGTGCCATTTGATCTGGAAGACAAGAAACAATATTCTCTTTCGGAACCAAGCCTTGTCTGTGCCGGCCTTGAAGAACCACCTCGTCAAGGTCGTCAAGGATAAAGCCTTGACTTTCAACAATATTGCGGACACTTCAAGAAATAGGAGGTTGGAATGTAGTTGGGGTCTTGACCCATCCATTTTCTCTCTTGTTGGTGTCGGTTCCTTCCCATTAACTGCAGGTTTGTAGTTGCCAGGTTGGCTTTCCCGTTTGTCTTCTATTTCCTTTTGCTCTCGGCACCCTTCCACTCTCATTGACATGTTTGTCACCATGAGTGTAAGTTTTTGGTGCCAAGATTACCTTGCTGTATAGCTCTTTTGGTTAAAAGTTAATACATAACTTACTTTACCAAAAAAAAAAAAAAAAAAAAATAGTTTTACAATTCAGAATGTGCTTGTCACCATGAGTGTAAGTTTTTGGTGCCAAGATTACCTTGCTGTATAGCTCTTTTGGCTAAGTACCTCATTCCTGTTACTGCAGATACTTTAACAATTCAAAAACTCCAATTTTCTCCATTGCCATTATAGCCTTCTCAGGGAATCCAAAGGTGCAGCACTTTTGATTTGGGAAATTGGAAGGGTTAGTTCTCACAAAACTTTGGAATATGCTGAACAATTTATAAGTAGAGGAATAGTCACTTCTCACATCAAATTTAGGAGTCTCTAAGATTTTTCTTTTTTTTTATTTTTTTTATGATCCAGGGGCACGTACATTGGAACCAGACAAATTTAGCATAAGAGAATGTCAAATGCAACTCTAGAAGGAAGACAGCCTATGTATCATGTATTTCCGGATTTTGAGACAAAAAAAAAAGTCATAGTTTTACAATTCAGAATGTGCTTGTTTATCTATGAAGTGCAACATATTGACCAAAATTTGGGATCTAAGAATCTTTGCATGGCTAAGTACCTCATTCCTCTTACTGCAGACACTTTAACGGTTCAAATACTCCAATTTTCTCCATTGCCATTATAGCCTTCTCAGGGAATCCAAAGGTGCAGCACTTTTGATTTGGGAAATTTGAAGGGTTAGTTCTCACAAAACTTTGTAATATGCAAAACAATTTATAAGTCAAGAACAGTCACTTCTCTCATCAAATTTAGGAGTCTCTAAGATTTTTCTTTGTTCTTATTTTTTTTATGATCCAGGGGCACGTACATTGGAACCAGACAGATTTAGCATAAGAGAACATCAAATGCAACTCTAGAAGGAAGACAGCCTATGCATCATGAATTTCCAGATATTGAGACATAAAAAAGTCATAGTTTTACAATTCAGAATGTGCTTGTTTATTAATGAACTGCAAAATATTGACCAAAATTTGGGATCAAAGAATCTTTGCATGGCTAAGTACCTCATTCCTCTTACTGCAGACACTTTAACAGTTCAAATACTCCAATTTTCTCCATTGCCATTATAGCCTTCTCAGGCTATCCAAAGGTGCAGCACTTTTGATTTGGGAAATTTGAAGGGTTAGTTCTCACAAAACTTTGTAATATGTTGAACAATTTATAAGTCGAGAACAGTCACTTCTCTCATCAAATTTAGGAGTCTGTAAGATTTTTTATTTTTTTTATTATTTTATGATTCAGGGGCACGTACATTGGAACCCCGCTCCCTAGAGGCCCATGGAACCCCCTACGACACTCATGAATTGTTTAAGTCTACACCAAGAGGCAGATGAAACTTGACCCAAGGGTTTGCACAAAATTAGTAATCTGTGCGCAAAGAAATCAAAAACCATGAAGAGAAAAACTGGTTGGACCAAAAGCATAGAGATTCCAACGCCACGTAGTGTGAACAATAAATCCTTTACTAACAGAATACTTGTGTGCGAGATATAGAATAGATCTTATTATGGGTCCAACCCTCTAACCATTCATCAATGTAAAGAAAAGCCAGAACTCGTAGTGGGGAGGAGAAGTCCCTCTCAAACTGCTCCAATTTTATCATAAAAACGACTTAATCCCTGACTCCACATACTGCAATTTAAGATAGCATCAACATCATGTGCATTTTAATTCTGCAATTTCTCACCATAGTTATTGTGTATCTAGAAACTGGGGGAGCAGGAAAAAAAACGCCCGACTGGAAATTTCTGATGTCATATGCTTAAGGGAAGACATTACAACATAACTCCACAACGATAGGGCACCTTACAAACCGGACAATTAGAGCCAGATTTCATCGATTTCATGATGCATGAGCGGACAAGAGCAATGAGAGATGGTTGTCAAGTATCCAAACATACGTCTATGACTACATTTCATCCAAGGAACCAATGACGAGAAACAAGGCATAGTTGGCTTACTTGCAGAACACGTGATTACATAGGAGCGAAACCACAGAATTCAACAGGCTCAAGCTGCAAGAGATTGACAGCACCGCAATCAGCACTCCCAATAGGCAAACCCAATCACCGAACAGCAAGAAGTAAAGGGTTCATCATACAACATTTTTTTTTTAAACATTTCAACGAGTTCATCCGGCGCTGATTCAAATTCAAATGCGACAAGCTCGCCAAACAAATGTGAACGAACCCAAAAAATAAAAGATAAGATTAAGAAATGAATCCGTCTCAAGTCGATCGATCCACTCAAACGGCCAGAACAGGACTATTAGAAGCTGCTATCGAGCAGAAACAAAGACAAGTTCTCTTCTTTTTCATGTGGGTATGGAAGTGTCGCCAGAAACGAAGATTCACCAAACAGCAATAAGCAAAGGGTTCGCACTTCAATTTTTTTTCTTTTTAACACTTCAATGAGTTCATCTAGCGCTGATTTAAATTCAAATGCGACAGGCTCGCCAGACAAATGCGAACGAACCCAAAAAAAATAAATAAAGATAAAGAAATGAATCCGTCTCGAGTCGATCCATCCTATCGATTTCGAATCAACCGAACAGAACAGGACCCTCAGAAGCTGCTGTTGGGCAAAAACGGAGACGAGTTCTCTTCTTTTCCATCTGGGTACGGGTGGCTCACCAGATGGGACACTTGAGCTCCCTGCCCATCGTTTCCAGCTGACTCGGGATCGGGTCCGCCATACCCACCTCGGAAAGTTGCGAGCTACGAGCGACCGAGCGAGAGGGAGAGGGAGAGAGGGAGAGAGGAGATGGTCTAGCGGACGAAAACCGCGAGAGCCGATGAGAATGAGCGTCCGGACTGGGAATTTCAGTGCGTTTGGGAAGCGGAGATTCACCAATTCCTTTTGAATTTTCAGCCGCCAAAAGGAAAAAACCGCAACCCGCCAGGCTCTCGGAAAGCTGTAGTTCCTACGGATATGCAAGGGAGCGTGTCTCGTCTCTGGCATCTCGCATGACTAATCCACCCAAGGAGTAAAAACACGTTATTTTGATCGAATTTTTCGTATTATAATTCGAAAGGACACAGCTTTTATATATGAAATAGATGTGTACTTCACTGATAAATGTCGCTCTAACGAGATAAAATACCAAATGTATTGACCACAAGAGAGTTGATTTCAAGCGCCACCGCCTCTTTCTGTTATTGTATTTATATGTATAGGTAAAGAATAAATTAGTAGATGTAAATAAAAATGGAAATGCCTTTCAACTTTTTTAGTTTCGAGATTTGAAAGAAAGTAATCATAATTTCTAAGCCCATATTGATTTGTTTTTTGTCTGAACTATGTCGAATTTTGTAGTTGTGTAGTTTTCCATGCAATATGTATTTTTATAACATACTCCCATCACATGACTCTCCTAATATTCAGTAGCTAAAAACAAATCCTCACAAAAATGTATGTGTATACTAAAGTTATAATTCTTTTTATATTTTGTAAAAATGAGAATAATTTACGAATTGTATTTATTTGATGCATAGGAAATTTCTTTGTTTGATGCTCCTTTTTTTTTTCTTTTTGTCTAACTAGCACGTATAAGTTCTATCTAGTAATTAGAAATTAATATTTTTAATGCAATGAGAGGAGAACTTCCTATCATTATGATTTTTCCAATATATAAACTATAAATGTATGCATATAATTCATATAATTAAAACTAAGCACAACTATTAACTCAACTTTATTTTCTTTTATCATCGATTCTCTTGCTTTCTTCAGAGTAAAGCATACAAACTTATAAAAGATATACAAACATATGTTAATCGCATATTTTGTATGTTGCTTACATATATATATATATATAATATGGTGAATAATGGTGTACACAATTTATATTTTTTTCCAAAATTTTCATTTTTCTACATTTACATCCTATATGAATTAAAATAATACGGAGAATAACAGAGTAAACAATTTATCACTCTTTTCCCAAAATTTTTAAACTGAAAGAAGTTAAGCTTTGAAAAACTTAAAGATGAATTTACATTGGCATTATTTTTATGTTTTGAAAGATTTCATATGTGATTGCTTATTATATTCGAGAAACGGGTTCGGACCGATTTGCTAGATCCAACTCGCCGACGCGACTTGTCCATCAGATTCGACCCACGGATGAAAACCAATTTTTAATATTCTTTAGAGTTTTTTTTTTATTATTTTCCTTTTTTAATTTTTTTCTTTTTTTCTTTTTTTGTCCATTTCCCTATTTTGTTACTCCTTCATCTTCTTCTTCAACCCATCTTCTTCCCCGAAGCATTTTTCTTTTCTGCAACTTCATCTTCTTCTCTCTCTTTTTTTGAACCCATACAACTAGACGCCACCATTCTCTACGGACACCGCAGCTTACACCGCCATGCACCGCCACCGAATTACACCACCGGCCGTCGTCGGCCTATCGCCAGTGATGGCTGGGCCAAGCTCGGTTTTGAACAGCCATGCCATGAAACCAAGCACGATGCAGCAGGAATATTAAATCCGGACAAGAACATCACAGGCCTGAAGCTATTATGAGACTAAACCTTTGCTGAACTATTGGTTATACACAATCAGATTCGACACCTCTGACAAACAAATCATCGAACAGGTAGTGTGTGCTCTTGAGTGCAGATTTCAGGAACAAGTTTAGTGTTTTTGGAGAAATCTTTCTGGAATATTTTGAAGCTGACAAAACGTTTCTATCAGTCTAGTCTGAAGATTTGCAGACTCTACTATTTAAAGTCTGAAGACCTTCGGACTGCCAGACTCAAGACTTAAAGTCTATTCTCGGTAATAGTTTCTAATCCGTTGAAGAAAGGCTATCTAGAACTAAGTGCTTCTTTAAGGATTTAGCCTTATCGACTGGAGAAGATCTCTTGGCTGGATATGACATGACGGATTCCTTTATTCGAATCAAGATTAATTAAGGATCCGATGATTGGCAAAGTATTCTTGGAAGGTTCTACTTATGGAAACCAAGATCCTGATTGTATGGGCGAGCAGGATTGATGGACTATCGACATGTTCCTTTAATAGTTCGAATGATCTTCCTAATTGATTATGTCCCACGGGAAGATTGGAAGAATTCTTTTAGTAAGTGCCAACGGGTATGATGGCATAAAGGAGTATAAAAGGAAGACGTTCTAGTTGTTCAAGTGGGTGTACGATAGAATAATTCCAAAGTCTGAAGCTCCTTGATTCGTAGTCAATTCATTTACTGAGCGAAATCTTGTATGCAAAAGAGAGTCTATATTTCGAGATACCTTGAGGAAGTGTGGTAGAATATCTACATTGTGGAATCAAGAGAATGCATTGCTGTAACATCTCTTTTGTTCATAGTGAAATCCAAGGTGGGGCATCGGTGCGAAAGAGTGGACGTAGGCTTGAAATAAGCCGAATCACTATAAACCTTGTGTTCAATTTTCTCTTCCCTACTCTCTATTTTACTTTGATCATAGTTCGTTTCATTAACTAAAAGAGAGCTTTCTTTCTATTGTCTGCCTAGTATAGCTTTCATATCTCAAGAAATTATTTTTACACCTATTCACCCCCCTCTAGGTGCTTATACTAGCAATATCAATTGGTATTAGAGCTTGTGTACTCACTTTGTTTGAAGTGTTTACTTCAGAGTTAAAGATCCATGGCTAGTATGCTAGCTCCAGGGCTGGTGGAAGGGCAAAGCAATACCAGACCACCTTACTTTGATGGAAAGGATTACAACATCTGGAAAAACAAGATGAAAGCGTTCCTACGATCAAAGGATCCTCTAGAATGAGACGTTATAGAAAAAGGAATTACTCCTAAAGCTGCATCTGTCTCAGAGAGAGGAAAAGAAACTGTTGAGTCAAGAGAAATGACTCAGGATGAGATAATCAAGAGACAAGCTCTTGATGCAAAAGCAATTTATTCTTCATATTGTGCTTTGTCACCTATTGAATATAACAGAATATCTTCTTGTGTTACAGAAAAGAAGTGGGATAGATTACATATTACCTATGAAGGAACAGATCGAGTGAAAGAAACCAGAATCAACATTCTCCTCGGTCAATACGAAGCCTTCAAAATGAAAACAGGAGAATCTATAACTGACATGTTTAGCCGTTTTACAGAGATCGTAAATGGTCTTAAGGTCAACCAATTTTTGATCCCATGAAGGTAAACAAGCTACTACGAGGACTCTCCAAGGATTGGAATTATATAAAGACCTCAATAAGAGAGACACAAAGAATCATGCCTCTATTTGTCGATGAGTTGGTTGGAACTCTTCAGTCTTATGAAGTGAAGCGAATCAATGAAAATGAAGATCCTAAAGGTAAGAAATCCATTGCATTAAAATCCAATTATGACTCTGATGTTACAGATTCTGAAGATGATATGGATGATGAGGAGCTTGCTCTTATGATAAGAAGATTCGAAATCGAACGAGGAAAAGGAAGAAGATTCAATCCAAAGAAACAGAATTTTCAAAAGCAAAGATCAAGTCTATTGATGATGATGAATCAAACAAAGATGTAGTCTGCTTCGAATGTAAGAAAAATGGACACATCAGACCAACTGTCCTCTTCTGAGGAAGAAGAAAGGAAAAGCTGAAAAGTATCGAAAGGCTCTTAAAGCAGACACACAGGTGACACGAGTGTGAAGAAAGTGATGATGATTATGCCAATATATGTCTCGATGGCACAATTAGATTCGAGACTCAAACTCGAAACAGGACTCGGACTCGGACGGTGAATTTGAGGTAAGTAACTTTAAAATTCCTATTAAAGTTTCCAAATACATTGATGAGCTGTGTTTTAGTCTTAAGACTTCTCTTAAAAGAATTTCCGAACTTAAAAAGGAAAACTCTACACTAAAACAACAGGAAAATATTTTGAAAGAAAAGTTGAAATGTTTATACATGGATGTTTCCACTCTTAAAGAAAGTGAAGACAATCTTTTAAAAGAAAATGTATTTTTAAAAAATGACTTATCAAATGTTTCAAAAAGATTTTCATTAGGATCCGAGAAACTTGAGAAAATTCTTTCAAGCACAAAGATCTTATTTTAATAAATCTGGTTTAGGAATGACAGAAGAAACCATTCATTTAATTGATTTTCCTAAAGTGAAGGAAAAAATTAAGCAAAGACCTACAAGAGATGCTTACAAAAATCATTTCAAAAAGACTTTTGTAAAACCAGTAGGTTGAAATGCTCTCAGATTTTCAAAGTGCAATAGTGCAGATCACTTTGAAAAAGAGTATTTTATGGTCTGGAAACCTGTTAAGAAAGTATGGACAAATACCGCATATCATACTAACACCAATGGATCCAAGAAAATATGGGTACCAAAGAAAGCTTGAGTCTCTTCTTTAAATGCAGGTCACTATCAAGAAAAAGGTAAAATGGTATCTAGATAGTGGATGCTCAAGACATATGACAGGAGATTCAAATTGCTTCATAAAGCTAGTTCAAGTAAATGGTGGAAAAGTCTCTTTTGGAGGAAACAGACAAAGGAAGAATTGTGGGATTTGGGCTGTAAAGATTGGAAACCTCACAATAAGCAATGTTTCCCTAGTGGAAGGACTTAACTACAATCTGCTCAGTATCAGTCAGTTGTGTGATACTGGTTTCAAAATCAATTTTCAAGAGGAAATATGTTCAGGAACCGGTAAAGATTCAACTCGGTCATTCATGGGTCGTAGACATGGAAATATCTACCTCTTGGATGTGAAACCAGATGAATCGCAATGTCTAATCTCAATTCAAGACGAAGCAAGCTTATGACACAGAAAACTTGGGCACATCAATATGAAGCAGATAGCCAAAATTTCAGCAAAGAAACTTGTTCGTGGTCTACCCAATTTATCTTACCAAAAGTCCGATCTATGCACACCATGCGTATTGGGAAAGCAGTTTGAAGAAAAATCAGACGAAGGCATCTTCCTTGGATATTCTACCTCAAGCAAAGCCTACAGAGTCTATAACAAGAAGAGTCAATCTGTGGAGGAATCAATGAATGTCAAATTCCAAGATTCTATGCAAAATGAATCTATTCAGACTCATCTTGAAGAATCTGAACCTGCTCCAGACTCTACAAAGTCTAAATCTCAAAAAGCAGCTCAGACTCTAAAAGACCAGCAACAAAAGGTTATTGAAGATTCAAATGAAGAAAGTGAGCATCAACTTGACAAATCAACTAGTGACTGGAAGCATAAGTCCAGCCATCCCAAAGATCTCATTATTGGCAACATTAATGAAGGAATTCGCACAAGATCCAAAAGGCGCGAAGAGTCTAGTCTTTGTGGCTCTTATTTCTGAAGTAGAACCCAAAAGCATAGAAGAAACTTTATCGATGAAAGCTGGATTGAAGCTATGCAAGAAGAACTCGAGATAATTCAGCATTAATGATGTACGGGAATTGACTCCTAAACCAAAAGGTAAATCTATTATTGGAGCTAAATGGGTTTTCAGGAACAAGATAAACGAGAAAGGAAAAGTCGTAAGAAACAAAGCAAGACTCGTGGCCAAGGGATATACGCAAGAAGAAGGGATAGACTATGATGAGACTTACGCACCAGTAGCAAGGTTAGAAGCAATTCGATTATTACTTACTTTTGCTTGTTACAAGAATTTCGGAGTTATTCCAAATGGACGTCAAAAGTGCTTTCCTAAATGGATTTATCCATGAGGAAGTCTATGTGGAACAACCACCTGGGTTTGAAGACCCAAAGAAGCCGACTCGGTATTCAAAATGAAAAAAGGCCTTATATGGTTTAAAACAAGCACATCGAGCTTGGTACGACAGGTTAAGTAAGTTTTTAATACAAAATGGTTTTGTCAAAGGTAAAGTAGATACTACTCTGTTTATCAAAAGAGAAAGCAAAAGTTTTTTACTTGTTCAAATATATGTTGATGATATTATTTTTGGATCCTCTAATGAAAGTCTGTGCAAGAAATTCTCTAAGTCTATACAAGATGAATTTGAAATAAGCTTGATTGGAGAACTAACATTCTTTCTTGGACTTCGAGTGAAATAATTGAAGGAATGGACTTTTATTCATCAAGAAAAATATGCTAATGATCTTGTCAAAAAGTTTGGACTAGAAAATTGTAAAAAGACTGATATACCAATGTCAAGTTTCTTGAAGATAGACAAAGATGAAAGAGGAAAGAAAGTTGACCAGAAGTTATACAGGAGTATCATCGGTTCACTTCTTTATCTTTTTGCTTCTAGACGACATTTTGTTTAGTGTTTGCATTTGTGTTAGATTTCAAGCAGACCATAAAGAATCTCATCTAAGTGCTGCAAAGCGTATTATCAAATACATTGCTTAAACTTCAAGTATCGACCTGTGGTATTCCAAAAAGGGAGACTTTACTCTTCTTGGATACTCAGACATAGATCTAGCCGGTTGCAGAGTTGATAGGAAGAGCACCTCGGGTACCTGTCAGTTACTTGGAAACACGACAGTATCTTGGCTTTCAAGAAATCAAAGTATAGTAGCTCTTTCTATAACAGAAGCAGAGTACGTTGCTCTCGGAAGTTGTTGTTCACAAATTATGTGGATAAAGCAACAGCTAAAAGACTTTGGAATTGAAGATTCATGCACGGAGATTAACTGTGACAACACCAGTGCAATCAATCTTACCAAAAATCAAATTCTTCACTCAAGAGCAAAGCATATAGAGATTCGACATCACTTCATTAGAGATCATGTTCAAAATGGAGAAGTTTCGATTCGGTTTATTGACTCAAAGAACCAGCGGCGGATATATTTACAAAGCCTTTGGAGAAAAATCAATTTGAAATCATCCGTTCCAGACTCAACATCTTGAAGCTTGAAGAAGTTAAAGTCTAGAGACTCTCAGACTCAGACAATCATAAGTCTAGACTGTAAGTTATTTTATTGTCTTTTTTATTAAATCTCGGAAAGGTACAATCATTTATAATTGATTTATGCTATCTTCAATTTCCGTGAAAAGTGCAATTTTACCTTTTCAAAAATTAATTTCTATTTAAAATGGCAGTTATTTGTTTTTGAAAAAGGCAGTTATTGTTAAAAGAGGCATCTATTCACTTTCCTTTATGTCGTTTGGTATTTTTCTTTCGATTTGGGCTATATACAAATCGGTTCCTCTCCGCATAACTCCAAAACCCTAAAAAGTATCGATCTTCCATTCCTGTCTTCCTACCTTATTTAATCTTCGAAAAAGTTGTCATTTTTCTTGGGAAAGTCAAGCAAGGAATCTTTCAAAGACTAAGAAAGATGTCGTCTTCAAGAAAGTCTTCGAGGATCGCAAGCAGGGGACCGCGGCGAATGAGTGAGGGGCCTACTCACTTTGATCTCATCGAGGAAAAGGAGTCACCATCTCAGCAACAGAGCCCGCAACATTCTCAACAGCGTCATTCTCCACCATCTAGTCCATAGGGTGCGGGTCATCAACAAGAGGAAGAAATCATTGAAGACGCAGATCCTGTAAGAATTCAAATGCCCTCTTTTATTTATAAGCTTTAGCGTTCTTTAAAGAGGACTGGTACTCCATTGAACTATGTCGCTGAGTTTCTTAAGGACAAGGGATATGGGAATGAGTACATCTTTTTGCGAAAAATGGAGCTTTTATGAATTGCTCCTAAAGGGATGGCAGAAGAAGCCCTTGCAAATATCCCAAGTGATCCGCGTGTTGGGGGATTTAATCCGACAGATGGAAATGATGATGACAAACTGTACAGCCAATTTCAACCGAGAATGGGTGTTGCAGCGAAAGTTCGAGGAAGAAGGACAGATCTGTTTAGATCGAAGGAACAGAAGGATCTATACTCCAAATTGTTGAAACGTGGGGTGATAAACCCTAGGAGTGTGGATTTTGATTTCTTGGATGCTGTGAATGTGAACTTGAGGGAAAAGTTCAGTTTTCTTCAACTAGAATAGTTTTGTTCTGACACCACAGAAGCCTATGCTCAATAATTGCATATTTCTATTCAAATCTTAGTTTTTTGGATGCGAATAGAATATCTTTTAGTGTCCGAGATCAGGACTTTGTGGTTGATGTGGATATGCTGGCAGATGTGATTGGGATTGAGAGAGGAAGGTATCAACCTATAAATGTCTCTATTGCTCGTGCAACGTTGGAACTTGTTAAAGACAGAAGGACAGAGGGAAGGATTTCCTACTCAAGGATGCGTGCGAACAACATTACCTTCACAAGATTGTGATCAATTGTCTCGAGACCAAAATCAACTTCCAAGACCGATGTTTTAAACTCGGAGGCAAAGTTGATGTACGCCATCAATCTTTGGAAAAAGTTTTCTCTTCCTCACACCATTCTGTTCCACATGTATAGAGCAATGATGAAGGACAAGGGACAACTTTCTTATCCAGATCTTGTGTCAAAGATATTCAGACATTTGAATATTCAGCCTCCACAAATTCTCTGTGTTCGATCGTGTGACAAAATGGTGGTAGGACTGAAAATGGTGTTGAAAATGCGTCTGAAAGAACTTGACAAGGCGTTGGAGAAATTTAAGGAGAAAACTCTTGTCAAAACTCATCAAGTCTCTTCTGCAGCGAAAAGAAAAGGGAAGGAGCCCATGGTTGCTCCATCCAAAAAGAAAAGAGCTCTCATCATTGAAGATGAAGATGATGAGGATGACCTCACCATTTCTGCTATAGCATTGAAAAAGCTAAGTCGTTCTGTTCCAGAATCAATGGAACGACAGGAAAAAGAAGCAGAGAAGAGAGAAGGAAGAGAAGAAGAAGAAAAAGAAGAAGGAAGAGAAGAAGAAGAAAAAGAAGAAGAAGAGAGAGAAGAAGAAGAGAAAGAAGAAGAAGGAAGAAAAGAAGAAGAGAAAGAAGCAGAGGAAAAAGAAGAAGAGGAGAGAGAAGCTGAAGAAAAAGCAGAGGAGGAAAGGCTTGAAGAAGAAAAAGAAGAGAGAGAAAATCAAGAGGAAGAAGAGCATGAAAAACACTATGCTCCACTTGAAGCCATAGAAACAGGGGGAGATGAGGAGCAAAGAGGAACGACCTCATATCCTGTTACCAGTGAAGGAATCAGTCGCTCTCCAGCAGATCCAGAGGACATTTATGCCTCTCAATTTCCTAAGGAGGGTCATGATGCTTCATCGCCAAATCTGCGTGATTATGCTGATATACCATCGTCTGCCTTTACTCCATCGGATCGTCTTTGAAGCTACTAGCGGGCATCGATAATACAAACAGATTTTCGCAGAATTCTAGATGTTCTCTTGGAAATGCGGGGTCAGATATATGGTTTGAAGTGCGAAGTTCAAAATTTGAAGAATGCTGGACAAGCGTCTTCTGTTTCCTTATCTGATCAGATCCAAGCCCTTGCTCTTCAGATTCAAGCCAATGCTAAAGGTGAAGAGGTGGCTCATCTAAGGGAAGACTTGAAAAAGTTTGGAAGGCATCGTTCGTCTATGGGAGATTTCCAGCTTGTTCGCGTTCCCAAGCAAATTTGACTTCATCTCAACCTTTTTTATGATGACAAAAAGGGGGAGAGATGCAAGCTTTGAAAACTTTGAACTTAACTTGTTGAATTTTTAGTTTGTTTGACTTGTGTGTCTGGATAAGGACTGAATGTGGATTTGGATTTGACTGCTGCTTTTATATTAAGTATTATTGATATATTATAAATGGCTTTACTC
Source organism: Eucalyptus decipiens (assembly GCA_014182575.1). Lineage (NCBI taxonomy): Eukaryota > Viridiplantae > Streptophyta > Magnoliopsida > Myrtales > Myrtaceae > Eucalyptus > Eucalyptus decipiens. The sequence continues at coordinate 1,658,952 of CM024612.1, forward strand.
TCATGCAAGACTAACCTATTTTCTGTGGTTGCAGATTGTAGTGTTATCATTAAGTCATTAATCTTTATGAGATATCCATATTGCTTGAGTAATATTTTCAGGTCAAAGTTATTCAAATCAGTAGGAAAGTTTTGTCACCATCAAAAAGGGGAGATTGTTGGAGAAATCTTTCTGGAATATTTTGAAGCTCGACAAAACGTTTCTATCGGTCTAGTCGAAGATTTGCGAGACTCTACTATTTAAAGTCCGAAGACCTCCGAACCGCGGACTCAAGACTTAAAGTCTATTCTCAGTGACAGTTTCTAATCCGTTGAAGAAAGGCTATCCAGAACTGAGTGCTTCTTTAAGGATTTAGCCTTATCGACTGGAGAAGATCTCTTGGCTGGATATGACATAACGGATTCCTTTATTCGAATCAAGATTGATTAAGGATCCGATGATTGGCAAAGTATTCTTGGAAGGTTCTACTTATGGAAACCAAGATCCCGATTGTATAGGCAAGCAGGATTGATGGGCTATCGACATGTTCCTTTAATAGCTCGAATTATCTTCCTAATTAATTATGTCCAATGGGAAGATTGGAATAATTCCTTTGGTAAGTGCCAACGGGTATAATGGCATAAAGGAGTATAAAATGAAGACGTTCAGTTGTTCGAGTGGGTGTACGATAGAAGAATTCCAAAGTCTGAAACTCCTTGATTTGTAGTCAATTCATTTACTGAGCGAAATCTTGTACACAAAAGAGAGTCTATATTTTGAGATACCTTGAGGAAGTATGATAGAATATTTATACTGTGGAATCAAGGGAAAGCATTGCTGTAACATCTCTTTTGTTCATAGTGAAATTCAGCCAGATTAATCGGCGCAAAAAGAAAGAGTGGACGTAGGCTTGAAATAAGCCCGAACCACTATAAACCTTGTGTTCAATTTTCTCTTACCTACTCTCTATTTTACTTTGATCATAGTTCGTTTCATTAACTAAAGGAGAGCTTTCTTTCTATTGTCTGCTTAGTACTGCTTTCATATCTCGAGAAATTATTTTTACACATATTCACCCCCCTCTAAGTGCTTATACTAGCAATATCAAGTGTTACTCTAATACTCTAGGCTTAAAAGTGATGCATCAGGTTCATCGATTTGAAATCCACATTCTCAGTCCCCGAATAGCATGAAGAAAACAAAACAAAGCATCCGAGAAAAGGTGCTTACCTGATCGAGGATGGAGCTGCAGTGAACGCGACCAGTAAGTTGGCTCCGGCGGACGAGAAACTCTTCCCTACCTCTCGAAGGAAGCTTCTCCACCCACCTTTCTTCTCCTCAAAACCCAAGTTCTTTCTATGGCCGAAGACACCCTGTTTTCACACAGCGGGGATATTCTCGGCTGTGACTGGTTCCGCTTCTCCATCTTCTTCAACCGGAGCTCCAATGGCCGATGTTCTCTCTCTCTCTCTCTCCCTTTTTGCTCTCTGGTCTTCAAGTGAGCTTTCTTCAGTGAAGAACCAATTTCCTAAATCCCGAACGTTGCTTTCCCCTGAATTTCCTTGCTCTCTGAGCTTTCTCTGGTTTCTCGAAGGCGACCTCTCTCTAGCCAGCCGTTCTTCTACAGCGGAGCTTTTCTCTCTCGCTCCTTCCTGGCCGACCATTCCTCAAAAAACAAACCGCCCTCTTTTTTTATGGTCAAATGATGCCCCGCTTTTTGTTGAGCGAGCGTCCAGCCTCTCTTCTTCCTCCAGCACGCTGTTCACGCCTCGCCTGAATGGAATCTTTTTGTTAGCCTCGCCAACTCATAGACGTGAGCATGCGAAAGAGGAGGAGGCTGGTACTTGGGCTGGGCCCTCTCTAAGCTCTGATGGGCTAAGGAGAAATAAAAACAGTAGGAATGGGCTCAAAAAGAAATAAAGGAAGGGGCCACGGGAATTAAAAAAAGGCTGGGCGAAAGAGTTCTTCTGGCCCAAAACGCGCTGAAAATAAATGGGCTAAGCCCCTCACCCGATTTTGTCAAGATTTTTTTTTTTTTTTAAATTATATTATTTCTTTATTCAATATATTTTTTATTACTATTACTATTATTTGTATTTTTATGCTTTTGCCAAAAATGGAAACTTGAACGGTCGACAAAATTCGGGTGTCAACACTTAACAGCACTAGTTAAAAACCTTGAAAAAATGAGTGCTTATCAAATAACATTGAATACCGAAAAAGTAGACATTTTAAAGGACTAATTGCACCGAACATCAAAGTTGCAATTCAAAAGAATATTTAATAAATTTTAACGAGTCTTCGAAGACACCTTACTAACATTTTCCTTTTAAGCAAGCACCAATGGTATCCTGCACATGGCAAACATTTATATTTGACCGACGATATGGTCCAATCAACCCATATAAAAGTTAACAGAACATTGGAGTCTGTTCAACAACTTTCATTTATGACAATCAATTAGTACAACTCCTTCAAAGAGCAGAACTATGCTTCGGGGTTTAGTATATCATACTCCGGTATTTAGCTTACAATTCTAATTTCGCCATATCCTTTGCCACCACTGGATCTGTTTTGACCAAGTCATAAATGTGGCGTGGCAAGGTCCTTTCTCTAAGGAAGAACTCGTCCTTTAGAGTGTGCAAGAAGAAGCAGGAGCTTTTTCTGAGTACAATAGTGAAGAGTCGCAATAAATGAAGACAGTTTGTGAACATCCTTAATCTATGACCATAAGACATACAACTCAGGGCCAACTTCCAAGCAATCATTGACATGATGGCACTAGCATACAAACCTTTAGATGGAGACGGGACAGCATGTAACTTCTTTCAACACTTCTTCAAGAAAGAATTAGAATGCCTTACCTTTCCATATGTAGATACTCAGTACATTCATTACATTGATCATACTGAGCGGCCTACTGACAGCGAAAAAATTAAGAGGAGGGTCTGAGAGCCATCTTTGTACAAACCAATCAACTAATCTCGTTCCACTTTAGGCATAGCACTTATGTTATATCCTCAGAGTAATTTGAGCAGTAGCATTTCCTTTTGAAAGTCAAATGAGTATGTAAGTTTTCACCATCTCATCAAGTCCTCAATCTCAATGTTTCTGTTTTGGCCAAACTACAGAAGGCAAAAGCAACCACATGAGGCAAACGCTGTGCCTCTCATATTCCTTCCTCCCTTTAGGATTTGTTTCAACCACTCTATAGAATTTGGGTTATATAGACATGGCTGAAGCCTCAGCAATAACTTGAGTCAAGACCACACAGTGAACGCAACCCATCAGAGTTTCTCATCACGTGAATTAGCCCTGTAGACTTTGAGGAGGACCAAAAATGACAAGCCAGCCAATGTCCAGTAAACAGAGGCTGTCCTCAAACAAAGTCAAGTCGAAAATATCCTTTCTACATTAAATGCTGAGGAATTAGTTATACCATTGGCATGCCCATTTGACAGAGGCAGAACAACTTTCAACTTATTTACCATTCCATTGAGCTTCCTTAACTTGTCAACCTCACCTGCCTACAGCAGTAATCCCCCTAACATCCGAATGTTGCTTCAGTCATTAGCGTTCCTCTCTCCAGCATTTGTTTAGAGCACTCAAAAGCTTCTAGTACTCTTCCACGAGAACATAATCCAATCACCAAAAGATCTAGTGCATGACCATGAGGACAATGCCCTTTAACCACCAGGTATTCCCATAAATGCAACCTCAAATCAACATGTCCATTAATACAAAAATACTTCATCACCATGACCACCGTCTGAGTTTTAGGCACAAAGTTTCTCTCCACCATTTTATGATATAACTCACATACTCTGTCTATTTCTTTTGATCTCATTAATCCAAAGAACAATGTGCGGCAGGTCATGTTATCATGCCCAATGTGCTTGGCCTTCATCTCATCCATCAAGGCAATGGCAGCATTTACATACTTTGCTTTAATCAGTGCACTGATCATGGCATTATAGGCTGCAATATCGGGTTGCATATTTCTTGTAAAAACCCCATCAAACAATTCCTTTGCCTTCGTTAGATTCCGAGCAACCCCTGCACCATGGATCAAAGTAATAATTGTCTCGACAGTAGGCAAGCAACCGACCCCTTCCATTTCTTCAAGAAGCCTTAGACCATCGCCTACACGACTCTCTTACAGTAAGCATCAATCCTGATATTATATGTCACCGTGTTAGGTTTAAAACCTCTTCTAACCATCTCGTGGTAAAACAACTCCACTGAGGTCACATCGCCTGACTCTTTAAATCCCAAGAGCAGTATATTCATGGTCTTCGTATTGGGAGAGAATCGCGAATGCATCTTATTGAACACAGATCGTGCTTCCTTCATCTGCCTCTGCATGCAAAATGCCCGAAGAAGTATATTGAACTCATCTGTACCAAATTTCCTACCGACAAACACATCATTCTCCATCCTTTCAAATGCCCGGAGAGTATCCTCATACGACTTGAATTTTGCAATCTTTGATATCATGATGCTCATCGCCTTCAGCGTAAGCAAAGAAGGGTGCGTTACCCGCATCCCATCCATCAATTCCCAGGCGTTCTCAAAGTACCGCATCCTCGCAAAAATGTGGAGAGTTCTTTCAAATGCCACCGAAGTCGGACCGCACGGCGAATGGCGGACAGTGTATCTGAAGAACTCTAGAGCTTTGAGACCATTCGAATGAGCCCCAAATAAATGACCAAGCACGTCCTCTACCAAGCCGGTGGAAAGAGTATGGGGCGGGATGTGCTTCTGGAGGACGGGTTGAAGTGGACTATCGGGAAATGGGTGGTCATTTATGATCTTGGTGATTCTATCAATCTCGTTATCCCTTTCCAAAGGAACAGCGGCACAGAGAAGTCGGGACAAGAAGCGCCGACGTGGAACTCCAGCAAACTGATTCTGGGTCAGTGATTTCATCGAACAGCTCAGATCAATGGGATTTCCGATGACAAAAGTAATCAATTCTCATGTGGATTCTTCCGCAATCTACAACCAGGAGTCGAATGCTCGGCTATCTACGGCCACCTATCACCAGAAATTTCGCATTCGAACGCTCTTGCGAAGCGATTTGATCAAGCGACACTATTTTTCGAAAATTGGAACGACAAAGGATCACACTCCCCCTCCTCGTCTTCTTCACGACCGCGGCGGCACCGTGGAGCCTGAATCTCGGTCGATTTGCAGGTACAGTCCACGGTTGGCCAAGAATGCGGATGTTCTGGAAACTTGCGTGTTCGTTTGCTTTGGAATGCGCCCTTGCTCCCGCAGCATCTACACTACTGTTAACCTGCTGTATTTAGGAAAATTACGAAAAGTAGAGAAAATTATTGACCGATAGGTTGAACATATTTACAAATAAATTATTGACCGATAGGTGGAACATGTTTACAAATAACAAGGGAAAGATTCGCTCAAATAGGTATTTTATTAACGTTACGAATAAAGAAATTTACCATTTTCGTTGGTATATTTATTATTTCTTGTTAAAAAAATTACAAATCACAGGAATCAAAAAAGTTAGGATCAATATATTAAAAATACCAAACTTGTACACTTATGATAAATTTACCACAAATTAATTTTTTACCATCAAAAACCTTGAATTAATACGCTCAATTTGGTATATTTGTAATAAATTTACCTTCCGTTAATTTTCCGTTAATTTGGATAAATATCACGAAAAATCACACATCTTTGATAAACTGTGGGTAAAATCCTAAACAAGTATACTATCAACTGTCACATGTAATTTAAATTAGCAATTTTGCCGTAAAATTTAATAAAAATTAACGGAGGGTAAACTTATTATAGATGTATCAGTTTGAAGTTTTCGTGATAATAACCAAAAAGGTTACTACAATGCAAGGGAAATTATATCTTCTTATGAATTGATACGAAAGGATAGTTAGTAGGTAAATTACTATTAGTAAGGATAAATACGAACACCAAAAGAAAGTTATGTTTACCAAAGAAAAGTTATGATCATATGGATACTAACAACGGAAGACAAGATATTTATTATTCTTAGGTATATGACTATTTCTCGTGGAAAATTGTGAACCATAGGACCCACAGGACTTACAACATTTAATGGAAAGTTCCATCCTCTAATGAAACGGTACAAAATTATAAGGAGTATTGGACATCTTAAATGTTAAAACTTGGTACGGATGGACACTTAGGTGCCAAAACTTCCAAAATATACACTTAAGTGCCAACAACGAGAAATTTTGGCCAAAATGCTGACATGGCATTTTCTGACGACTTTTTTTTGCTGAGGTGACTATTATTTTTAAAAAATTATCCATGTGGCTAGCTTGTCCCAAAGCCACGTCATTTCACCCTCAAAATTTGATTTTTAACAAAAAATTAATTATAAAAAAGGGGAGGAGGTAGCGTTCAGTGAGGTCCTCTATGACCCTCATTGTTGTCACTGCCCCACCATCCCCGGAAAGGGCCGGGCAATGGTGGGGCAAGGGCCAGCTGGGGTTGCCTGGCCATTGGCCAAGGCTCGGTATTCAACCAACCCTTACCCCACTATCGTTGGCCGTAGAGGCCCTCGCTGAATGTTGCCCCCTCTTTTTAAAAAAAAAAAATTAATTTAATTCATATTTATATTTGTCACGACCCGATCTCACGCGCCCTCGAGTGCCTTATCATCACGAGGAGAGAAAGGGGGGAAAGGTCGGGTTTATGGGTACTTGATCACGAGAGTTCTATCACGGCTCGCGTTCCAAAAGACGTCATGACCTCGCCTTTTGAATCAAGCCTCTCGTGAGTTCCCTCCACGAGATCGTGAGCTCTCCCAAGCTCATACCCTGCGTGATAGTGGAGTGTCGCGATCCATACTCACACGAGCGGCACACCTTAGAAGAAGGAGTCGGGTGTGGATATTGGATTTAAGGGTACCTTTACCATGGTAGGCCTCTCGTCAAGCTCGCCCATAAGGATGGCATCACTTCATCCTTTGGGTTATTCCCATGTCGAGTATGCTAAACCATCGTGAGTTCCATCGAAATTCATACCCCGCGCGATGAGTTGTTTGTACGGTCTAGTTGTTTTTGACAACCTAAAAATAAGACGGGAGTCGCCACTAACCTCATTTTGGGGGTCGGCTAGAAAACCCAATCGAGGGTCGGGAGTGTTCCCTCAATTTCTACGCAACCAAATATCTAGGTTCGGAGACTTGGGTTACGCTAATATTTCTATTAGCATCCTTTCGGTACCTAAACAATATGTTGTGTTTTTCTAACATGTCCGTGCATTTCTTTTTACATTTTCAGGATCATTAGTCCTAAATTAAGCGATCGTGCGTGGATGGTCATTTTCATATTATTCTATCTCTAAAAAAACAAGAAAATAAAGCAATTAATGTAATTGAAATTACGAGATAGTAAGTAAACAGTCAAGGAAAGCAGTAAATCTACCATGCAATCCTAGAAAATATAAAAAGAAACACAATTGAAAAAGATGAGAGGAAAAGAGAAAACCTGCAACTCGTTGGACTTTATACAACAAATGAAACTTGAGACATATGTCAGGAAAAATGAATAGTACATGATAATGGTCGGAATGGACATTGAACTCCACCGTCTTCGCGCTTTCTCCAACTTCAAGGTTCTAATATAATCCTAATCTAAGAAACTTATAACTAGGTGCATACAATGCAAAGAAACAAGCATACACATCAAAACAATAAAAAAAAATACATCATGTCAAAATCAATCATTTAAAAGAAGTGCAATACGAAAGTCAAATTTTGGGGCCTCAGGGTCGGCCTTTGTCTTTCATGTGAATGTCCCACTAAGACACCTACCCAATCCATTTTTGTGACTTATAGCAATTGTTGACCAATTGTATTCTCGCATGGCCAATAACGCTTATAAGTCTCCTAATCAAGCGATCTATGTGATCCCAGGGTTTTCCCTCAATATCATGCATCGACCCTACCATTCATCTAAAAATCACATGCATTGCAAAAAATTTAAACATGCATGCAGGTCTTTTGAACCTTGTTTCTCAACCAATCAAGCAAGAAAGTGAACTGTCGGCGGGTCACTTATTACCAAGGGCATGCGCCAATCACAAACACAAGCAATTTCTAATGCATGATGGGATTATATGTATGAAAGGTACATGTGATATTTCAAAAAAAAAAATCTCAAAATCATTTTTGAAAAGTTTTGAGACAAGGTGATGTATCAGCTATGAAAGGCATTCAATTGTCAAGGCTAGCCCGAGCCTCGCATTAGAAGTCACAAGCGTCGCAAGCATTTTGAATACAATTCAAACCGTGACTTTCACATTGTCAAAACAGGATTTTTAAAAATGTTTGAAAATATTTAGGATTAAGGAATATCTAGGCTATGGAACACATTCAATTGCCAAGGCTAGCCTGGGCCTCGCATTAGAAGTCACAAGTGTCGCGGGCATTTTAAATATGGTCCAAACCATGATTTTTCCTTAAGCCAAATCGAGTTTTGGAGAATAACCTTTTTAGGAATTGTTTTTTAGAAATATCACATGTACCAAAACATTTTTTGAAAGATGCAATTTGAAAAGGCCGGTTGTTTAACAACAAAGATCAAAGTATTTAAAACAATTTTCATGAAGATGGCATGTCCTAATTTCATGCACAAACTAACCTAAAAGGTGTAGCTAAACAATCACAATCATGTTTATATTAGGAAATTTTAGAACAAACGTATAAGGACAGCAAAATTGAGTAATACCCATTGAAAATCTAGCTATGGAAAAATTTCCTAATATGTACGACATGATAATGAAAAACTTTCGTGCATAGGGTTTTCTCAAACAATGTACTCATGATTTTATAAAAATCAAACAACAAACAACAACACATCAAAACAACAACAACAACACATCAGAAATTTGTCAAAACAACAGGACATTCAACTGATGTCACGAGAATTTGTCCTATCATAACATGTCTAAAAATCATCAAACTTATACACAACATAGCCAACATGATGACAAGAAAGTTTCATTAAGAGGCCAAGTTCATATTCCAAATATAAAAAATGGAACAAAAATATCAAAGTTCTGTCCAAACAGGGGTTAAAACAGGGGTCCGAATTTGATCCCTTGTCCAGATTGTGATATGGCTTTGAAAAAATGGAAAATAGTCCAAACGATAAGCGATTGGCATGAAATCAGTGGCATTAGAAACTTCTAAATGCGTCCTACATCTTCCTAGAAGAGCTCGAGTCCAAACTAGGTCAATTTGGTATCCTAAAATCGAGACCTCTAAAAGTGCGCGCATTAATAATTAAGAAAACAGAACATAAGCATTCATTAGAAAACCTTAAAATCACTCAAAAAATGCCCAAATGGCATGAAGAAATCACACCGGGCTTAGGATTGGATGTGACAGAAAGTTTGGATAGTCATCTAATCCTAAGTCGGCATGCAAAATGTCATACAATTTAAATGACATTATGAAATGATTCATGATTCCTAATGATATGCTTAGGAATTCTAAGTATGATGAACATTTTTGTGAGACAATTTGATGTGCAAGATGAAACTCAATGAAATGACCTAAACACGTATGCAAACCTTGTAACATGTAGTTCAATCATCAAGAATGCATAATTATAAGATTTGATTCCTAAATGACTCAAACAAGCATGAGAATGTGCACATATGACAAGATTTCACTTCAGCATTAAGTTTACAGAACAAGCATGATTTCAACCATCTTCAAGACATGCATAATTCCTAACAAGAATCTCACACATAGAACATATAGTGATGAAGATTTCTTGTTAAGAGATCGAAACTCAATTAAGATCATATGAATCATGGCAAAAATGGCAAAACAAATCACATTATATGTCCAACACATGTTGCTGCAGTGCCTTTTACTCTAATGCATGCAATTGATTCATATTGCCAAAGTAAAAACCTTGCAAATCATGCATCAATTGAACATATATATCATGTATTTCAACTTTCATGAAGGATTTGAGACCAAATAAGTGCATTTATGGACTCAATTTCATCAAAACAAATCTCAAACTAATACAGGATAGACTAACCTATGTCCAAATCTAAGCAATTTTGACCTAGCTAAACATGTCCGAAAATTTTGAAAAAAATACAGAAGATGCACAACACTTTTACAAGAAACTTTCATTAAGGAAAGTTGTTCCAGAACTCAACACAAAAATCAGCACAAAAATAGCAAAAAACATAGATTCATTAAAACAAATCTCGGACTTATACAGGACAAATTGACCTATGTCCAGATCTAAGCACTTTTGACCTAGCTAATCATGTCCAAAAAAAAAAAAAACAGAAGATGCACAACACTTGTACGAGCAACTTTCAGCAACTTTCATCAAGGAAAGTTGTTCCAGAAATCAACACAAAAATCAGTACAAAAAATAGCAAAACAGAGATCGATAGGGAATAGATTGACCTAAGCCTAGATCCAAGTAGAGCTGACCTAGTTGAACACATCCAAAAATCATGAAAAAAATTACAGAAGATGCATGACATGATTTGGAAAAAAACTCATGAATAAAATTTTGTCAAAAAATGATCATGAAAGTCGGCACAAAAATAATAAATTCAGAAGGCGAAACCGTAATAGAAATCAAAAAATAAAAAAAAAAAAAACTTAAACTACTGTAGAATCGTTAATCTTTGGAGGTGTTTTGGAGGACCAAATGACATTTTCTTTTAGGCATGCGACCTATCGTTTAAGCTCGAGATGTCTATTACCTAATCCTAAGAGGACTTGATCAAAACGAGGTTTAAGACCTAATTTTAGCCAAAAGAGAACCTATTCCAAAGCCTATGAAAATCATAGGTTAGGCTTAAAATCACAATTATCATTAAAATCATCAACAATTCATTGCAGCATTCATACTCATCAATATTAAGCATACAAAACTCCTAATCTTGAATCCTAGCCCCGATCGACTAACTCAATATCGCTTCATCGGATTTGAGTTTCAGATCATTACCTTTGTTGCGGTTTTCATCGGTTTCAATCGCAATTAGTCGGATCTAATCACCGGATCATGATCGGGACTCCAAGAATGTAGATCAAGTCACTACGGCTCGTATCGGGATCAATCAAACCACCGGCTCAAGAAAAAAAGGAAGAATCGGTCCAAGAGATGAACCAAAACTTAGAGAGGCCGGTGAGCCTAAAGAGCAACCAATTTGGAGAGAGGGGTGGGAGAAAGAGATCTATTGGTTTTAAAAAAGAGAGAGAGAAGAGAGAGAGAGAGAGAGAGAGTCTGAAGAGGGAGGAAATTGTGCAAATGAGCCTTCCATTCTAAAAATTGAAGAAATTTCACTTATATAGTCCCACATAAGCGATTTTGGCTGTTGGTTCGACCCTAAAGCTAAAATCTCGATCCAATGATCAAAAATCCATTTCAAAGGCTTCATAATGATCTCGAGGTGTCGGGTAATTGATCTAATGGGATTGATTTGCAAAAAACCAGGCCAAAATTAGGAATTGCGTCAAAATGTCCAATTAGGAGTTAATTTGCAATTTGATGAAATTCGAGGATCAATTTGTAAAATTTGGGGAAATTGAAGGTGTAGAAGTGAAATTGGCATTGAAAGGGTTCCGGAATTGATGGCCGGAGGCCAAGAACCGACCAGCAATGGCCTAAACCGGCTAGTCTCACTAATTGATCGGCCGAGTTCAGGTTGGTTTGGTCAATTTGGCCAAGATTTCGGTTCTTGACTGGTTTGGTCCGATTCCTGTCATTTTTTCCACTTAGGACCCTTATGGGTCAAAAATTTATGCAATTTGACACCTAAAGGACCTAATTGAAAAGAAATTTTATCCTTTTTATGAAGAAATTGACCAATTAAGATACAATTAAGCTAATCAAATCTTATGAATGTGATCTAGAGGTCTTTTATTAACCTAATTGAATGATTATCATGAAAAAAAAAAAAAAAATGAGTCAAAACCATGGGTGCTTTGAATTGGGCCTAAAGGGCTAAAATGGTAAATTTTGCAATTCAATGGGCAAAATTGCAAATTAATCAAAATTGAACTCAATTAGTATCACAATTGCCCTATCTAATGAGCTACCCATAGGTAAGATCACTTACCACATTCAAATTGACCTTGAATTGAAGTGCTCAAGCTTAGGTAAAAAATGGATCTAAGCCTAATATTAAAATTGGACCTAGATTTATGAAATTAAACCATAGCCATGAATGGGTCAATTTGAATTTTGTCAATTGAAGCTTAATTGCTTGACTTTCTAATGCTTGAGAGGATAAAATTCTTCAAATTGATGAGTTCTTGTGTGAATTTCACAAAATCGATCTCAAATTTGGACTTATCTTAAGAAAATGAGTGAGAAATAATTGTCCATTCGCAAGTTATGAAGGATTGATTTTGCTCCCTAATTAGGGCTCAAAACGGCAATTCTTATTTTGACTCGGTAAATCGTAAAATTGAATGCTCAAACAGATTTCGGATAGTCCCTAAACCAAATGTCAAAGAAGGAACTACACCTAATTATGACTAGAATAAAAGTAATTTTATTTTTGGTCGATTTAGAATCTAAAAAAAAAAAAATTCAGAAATCAAGGTTCTTAATCGAATTTTTTTGAAATTTTTTACACAAAAGTCAAATTGGCATTAAAAGAAATGTATTTGTGCATTTTTTATTATTTTTTTGGGTCAAAGGTTTGACCAAAAGTCAACCATTTAGTTGACTTTCCTAAAAGGTTGATTTTTTTGATCAAATATTTGAATTTTCAAAAAATTTATATGAAAAAAAAAGTGAAATTAAAGCTAAATGGAATCAATTTTTGGGTAAAAGGTCAATTCGTTTGACTTTTTCGGTTTTTCTTGAAAAATTGATTTTTTTTCAAAGGGTTGACTTGAAAAAGTCTAAAAATCAGGTGTCAACAATATTAAAAATCAAGTGCATAATGACATCGCACATTTTGACAAGCCACGTCGACCACATTTATTCTTTTTTTTTTTTTAAGAAAATTTTTTTTTTTTTTTTTTTTTTTTAAATGGCTAAGTGTAAAACTTTTGCTTAAAAACGATAATGCAAAAAAAAAAAAGCTACTACTATTAAGGTTGACTTCCTCCTTCAGCCCAGCCGCGAGAGAGCTGGTCGTCTCCCCAACCGGTCTTCCGCCGCAAGACCCGCACAGGAAAACCAGAAGCGGAGCGGCGACGAGAGGGAGCAAGGGGATCGATGGCGGGCGAGCGGCGTGATCTCGTGGGTCGGGCGTGTAATCCGGCCAGCAAGCCGGGTTGCGAGAGGCCATGCGCGCTTGCTGGCCGAGCATAAAACCGGGAGAGAATCAACACAGGAAGGGGGATCGGAACCAAAAAACACACAAGGCCGAGAGCGAGCGAGAGAGGAACACGGAAGGAAAAAGAGGCCGAATCAGAGGCAGGAAGCTCGAGGGAGCAGCCTGTCGTCACTAGAAGTTCGTTCGCCAGCCGTTGTCCGCCGTAGCCCATCACCAGACGAGGTAGGTCTCCCGAACCCTGCGGTCTCGTTTTTGGAAAACGCTGGGCCGGAGCTCATGGTCGACCGGTTCTCATGAGCTCCGGTCCACGTTGCCTTTGCACTTTGCTCGCCTGTCCTCCTACATTATACTTTGAGACCCCTAAAGCGTGTTCGGTGTTCGATTGAGCCGAAATCCTTCGAGTTCGGTAGTGCAGACCATGTGTTCGACAAAATTCCTCACAGAAAACCGAGTAGCTCGCGTTTTAACACCGGACCCACCCATTTTTGCTCCTGTGTTTGCTGAATCCTTGTTGCTTTGTCTGTATTTGTTGCGTTTCCAAACGGTTTGCATGAGATTTGGCATGTATTTGAGTCGACGACTCGTTCCGTCGGAAATAGGGTAGTTGTTGCCGGAATGGGTAGCCGACGAGAGTCGACGCCGGTCGAGAGGATGACCGGTGGGCAGCAGTGGTTCGGCGACCTTCCTTAGGGCCGCCAGCGCTCGTTGCGTTGTCGGCGTCGGACCGGAGGAGGAGCTGCAGCTGCTTTGTCAGCGTCGAACCGGAGGAGGAGCTGCAGAAGTTTCGGCGAATCGTGACTGCGGGAGGGGGCTCGAAGAAGTCGCCCGAAAGAAAAGTGCAAAAGAAAATTTAAAAAAAGAAAAGGGAAAAAAGAAAAAGAAAAAAAAAAAAAGGAAAACACAAAAGGGCTGAAAATAGAAAATAGGAAATGAGCTTCGTCTTCGCTTCGGGCTTGTGTGAATGGGCTGATTCGTCGCTGGGCCGAGTCCCTCTCTTTTTAGGGAATAAGGGCTAATTTCGATTCGAGCCGGGCTTCTTCTTTTAAAAGGAAAAGAGAGGGGAAATAGAAAAAGGTGGCTGGGCCTAGTTTCTTTTCGAAGCGGGCCGACCGGCCCGCATAATAGCTGGACCGAGCCCGGGTCAGGTCTCTAACCGGACCTAAATCCGTAGATCGGGCCGAACCGAGTCGGGTCAAATTGGACCCGACCCGATTCGCCCATTTTTAAATAATTTTTTTAAAAAGAAAAATTAAAATTAAAATTAAAAAATTGGAAATTCTTTTCAAAAAAGTTAAAATTAAAATTTTAAAAAAATTAAAAAAATCGGAAATTGTTTTTATAAAAAAAATCAAATCAAAATTTTTTTTAAAAATCTAATTTTTTTAAAAATTAATTAAAAATTAATTAAAAATTAAAAATTTCTGAAAATTCAAAAAATGATAGAGTTTGGTTAGGAATTGCTAGGTGTTATTGTTTTAAGTGTAATTATGCATTTATTTTGATTACATTGCCTGTTTAGATTGTATATCTTGTTATGTTCAATGGTATGTGTGATTAGGACATTGTTAGCTATGATTATTGGTGGATATGTTTAATGGTATGTGTGTAGTCATATGGTATGTTTAATAGTACGTGTTTAGAGTGCACCCGTATGATCACTTTGATATGTTTGTGGATGAGTAAAATCAATTCAAACTGCCTAACAAAAAATCATTTTGTTAAAATGAACAAGATTAGGTACCGAAATGGCATTAATTGACCAATTAGTGTAATCAAGTCCCCGACTCTAGATTTTCTGGTTGTGTAGGAAGTGAGGTACACTCTCATGCCTCACTTGATTTCTAGCTGACCCCAATAGGCTAGTGGCGACTCCTTTGTGCAAAATTCATATGAAATATCCTAATGTCACGCGGGGTATGGGCTTGGGAGAGCTCACGCCTAATCATGGGCCTTAAGCCCGTTCTTTAGGCAATACTCCTAAACCTGTTCCCTCCCCTCAAGGGTAGGTCGCGACAATATTACAATCCATAAGTACTACGTTTGTACAACCACGAAAGCAAAATTATGTTCTATAAAGAAATGATAAAATTATAAGTAAAAGTAAATTAATATTAGCGAGGACAATAATGAATGGCAAAAGAAAGTTGCAACCAATTAGGTAGTTTAGTTATAATAGGAGAAGGGAATTTTCAATTCACTTAGGGTCGACTACTATATGTGATCGAATAGTACTAATCACAGGACCCACATAACTTACGACGGCAAAAATGAATTACGTCCTTTAAATATATGTTACAAAATGATATTTAACGGGTAAATTACTCTTAGTGAGGATAAATACAAAATGAAAAAAAAAAGTTAAGGATTATAGTTTGCTAACAATACATGATAAGTTCCTCTTTACTTACAAAAACTACGAACCATAAAACTCATAGAAGTTACGACGACCTGAATAAATTTACTATCTCTAAGAAAAAGCTGCAAAATGATGAGTAAGGAAAGGAAAATTATTATAAATGAGGTTAATTATGGACATGTGAGGAAAGTTATGATCTTTATAGTTTACTTACAATAAAAGAAAGTTATAAAATAATTACTATTAACGTGGAAAAATTACCAACTGTAATATTCACAAAAGTACTTCGATGGAAAAAAAAATGAACAATCTCTTAAGGAAAGTTACAAAATAATAAGTATCAGGTAAATTTTTATTACTGAGCATAGTTATGAACTCCAAAGGAAAGTTTTGATTAGTTAGTATACTAACTACAGGAGAAGGAAATTACTATCGACCAAGGTAGACTTTTACCTGTTGTGAAATACTAGAATAACAGAGGGCACGGAAAAATTATTACGATGAAAGAAAAATTACGTCGTCCAAAGAAAGCTTACAAAAGGATATTTAACCAGAAAACATTTATTAGCGAGGACAAATACGAATATTAGAAGGAAGTTTCGATAAAACGGTGTAGTATACTTGTAGTATACTAAGAACATAGGAGAAGGAAATTAACTTATTGTAGTGCTAGTTCACTATGGTACATGGAATTTACGAGAAAATAAGGAAAATTTACCACTATAACTGTTGCGGAATATTGTGAACAGCGAAAGAAAGTTACGATCAATGCAGCAAAAAACTAAACTTAATTAAACTTACCATCACTGGAAGACCGATGCAAAGTACATTGAAAAGTTAGGATAAAAGAGGTAGTTTAATATAGATAGGAGAATTTCACAGGAAAGTCGCGTGAGGAGAGTCGTGGTGGGAGGCAGAGAGAGATGTGGTGCCTAAGGTTCGACCCTGGCAACTGCAAGGCAATAGAGGCGGCAAGGCTTGCGCGACATGGCTGGCTTCAACGCGGAGAGAGAGAGAGAGGGGGGGGGGACTATTTTATCTTTTTTTCTGCTTAAATCTCACCCACCTCAGGACCTGTATAATCTGAGCTACAAGAAATATGCTAAATTTGGCCCCTAGTGATGAAATTCTTGTGGCCAAATCTACAATTTAATAGTAAGAAATATGCTTCTAGTGACCAATATTAGTTTAATTGGCTTCCTCTCGCGATCTTTGGACATGTCTCCGTGTGGCTTCTTTCATTTGCTGTTAGGAGGCTTCTCCCATTTGTCCCTTCAATCATGAATAACTTCATCTCCCCCTCTTCGTCATGGTGGTGATATACTTCCCCACTTTTTCCCCAAACTTAGAAGAGTCAAGCTAATGGAGATCAATCAAAGTCTAAGCCATTGCTAGAGCCTTGAATAGCTCTTGCACTCCTCACTATTGCAACTCCAACCTCATCCATGACTTGAGCCCACTCATGAATGTGAATGGAGCCTTAAACTCATTTATATTTGGAATCTCCAACAAGAGCTCAGTAAAGTCCTATATATACTCAGGAACATTACCCTTCTACATGAGATGGCATATCTTAATCCGCACTCCATCCTTAGCAAACTCTAAAAGAACTAGTCCCCAAAGATGGTAACCAACACGACCCAATGCTTGATCATCTTGGCACCCCACCTCTCAATGTCTCAGCTATGTCGCCACCGAAGCATGACAACATCAGTTAAGTACATGGCAACAACCCATACCTGTGTCTCGTCCTTGATTCCCATAGTATTGAAGTATCGCTCCATGCCTCATATGATTCTCCACCTCATTGGTAAACTTATCACCCTTGAACTTCTTTGGCTTGGAACGTCCACCTCTAGACTCAACATTATGGTGAACATTCCACTCACCATGGCCATCTTGTCAGTCCTGAGTTCCCCATTGACCATCTCCAACTCCTCTAGAAGGTCATTTATCATGGACTCAAGAGCAACATTCCTCTCGTGCAATTGGCTGGCAAGATGATTCAACGCTGCTAAGAAATGATTGCGAAGCATCTCCCTAACCTTGTTGATCAACTTTTTCAAATCCTCAAACGTATCTCTATGTTTGCACATGATCACCATTACCTTAGTGAGATTATCCTCGAACGAGGATGTCATGTCTATCGATCAAGTCCCCTTGGCAAGAAACTACTTCTCTTAAGCCTTGTCTCCAGCAATAGCAATAGCAGTAACAACCAATTTTGACATTCTCTTGACCACTTGGTATGCATTGCTATGGGTGAGCAAAAGGAACCACCCAAATCGGGAATTGCCTGGACCGGACCGAACCAACCGGTTGAGTCCCAAAAACACCGGTCTGGTTCAGTCCAAGTCCTGGTTCCAAAGGCATAACCGACCACCTAGACCAAACCGACTTTTATTTTTTAAAACTTTATTTTACTTCTTCAAAATATATTTTAATTTTGAATATCTGGGACAATTAAAGTGCCATTTCAAGGCTATTCTCAATACTGTTGTATTTCCAATAGAACAAAGGTTTTTGGCTGAGAGACTACATAATTGTTTGCTTGTTCGTCGTTATTTATATAGACCAACAGCTTGTTAGTCTCTATTAAATACTCGATGTGGGACTAAGCTGATCACTCCCTCTCCCTCTCCCTCCCTCCCTCCCCTTCTCTCTCTTGTTGCCCCTCACCTGAAAGTGTCTGCTACAAGCCTCCAAGAGTCCCACATTGAATAATTACTCAAAGTGCATTTGAGAGATTGCCTATAAAACCAAGCCAGATAGCATCAACGAGCAAGCCATCTTCAGCCTTTTGGTTAAGACTAAGTGAAGCTTGATAAAGGTACGAGTAATGTGCGCTGAAGTCTAGTTTGAATATTTAATGTGAGAGGTGGTAGGTTCCACTGGACCACTCGAGATCGAATTGATCAGTTCGGTTCTATACAGTTACAGCCTTATCCGGTTCGATCCTTGATTCCAGAAATGAGGAACCAATTCCTCTGGTCCAGAACTAGACCGATTAGGAACCGATCACCTCTATGTACCACTAACTCTCTCACCCATGCAACTTATTATGATATCATTTGTCATGGGCCAACACTTGAGATTACATGTATCACTTACGCTTCCTTTGACTCCTTCGCCCCTTATTAGAGTTGCTACCTAAGCTCGGCCTTCCATCGCTCACTCATTCGCTTGGCCCACCTAGGATCATAGAGAGAAACTCAAGAGAGAAGTGCTTTGGGAGAGAATGCTCTATTACTCTTATTGTGTTGGATTTGTGGGATGATACAAATGAGAGGGAAATGATGCCTATGTGTACTTAAGTCTTTCTAATTACAACTATAAATCTCATCTTGATCTAAGAGTGAAAATCCAATTTCCCTATCTACCATTTACGTTATTAAATAGTAGTATTCTCCAAAGTATAAGTATACATTTCCAATATTGTCCTAGGAATATTTGAGAAGACTCTCTCTCTCTCTCTCTCTCTCTCTCTCTCTCTCTCCACGCGCAAATCAACTGTAAAAAGTTGGGGAGAAACTCTTTGCATTGGGTTGCCACACGTTGTATGATAAAATTTATTAAGTCTTCTCCTCTTGTCGCTCTATACTTATTCTTATTGACCCAAATGCAAATTTAGGAAAATATATAATTGGAGATCTTTTGCTTAAAGATGATAGTTGATTATCATTTGTCATCCGTATTTGTACGTATTTTAAACTATTATAAGCCTGTGATGCACACATATTCTTGACTACTATCAGTTTACTTAAATCTAAATAAAATTCCCTTGCTTCTTTTTTTCTTTTGACTTGTATGATGCTCATTAAGAATGATGCTCATTAAGACGAATTGCAATTAATGAGCTACTGGAAATCTGATTCAATGAAAGCTTGGGTTCTGTAATATGACTAGGAATAATGGCTCTCCGTCAGCTTAGTTGAAGAACAAAATAATTAGATGTCACGAATTGCTCTCTTCCTAGAGCTATGTTCAGTCAAATAGAGGCAACACTGTCACTTTGGTGGGTGAATAAGGTGATACAGCTTTTAGGTTCAGTCTTCCAAAATGTGGCTATTTGAGGATATGTATCAACGCTCAATGTGCATAGAAGGTACTCTCCTTATATGCCTCAGTATAATCAATCTCACTTAATTGTAACTTGCATGTATTGGATTTCTCTAGCGGGTGCAGGTTCAAATTCTTCTACGCTACTCTTTCCGAGACTTGCTATTTTCATTAGCTTGTGAGGAAAAAAAGCAAGGTAATCCCAAAGCATTTTGAATTTGTGCAATCAGATCCCTCAATCTGTTTTTCAAACATTTGGGCTCTTGAGTCATATACTCTCTCTCTTTTTCCTCAAATGAAAATGCCAACATGGCTGCAAAGAAATTATTGTGAAGCGCTGCAATGGCATCCTATGTGGCATTATACGTGGCAAATGGAGAAAAGTTTTAAAAGAATATAAATTAGAATGAGTGTATTCCAAAATTCGGACAATAAGAAATCCAGTGGAAAGGGAAATGAAATATGTAATAGAAGCGTGGGAGGAGAAGCCACTGTGGTGGTGGCGGGGTGACATCTGTGACATCCTGAAATTTGACCCCGTCTCGATAATATAAAATGGGCATTTCGTCAACACACCTATGGTCATTTTTCTCTGAGTTTGCCACTCACGAGTTAACTAATCTATTAGGTAAAACCGTTAAGGAATATAAACGCGACAGACTAGAAAATTCGATCGAAAATCGACTACTTGATCATAATAATCAGCAAGGATCAATACGCACCGTTATAATTGAATTGTGATCGGATATAGATCGATTCAATGGAATCACGCAATTGAATTGTGGGTGATTCTACATGATTGTGAAATTTGCGTCGAATGGCACTAACCCGATTTTTTATGAAATTATACTGGGACACATAATTGAAAACCTTGCGATTTTTATGACAACCAAGAGTCGCCCACAAGTCGGAGATACACAAACGTGGATTGAAAATTATCAACCACGGGTCCAATGTGCTAAAATCCCTAAAAGCTACCCGATAGGTTATGTTGTACTAAAATCGCATTCGGTTGATTTTAACCACAAAATTGAATTCGGTTTCGGGAATCGGATGTTCGAGCGTGTCACGATTCATTTTTAGGATGTCGTCTCATCTTTTGGAGAATTTCATCAAGCTCGGAATTTTGCAAAAAAATTGATTTCAGCAAAAAGAAAACGAAGAGGAAATTCGTATGGGCTATTTTAATGGTTTATTTGGCCACCAAAAGGGCTTTAATTTGTGAAGGAATGAAGGGAAATTGGCCATTGGAGGACCCCTTGACATTGTGGGCTAAAGACATTTGGGGTGAAGCACTTGACATTGTGGGCTAAAGACATTTGGGGTGAAGCACTTGAGTTCTTGGATATTTTGCTTAGGCTTCCAATTGGTTGCAACCTTGACTTCCATCCCTCTTCCTTCTTCCCTCCCCCATGCGCATGAACCCCAAGTCGACCACCTTCTGCTTCTGCCTTCTCCTTCATTTCCTTTCACGCTCATTTCCCTCCATTTCCTTCTGCTGCTTCACCTCACACCTGCCATTACCACATCACACCACACAGCAACACTCCACCACCGCACGTCCACCCAACATCCGCCTGACTCACCCTCAGTCCAGCGTCCATGCCCGTACCGCCCAGCACCAGCCGACTCGTCCCTACTCCAGTTGTTGTCCGCTCAGCCCAGCGCCACAGCCAGCTCGCCCTTAGCCCGTCCGACCACTGGCTTCACGCCTCAGCCCAACTGTCCCCGCGCCATCTAGCCACCAGCGTCCACCGTTCCACTACCACCAGCAGCCCCGACCAGCAGCTCCAGAACTGCCTAGCAGCCCTTGGCCGTGAGCCTTGTAAGGCTTTTTAGCCACCATTTGACCTCCGTTGGAGACTCGGTAGTTTCGAGTTTTCACCGCCATCGCGGTGAACCCGCCGCCACCCTAATCCGATAAGTTAACTCCATAATCCTGGATTAGGTTGTTAATTATGCTTAGAGTGTTAGATTAGTGTTAATTAGGATTAATTAGTTAATCTTAGTTAGATGAACTAGCCTAGTTAGGTTAGATTGGTTAGTGTAACTAGGTTGGTTAGGTGGTTAGTTTAGTTAGCCTACCCTAGGTTAGATTAGTTAACTAGGGTTAGTTAGTTATTTAACCTTGGTTAATTTAATTAATCGTGGTTAGGTTAATTAAATTAGATTAATTTAATTTAATCGTAATTTATTTAATTATTTATAATTAGTGTAATTTGTGATGGATTAGCCCTTTAATGAAATTTTGTGCTGATTCTCGTGGTTGAATTTATATGTGAATTTGATGGTTTATTTATGCTATGATGTGCAATTGAGTGTTTCGTGGTAATTATTGATTATCATTACAAAATTGATTTTATAGCATTTAAATAGAAAAATACCGGGTGTCGGTTTTTGACGCCAAAATTTTATGGACTATATGAAATCGTGGGATTTTGAAATAGGAGCATACCACGTTTAATGGTTCTATTTAAATACGTGACCATGCACGATTATTTTTTACCGAGATTTTTAATATGAAGAAAAGTGGCCGAGTTCATTATTTGAATACAAGGTATTTGAATGCAAAGCACGGTGTTCTTGGCCAAGTATGTGTGTGCGTGTGGTCACTATCGGAACCCATCACCCGATGAAAGTCAGGGAGGCAATGCTTGATTAAGTTCGGATGCCCCACATCAACGAATGCCAGTCGCGGTGGAGGCTGGGCCGATGCTCCTTTATAAAATGCCGTCTAATCGTAGATGTTGCCATGCCCGACGGAGCGGGACAACGCCCGATTATACCGGATGACCGCCGATTGTTGAGTTGGCCGTGGCCGATGGATCATAATAACCAGAACATGCCTGAATGGTTGTGATAGCTGCCTGATTATAAGGCAAAATTATGTGGCACGGTATGGGAGGTGTCATAACAATTTTACCTTATAATCGGAACCCATGTGATTGAAATGATGTGTCCAAGTTATTAAATTACACTTGTTGCGTTGATATTGGCATGTGTGATGAGCTAACATGCAGGGACGCGTCGAAGCAAGATAAGTTCTGCATGGTGTATGTTTAGGACCGCCTTCAAGGCGAATTTGTGTCCTAATCGGGGTTTAGGGTTTTGACTCACTGAGATTTTATCCCACCCCGTCGTGGTTAACCATTTTTCAGGTCCCTATTATGAAGAGACATCAAGTTCATTTTGGGTGCCCATGGGAGATGGAGTCTAAGTCTACCTTCTTCCCTATTCTCGAGACCATCTAGACCCGTGAGCTAGTTGTGACCACAATTTGGGTCGATGAGGGCCTCCTTCACTTGGTGCCTCATCGCTTCAAAGCGTAATTCATTAACGAACTTAACGGGGTTCAGGAGGGTCCTTTGCAAGGTTATGACGGATCTACCGTCAAAACCGAGGATGGGGAGGTAGCTCAACCCATGGACATCAATATACTGGATGGTGTCGTGGAGAACCTGGGGCCTGAGACTGAAGGGTCCAAAGCGTAGGTGGCCTAGGGCTTTCTTTTTGGTATAGAC
The DNA here is from genome assembly GCA_014182575.1 of Eucalyptus decipiens. Classification (NCBI taxonomy): domain Eukaryota; kingdom Viridiplantae; phylum Streptophyta; class Magnoliopsida; order Myrtales; family Myrtaceae; genus Eucalyptus; species Eucalyptus decipiens. The sequence continues at coordinate 1,682,160 of CM024612.1, forward strand.
TTGTAAATATGAACCCTTAGGTTAACAAAGTGTGTTTTGTAAAAAAGGTGTTAGCATGTTTTACTATTCCAGTGTTTGATGGTTAGGGTTTATTTAATTCGAACCTATTGTTGACACCTAAATTTTTGCATAAAAAATGGGTTAATTTTTACCCTTCAAAAATAAAATTAAAATTGCATGACATATAGTGTAGAGACATTCCTTTTATTTTACACTATTCTATTTTACTTTTGCATTGGACCGACGGTGAGCGTTGATACGACGTGAAATTTTTCACATATTTAGGTGAGATTTTTCACATATTCATGTAATATACACCGAGGGACATATTTTTGGGCGGAAAGGAAGGTTTCAGATGGAATATTTGAAAAAATACAAAGGAGAATATTGCACGAGGTGCATATATTTCAATGATATATTCAAGAGAATTATTTACAAGTAAAAATTGGAAGTAAAATATTCCACCAAAATCTAATTGCCTCTCCTATATAAGGTGTTTTGGGCATACGACAAAATGGGGGGCTCTTCCTTCGTTTCTTGGAGTTGAAAATTGAAAAATTTTGGTTTTGTGGAAAAGAGGAAAAAAAATCAAAAAGGGCTGAGTGAGGGAGACGAGACGTCGAGGGGAGAAAGAAAAAAAAAAAAGAAAAAGCGCACTGTTCATCTTCTTCGCGGGGCTGCCCCTGCCCACGTCGGCGCCGCGTCCGCACCGGCCACCGCGCCGGCACCGCCTCCGCCAGCCACTACCGTGCCTCCGCCACCGCCGCTTCGCCGTTCTCCCTGTGAAGCTCGCCGCGACGACCCGACGCCGGCAGATCTGAGCTGAGCTCGCCTCCGCTCGCGACCCAGTGCCGTCGCTGAGCACCACCAGAGCCCGACGCCGCCGCTTCCCTCCTGCCGCCGCTCGTTCGGCAGGCAGCCCCAAGCGCGACGCCAGCCAGCGCCCTCGCTCCGCCTCGCCTCCAGCCCGCGCCGGCCCGCGACGCCACTGCTGCTCGCGACCCAGTAAGCAGCCGCCAGCCACCGCCGCGCTCCGTCTCGCCTCCAGCCCGCGCCGGCCCGCGACGCCGCTGCTGCTCGCGACCCAGTAAGCCGACGCCAGCCACCGCCGCGCTCCGTCTCGCCTCCAGCCCGCGCCGGCCCGCGACGCCGCTGCTGCTCGCGACCCAGTAAGCCGACGCCAGCCACCGCCGCGCTCCGACTCGCCTCCAGGCCGCGCCGGCCCGCGACGCCGCTGCTGCTTGCGACCCAGTAAGCTGACGCCGGTCCACGACGCCGCTGCCCTTCCCCGACGCCATCAGATCCGGCGGCCTGCACAACCTCACGCCCGAGCGACGCCCGGCCACCTCCGTTCCGAGTCCCCTCGCCGCGCACCTGCTGTCCCCTCGCCGGAGCTCCTCGCCGGCAACTCCCTCGCCGGAGCTCCGAACCGGTTGCCCCTTTTTTCTTAAAAAAAAATCAAATTAGGTATATTTGCTTTATTTTATTAGGCAAATTTATCTTATTTTATTTTTTTATATCTTGTTTTCTTTATTTGAAATATTTCTGTATGCATAATTGAAAATTAAGATATAACATCTAATTCCGCATACGCATATGGGATTTTTTACTCCATTTATAAGGCTTTAGATGGAATAATTAATCAAGCAAGAATAAAATTAATATTTTGATCTTTAAGGCTTAAGATTAATTTATCGATTTTTAAAAACAATCTGATTTAGATATATCCATTGATCTGAACGATATATGGTATCTTCGATGATTTTGGATGTTTTGTCTCGTTTTGATTGCTTTATTTATCTTGAAATATGTTTGAGTTAGATTAGGTTCATATTAGAATATTGCATGCTTTAGGGTAATTTGCATATTTAGATTAAGCATTTTATTTATTCTGAATTTTTGAAATAAAAAATACCAAAAACATGAATTTAGGATGTTAGATTTTCGTTTCATTAATTTAGATTGCATGTTTAATTATTTGACAATTTTAATTTCGAATTTTTATAAATAAAAAAATAGAATTATAGCATTCTTTGCACGTCATTGCATATTAGGATAAAATTGCACGTAATTTAATTCTAGATAATATTTTCTAATTTATTATAAGTTTAGATTTTTTAGGTAGACTGCATTAGGAATTTCTAAATTATGATAACATTCTAGTTTAAATTAGGGTTTGGCCTAATCTAATTCCTAATATAAATTGGATGATATCATAATCTCGATAGATTTTTTTTTTTTTAGCAATTTTCTAATTTCGAATTTCATGAAAAATACCAACAAAAAAAAAAAATTATCTTAGAATAAATTAATTCTTTAGGATAGACTACATTTTATGTCATTGCCATGTTATATCATTTCATGTTAAATTAGTAGCATATATTGCATGATTCTCATTAAATAAGTGAAAACAAAAAAAAAGTAATAGCATATTAGTTAGAAATCTTATTTAGGATCGTTGATATGAATTATAATCTAACTTTGCAAATGTTTCGTTCTTATGGGTAAGTCCCGCAATTTATTTATTTTTTTTTGAATGTTGAATTGGTGGTTTGCGCACCCGCATAATCACCTCACTATTAAAAAAAATAGATTTAAAATCAATTCAAGCTACCTCCAAACATTTTTTTCAAAATAAAAAGAAGGAGAAATGGCGTTAGAGAAATGCACAGAACAAGTTTTCTCTAACTCACAATCTCTAGTTCGTAGGAGTAAAGTAAATATCCCGTTACTTTACTTGGGTTTCTAATCGACATATCAAAAATAGATTAGTGGTGATTTCTAATTAAAAATCAATTGTGTGTTAAGAACTTGAACTTAAGTCGCGAATTGGTATGGGCTTAGGAGAGTCCGTGTTAAGTTTAAGCTTAGTAATCCATTAGCCAAACCGTACGTGGAGCACCCGAAAATTTGATCGCGACAATGCTTAATTGAAAGATAAAAAAAATAGTCGGCGATGCGTCCTGAGACATGGCATTTTTAATCGACCGCCAAGAAATAGGCGCATGCTCGGTTCAGGACATGATAACATCCCAACTCCTGCATCAAATGGTCACTTTCTCATGGGGATAATTCAGAGTATTAACAATGGACTCAAGTCAAAAAAGTAATTGATTTGAAGTCAACATCCCAACCATCGAAATTCTCCCAGTTTTGGACCCAATTGTTGTGATTGATCTAACCTGTAAAACAGGCTCAACCCAAAAGTAAATATTAACAAGATTTTTGCCCCTCCCCCAAGTTTTCCAACACCCAATTGCTGTGATTGATCCAACCCATAAAACGGGCTCAACCCAAAAGTAAATATAAGTAAGACTTTTGGCCCCCCTCCTAAGATTGGTTGGATTAGTCATCCTGACTTGAAGCGAGCTGAACCTAAAAGATCAATCACATAGAATTTTCACTATGATTTTTATATATTATCATTACGGGGGACTGAGCAAAAACCAATGAATGGTTAAGAACAATGGCTACCGAGTCAATATCGTTTACTTGTGACGGTTTGGAGGAAAAAGTAGTGCAACTTCTCTAATGCGTTAAGTGCTAGAGGGAAGGTCGAGTGGTTTAATGGTCGAAAGCTACACATTCGCTCTTGTTTTGACTTTGCCTGCAGCTTGGAAAAAGGAAAAACATAAAGGCCCTTCAAAATAATCTCCATCAGACTTTGCCCCTCCTTATAAATCTCTTCGTAGTTTGCATCAGCACTCGCCACATGTCTCCTTTCCTCTTACGGTCCACCTTTCATATCTGCCAACTGCTGCTCGAGCTGTGGAGCTTGTGCACTTCAATTTTGCGCAATTACAATCATGCCTTCTCTATCTTGTGCTTGCATTGCGCCTTGCTCTAGTCTCCTCCGCCACAAATGAAACTGACAAATTCGCACTCCTCGCATTTAAGGCCACAGCCAAAGGCCGTTACGAGGTGCTTGACTCGTGGACAACACCATTGGATTTTGCCATTGGTACAATGTTACATGCGGTTGGAGACACCAGAAGGTCACAGTCCTAAACTTGCAATCCCTAGGACTCACGGGGTCCATTTCTCCTCATATTGGAAATCTAAGCTTCTTGAGAGAAATTGATCTCCAAAATAATAGTCTCATTTGAGAAATCCCTCTGTAAGTCAGGCGGTTGCACCACCTACGTTGCCTAAACCTGGAAAACAATTCATTGGCAGGAGAAATTCCAAAGAACATGTCCGCTTGCTCAAAAGTCGTAGCCCTCGACATTTCATACAACCAACTAACCGGACAAATCCTCACAGAACTTGGTTCATTATCAGAGGTACGATGTTTGTCTTTTTATGACAATGCACTATCTAGGAATGTGCCTTCTTCCTTTGCAAACCTATATTCACTACGGTATCTTCAACTCACAGAAAATTACTTGGGCGGAAGCATTCCTAAAGTTCTAGGCCGCCTGACAAATTTAAAAATTATCTCCTTAGGAAACAGGTTGTCTAGCTCAATTCCATCCTCATTGCTCAATCTCTCTTCTCTGGTTTGGTTTGACGTCAAAGATAACTAGCTGCAGAGGAGTTTTCCTATAGACTTGGGCCTGACACTCCCAAATCTTCAATATTTTAGCATGGCCAACAACCAATTCAAGGGACCGATTCCTCCCTCAGTGTCCAATTGGACAAAGCTAGAGTTTATTTAAGTTGCAATAAACAAGCTTTCGCAGAAAGTGCCTTCTTTCGAAAATATGCCTAAATTTTGGCGATTTGACATCTTTAATAACCAAATGGAAAATGAAAATTCTGAAGACCTAAGCTTCGTATGCTCATTGACAAACTCCACTTTTAAAGCACTTTGCAATTGATATCAACTACCTTCTCCTTACTCCTTCTTTTGCTACCTATCTCTTCCTTGCCTGACGAGAAGATGCTAAACTTGGCTTGCCGTGATAAGCAAATTGAATGGTCTGTCTTTTCTTCCAACAGACCATGCCTATAATGTTCCGCGATAGCACTTCCATTTTTGCTTTTGCTGGGGACTTTGGGAGCAGAGCATGCAAAATCGAGCAATGGATCTTAGAAGAATTCAACTTTGACAGGGAATGAATGTTCACATCACAAATAATCATATTCTCTAATAGATTGTATATCCGCATAAAATCAAGAGGTTCTAGAATGGTTTGATCTATTACTTGCATATCAATTAATTTATCCACTAGGTCATAATCCTTCTCTCAAGAAGGGCCAAGTTTTCTTTGGTCATAATTTGAGCTATGCCATTTCGAAGAGAACTATGCAATACGTCCTTGGTCCCAACCCTTCTACAAAGTGGGGCTAGTGTTCAGTCTTGGTTGGTTGATTCTAGCTCAATTACAGTACCCATTCCTTCCTTAGTCCTAACAGAGCCCCGTAACCAACCGTATTTAGCCACCTTCTTCGCCAGGCATGCTCAAGTCCTCTTCTTTTACTAAGATACACTGAACACCAAGCCAATCCCACCAGAGAACCCATGCATCCCATGGTCTAGATATGCTGTCTAAAGTACTTATACTTACTTTCTTAGGAAGTTCTATGCCTTTCAGTTGTTATAGTCAGGCTACTAGTCAAGCAATTGCAAAAAAGCAACTTCTCCACAAACTTCTTTTGCAAAAGAAGGATAAGGGATAGTTACATTCTTTTCTTTTTTCTTTCGATAGATATAATCTTTATATATAATAGATATATACAAACCAAGAAGACAGGTCAAGAGCAAAGCCCTTGTACCAATCTTCTATTTCACTTCTTCCTTCTCATTTGGATATTGTCTCCTCTCAATATTGATTCCGATCAACAACTTGGAGGTATGGCTGAGTGGCTGAAGGCATGTACAAGCTAGCCCCCTCTTGTCGCAATGGTGTGGGGCGTCAGAGGCTGTTACCCCATGCCCCATACATCCTTCGGAGGTAGAAGAAAGAGTAGTCACTATTAAAGAATGCTTTCTATTGTAGGGCCCCAAAACGCTAAAAAGTTGGGGGAACAAGAGTTGTTACGATAGACCCACAAAACGGGTGTCTCTATCGGAAGTGATAGTTTTAAACACCCCCATGCAATCTAACTAGCTCGTACGGTTGAAGATTCATATATTTCTTTCTACCATACTATTGGATCTGATAGAATACTTTACCGCTAATTCGAGTCCGCTCATTTCATTTCTTTGCATCTTTAGGTGCTATTGATGTATTCCAGGGTCTTCTTTAAAAAACTGGAATCTATTTGACTACTCAAGGTCGATGCACTGATAAGTCACTTCCCATGAGACTGAAGCGACTTTCTTTCTATAGGGAATTTGGTCACATCCTTTAAGGGGGCGGCTTTCAAGTAGAAAGGGGAATGCCAAGGTTAGTGATCAACTAAAAAGCCCTTTCAGAGGCCTCTTCCCTCTCTTACATTACTTGTTGGAGTTCCCTTGTCCCCCATCCTTTGTTCTTTCCTCGAGTTGGTTGAGATTCCCACAAATCACGTACGCGAAGGACTAGACTGGAAAGGATAAGGAGTTTTTCACTTTCAAATTGCACGAGCTAAAAATGACTACTCAATCGAGACTTGAGGCACCTTGGAGTTAGTCAAGCCACATACTCAACAACGTCTCTGCATGAACTGTGGAATCCCATCCCTAAACTTCAGGATTAGGCATACCGGGCCGAGAAAGCCCAGAGGATAAGGCTATGTCTTACTATCACCCCGAATAGGCCGAGAAGCCCCCGGTATGGGGGGAGACCAAACAAAAGGGGGTATGTTAGTCAAATAGAGGGTTCTCTCAGGAGCCTAGTCCACAACTCAAAGGATCTATCGTTCTTCATTCTATTCATGCTGCATTCTTTAATAATATTTTTTCGAGTGCACAAACCAATCAATCGTTTCGGTTGTATTCTTGAATTTGGAATGAAAAGAAGAGTAATACTTCCTAGCATGGGACACAACCCGCATATTGAGCGCAGCTGATATGCGGCTACGACTAGGCGATCATATCATGCCAAAGAACATTCTTTTTATAGAGAGAATCAGTGGGGCATGACCCAAATGCATAGGTAATTTCTTGAACACTCTTTGGTCATTCATTGTGAGCGACAACCTAATGATTGGTGAGATTCCTTGAGAGATTGAAAATCTGGTGAACCTGAAAGTGTTAAATATGGCTCTCAACCAATTTTCAGGTGAGGTCACCTTAATTATTTAGTTGCATTTCCAGTTAACTGGTAACCACCCGGGAGGGATGATCCCAATTTCTTTAGGAAATTTAACCAAGTTGAACCGACCAAGTCTTCGTTGGAACAACTTTCATGGACAAATTCCTTCACATCTATCGAAGTGTCAATCTCTCCAGTGGCTTGATCTTTCTTATAACAATGTCATCGATACCATACCCCCATAGCTCATAGGTCTCTCATCAACAACAATCATTTTGGACTTGTCACGCAACCGTCTAAGTGGGGTTCTACCCACAGAAGTAGGGAACTTGAGAACTCTTAACCGCATTGGACATCTTTGACAATATGTTGGTAGGTGAAATCCCAAGTAGTTTAGGGGATTGCATTGGATTGTCATCACTGAGGATGGAAGGAAACTTCTTCCACGTGTCTATTCCTCAATCGATTAGATCGTTAGGAGGCATTGAAGAATTAAATCTTTCACGCAACAATTTGTCGGATCAGATTCTAGAATTCGTAGTATTATTCCATTCCTTAAAACTTTTGAATTTGTCTTCAATAACTTTGAAGGCATGCTACCGCGTGAAGGCAAACATATTAGTTTGGTTTGGCCAAAAATACTAGTACTGATTTAAGTTATAAGAACCACATCTTAATTTTAACAAACAAAAATCAAATATCAACAAATATATTAAAATAAAATCTACTAAAATTGAGCGAATTTCCAAAACCCTAAAACAATAAAATATTTTAACAAAAAAATTAAAATCATATACCTTATTTTTTAAATAACAACAAGGGCGGGATTATTTCCACACCAATTTTAGTGAAAAGCACATCTCTTGACCAAATTATCTCTCCCCCCTCTCTCTCATCAGCTGTAAAAATTAGGGAGAAATTTTTGCGTTGGGTTTACCAAAATTTATTAAGTTTTCTCTTCTCTAGTTGCTATATATTTAGTCTTATTTACCCAAATAAAAAACTGGAGATTTTTGCGTAAATATGATAGTTGATTATCATTTGCCATCCGTATCTTTACGTATTTTAAACTAGCATAAGCCTATGATGCTAGTTTTGGTGTTAATAGTATTTTAAAATAAATCCAAATAAAATCCCCTCGCTTCTTTTTTTTTTTTCAATTGTACAGTGCTCATTAAGTCGAATTGCATCAACGAGCTATTGGAAATCTGATTTAATGAAAGCTTGCATTTTGTAATGTGACTAGGAATAATGGCTCTCCGTCAGCTTAGTTGAAGGACAAAATAATTGGATGTTGCAAATTGATCTCTTCCTAGAGCTATGTTCAGTTAGATATAAGCAACACTGTTGTCTTTGGTGGGTGAATAAGGTGGTACAGCTTTCGGGTTCGGCCTTCTAGAATGCAGCAATTCGAGGATATGTATCGACACTCGATGTGCGTAGTAGGTATTATCCTAGTATGCCCCGGTGTAATTAGTCTTACTTAATTTCAATCATGTAACTTGTGTGTATTGTATTTCTCTAGCAGGTGCAGGTGTAAATTCTTCCGCACTACTCTTTCCGAGGCTTACTACTTTCATTATATTTTGAGGAAAAACACGCAGTAATCCTAAAACGTTTTGAATTTGTGCAATCAGGTCCCTAAATCTGTTTTCGTGGCAATTGGGCTCTTGAATCATATATTCTTCTTTCTTTTTTTGAGTCGATCAGTCCATTTAAAAAATAAATGAAAATGCCGACCTGGCTATGAACTTGTTGTGAAGTGCTGCAATGGCATCCTACGCGGCATTCTACTTGGCAAATAGAGAAAAGTTTGAAAAGAATACAAAATAGATTGAGTGTGTTCCAAAATTCAGAAAATAAGAAATCCAGAGAAAAGAGATATGTAAGAGAAGCGAGGGAGGAGAAGCTACTATGGCGGTGGCAAGTGACATCCTAGCTCCCGCATCAAATGGACACTTTCTTATGGGGATAATTCAGAGTATTAACGATGGACTCAAGTCAAAAAAGTGATCAGCTTGAAGTCAACATCCCAACAGTCAGGCTTCCCCCAGTTTTCCACCCCAAGAACACCGGTGAAAAGTTGCAGGACCCAACTACAATGATTGATCCAACCCTTACGACAGGCTCAATCCAAAAGTAAATATGAGCAAGACTTTTCCCTCAAAATTGATTGATTAGTGTTCCTAATTCAAAGCAGAAATCAGTGGATGGTTAAGAACACCAAAATACATAAGAACATCGGTGAAAAGTTGTGGGATCCGACTGTAGTGATTGATCCAACTCGTATGACGGGCTCGATCCAAAAGTAAATATGAGCAAGACTTTTCCCTCAAAATTGATTGATTAGTCATCCCAATTCAAAGCAGAAATCAGTGGATGATTAAGAACACCAAAATATGTAAAGAATCAGTAATGGAGAACAGGGGGATGTATATGTTGGGGTTTATTCCACATCGGATGTAAAAGGGGCCGATGGTAATCAAATAAGCGTGAAAAAAAGTCTCACATTTTGAGCTAACTTTTAGAGTGAGAAAAGTCCAATACCCTCTAACTATATATACATGCATCAACATCATCAGGCCCTCTGAATGACTACTAAGTCATTATCTATTACTTGTGACAGTCTAGAGGAAAAGGTAGTGCAACTTCTCCAATGCGTTGAGTGTTGGAAGGGTCTAAAGGAAAAAGTAGTGCAACGTCCTAAATGACTACCAAGTCAATATCTATTTCTTGCGACAGTCTGGAGAGAAAAGTAGCGCAACTTCTGCTCGGGTGGTTTGATAGTTGAGTAAAGTAGTGCAACTTTCTCTAATGCGTTGAGTGCTGGAGTGAAGGTCGGGTGGTTTGATGATTGACAACTACTCATTCACTCTTGTTTTCTTCAACTTGGAAAATGGAAAACCAGAAAGGCCTTTCAAAATGTTCTCCATCAGACTCCACCATCCTTATAAATCTCTTTGCAATTTGCATCAAGACTCGCCACATCTTTCCTTTCCTCTTACGATCTCTCCTTTCATATTTGCCCACTTCTGCTCTAGCTATGGAGCTTGCGCACTTCACTTTTGCACAATTACAACCGTGCCATTTCCTTCTCTCTCTTGTGCTTGCATTGTGCCTTGTCCTGGTCTTCTCCTCCACAAATGAAACCGACAAACTCGCACTCCTTGCATTTAAGGCTGTGGTCAAAGACTCTTACGGGGTGCTTGACTCATGGAACGACACCATTGGATTTTGCCATTGGTACAGTGTTACGTGTGGCCTAAGACACCAGAGGGTCACAGTCCTAAACCTGCAATCCCTAGGACTCTCGGGGTCCATCTCTCCTCATATTGGAAACCTAAGCTTCTTGAGAAGAATGCATCTCCATAATAATAGTCTTAATCGAGGAATCCCTCCACAAGTCGGGTGATTGAGCCACCTACGTTTTCTACAGCTAGACAACAATTCACTGGCCGGAGAAATTCCCAGGAACATGTCAAGTTGCTCAAAACTCGTAGTTCTCAGCATTACATGCAACCAACTAACTGGAGTAATTCCCACAGAACTCGGTTCATTATCAAAGTTACGATTTTTGTCTTTTTGGAAGAATGAACTCTCTGGGAACATGCCTTCCTCCTTTGGAAACTTGTCTTTGCTAGAGTTTCTTCACCTCAATAAAAATAACTTGGGCGAGAGCATTCCCAAAGTTCTAGGCCACCTGACAAATTTACATGCCATTACTTTATCGGAAAACAGATTCTTTGGCACAATTCCGCCTTCATTGTTCAATCTCTCTTCTCTAAGTCAGTTTGGAGTTTTAGATAACCAGATGCAGGGGAGTCTTCCCACAAACTTAGGCTTGAGGCTCTCAAATATTCAAGATTTTAGCATTTCCTTGAACCAATTTGAAGGACCGATTCCTCCCTCAGTGTCCAATTGGACAAAGCTAGAGATTATTCAATTAGCAGGTAACAAGCTTTCAGGAAAAGTGCCTTCTTTCGGAAATATGCCTAAGCTTAGGTTTTTTAACATCGCTGATAACCAGCTGGGAAGTGGAAATTATGATGACTTGAGCTTTGTATGCTCGCTGACAAACTCCACTAGATTAAACATCTTCGTAATTAGCCAGAACAAACTCGGTGGGGTATTACCCAAATGCATAGGTAATTTCTCGAGCAATTTCAATACATTCGTAGTGGGCCAGAATCTAATGTTTGGTGAGATTCCTAAAGAGATTGGAAATCTAGCCAACTTGGAAGTGTTAGGTATGGCTTTCAACAAGTTTTCAGGCGAGATCCCCTCAAATATCATGAATTTACAAAATCTAGTAGCATTGGAGTTTATTAGTACCAACCTGGGAGGGATGATCCCGATTTCTTTAGGAAATTTAACCAAGTTGATCATACTAAATCTTAGTTGGAACAACTTTCATGGGCAAATTCCTTCACATCTATCCAAGTGTCGATCTCTCCAGCAGCTTGATCTTTCTCATAATAATCTCAGCGGTACCATACCCTCACAGCTCATAGGTCTCTCATCGATAACAATCAATTTGGACTTGTCTTGCAACCGTCTGAGTGGGTTTCTACCCACAGAAGTCGGGAACTTGAAAACTTTAACCACATTGGACATCTCTGACAATATGTTGGTAGGTGAAATCCCAAATGGTTTAGGGGATTGCACTGGATTAACATCACTGAGGATAGGGGGAAACTTCTTCAACGGGTCCATTCCTCAATCGATCAAATCATTAGGAGGCATTGAAGAACTAGATCTTTCACACAACAATTTGTCGGGTCAGATTCCAAAATTCTTGGTATTATTTCATTCCTTAAAACTTTTGAATTTGTCTTACAATAGCTTTGAAGGCATGCTACCGCGTGAAGGAGTTTTTAAGAATGCTACCATGACTTCCATTATTGGGAATGATGCACTTTGCGGGGGATTACCAGCATTTCACCTCCCCAAATGCATCTCCAAAAGCTCGACGAAAAGAAAAATCCATATATTGGTATTATCAGCTTGTGTTATTCTTGGCATTCTTGGAATAGCTCTTAATCTGGTTTTTCTGTATCTTTGTTGGTTGAAAAAGAAGGTAAAAGAACCTATTTCAACTTCCATGGAGGATTCGTGGCCAAAGATATCTTATCAAGCACTCCTAAAAGCAACCGACAATTTTTCTTCAATGAATTTGATCGGTGTTGGAAGCTTTGGTTCTGTTTACAAGGGGATACTTGAGGAGAATGGCACAACAATTGCAGTGAAGGTGATTAATTTAGTGCATCGTGGTGCTCAAAAGAGCTTCTTGGCGGAGTGCAAGGCACTAAAGAACATCAAACATCGAAATCTTCTAAAGATATTGACAGTTTGCTCGGGTATTGATTATCAGCAAAATGATTTTAAGGCCTTAATTTATGAGTATATGGAAAAGGAAAGCCTAGAAAGGTGGCTACACCCAAACCCAACGCCATCTCCTAGGAATGAGCCTACCTCAAAATTGAATTTCTTTGAAAGGATTAACATTGCTATTGGTGTTGCTTGTGCATTGGATTATCTTCATCACCAGTGCCACATCCCCATCGTTCATTGTAATATAAAGCCGAGCAATATCCTCTTAGATGCTGAGATGGTTGCCCATGTTGGTGACTTTGGACTAGCAAAGTCCCTCCTTGGGTCATCCAATGATACCATGGCTAATCAGATGTGCTCAATGGGCATAAGAGGAACAATTGGTTATGCTCCACCAGGTAATCTCTCTTCCAAATTAAGAAAGTTTATTTGGGTAAAAAATGATGATGGGTCTTTTTGTGAGTTTGGTAGCTGCATGATACCTCTTACGCCCATTACATTCTGCTTTAATGATCCGTACTCCAAATCTCACCTGCACTATGATCTACATTTGTTATAGAATATGCAATGGGATGTGAGGTTTCAAGAGAAGGCGATGTCTATAGTTACGGCATCCTCTTATTGGAGATGTTCACAGGGTTAAGTCCCACTGATGACATATTTAGAGACAATTTGACTCTTCATAGTTTTGTGGCTGAAGCTTTGCCTGGGCAAGTGTTGAAAATTACGGATCACATTCTACTTCAAGAAAGAGAGAATCTTTTAAGCCCCAACAATCCTCAGCATTGGGTCTCTGAAAGTGATGGCGTATTTTCAGAGTGTTTGGTTACAATATACAATATTGGAGTCGCGTGCTCCGATGAAGTGCCTGGAAAACGGATGAACATCAGCGGAGCTGCAAATCAGCTGCAAAAGACTAGAGAGAAACTCTTCGCAAGGGGTTTACATGGACAAAAATGAACAACAGGTTTATAGCATAAATTTTCTTAAAACTTTTCTCTTCTCTCGTTGCTATACATTCTGTATTGTTTATGCGAACGCAAACGTACAGGTAAAATACATAACTGAAGATCTTTCTTTAAAGATGATAGTCGTTTATCTTCCACCATCCGTATATGTACATATGTTAAACTAGCATAAGGCCCGCAATACATTTTTGAGAACGGTCAGTTTACTAGAACTCTATTTCTTTTTTGGTGCTATAGTTTATTAAAATGAATCCAAAATAAATTGACTTGCTTCTTCTTCTTCTTTTTTATTGTTTCTTGTACAAATTGCAACCGGTTAGCTACTGGAAATTTGATTCAAAGAAAAGCTTGGTTTCTGCAGCTTGACAGGAAAGTGCTGGGATGTCTGGAATTGCTCTCGGTTCCTAGACATTTGTTTGCTCTGGTGGATGAATAAGGATGTATAGCTTTCGGATTCAGCCTCCTAGCATGCGGCGATTTGAGGGACTGTATCGGTGGTCGGTGCGGGTAGCAAGATTGTCGAAGATTGCTTCAGTAGGATCAGTCTCACTCAATTCCAATAATGTAGCTCTGTGTGTATTGGCTTTCTTTAGGGGTGCAACTTGCAAGTGCAAATTCTCCAGCACTGCTATTTCTGAAGCTTACTACTTATATTATCTTTTTTTAGCATTTCAGGAAAGTTGTTAATCACGGGTTTTTTTAGACGCAATAAGCACGTATGGATGTAACTTATTATTGATATATCCAAAGTCCCTTTTATCATTTTCATTAATCACATGGATAAGCAACTTTCAAAATTAGATAGTACTGACTACATCAAGAAATTACTAGTTGCCATTATGCTCGAAGTTCACGTATATATAAAAAGTGACGATTAACATGGTGAAGTTACTAATTTTAATAGGTCAAAAGTTATTTTCCATTGTAGAAAGTTACTGTTTTCATGGCTAAATTAATAGTCACTGATATATATTGCCTATGTCCGTAAGCGATCTGCAAATTTTTCGGTTGAAATCAGGAGTAGCGTAACAAAGAGGCTATTTTCAAATAATTTAAATTATAATCTGTTAATAATTTGAACAGACGAGTGTTTAACGTGTTGTCTAGAAGAGAAATATATGTGTGTGTAAATGTCAATTCTACTGCTGAAAATAAATATTTTTCTTGAAGGGAAGAATTTCATATAAATATACGAAGAATAGTCCTTGCCATGAGTTTGGCAATTAAATGCATCTTACAATATTTCTTACTTCACAATAAGAGACTATTTATCTTTCATTTGAAAAATTGGTGGATGGTTATTAATAAAGATACAAAATCTAATGACCAACCTAGAAAAAATAATTGTAAACTAATAAAAGATAACCAAAATCAGCTAGAATTTTATGCAAGATATGTATCATAACTCAATTTATCAGCCTGTATTAATAACTACGTGTCAATCATTCTTTAGGAAAGTTATAAAAGAATAAGTATTGTCGAGAATATAATTTTTATTGTTGGAACTTTATGATTTAGAGAAAACAATATTTTTCACGCAAAACATAATATTAAGATCAACTTGTGACCAGCTCCATCAAAAGAAGCCCGCCCAAGTAGACCGAAACTTCCCAAGGTAACGAGTGTAGGGGTGAGCATCAGGTTCGGTTCAACTTGAAAATTGCACCAAACTGGCCTGAACTAACCGGTTCAAGGTCAATTTCAAGAGAGAACTAGTTTGGGTCACTATTTCGCGAACCTAGAACCGGCTTAAGACTAATTCGATTCTCAATTCTAAGGTGGTATTTGCCAGTTTCCTAAGCCGGTTTTAAAAATTTTTTGAGAAAATATACATATTTTAGCATCTATCGGGAATCGAAGCATCATTTTCAAGATGAACAAATAACAATGTAACTGTTTGACCAATATTGATTTTTGTGGTGCAATGATACAACTTTTATATTTTACTATAAGAATTGATTTTTTATGCAAAAACATAAATTGGGCCAATTCCAGATCCAATATCGGAGTCGGGAGTCACAAGGTCTATTCCTAGTTATAAGCGAAAACCAATCACCCCTAAATAAGTGGACATATATGGAGTAAGGATTCCAAAAGTTAAAAGTTAACTAATTTATTATAATTATAACTTTTTCGGGCTAAAAAACATCAAAATTTAATGGCAAAGGTCATTTGATGTTTTCTTTGATTTTTTTTATTTCTTAATGTTGGTTAATTGAAATTGGTTAGCTTAACTTCATAAATTAGCGTAGATCAGGCCCTTCTTCACGGCTTTTTTACTGAACAACAAGCGGGCGAAAGATTAGGCCCTTCTTCACGGCTTGAGCTGGATTCCATTGGGGATAGCGCCCCGCACCATATGTTTTTTTCATAGTGGCAATCATTAGCATCCCTATACTCTGAAAAATTCACTTATGAATTTTAAAATTGACAATGATAGATCAAAAAAGAAGTTGAAAATAAATGCGTCAAAAATCCTAAAACGTGTGATGAAAGTGTAATTGAGTCCTAAAATATCAAAAAGTACAATTAAGCAGATTGATGTGATCAAATCTCTCCCTTAAATTCATTCAATATGACTAATAGGAATGCTGAAGGGGCCGTTTTTTTTGTTTTTTTGGTTACTTTTTTAAGACAGGAGGCCGATATACATCTGTCGTCGTATGTGACTTTTTATTTTTATTTTCTTCATCTCCATGCATGCTCCCCCGTGTTTCTGTCAATCTTCTTCTCCGCATGAACTCAGCCATGACCGTGATCATCTTTGGTGTCGCCCGCCAAAGAAGCCTTCGGGGCAACATCACAACCGTTGCCGATCCCTTCGGGACCGTCAATAGCTGCCAGCGTTGCCTCCAGCGATCCCAAACGAGATCCCCTGGTTTCGGCTCACCAGTTTCTTGGAGCTCCAAGCAACCATTTTTCTCAGCTACAACACTCGTGGAGCTGACCCCAAAGCTTCGTTTTCTCATTCCCTGCAACCTCAACGTCTAAGCATGGGCTAGCGACACCGCGAACCGCCGCTGCCGACCAAGAGCCCTTGTTTTCTCGCTCTTCTGGGCTTCGCGTCCTTAGTGTGCGACCCGGGCCGCAGCAGTGCTTCGGCCTCACCTTGCCACCCTCAATGACAGCCCCAACCGCGTTTTGTTTCTTCCCCGATCGCTGGGACCAGCTTCTTGCCGTAAATGCCATTAGTTATGACAACCTGCTATAGCAAGGAAAGTTGGAAATGGCATAAACGGTATGTGGTCCATCGGGACCCATAAAGGAACTCAATGTCCGAAATTGCAGTTCTTGTAAATGCTACTGCCTTAATCAGAATCCAGCCAATTTCCGCCGGCGATATGCTGATTTGGTGCCCACAGAAAATGATGTGTCACCAATATGGGTCGGATCATTTTCAACCCGACCCATCCATTTGATAACCCTAGATAATATATACATGACAATGGATATCGAATTAATATTTATATAATATGGCAAGTCACCTAAGTATATTTCCAACTGTTTCCACTCAATTTTGTTTTCTTTGATAATCATTATGAAATCTTCTAAATCCGCATTGGACATCGTGACAAGCATTAAGGGCTTTAGAATAGAGATCTTGAAATTCAACATCCCGACATGATCGATTTTCTGGAGAATTGCGATGTTCAGTAATGATTATCATTCTATTCACAAGAACTTTGACAATTGAAGTTACTATAATTATCTTGATAATTAATATAATCGCAATAATCACACAACTTCCAGTCGAATTTCATGAGTATTGAAAGTGGCACGTAAAATCAATCTACAAATTTCTAAGATTGTCATGTTGCAATGGGTTGCATATTGAACAACACTTTGATACCAAATATAGTAAAATAGAAGCACGTAGCTAGGTTCAGAATGGCAAAAACGTAAGGAAAAAAGCATATAGCAGGAAAGGGGAAGAATGTAGAGAAAGCCGTAAGGAAAAAGAGACAACCAAATCCAATGAGAAAGAAGAAACACTAGACAGGCAATATTCAATAATCAAATCGATCAAGCAAACTCACAAAAAAGTTCTTGCCTTGGGCCATATTTTTTAGGCAAGATCTAATAAGACTCCTACCAGTGAAAATTACCTAGTAACGAAGAACAAAGAAACTAAATAAAAAATGTATCCTAAATCCAAGAAAATGTCAAATAACTAGTTTAAAAGATTGTTCTCCAGAATATAAATAGTTTTTTCTATTTCTGTTCACTGGAATAATTTTTTAACAGAAACGTTAACAAATGCACCCTTAGCATACTAACTACAGGAGAAGGAAATTACTGTTGATCAAGGTAGACTTTTATTTTTTGTGAAATACTAGAATAACGGAGGACACGGAAAAATTACGATGAAAGAAAAATTACGTCGTCCAAAGAAAGCTTACAAAAGAATATTTAACCAGAAAATAATTATTAGCGTGGACGAATGGTGACATTAGAAGAAAGTTTCGATAAAACGGTGTAGTATACTAAGAACATAGGAGAAGGAAATTTACTTATTGTAGTGGTAGTTCACTATGTTACATGGAATTTATGAGAAAATAAGGAAAATTTACCACTATAACTATTGGCAAAAATTGTGAACAGCGAAAGAAAGTTACAATCAATGCCGCAAAAACTTAGAAAACTTAAGAACGATGCAAAATACATTGAAAAGTTAGGATAAAAGAGGTACTGTATTATAGACAGGAGAACTTCACAAGAAAGTTGCGTGGAGAGAGTTGTGGTAGGAGGCAGAGAGAGACGTGGTGCCTAAGGTTCGACCCCAGCATCTACAAGGCGATAGAGGCAGCAAAGCTTGCGCGACACCGCTGGGTACAACCCGAGGCCCGGGTTAAATCTCACCCACCTTAGGACCTGTATAATCTAAGGTACAAGAAATATGCTAAATTTGGCCTCTGGAGATGAAATTCTCGTGGCCAAATTTGTAATTTGGTTGCAAGAAATATGCTTCTAGTGGCCAATATTAGTTTGATTGGTTTCCTCTCACGATCTTTGGACATGTCTCCCATTTGCCCCTTTGATCATGAGTAACTTCGTCTTCCCCCACTTCGTCATGGTGGTGATATGCTTCCCCACCTTTTCCCCAAACTTAGAAGAGTCGGGCTAATGGAGATCAATCAAAGTCTAAGCCGCAACTAGAGCCTTGGATAGCTCTTGCACCCCTCGCTATTGCAACTCCAACCTCATCCAAGACTTGAGCCCACTCATGAATGTGAATGGAGCCTTAAACTCATTTATATTCAGAATCTCCAACAAGAGCTCAATAAAGTCCTATACATACTCATGAACATTATCCTTCTACATGAGATGGCATATCTTAATCCGCACTTCATCCTTAGCAAACTCTAAGAAGAACTGGTCCCCAAAGATGGTAACCAACGCAACCCAATACTTGATCATCTCGGCACCCCGCCTCTCAATGTCTTAGCTACGTCGCCACCAAAGCATGACAACATCAGTTAAGTACATGGCAACAACCCATACCTATGTCTCGTCCTTAATTCCCATGGTATTGAAGTATCGCTCCATATGCCCCATATAAAGTTCTCCACCTCATTGGTAGACTTATCACCCTTGAACTCCTTTGGCTTTGAAACATCCACGTTTAAACTCGGCATTATGGTGAACAATCCACTAATGATGGCCATCTTGCAAGCCTTGAGTTCCCCTTTGACCATCTCCAGCTCCTCTAGAAGGTCATTTATCATGGACTCAAGAGCAACATTCCTCTCATGCAATTGGCCGGCAAGATGATTCAAAGCTACTAAGAAATGATTGTGAAGCTTCTCCCCAACCTTGTTGAGCAGCTTTTTCAAACCTTGAACGTATCCTTCTGTTGGCGCACGACCACCACCACCTTAGTGAGATTATCCTTGAATGAGCATGAGATATCTATCGATTGAGTCCCCTTGGCATGAAACTACTTCTCTTGAGCCTTGTCTCTAGCAATAGCAATAGCGATAACAACCAATTTCAACATTCTCTTTATCACTAGGTATGCACTACCAACTCTCTCACCTACACTATGTACAACTTATTCTAATATCATTTGTCATGGGCCAACACTTGAGATTACATTATCACTTAGGCTTCCTTCGACTCACTCACCCCTTATTAGAGTTGCTGCCTAAGCTCAGCCTTCCATTGATCTCTCATTCGCTTGGCCCACCTAGGATCGTAGAGAGAAACTCAAAAGAGAGAATTGTTTTGGGAGAGAATGGTCTATTACTCTTATTGTGTTGAATTTGCGGAATGATACAAATGAGAGGGAAATTATGCCTATGTGTACATAAGACCTTCTAATTACAACCGCAAATCTCACCTTGATCTAAGGGTGGAAATCCAATTTCCCTTTCTACCATTTACCTTATTAAACAGTAGTATTCTCCAAAATTTAAGTATACATTTCCAATATTGTCCCAGGAATATTTGAGAATACTTACGAAATCCTAGACCGCTAGAAGCTTTTAAGCATGTTCGGTCATCTTGGCCATCTCCTTAGCTTCACACTCTCCAAGACTCTCTCTCTCTCTCTCTCTCTCTCTCTCTCTCTCTCTCTCTCTCTCTCCTTTCTTGCCTTCTCACAATAAATCCAAATGCTTCACTCCATTCTTCTTCTTCTTTTTGAAATTCCCCTTTTTAGAATATTAGAATCTAAACCCCCTTAAAAATTTCGTCCTCAAAAACTTTAAGAGCAGATACTTTTGTTTCATATCTTCCTCCAACTCTCATGTCACTTGTCTTTCCTTGATTTTGGCATTGCCCCTTCACATAGGGAATGGTGGGATGCCTCAATACTTGGTCTTGCAACTTTTAAGTCATGTCTTCTTGAATTTTGTAGGGTCCTGTAATGAATGACATTATTAGGGCTGGGAGTATACTTTCGCAACATAAATACATGGAAAGCGTTAGTTACAAGTGGTAATCCAAGTTGATAAGATAAATCTCTAATTTTCACGAAGCGTGAATTCAAAATGAAATGTCTTAATTTCATTTATAGATTAACTTGAAAAAAAAAATCCACGAGCATAATTAATCTGAAGGCCATGAAATTTTGAATGTAAAATGGACATTCGTCATATTGTTCGAGAGATGGATGATATTATAAATTTCTAGAGAGAGTTTTCGTATGATGATATAGAAGATAAAAGACAAGCATAAAAGAGGCGAAATGGAAAAAAGGCAAACTTATTAATATTGTTTGGCTAGAAATACTAGTACTGATTTAACTTATAAGAACCACATCTTAATTTTAACAATGATTAATACCACCAAAAACCTCCAATTGATATATATCTATGATAAATTTATCCAAAACTAATTTTTTAACCACCAAAAATCCTAAACTGGTACATATGTAACAAATTTACCCAAAACTAATTTTTTGACCATCAAATATCCTAAATTAGTATATCTATGACAAATGGATGGTAAAATCCAAATTGTTACCCTCGTTAATTGTCACGTGTTATCTAACTCAACAATTTGACAGTAAAATTTAACAAATTTGTCACAAGTGAACCGGTTTATGACTTTTTGTTGTCAAAAAATCAACTTGAGGTAAATTTGTTACAGATGTACCAGTTTTGAGTTTTTCGTTATAACCCTTTTAACAAACAACAATCAAATATCACCACCGCCTGCGGTGGCCCAGTTGGATAAGTGCTCCCATGATCCTTTGCGAGAGGAGAGGAGTTCGAATCTCGTTGGCCGCACGGGATCTTAATTGCGACGTCGGGGTGGTGGGTCATCCGCTAGCGTCGCCCCAAGGTTTACCCCTCCGTTACCCCGAGCCTGTCGGGCTATCCGTGTTGGTACGGTGCGCGGGGTTCCCTGGGTCATCCAAAAAAATAAAAAAATAAAAAACAACAATCAAATATCAACAAATATATTAAAATAAAATCAAGAAAATCAAGAAAATTTCCAAAACTCTACAAAATGAAGTATTTTAATGAATCAATTAAAATCATATGCCTTATTTTAGAGAATAACAAGAAGGGTGGGGTTATTTCCACACCAATTTTAGTTAAAGCACATCTTTTGACCAAATTACCCCTCCCCCCTCTTCTTCTCCCCCGTGTAAATGAACTGTAAAAAATTGGGGAGAAACTCTTTGCATTGGGTTTCCACACATTGTATGATAAATTTTATTAAGTTTTCTCTTCTCTTGGTGCTATATATTTATTCTTATTTACCCAAATGCAAATTTATAGGGAAAATATATAACTGGAGATCTTTTACATAAAAATGATAGTTGATTATCATTTGCCATATGTATTTGTATGTATTTTAATTTTCCATATGTATTTGTACATATTTTAAACTAGCATAAGCCTACCATGCGCGCACATTCTTAACTACTATTAGTTTACTTAAATCCACATAAAATTCCCTTGTTTTTTTTCTTTTGACTTGCATTATGCTTATTAAGATGAATTGCAATCAATGAGCTATTGGAAATCTGATTCAACGAAAGCTTGGGTTTTGTAATGTGACTAGGAACAATGGCTCTCCGTCATCTTAGTTGTAGCGCAAAATAATTAGATGCCACGAATTGCTCTCTTCCTAGAGCTATGTTCAATCAACTAGAGGCAATACTATCACTTTGGTAGGTGAATAAGGTGATATAGCTTTCAAGTCCGGCCTTCTAGAATGTGGCAATTCAAGGATATGCATCGACATTCCATGTGCATAGTAGGTACTATTCTTATATGCCTTAGTACAATCAGTCTCACTTAATTCCAACCAAGTAACTTGTGTGTATCGGATTTCTCTAGCGGGTGCAAGTGCAAATTATTCTATGCTACTCTTTCCGAGACTTGCTATTTTCATTATTTCGTCAGGAAAAAATGCGAGGTAATCTCTGAACATTTTGAATCTATGCAGTCAAGTCCTTGAATCTTTTTTTCTAGCAATTGGGCTCTTGAGTCATATACTTTCTCTTTTTTTCCTTAAATGAAAATGCCAACATGGCCATGAGTAAATTATTGTGAAGCACTGCAATGGTGTCCTATGTGGCATTCCACCTGGCAAATAGAGAAAAGTTTTAAAAGAATATAAATTAAAAT
Source organism: Eucalyptus decipiens (assembly GCA_014182575.1). Taxonomy (NCBI): domain Eukaryota; kingdom Viridiplantae; phylum Streptophyta; class Magnoliopsida; order Myrtales; family Myrtaceae; genus Eucalyptus; species Eucalyptus decipiens. The sequence goes on from CM024612.1 coordinate 1,704,666, forward strand.
GAGTGTGTTCCAAAATTCGGAAAATGAGAAATCTAGAGGAAAGGAAAATGAGATATGTCATAGGACCGTGGGAGGAGAAGCCACTAGTGGTGGTGGGGCGACATCCTAGCTCCCGCATCAAATGGTCACTTTCTCATAGCAATAATTCAGAGTATTAACGATGGACTCAAGTCAAAGAAGCGATTGACTTGAAGTCAACATCCTAACCGTTGAGCTTTCCCAATTTTCCACCCGATTACTATGATTGATCCAACCCGTAAAATGGGCTCAATCCAAAAGCAAATATGAGCAAGACTTTTGCCCCCACCCAAAGTTTTCCACCCGGCTACTACGATTGATCCAACTCGTAAAACGGGTTCAATTCAAAAGAAAATATAAGCAAGACTTTTGCCCACCCCCCAAAAGTTTTCCACCTGACTGCTACGATTGATCCAACTCGTAAAACGGGTTCAATTCAAAAGAAAATATAAGCAAGAATTTTGCCCCCCCCCCAAGTTTTCCACCCAACTGCTACGATTAATCCAACTTGTAAAACGGGTTCAATTCAAAAGAAAATATAAGCAAGACCTTTGCCCCAAAAAAAAAAAAAAAAAAAACGATTGGATTAGTCATCCTGACTTGAAGCAGGCTATAAACTTAAAGGATCAACCGTATAAAATTTTCACTATGATTTTTATGCATTATCATTACGAGGGACTGAGCAAAAACCAATGGATGGTTAGGAACACTGGAAACTAAGTCAATATCGTTTACTTGTGATGGCCTAGAGGAAAAAGTAGTGCAATTTCTCCAATGCGTTGAGTGCTGGAGCCAAGGTCGGGGGGTTTGACGGTTGACAACTACGCATTTACTGTTGTTTTAGCTTTGTCAGCGACATGGAAAAAGGAAAACTAGAAAGGCTCTTCAAAATGCTCTCCATCAGACTCCACCTGTCCTTATAAATCCCTTCGTAGTTTGCCTCAGCACTCGCCATATCTCTCATTTCCTCTTACGGTCCCTGCTTTCATATCTACCCACTTCTGCTCGAGCTATGGAGCTTGCACACTTAAGTTTTGTGCAGTTGCAGTCGTGCCGTTTCCTTCTCTCTCTTGTGCTTGCATTGTGCTTTGTCCTAGTCTCCTCTACCATGAATGAAACCGACAAACTCGCACTCCTCGCATTTAAGGCTGTAATCAAAGACCCTTATGGGATGCTTGACTCATGGAATGACACCATTGGACTTTGCCATTGGTACGGTGTTACATGCGGCATGAGACACCAAAGAGTCACAATGCTAGACTTGTGCTCGCTAGGATTCTCAGGGTTTATCTCTCCTCATATCGGAAACCTAAGCTTTTTGAGTGAAATTGATCTCCAAAATAATAGTCTTGTTGGAGAAATCCCCCTGCAAGTCGGGCGGTTGCGCTACCTACGTGTGCTGCAGCTAGACATCAATTCACTGGCGGGAGAAATTCCCAGAAACGTGTCAAGTTGCTCAAAACTCATATGCCTCAACATTGCATGCAACCAACTAACTGGAGTAATTCCCACAAAACTCGGTTCATTGTCAATGCTACAATTTTTGTCTTTTTATAAAAATGCACTCTTTGGAAATGTGCCTTTCTCCTTTGGAAACTTGTCTTCACTGCAAGATCTTGAACTCATGGGAAATAACTTGGGCGGGAGCATTCCCACAGTTCTAGGCAGCTTGGCAAATTTAAAAGCTATAGCTGTCTGAGGAAACAAATTGTCCAGCGGAATTCCCTCATTGTTCAATCTCTCTTCTCTATATTGGTTTGGCGTTGCATATAACCAGATGTAGGGGAGTCTTCCTGTAGACATAGGCTTGACGCTCCTAAAAATTCAATATTTTAGCATTACCGTGGACCAATTTGAGGGACCAATTCCTCCCTCAGTGTCCAATTGGACAAAGCTAAAGCTTTTTCAACCCGCAATGAACAAGCTTTCAAGGAAAGTGCCTTCTTTCAGAAATATGCTTGAGCTTTGGCGTTTGTCATCTTTCATAACCAATTGAGAAATGGAAATTCTATAGACTTGAGCTTCGTATGCTCATTGACAAACTCCACTAGATTAGAGGTCTTCTCAATTAGTTACAACAGGCTTGGCGGGGCATTACCCAAATGCACAGGGAACTTCTCAAGCATTCTCAGGACATTCAGTGTGAGCAGCAACCGGATGTTTGGTGAGATTCCTGGAGAGATTGGAAATCTAGTGAACCTAAAAGTATTATATATGACTTTCAACCAGTTTTCAGGTGAGGTCCCCTCAATTATCGAGAACTTATGAAATCTAGCGTATTTCCATGTAGTTGGTAACAACCTGGGGGGGATGATCCCAATTTCGTTAGGAAATTTAACCAAGTTGATCAAACTAGATGTTAGTTGGACAACTTTCATGGGAACATTCCTTCACATCTATTGAAGTGTCAATCTCTCCCGTGGCTTGATCTTTCTCAAAATAATCTCAGCGGTACCATACCCCCACAGCTCATAGGTCTCTCATCGATAACAATCATTTTGGACTTGTCTGGCAACCATCTAAGTGGGGTTCTACCCACAGAAGTAGGGAACTTGAGAACTCTAACCACATTGGACATCTCTGACAATATGTTGGTAGGTGAAATCCTAAATAGTTTAGGGGATTGCACCGGATTGACATTACTGAGGATGGGGGGAAACTTCTTCCATGGGTCCATTCCTCCATCGATCAGATCGTTAGGAGGCATTGAAGAACTAGATCTTTCACGCAACAATTTGTCAGGTCAAATTCCAAAATTCGTGTCATTATTTCATTCCTTAAAACTTTTGAATTTGTCTTACAATAGCTTTGAAGGCATGCTACCGCGTGAAGGAGTTTTTTAGAATGTTACCATGACTTCCATTATTGGGAAAGATGCCCTTTGCAGGGGATTGCCAGCATTTCACCTCCCCAAACGCATCTCCAAAAGCTCTAAGAAAAGAAAAATCCATATATTGGTATTATCAGCTTCTCTTATTTTTGGCATTCTCGGAATAGCTCTTACTCTAGTTTTTCTATATCTTTGTTGGTTGAAAAAGAAAGTAAAAGAACCTATTTCAACTTCCATGGAGGATTCGTGTCCAAACATATCTTATCAAGCCTCCTAAAAGCAACCGACGGTTTTTCTTCAATGAATTTGATTGGTGTTGGAAGCTTTGGTTCTGTTTACAAGGGGATACTCGAGGAGAATGGTACAAAAGTTGCAATGAAGGTGATTAATTTAGTGCATCTTGGAGCTCGGAAAAGCTTCTTGGCGGAGTGTGAGGCATTAAAGAACATCAGACATCGAAATCTTCTAAAGATATTGACAATTTGCTTGGGTATTGATTATCAGCAAAATGATTTTAAGGCCATAATTTATGAGTATATGGAAAAGGAAAGCCTAGAAAGGTGGCTACACCCAAACCGAACACCATCTCCTAGGAATGAGCCTACCTCAAAATTGAATTTCTTTGAAAGGATAAACGTTGCTATTGGTGTTGCTTGTGCATTGGATTATCTTCATCACCAGTGCCACATCCCCATGGTTCATTGTGATCTAAAACCGAGCAATATCCTCTTAGATGCTGAGATGGTTGCCCATGTTGGTGACTTTGGACTGGCAAAGTCCCTCCTTGGATCATCCAGTGATACCGTGGCTAATCAGATGAGTTCAATGGGCATAAGAGGAACAATTGGTTATGCTCCACCAAGTGATCTCTCTTTCAAATTAAGAAAGTTCATTTAGGTAAAAAAATGCAGATGGGTCTTTTTGTGAGTTTGGTAGCTGCATGATACCTCTTACGCCCATTACATTCTACTTAAATGATCCGTACTCCAAATCTCACTTGCACTATGATCTACATTTGTCACAGAATATGCAATGGGATGTGAGGTTTCAAGAGAAGGCGATGTCTATAGTTATGGCATCTTCTTATTGGAAATGTTCACAGGGTTGAGTCCCACCGATGACATATTTAGAGACAATTTGACTCTTCACAGTTTTGTGGCTGAAGCTTTGCCTGGGCAAGTGTTGAAAATTACGGATCACATTCTACTTCAAGAAAGAGAGAATCTTTTAAGCCCCAACAATCCTCAGCATTAGGTCTCTGAAAGCGATGGCGTATTTCCAGAGTGCTTGGTTACAGTACACAATATTGGAGTCGCTTGCTCCAATGAAGTGCCTGGAAGACGGATGAATATCAGCGGAGCTGCAAATCAGCTGCAAAAGATTAGAGAGAAACTCTTCGCAAGTGGTTTACACGGTCGAAAATGAACAACAGGTTTATAGCATAAATTTTATCAAAACTTTTCTCTTCTCTCGTTGCTATACATTCTGTATTGTTTATGCGAACGAAAACGCACAGGTAAAATACATAACTGAAGATCTTTCTTTAAAGATGATAGTCGTTTATCTTCCACCATCCGTATATGTACATATGTTAAAGTAGCATAAGGCCTGCAATACATTTTTGAGTACGGTCAGTTTACTAGAACTCTATTTCGGTGCTATAGTATATTAAAATGAATCCAAAATAAATTGACTTGCTTCTTCTTCTTCTTTTTTATTGTTTCTTGTACGAATTGCAACCGGTTAGCTACTGGAAATTTGAGTCAAAGAAAAGCTTGGTTTCTGCAGCTTGACAGGAAAGTACTGGGATGCCTGGAATTGCTCGCGGTTCCTAGACATACGTTTGCTCTGGTGGATGAATAAGGATGTGTAGCTCTCGGATTCAGCCTCCTAGTATGCTGCGATCCGAGGGAATGTATCGGTGGTCGGTGCGGGTAGCAAGATTGTCGAAGAATGCTTCAGTAGGATCAGTCTCACTTAATTCCAATAATGTAGCTCTGTGTGTATTAGGTTTCTTTAGGGGTGCAACTTGCAAGTGCGAATTCTCCAGCACTGCCATTTCTGAAGCTTACTACTTATATTATCTTTTTTTAGCATTTCAGGAAAGTTGTTAATTACGGGTTTTTTGACAAGCACTAAGCACGTATGGATGTAACTTATTATTGATATATCCAAAGTCCCTTTTATCATTTTCATTAATCGCATGGATAAGCAATTTTCAAAATTAAATATTACTAACTTCATCAAGAAATTACTAGTCGCCATTATGCTCAAACTTCACCATTATATAAAAAGTGACGATTAATGTGGTGAAGTTACTAAATTTAATAGGTCGAAAGTTATTTTTCATTGTAGAAAGTTACTGATTTCATGGCTAAATTAATAGTCACTGATATTTATCGCCCATGTCCGCAAGCAATCTGCAAATTTTTCAGTTGAAATCAAGAGTAGCATAACAAAGAGGCTATTTTCAACAAATTTAAATTATAATCTGTTAAAAATTTGAACAGACGTGTGTTTAACGTGTTGTCTAGAAGAGAAATATATGTTTGTGCAAATATGAATTCTACTGTTGAAAATAAATATTTTTCTTGAAGGGAAGAAAGAATTTCATACAGATATGTGAAGAATATTAATTGCCATGAGTTTGGCAATAAAATGTATCTTGCAATATTTCTTACTTCATACTAAGAGACTATTTATCTTTCATTTGAAAAATCGGTGGCTGGTTACTAATAAAGATACAAAATCTAATGACCAACTTAGAAGAAATAATTATGAATTAATAAAAGATAACCAAAATCAGCTAGAATTTTATGCAAGATATGTATCAAAACTCAATTTATCGGCCTGTATTAATAAGTACGTGCAAACATTCTTTGGGAAAGTTATAAAAGAATAAGTATTGTCGAGAATTATAGAGAAATATATTTTTAATTGCTGGAGTAAGTAAATAATATTTTTCATGCAAAAAAACATAATCTTAAGATCAGCTTTTGACCGGCTCCATCAAAAGAAGCCTGCCCGAGTAGACAGGTCACTGCTTCGGGAACCTAGAACAGGCTTAGGATTAATTTGATTCCCAATTCTAAGGTAGTAATTGCCGGTTTCCTAAGCCGATTTTGAAACTTATTCGAGAAAATATACATATTTTTGCATCCATCGGGAATCGAACCATTTTTTTCAAGATGAACAAATAACAATATAACCATTTGACCAATATTGATTTTTGTGGTGCAATGATACAACTTTTATATTTTACTATAAGAATTGATTTTTTATACAAAAACATAAATTGGGCCAATTCTGGATCCAATATCGGAATCGGGAGTCACAAGGTCTATTCCTAGTTTTGAGCAAGAACCGATCACCCCTAAATAAGTGGACATATGAAGTAAGGATTCCAAAAGTTAAAAGTGAAATACTTTATCATAATTACAATTTTTTTGGGATAAAAAACATCAAAATTTAATAGCAGAACTCATTTTATGTTTTCTTTGAATTTTTTTATATTTCTTAATGTTAGTTAATTGAAATTGGTTAGCTTAACTTCACAAATTAGCGGAGGCAGTACTAAACTTTCTGGGAAAAATATACGATTGATAGTGATAAACCACCCTATATTTACATTCTTTTAGAATTATATCTTCACAATCATCTCTTACAGTATTATATTTGTATTTTTGGATCCAAAGCATCATCAAAATTGAGATAAGAAGTAATTTCAAATTTAAATATGAAATTTCTTCTTGGGACATAATTCAATCTTCAAAGATTTCTCTAACTATTTTCTTATATTTTCTTATGAAGTTTTGTTAAAGCATCTCTAACTACCTCTGGCTTAGATTGATCATCACAACAGTTTTAGAACCACATTTTTTCATAATGGCAATCATTAGCATCCCTATACTCTGAAAAATCCACTTATGGATTTTAAAATTGACAATGATCGATCAAAAAAGAACTTGAAAATAAACGCACCAAAAGTCCTAAAACATGTGATGAAAGTGTAACCGAATTCTAGAATAACAAAAATTACAATTAAGTTTTAAATCTTGTCAGATTGATGTGGTCAAATCTCTCCCTTGAATTCATTCAATATGACTAATAGGAATATTGAAGTGGCTTTTTTTTTTTTTTTTTGTTCATTTCTTAAGACAGGAGGCCGATATACATCTTCGTCGATACGTGACTTTTTATTTTTATTTTCTTCATTTCCACGCATGTTCCCCCTTGTTTTTGTCAATCTTCTTCTCCGCATGAACTCAGCCGTGACCGTGATCATCTTTGGTGTCTCCCGCCAAAGAAGCCTTCGGGGCAACATCACAACCACTGCCGATCCCTTCCAGACCGTCAATAGCTGCCAGTGTCACCTCCAGCGATCCCAAACGAGGTCCCCTGTTTTCAGCTCACCAGTTTTTTGGAGCTCCAACCAACCATCTTTCTCAGCTACAACAGTCTTGCAGCTGACCCCAAAGCTTCGTTTGCTCATTCCCTGTAACCTCAACGTCTATGCATGGGCTAGCGACACCGAGAACCGCCGCTGCTGACCAAGAGCCCTTGTTTTCTCACTCTTCTGGGCTTCGTGTCCTTAGTGCGCGACCCAGGCCGCAGCCGTGCTTCGGCCTCACCTTGTGATGGGAGAACGGTAATAATTCGAACAATATCGAATCAACGCAGCGGAATAAAATAATCTCCCATCTTGTGTAAACCTAATAGGAATCGATATAGTAGAGTAAAATAAATACCAAGCACGCGAACACAAGACGATTTTTTTTACGTGGAAAACCTCCTCGATGTGAGGAGATAAAAAACCACGGGACCGGAGTCCACCTGAAAATCTTCACTATCAATAAAATTGTTCTTCTCTAGCAAATACTAGAGGTACATAGCAGCAAACACCTCAAGAACATAATTCTTGGCAATACACATGAACTTCACAAGAGATCAAGGATAAATCTGACCAAAAACACAGGTTTTGATCAATCCACGAAAAACCTGATGTAGGGAGCTTCAAACGAAAATCAAACCGTCAGATTCGAGAAAATTGCGCCACGAACATGCTGACAAAATTTCAGCTCAATCGGACCACGAATCGACCTCCGACGCCAACTTGATGTAAATCAGATATTGCCCAAAACCTCAGATTTTCTGCTTTCTCTTTTTCTCTTGTTATTCTTGTTTCCTTTTCTTGGCTACCACTTTATATAGATAGTGAGAAACCATATTTCCTCATATAACTTATTATATGGGCTCAAGCCCTTTTTGGGCTTGCAACTCATTGGGTTTCCTCCACATAGGAGTGAACCCAGCTAACAAATCTCCCCCTCACGACAATGTGGAGGGATTCACCATCCCTGCTATCAAACGGCAATGTTCAAGCTTCTCTCTTGGTAGAGTCTTCGTCATCATATCGGAGCCATTATGATCCGTATGAATTTTCTCAAGTTCCAACAACTTTTCATCTAGAACATCCCTTATCCAATGATATCTAACATCAATATGTTTCGATCTAGAATGAAAAGATGAATTCTTACCAAGATGAATTGCGCTTTGATTATCACAAAATAGCACATACCTCTTTTGCTTGAACCCAAGTTCTTCTAAGAACTTCTTCATCTATAGCATCTCTTTACTAGCTTCATTTGCTGCAATAAATTCAGCTTCGGTTGTAAAAAGTGCAACACACTTCTGCAATCTTGACTTCCATGACACAGCTCCACCCGCAAAAGAAATCAAATAACCAGAAGTAGATTTACGAGTATCAATATCTCCTGCCAAGTCGGAATCTGTGTATCCAACTAACTCAAGTTTCCCGGTCCCAAAATTGAGTTTCAAATTTGAAGTTCCCGAAGATACCTCATAATCCACTTCACTGCATTCCAGTGCTCTCTGCCTGGATTTGACAAATAGCGACTAACAACGCCAACTGCATGTGCCAAGTTTGGGCGTGTACATACCATCGCATACATTAAGCTTCCTACAGCTGAAGCATATGGAACACTTTCCATATCTTTCTTTTCTTTATCAGTCGTAGGACTTTGCATCATATTTAACTTAAAGTGGGCAGCAAGAGGAGTACTAACCACTTTAGCCTTGTCCATGTAAAATTTCTGAAGGATCTTCTCGATATATTTCTCTTGCGACAAAAATAACTTCTTAGCATCTTTGTCTCGGGTAATTCTAATGCCAAGAATCTGCTTCGCCGAGCCCAAGTCTTTCATGGCAAAAGACTTGCTCAATTGTTTCTTCAATAACTCAATTCTTGAAGCATTTCTGCCAACAATCAGCATATCATCAACATAAAGCAAGAGAATAATAAAGTCATCATCAGAAAATTTTTGGACAAACACACAGTTATCCGAGGAAGTCTTCTTATAGCCCTGTTTTGTCATAACTGACGCAAATTTCTTATACCACTGTCTCGGTGCTTGTTTTAGGCCATAGAGACTTTTCTTCAATTTGCACACATAATCCTCTTTCCCTTTCACTTTGAAACCCTCAGGTTGTTCCATGTATATCTCTTCCTCCAAGTCACCATGTAGGAAGGCCGTTTTAACATCCATTTGCTCAATTTCTAAATCTAGGCTAGCTGCCAAGCCTAGTACCACACGGATAGAAGACATTTTCACTACCGGAGAAAATATATCATCAAAATCAATACCCTTTCTTTGACCGAATCCCTTAACAACCAATCTAGCTTTGTACCGTGGTTGTGCAATATGTTCATCTTGCTTCAACCTATATACCCACTTGTTCTTCAAAGCTCTTTTACCTTTAGGTAACTTCACCAATTCAAAAGTATGATTATCATAAAGTGACTGCATCTCATCTCGCATAGCATCGAACCAATTGCTTTTGTACTCATCTTCTATTGCTTTTGCATAACACTCTGGTTCACCTACATCAGTCAATAATACATACTCATCTTCAGAATACCTGGTGGAAGGTCGTCGGTCTCTAACGGATCTCCGGACTGGAACATCCAGTGGAACATCTAATTGAGCCTCTAGTTCAGGAATAGTATTATCTATTTCAACATGTTCAGGAACATGTGCGTTATTTGGAACATTGACTTCCTGTTGCTCTTCATCAACTTGTGTAGGAATATTTGTAAGAGGAACTGGATCTAAATCAACCAAATTATCACTAACCTGTGGTGCTGAAATCATCTCGATTTCTCAATATCCTCTATTGTTTGATCTTCCATAAACACAACGTCTCTGCTTCTTACAATTTTCTTTTCAAGTGGATCATAAAATTTGTAGCCAAGCATATCCTGTCCATAACCAATAAATATGCACTGTCGTGTTTTCACATCAAGTTTAGACCTCTCATCTTTGGGAATATGCACAAATGCTTTGCACCCAAATACACGCAAATAATCATAAGAAACTTCTTTGCCTGTCCAAACTCTATTAGGAACATCAAACTCTAAAGGAATGCATGGAGTAAGATTTAATACATGCACAGCGTACTTAAAGCCTCACCCCAAAAGGATCCCAGGTAGCTTTGATTGTGAAAGTAAGCATCTTACCCTTTCAACCAATGTTCTGTTCATTCTCTCAGCTAAGCCATTTAACTGAGGCGTCTTGGGAGGTGTCTTTTGATGTCGAATACCTTGTTGTCTGCAATATTCATCAAAAGGTCCAATATACTCTCCCCGTTATAGTTCGATGCATTTCAATTTCTTTCGTATCTGTCTCTCAACTGAAGCCTGAAATTGCTTAAAAGCATCTAACACTTGATTTTTAGTTTTCAAGGTATAAATCCAAATTTTCCTTGAAAAATCATCTATGAAGGTAACAAAATAAAGAGAGCCACCAAGTGATTTTGTTTTCATAGGACCGCAAACATCAGAATGCACTAAATCTAGTATACCTGACTTTCTTGAAGGAGGGGAGCTTTTAAATGCAACTCTGTTTTGTTTTCCTGCTAAACAATGAGCACACTTCTTTAGCGCTGAACTTTTCAATCCTGAAAGGAGCTTCTTCTTGGCCAATATTGACAAACCCTTCTCACTGATGTGACTCTTATGAGCCTCTTATGCCATAACTCAGCTGCATCTTAACGAAGAATATCTACGGTGGAAGCGTTGGTTAGGGCATTAATTTTGTCAATGCGTGGACAACTTTGACCCATGAGCATAATGTACAACGAAGAATATTTTTCACCTCTAGCCACAACAAGAGAACCTTTGGTGAGCTTCCATTGACCATTACTGAAGGTGCTGCAATACCCCTCATCATCCAACTTGCTTGTAGAAATCAAATTCAAGCGGATATCAGGTATATGTTTAACATTATTCAATACTAACCTTGTGCCATTGCTGGTTTCTAGGCACACATCACCGATGCCTATAGCTTGAGCTAGTCCATTGTTTCCCATCTTCACAGATCCGAAGTCACCTAACCTGTATGATGTAAAGAAATCCCTACGAGACGTAGCATGAACGGATGCACCACTATCAATTACCCAACTGGTCTCATGAGAAACAAAATTCACCACATCACCATCAAAAATAGTGAGAAAGTCTTCTTTAAGAGCAGCGACACGATTGTCATCACTGTCATCATCACTTTTCTTCTCTTTACCTTTCTCCTTTTGTTTGTCCCTTTTTAACTAGCGACAAAACCTCTGAATATGTCCCTTCTGATAACAATAATGGCACTCAACATTAGCAAATTTATTATACTTACCTCTGCTTTTGTCTTGACTTTTATCTCTATTTCTCGGACCTCGAGACTCACTTCTCCCCTTTTCTCAACAACCAAGGCATCGAATGTGAAGAGGACGATCCATGTGTCTTCCTTCTCATCTCTTCATTCAAAATACTACTCTTGGCTAAATCCATGGTAATCGTACCATCCGGGGCGAGTTAGACAAAGATGTTCGGAACGTCTCCCATGAGTCCGGCAAAGTACCAAGCAACCATAGTGCTTGTATCTCATCATCAAACTTGATTCCCATCGCAGCCAACTGATTTATAATTCCTTGAAAAGAATTTAAATGATCAGTCAAACGAGTACCATCATGATATCTCAGAGCCATCATCTGTTTTATCAAAAATAACTTATTATTCCCAGTCTTTCGAGCATATAACTGTTCGAGCTTATCCCATAAATAGCGTGCATGTGTTTCCTCAATAATATGGTTCAAAACATTATCATCTACCCACTGCCTGATATAACCACACATTTGACGATGAAATATAGACCATTCAACATCAGTTTTATTTTCTGGTTTCTCCTCGGCAAATACGGGCAAATAAAAATCTTTCACATATAAAAGATCTTCCATCTTCCCTTTCCAAATATGATAATTCGAACCATTCAGTGTAACCATTCTACTCGTATTCGTTTCCATTGTTTAACACAAGGCAGAAAAATCAAGCAATAACCTGTTGCTCTGATACCACTCTGATGGGAGAACGGTAATAATTCGAACAATATCGAATCAACGCAGCGGAATAAAATAATCTCCCCTCTTGTGTAAACCTAATAGGAATCGATATAGTAGAGTAAAATAAATACCAAGCACGCGAACACAAGACGATTTTTTTACGTGGAAAACCTCCTCGATGTGAGGAGATAAAAAACCACGGGACCGGAGTCCACTTGAAAATCTTCACTATCAATAAAATTGTTCTTCTCTAGCAAATACTAGAGGTACATAGCAGCAAACACCTCAAGAACATAATTCTTGGCAATACACATGAACTTCACAAGAGATCAAGGATAAATCTGACCAAAAACACAGGTTTTGATCAATCCACGAAAAACCTGATGTAGGGAGCTTCAAACGAAAATCAAACCGTTCAGATTCGAGAAAATTGCGCCACGAACATGCTGACAAAATTTCAGCTCAATCGGACCACGAATCGACCTCTAACGCCAGCTTGATGTAAATCAAATATTGCCCCAAACCCCAGATTTTTTGTTTTCTCTTTTTCTCTTGTTACCGTTTCCTTTTCTACTGCTACCTCTTTATATAGATAGTGAGAAACCATATTTCCTCATATAACTTATTATATGGGCTCAAGCCCTTTTTGGGCTTGCAACTCATTGGGTCTCCTCCACATAGGAGTGAACCCAGCTAACACACACGATCGATTTTCTAGAGAATTGTGATGTTCGGTAATTATCATTCTATTCACAAGAACTTTGACAATTGAAGTTACTATAATTATCTTGATAATTAATATAATCGCAATAATTACAACTTCCAGTCGAATTTCATGAGTATTGAAAGTGGCACGTAAAATCAATCTACAATGGGTTGCATATTCCCATATTGAACAACACTTTGAAGCCAAATATAGTAAAATAGAAGCGCGAAGCAAGATAGGTTCAAAATGGCAAAAACTTAAGGAAAAAAACATATAGTAAGAAAGGGGAAGAATGTAGAGAAAGCGGTAAGGAAAAAGAGACACCAAATCCAATGAGAAAGAAGAAACGCTAGATAGGCAATATTCAATAATCAAATCAATCATGCAAACTCACAAAAAAGTTCTTGCCTTGGGCCATATTTTTTAGGCAAGATCTAATAAGACTCCTACCAGAGAAAATTACCTAGTAACGAAGAACAAAGAAACTAAGGGCGCGTTTGGTAACGTTTCTGGCCTCGCCGGATCTAGGCGAGGCTGAGCTCGCCCAGCCACCGGCGAGGCTCGACCTCGCCTGAGCTCGCCTAGCCAAGGCGAGGTCGAGCCTCGCCGGCGCGGGCGAGGCGGAGCCTCGCCTTGGCTAGGCGAGCTTGGCCTCACCCAAATCCGGCGAGACCGAGCATTGCCGGCCCCCAGCGAGGCCAAGCCTCGCCGGCGCGAGCAAGGCCGAGCCTCGCCTTGGCTGGGCAAGCTTGGCCTCACCCAAATCCAGTGAGGCCGAGCCTCACCGAGGGCCGGCGACGCTCCGGCGAGGTCGCCAACGGCCGGTTGCCGGCCATGGCCGAGGCCAGCGACCGGCCAAAGAAAAAAGAAGAAAAGAACAGAAACGTTTTTTTTGTTTCTTCATAAGTGTTTCTGGAGTAAGAAACAATTTTTTTTTGTTTCTCATTTCCGTTCTTTTTTGTTCCGAGAACAAAAAAACAGATTTTGAACAAAAACGCAAACAAACGCGTTAAGTTCTTTTTTGTTCCCAAGAACAAAAAAATAAAAAATCTGTTTGTTGACACCTATTTTTAGCAAATCTAGGAAAATAAGGAAAATAAAAATTGCATTTTTGGACAAATAAAAAGAAAAAAATAAAATTGGGGGAAATTGATTTGATTGAAGTATGCAAGGAAATTTGAAATTCTGATGAGTATTCAGATTTCGATAAATGCAGAAACAATTAAAAATCAGGTGAACAAAGGGCAAGAATTTTTATCAAACAGAATAAATCGGAGCAAAATCGAGTTGATTGCGAAATCTCGCTTTGATTTGCAGCCTTGATTTAATGCGACGGAAGATGGAAACTCGGAAAATACCATACAAAGTTACCGTCTCAAATCACTATAAAAGAGAGCTACATTTTTCGTGACGAGGGGGGAGAATTCGCTAAAAAAAATTTCGTGAAAAGAGCTGAGAAGGATTCGTGAAAGTAAAAAAAGAGAGAGAAAATTCCATTTTCTCGTCCAAGGGTCATTTTCTTTTCCCTTCTGACAACCTGGGAAAAGTCAAAAGTCAAAAAGAGAATACAGCAGAGAGAAGAGACGGAGAGAAGAGCCGTAGGAAGTGACGTGAGGGAGAGAGAAAAAAAAAAAAAGAAAAGAAAAGAGGAAACGCTACTGTTCTTCTTCTCCGTGGCTTCCCTTTGCCGCGTGACCGATCCCTGCACCGCTGGTCTCTGAGCTGCTCGCGCTGCTTTCGCCGCACCTCCGTCACCAACACCCGCAAGCCTCGCCGCGCAGCAACCTGCGACCCGCGGCAACTTGCGCACACCACCCGACGACCCCCCGCGACACTGCAGCAGCCCGAGAACCCGCGCCGGCCATCGCAATCTGCTGCTGCCCAGTACGACGCCGGAGCTCCAAAGCCTGCCGCTCGTCTCCCTCCACCTGAGCCCATTGTCAATTGCGCGCCTGCACCTCCGCGAGCCCCCCTGCGATTCGGAGCCACCATCGTGCAACCGCCGTCGCCGCCTTACCCTTTCTGCCCCTAGACCCACGCCGTTTGCGACCCGGAGCCGCCACAACGAGACCACCGCGACGCCGCAGCCCCGACCCGCACAGCCACCGCTCTGCGTCTCGCTGACCCGCCTCCGCCTGCGAGCCAGAACCCGAACCACTGCAACGCCGGTTTTCCCCTTCGCCGGAGCCTAACGACCCGCGACCCCCACCAGCATCTCCGCCTCCATTGCCTCGCTGCAGCCATCAGCAGCCCCGTCGCCGCTCGCCACCGCTCCGGAGCTCCTCCCTCGGCCGACACCGCGTCTGCCGTACCATCAACGCTATGACAAGCCCTCTTTCCTTAGGTGGTTTAGCTTTTTCTTTTTATTTATTTTGTTTATCTATTTAAGTTGTACTTGTTGGACGTTAATATTTGTGAATTTAGTATGCATTATCCGTAGGGATTTTGTCCAAAATAAATATAATTATTAATTTGATCCGAGAGACATGGGATCATTTTTCTAATTATTTTTAATTTTTGGACTTTTTGGTAGAATCTTAATTGTTAAAATCATAAAAATTATTTAATTTGGTCCGTAAGACTTCGGACTAGATTTTTTAATTATTTTAAGTTGTTGTGATGATTAGGGTTAGAATAATTGTTAATTTAACCTGTGAGACGATAGGTTATTTTTTCAATTATTTTGATCCTTTATTTAGTGATTATATTAATTGTTTAAATTTAACCCTTATTTAACAATTATTCAACTTAAAAAAACTAAAAAGAAACTAAAAATCAAAAAATCAAAATATTCAAAAAAATTTGCATGAGCATATAGGACATTAGGGTTTAATATAATAGACACGTAGGTTTAATTAATCAAATTTTTAGGATTATATTTCTAGTATTTCATTTTTAGGACTGCATTATTAGATTTTTAAAAAAAATAATAAGTTAGGATTAGACTTAAATGGCCTCTTTAGAGTCTTAGATATAATTGGCACATTTTCATATTCTCATCCTCTTTTTAAATAAAAAATAGTTTTCTAAGACAGAATAGGGTTTAAGCCAAATTAATCCCAAAAATGAATTAGAAAATTATTTCTTTTTAGATAGATTAATTAGGATCTTTATAAATTTTGAATTTCAAAAAAAAATACAAAAATACTAGGTGCATGTTAACTAGTTTGCATAATAGGATCATTTAATCAGAATTTGTTCATTAGTGAAGTTAGGTCATGAGATGCATATTAATTAATTTGCATAATAAACCCATATAATTAGAATTTGCATATTAATAGGATTAAGTCATTTAGTTAAAAATACATTTTTATAAAAGAACTCCAATTTTTAAGAAAATCAAAAAAAAAAAAATGATTGCTTGTTTTGTGTGATGCAATTTATTTATTTGAATGTTTTAAATAATGGATGAAGCACCCGTGTGGTCACCACATTTGCATGATAGTAATTTAGGTTAAAATAAATCAGCTGCTTGCAAAAACATTTTGAAAAATTAAAAAGAAATGGTACCGAAAGGACATTAGAAAATTCTAGTGTAACCAAGTCTCCATACCCTTAGTTTCTGGTTCGTAGGAATAAAATAAATCTCCCTTTATTTTACTTAGGTGTCTAATCGACCTACCATAAACCGATTAGTAACGACTCCTAATTAATAACCTTTTGCGTGTTAAATGTTTGAACCTTAAAGTCGCGAATTGATATGGGCTTGGGAGAGCCCGAGCTAAGTTTAAAAGCTTAGTAGTCCATTAACCTAGTTTTAGGTGGTGCACCCGAAAAAAATAGGTCGCGACACTGTTCATAAACAGATTCCAGAAACGAAAACATGCAAGGCCTAAATAAACAATGTATCTTAAATCCAAGAAAATGTCAAATAACTAGTTTAAATAAGGTGGTTGAGGAAATCTTGCCCTAGGTCAATTGGTTGAGCTCTTTTCCAGAAAAGATGTGAAGCAAACCGAATGTCTCCAGGGCAAGTATCGTGATTATCCAACCAAGACACTAGGGAATTAGACCAGCAATCAAACTAGCATAAGCTCTCAGTTTGGGGAAAGGATTCATGGGAATCCTCTTGTCAAGCCAAAATACCATTACTAACCTGAGGCAGTACAACAAATAGAAATTATTGCAAATCAAGTCGCGACCAATCGAAAAAACTTGCCTTTCACATGAATCTGGAGTCCTTAGACAGCCAGACTACATGTCCGTCTGAGAGCAGCACTTTATAGGAAGTTAAAGATACCCGAAGAGAAGGATTTTTGCAAATCCACCAAGTTTGGCAAGCAATAGTTCATGAGAAGTTAAGAAAACCAAAGAGGGGAATTGTAAATTTAGCAAGTTAGAGAGTAGAAAAAAGGTGATAGTGCTCACCTATCATATCAATACCTAAAAATATGGAACTTTCATTTTTAAAATCAGTTCTGAAGAAGAGCCCCGATCCATTCGCTTTGTCATTTACGATGAAACGAAAAAACCATGAGGAATGGCGGAGCTCTTTAAATAACAAACAAGGAATATTTTCATCAGAGATCTCCTAACTTGCATGCTGCAATAGAATCCAAAAGCCATGAGTTGCTTGCCACTTTTGCTCCTGTTGATCTAGCGAGGGCCTCTGCACCAGACAACCTGCGCTTGATGATCATATCCCTGCTCAGACCACACTTGTCTGGCATCTCAAGGCTGTATATTATGAAGGTTGAAGCGATGGATGGAGGTAAGGGGGCTAGCTCATCGCAAGTAATGGGCTTTCTGTGAAGCACAGTGCCGCCTGCAGCAACTACAAGATCTTGTAGGTACCCTTTGTATGAAGGATCAAAATCTCCCATGAAATAGAACTTAAGCCCATCAAATAGTTTGGGTTGCTGCATAGGAGGAAACCAACCAAAATGAGATGCAAGTCCACAATCCACATGCATGAACGGTAAGACACTATATTTGAATTCCATAGCATACCATGAGCATGCATAAAATGAGCACATTAAGTGTGAAAGTTTACGCGGGAACTGAATTGTTCAAGTCATTTAGACTACTAGGTTAGATAATCAAATCCGATGACGGGACTTTCAAGCCAAATGACTTTTCAGTTAAATGCTCACTACAAGACAAACGTGTGAAGCCCTTCGATACTGTGCTATTTGCTTGAAGCACAGTTATGCTGCCATGACAGTCTACAGTGGCAACTACTTCTGTCAGATTGCAATACAACGCATGCAAGTCCTCTTACTATAGAATGCCAGATTTCAACACAGAAGTGCTCAAATATAGTTGAGGGGAACATCAATGGAAGAGCCAACAGAAATTTTATAATTTAATGTCTGAGAATATTAGATAACTAAAAATAGTCAAACAGATTATGCAGTTGAGTGAAATAGATGCCCACCATGTTAACGACTCTTTGTCTTCCAAGTCGAGGACCGTTCCTCATTCCATGAATGTCAACATTAATTTCGTATCTCTCCTCATTTATATGTTCCATTGCTTCCATGCAAGCTTTTATCCCTGAAGACATGAACACAGAAGACACTAGCCTTAGCAACATAAACACACCACGGACCGATATACTAGGAATTGAATACTATATTTAATGTTTACAGTTCCATACTGACATTCAACACTCAGTATCCACTTGCCCTCCAGGATACCCATCAAGACTTTGAACGTCCTTTTGCAAGCTCCATTTTCATCTGTTGATGCAATCACATGGGTCACAGTTGGATTCCATTTTTGCACCACTGTTGCTCTGGATGCCCTCCCAAATTGAGAAACCGCTTCCTGAAGTAATGAATCAATGACTTTCAATAATCCTAAATAATATCAAATATCAAAAGCCTCAAATCCATCAATAATTTATTACCCTCTCAGCTTTTGTTAAAGCTGAACAACACAGAACTATTTTGTCGTGAGATCCACAATAGATCTGCTTTGAGTTTGCGACATGCTGATGCTTCTCGTCACTTTCATCATGAACGAGTTGTGATCGCCTGTCAAAGTTATGTGTAACCCATCTCATCAGGCTCATAATGTTACTCAAAAATAGGTCATTTAATCAAACTTGTTAAGGATGTTAGCATACTCTTCTTTTGAAGAACTCTTCATCTCTTGATGTCTGGGAATTTCAATAGGTAATCTAGAAGAAGAGTGAAGCGGGCACAATAGAACAAAATTAACCTGTTTCAATGAGAGTTTCAGCAAAAGAAAAACATATATAAGTTGTCCCCAACCAAATGTTGTATACAAATTACGAGTGCATCTGTGAAACTTACAGTATCCCATCTACATTGGGGGATATTCATGGCACAAGTGACATGAAAACTCTTGCGACAACTTTTCTCATAGCATCCAAGAGCTGCCCCTTTGATTCCACAGCAGCAACATTTTATTCTTCGGCTCCTGAGTACTTCAGCTTCAAGATTAATAGCTTTACCATCCACAAAATAGACGTTAGGAGCCCTGCACATGTATAGTTCCTCCTCTTTAAGCTCAGCCACATCAAAACTAATAGCCGCCTTTGATACAAGACAGTCACAATTTTGAAGCTTGAAGCTTCTGCAATTGCTGTTTTAATATAATTTAAAGATGGAAGGATGCAGAAACATATGATATGACCACCATCAAGACATTCCTCTGACATCCATTAACCAAATTTTTTAGCTCGTTATATAAATGTAAACGGGAAGGTGGTTGTATTTTTGTCATATTTCAAGTGTTTCTTACCATTCAGTGCAATTCTTGTGTGAATGTATGATCCTACATCCTCCATTGTAATCTGCAGGAACAGGCTCCCCATTACTGTAGTGGACCATCTCTCCTGAAGCCTGCCATTGTACATTGCATATGTATCATTTTGAGCTTCTGAGTCTAAGGCATTACATTCCAGATCGAAAATAAAAGTTGCATGAAAATAAAGCAAATGGACCTCTGAGCATTCTGATGACTGGCAGAAAGCACACTGAACATCCTGGGGAATGGTCCCACATTTTCGCAAAACCATTTCATCTGAATCTTGTAGTTTCTCAGCTATTGGAAGTTCACTTGCAGCTCTCATGTCATGATTTGTTTGAGCTTCCTCAACTTGGGCATTATCACCACCCTCTGGACTCCCATCATCCACCCCAGCATCTGAGATTACCAAAGAATTACATTTCTGACTCTCCTTTAGTCTCAATCCTCGATTGTCTGTTAGCAACTTTCCAGACTTCATTCCCTCGTTGTCATCCTTATTTCTCACTGTAGACGACTCTGTGAGATTCACCAACGGAAGAGTTGAAAGGGATGAGTTGTGCACCAAGTTTTCGTTGGTTAGGTCTTGGATGGCAGGCCCTTCAAAAT
Organism: Eucalyptus decipiens; assembly: GCA_014182575.1. Classification (NCBI taxonomy): domain Eukaryota; kingdom Viridiplantae; phylum Streptophyta; class Magnoliopsida; order Myrtales; family Myrtaceae; genus Eucalyptus; species Eucalyptus decipiens. The sequence goes on from CM024612.1 coordinate 1,724,948, forward strand.
TGATTCTCTCTTCTGCAGATATCGGCTTTATTTCATTCAACATTGTAAGATGATCTTTCTGGAATGGAAGGTCAAGGCTGTGGTTATTTCCAGTCTTGAAAGAGCTAGTATTGTCATCATTGTCCTGTTTTGAAGCTGGAGTTTCAGCTACTTCAGTGACACTGCTGCCCTTGCCTGGAATCTCACCAGAAACATCTGCATCTGTTGTCTTAATTTGACAGATAACAGAAACCGATTTCTTACTCTTTTTCAATTTGTTTTTTTCGGTCAAAATATTTTCATCACTATGCCATGATGGCTGTTCATGACAGGTTTCAAACGTTTCATTTGAACTAAGACGAGCTGCAGGACCATGCTTGGCATTGCCAGTCATAGAGTTCATCTGGGACTTTCCACTCCTATTTCTGCTTCTCTTTTTGGATGCAAATTTCCTCATATGATTATTCTCAGTCATTGACGTAGAAGGGAAATCCGGGGATGGCACATCATCAATATCAATTCGATTATCCAAATTTCTAATTGTTTGAATAACAATTTTTTGTTGTGAGGCTTCCTTGAAATCTTTCTTACTACCAGTTACCTGCACCGCACCAACAATGTCACAATCTACAAAACAAACACAAAAAGAAATCATAAATATTATTAGCACACAAAACATGGCCTGATCGATACCTGAACTTTAATGGGACTTGAACAAAGTTCAGGGGAGCAAGGTCTTTGTGTCCATTCAAACATCTCACTGTCGAAAATTTCCCTGGCCTCAGGATTACCATTATTGTTTCCCTGCAAAATTTGTGTTTAAGGGTGAGGTAATTGAGAAAGTCTTAAGTCCAATAATCTATTGTTCAACTGATATTAACTCTGGAATCGAGGCAACTGCGCCTACTGCAAGAATGAGTTTGAGTTGTTAAACATAGAGGTTGGAGTAAAATCAGAAGGTGATATTACTAGTAGTTTTCGAAAACTAGTGAAGTTCATGCAAGATGTTGAGATATAAGTTTATTTGCAGTCGGCAACTTAAAAGATGATTACACAAACAGTTTAATTATGATCAAGAACCACATTCACCAAATGTCCTGCTACTATGAGATACAACGTTTGACAAGTTAGACGGACTTTAATAGAGATTAATGGAAACTAACCTCAGTTGTCAACTTAAAGGGCGACTCATCATCTGAGTCCTTCATATCACTGAAAGAAGGAACATCAGGAGGTGATATGCCTGTAAGCTGTTCATTGTCGGAAGATTGAGTCAGCTTCTCAGCATCTTCTTCCTCCCTCAACCAGAAAAAGGGCAAAAATGACGGCTCTCCTTTTTCATTCAGTGCTAGTTTCTGCTTCACTGAAGCCAAAGTGTTCTTCTCATTGTCTTTAGTTTCACATAATCCAGCTTTCGGATTTGGAGGACATAGCGAAGATTCGGCAGAAGGATATTGCGGCACCTGGACCCTCTTCTTTTTCGGAAAGGAAGGTTTTACACAATTAGGACTGGATATGATTGTGTTGGACTCTTCTTTTGTTTTTCTTGGTACTTTCTTTTTGGATGTCCTTTTTCCCTCTGATACTTCATGACCAGACACTTCAACATCTCCATTACTCCTAACATCACAATGCTCTAGTTGGTTCTCCCCATCTGTGTTTGACATGAGTGAAAAAATAATAAATCAGGAGAACAAGCATGATACAAAAAGTATCAACAAAAGAATGTGACCTTTATCTATAAGATGTCATAAATTTACTCTACAGCAGCCTCCAAAAGAAGCTGATAAGAAATGCTATTTATGTCAGACATGCATTAAACTCTTTTGCGCTGTCCAGGATTATACAGTTTAATCGCTTGTGTAAAGAATGAATCACCAAAAAGAAACATCACCTGATAATTTATCGGGTGCCGCATTTTGGCTGACAAAAATGTTTATTCCTGAAGCCACTTCAATGTTCTTGTATATGCTTACCAAGCTGTCCATGTGTGGAGCTGGGCGAACCTCTGTTTACCCAGACAAATTTAGCATAAGAGAACGTCAAATGCAACTCTAGAAGGTAGACAGCCTATGCATCATGTATTTCCAGATTTTGAGACATAAAAAAAAAGTCAATAGTTTTACAATTCAGAATGTGCTTGTTTATCTATGAAGTGCAATATATTGACCAAAATTTGGGATCTAAGAATCTTTGCATGGCTAAATAACTCATTCCTCTTACTGCAGATACTTCAACAGTTCAAAAACTCCAATTTTCTCCATTGCCATTATAGCCTTCTGAGGGAATCCAAAGGTGCAGCTCTTTTGATTTGGAAAATTCGAAAGGTTAGTTCTCACAAATCTTTGTAATATGTTGAACAATTTATAAGTCGAGAACAGTCACTTCTCTTGTCAAATTTAGGAGTTTTAAGATTTTTCTTTATTTTAATTTTTTTTATGATCCAGGGGCACCTACATTGGAACCCAGCTCCCCAGAGGCCCATGGAACCCGCTACAACACCCATGAATTGGTTAAGTCCAGACCAAGAGGTAGATGCAACTTAACCCAAAGGCTTGCACACAATTGGTAATCTGTGCGCAAATAAATCAAAAACCCTGAAGAGAAAAACTTGTCGGACCAAAAGCATAGAGATTCCATTGCCATGTAGTGTGAACAATAAATACTTTACTAACAGAATACGTGTGCGCGAGATATAGAATAGATCTTATTATGGGTCCAACCTCTAAGAATTCATCAATGTAAGAAATGCCAGAACTCATAGTGGGGAAGAGAAGTCCCTCATAAAATGCTCCAATTTTATCATATAAATGACTCAATCCCCGACTCCACAAACTGCAACCTAAAAGAGCATCAACATCATGTGCATTTTATTTCTGCAATTTCTCGCCAGAGTTATTGTGTATCTAGAAACTGGGGGAAGAAAAAAAAAGGCCCTGACAGGAAAAATTCTGATGTCATATGATTCAGGGAAAACATTAAAACATACCTCTACGACGATAGGGCACCTTACAAACCGGACAATTAGAGCCAGATTTCATTGATTTCATAATGCATGAGCTGGACAAGAGCAATGAGAGATAATTGTCAAGTGTCCAGACTTACGTCTATCACTACATTTCATCCAAGGAACCAATAATGAAAAACAAGGCACAGTCGGCTTACTTGCAGAACACGTGGTTACATAGGAGCGAAACTGCAGAATTCAACAGGCTCAAGCTGCAAGAGATTGACAGCACCGCAATCAGCACTCCCAATGGGCAAACCCAATCACCGAACAGCAAGAAGTAAAGGGTTCATCATACTCCATATTTTCTTAAACATATCAACGAGTACATCCAGCACTGATTCTAATTCAAATGCGGCAAGCTCGCCAAACAAATGCGAACGAACCCAAAAAAAAAAAAAAAAAAAAGATTAAGAAACGAATCCTCTCAAGTCGATCGATCCACTCGATTTTGAATCAAACGGCCAGAACAGGACAATTAGAAGCTGCTATCGAGCAGAAACAGAGACAAGTTCTCTTCTTTTTCATGTGGGTATGGAAGTTTCGCCATAACGAAGATTCACCGAACAGCAAGAAGTAAAGGGTTCGCACTTCAATTTTTTTCTTTTTAACATTTCAACGGGTTCATCCAGCACCCGCTCAAATTCAAATGCGACAGGCTGGCCAAACAAATGCGAACGAACCCAAAAAGAAAATTAAAGAAATTAATCCGTCTCGAGATCCCATCAATTTCGAATCAAACGAACAGAACAGGACCATCAGAAGCTGCTGTGGAGTAAAAACGGAGACAAGTTCTCTTCTTTTTCATCTGGGTATGGAAGGCTCACCAGATAGGACATTTGAGCTCCCTGCCCATCATTTCCAGCTGACTCGGGATCGGGTCCGCCATACCCACCTCGGAAAGTACGAGCTGCGAGCGAGCGAGCGAGCGAGAGGGACAGGAACAGGAAGAGGGTTTAGCGGGTGAAAACTGCGAGAGCCGATGAGAATGAGATTCTGGACTGGGAATTTTCAGTGAATTTCAGTGTGTTGGGGAAGCCAAGATTCACGAATTCCTTTTGAAATTTCTGCCGCCAAAAGGAAAACCGCGACCCCGCCTCTCTCTCCCAGTGTGGCGGGCTCGAAAAAGCTGTAGCGCCTACGGATATCTCAGCGTGTCACGTGTCCTGCACGTGAGAAATTGTCTTCGGCATCCCACGGGACTAATCCCCACAAGGGTAAAAACGCCTTATTTGAACGATGACATAGATAGTCTATAAACTTTGGTCCAATGTGTAATGTGGTCCATGAAATTTTAATTTATTTAATGTAATCCATGAACGTTAACCTAGTATTTAATATGACTCCTAAATTTTTTATACATATTCAATGTAGTTTTTTTTATTAATTGAATATTATGGATAACATTAAATATTTTCATATAGTCAATGGACTAAATTGAACATATACTAAAAATTCAGAGATTGTATTAAATAAATTAAAATTTTATGGACCACATTGAGTGAATTGAAATTTTTAGGATCACATCAAACGTTGAGTCAAAATTTTGGAACTATTTATGTCATTTTCTCCATTTTGATTGCCTATTATAATTTGAAAGGTCACAACTTTCATATACTACTCTAATAAATGTGGCTTTGACAAGACAAAATACCAACATATTGATCGGACGTGAGTTGATTTCAAGCATTGCGTCTCTCAATTATTACATTTGTATATATAGGTGAGGATAAAATAGGAAATTTAGAAAGAGATGAAAACATCTCTACACTCTTTTAGTTTCTAGATTTAAAAAAAAAAAGAAGTCATCATAATTTTTAAGCCTATATTGATTTTTTGTCTAAACTAGTCAAATTTTCAAATCGAATATTTTTTCCATGCAAACATGTATTTTTATAACATACTCCTATTATGTGCCTCTCTCAATCGTTAGTTGAGTTCAAATCTTCACAGAAATGTATGTGAATAATAATGTTATAGTGCTTTTTATATTTTGGAAAAACGAGAGTAATTTACGAATTGTATTTGTTTGATGCATAGGAAATTTCTTTGTTGAATGCTCCTTTTTTCTATCTTGCACGTATAAGTTATATCTAGTAATTAGAAATTACATTGTTTTAGGCAATGAGAGAAGAACTTCCTATCGTCATGGTTTTTCCAAATATATAGATAGATATGTGTGTGTGTGTGTGTGTGTGTGTGTGTGTGTGTGTGTTTTGATCATATAAATAGAAGCATAACTAATAACTCAACATTAGTTTCTTTTATAGTCCATTCTCTTGCTTCCTTCAAAGTAGAGTACACAAACTTATAAAAGACATACAAATATGCAAATTGTATTTTTTTTTCATCATAATAAGTTGTATATTTCATATGTTGCTTCTTTAATTTGTTCCTATCCTATATGATTTGACCTTTAACAATGGCAAAAACAATTTACTACTTTTTTTCCAAGATTTTCATTTTTCCATATGTTCATTTGCTATGATTTGAAATAATACGGAGAATAATGGCATAATAAATTTATCAAATTTTTATCCAAAATTTCCTAGACTAAAAAGTTGAGCTTGAAAGACTTAAAAATGAATTTACATTGGCATTATTTTTATGTTTTGAAAGATTTCAAATGTGATTGTTTATTGTAACATCCTAAATTTTCAATTTTTGTTTCGATTAAATGAATCAGACATTTCATCGACGCGCCGATAGTGCTATTATTTGAGCTGATCACTCGTGAGATAACTAGACTATCATAGGAAGCCATTAAGGGATTTTAACGCAATAGATTTGAGAATTCGATCAGAAATGGACTGCTCGACCATGCTAATCTGTAAGAGTCATTACAACGCTGTCAAAATCGATCAAAGATTAGAGATAGGTCAATTTGACTAAGATATGTAATCAAAATATGGGTGATTCCACCTAATTGCAAAATTATTATCGATTGGCATTAGACCAATTTTTATGTCGTTTTTGGTACCATGTGTCCGTATTGGAAATCTCGAAATTTTCATGACAACCGAGAGTCACCAATGAGTCGAAGATGTACAATGTGACTCGAAAATAATCAACCACGGGTCAATTGCACAAAAAAATTTCTAAAAGTTACCCGGTAGACTAAGTTACGCTAAAATCGCGTCGATTAAAATTAATCGTGAATTTGAACCCAATTTCAGAAATTAAAAGTTCTGTCATGTCACAAATTATTTTAGGAATATCGACTAATCTTTCGAGGAATTTTCGGCGAATTCAGGATTTTTATGGAAAATTGATACGGATGCTTCGGAGAACGAACGGAATTTCGGATTGGCCGAATTGAGGGGAGTTTTGACTTTCAAGTCGAGCTTTTTGGCATTGGGCACTTGCAGAAATTATGTGGATTTCTTCCTTGTTGAAAGTAGACATTAAATTGGAAAATTTGATGAAGAAATGGAAGCCCAAAATTGATGAAATTCGGATGCTAATATGGGGGCTGCAATTTTGGCATGATATTGGTTATTTGTGGGATTAAAATGTTAAGAAAGTAATTGGGGATGGTAGAGATATGTATGTGGGCTTTGAGGGGACCAAGCATTCAATGGAATAGATGAACTTGTTGACTTTTCCCTCCTTTTCCCTCGGCTTCTCAAGCACCCTCCTCCGTTCCCCTCCTCGCTCGAACGATCCCTCTCATTTGGCTTCTGTTTTGCTTTCATTTTTTCTCTTTTCCTTCGATCAGCCAACGCCTCACGCCTCTACCCCCATCAATTTCCCCCTCCTTCTTCCTCTCGTTGCCACGACCACCCGCATCTCCCTCCGTTCACTTCCCTCGCGCCAGCAACGCCCACGCTCCACCATCTTTTGTCTCCTCAAGTCAACCAGCGAAGCGGTTTGTTGACTCCTCCACCGAATTTCCCCCTCTGTCGCGCGTCCCTGCTCCCCACCATCTTCTGTCTTTTGGCTAAACTGTTGACCGCCATCTTCAACTCCTTCGCACGCCTGCAACCCAACCCCACGTCCACGTTTCTTTTCCCCTCAAACCGAAGCTGCTCCCTCGCCGTTGCTCTTCACGAAGCGGCCCAGTCCACTCCACGTTCGATCCAGCCAGCGTTTTCAGCCAGCACGTCCGCAGCGCCTCCACCAAAGCCAAGCTCAGCACCCATAAATTCCAGCCAGCTTCGTGGCCGATTTCGGCCCGGCCCAGTCTCTGTTTGGCGTCGCCATTTCCGAGTTTATCACTCGTTTCCGCGTCGCCGTCACCGTGGACTCACTGGCCCACAAATCCGGTGAGTTTACCCACTAAACTCTGCTTATGGAGTTAATCATGCTTAGGAGTAATTAGTTTAAGTTAATTAATGTTTCGGTGGTTAGTTAGATTAGATTAGCGATTTAATTAGCCAATCTTGCATGTTAGGGTGTTAAATTAGATTAATTAGAGATTAGACAGGTTGTATTAATTATCTAAATTGGTTCGGAAATTTTCCGGATCCGTTTTAGTATTTAATTGCCTAGGTTTGTATTTTTGGCATTTATTGGTATTTATTTAATTAATTTATGTAATTTTATTTAATTAATTATTATTTTCCGGAAAATTAGATTGGGATAGTTGGTGATCGAAATTTCGTGTTGATTGCAATGGTGTGGTTAATTCGCAATCGAGTGTTAATTTGTGCACATTGAGTACTGATTGGATTTTTGGATAATTTATTCCAAAACTTAGGGAATTCCAATATTTATTCAGAAAATCCTATGTGTCAGTTTTAACACCAAAAATGATTTTATATACTATATAAAATAGTGAGATTTTAAAAAGGAAGATATCAATTTTTTGGGTTCAATCTAACCGTGTACCCACACACGATATTTTCACCTGATGTTTTAAATAAGAAGAAAACATGCCAAGGTCGTTATCTTGATTGATGCATGTGAGTGCAAAAACACAATCTCCTTGGCCGGAATTGACTAATCGTGTGCTAATTAAGAGAAATCGTCCCCGACGTGTGTCGGTGGGTATTACCTATCCTCGGGATGTGTCGGTGGATATTACCGTCCCCGGTGTGTGTCAGTGGGCGTCACCTATCCTCGGTATGTGTCGGTGGATAGAGGACCGGCGTGTGTTGGGTAAAATTACCTGTGCGGGTAATATTAATTAATTGGCATGCATGTTTGATTGAATTGATGGATTGATGTGTGTCGGTAATTCTTGCTTGTGTGAGCAGTGATTGATTTAGATGTTCCAATTGATGTGTGAATATGCTATATGCATATGAGTGGAATATGAACTGTATTGATCTGTAGGGAGGATCTGAGACAAGATAAGTCTCTGTGGTTGTATGATTGTGTGGTTAGAACGCCCTAGGCGTATTATTCTCCTAATTGGGGTTTAGAACGTGAACTCACTGAGATTTATATCTCACCCCATCGTGGACTTAACTTTTCAGGACTGTAGGGTGAAAGACCTGGAGTCGAGCTGAGGTGATCTGAAGTGTAAGTCAGATATGATAGCTTGTTTTGAGAGTCGATTTCTTGAAATCTTTTGATTGTAGACTCTTGTATATGATTTAGTATGCGTATAAAAGTATGTTTTTGTTGTGAATCTGTTATCCTGCTTTTCTATCCCAAGATTGTTACTGTCAGGGGATTTGTTATTCACTTCCGCATGTATATTAAAATGAAAGGGTCGGCGACTTGTCTTGGGAAGTCGCAAAATTTTATCGACCACCGAGGAATGGGCACGCGCTCGAGGATCGGGGTGTGAGACTTATTAAATTTGGCTTTAATAAGAAATGCAAATAGAAGGGAAATGATTTAAGCAAATTATACGAAACATAGTTTGCTAATTCATGCACATAGGCCACGACTTAATTCTTTTTACTGTTTTTTTTTTTTTTGGTTAAGTAATTCTTTTTACTGTTAAGTAAGGGAAACCGTAATTATTCTTATTTTGAAAAAAAAATATGAATCATACGAATAAAATTGTTTAGCATTTCACGTGATTATCCACTCAAAAATAAAAACACATTATTTGAATGGGATGGTCATATTATACTTCGAAAGGACACACTCTTATATAAATAGACATATACTTCTCTAATAAATATCGCTCTAACAAGATAAAATACCAACATTTGACCAGCATGAATTAATTTCAAGCATCGTATTTCTTAATTATTGTATCTATACATAGGTGAGTAGAAATTAGGAAATGTTAAGAGAGATGAGAGCACCTCAAACTCTTTGAATTTTGAGATTTGGAAAAAAAGTAATCTCGCCTATATTACAATGCTATTTATATTATGGAGCAACGAATATAATTTCTGGATTCTTTTCATTTTTTGAGCAGGAAATTTCTTTGTTTGACGCTCCTTTTTGCTATCTCGCACATATGGTTTTCTCCTATGTGTAAGCTTTTGTATATATATACACATGCTTACTGGGTGTACGTGGGTAAATTAAATTGTTTGAAATAAACATATCTGATAATATTATTTTATTTTGTAGTCCGCTCTCTTGCTTATATATGCCATTATTATTTTTGTTTTCCAACGTTTTAAACGTGATTGTTTATCAAATTTAAATTTTAATAAGAAATGCGAAAAGAAGGGAAAAAATCCAAGTAGATACTAGTGATGCGTATGATAAAATTTATACTTTTCTATTTATATATTTCTCGGAATAGGTTTGTAATAGAAATCCGTTTGGTAACGATTTGATTTTTCTATTTCATGAATAGATTTCTGTTTCAGAAATAGATTTGAAGAAAAGCTTCTCAGTTTCTAAAATAGAAATTTTCTCAATTTCTGGCTAAAAATCAATTTTTATTCCAGAAATTTTGTTATGCGCACCCTAGAAACGTAGTTCACTAATTCATGCACACAACACGACTTAGTTTTTTTTAATATAATATAAGGGACACCGTAATTGTTCCTATACTGAAGAACTAAACATATGAACCTCAATTAGTATGAATAAAGCTAATGTAGAAACAACTAATTAATAGTTTTGATAAAAAAAAAATCAATAGAATTTTTGCCGAGAAAAATGAATAGATTTTTAATTTTAGTTCAATTGAGAAAGAAAAGTAAAATGATAATTTAAAAAAAAGATTTAATTTATACACATAGGCTGAAAATGTTGAACCTTTTATTAAAGATTATTCGATTATTATAGCTTGAATCGAGTGGACATCTCGAACCAAAAAATAAAAATAAAAATAAATAAAAATTTGAAGGCAGGTGTGACACCTATCCAAATCTAATTAGAACCTTTCAAAAATCGTAAATTTGTATATTATTTCTCAATATTGTCACTATTGCCATGTATCTGGTGAATTATTAAAAAACGTGACAAGTACGTCATAGAGCATTAGCATTATTACATACGAATTACGTCATTCAACATTCTCAATCCCTTCTTCGCCAAGCACAAGAAACTCTGAGGCTGCTTGAACTTTCTCATAGAAACCACTAACTCAAGCTACAGATGAACATCAAATGGCATATACAAGCAAAATAACCCTCAATACCCATAAATTATCTCTGTTCCTAATATCCATCAAAGACTGTAAGAATAATACCCATTAAGGATTGTAATAACTCACGGAGTTTGTCATAAGAAAAACGGAATCCTGTCATGGCAGATCCCGCGATTTCAAGGTAAAACTGCGGTTTAACTGGGTTTCTATTTGTCAATCTTGTTTTAAACTGTGTCATCTCTCATAATCCCACTATCTTCTGCGCTTGTGCTCTTTCCTCATCTCCATGAAGTAGCTATCCAAGTTCGACTTGTTCCATAGACGTCTTTTGATCAGATCTTCTTTGGTCAATTCATCTGGATAGCATGCACCATCATCGAGTCAATACGGAAATTTTTAGTATGAGATTCTTATGATTTCAGCAAAATATCAGTATTGACTCTGTAAAGCGTTCACTTTATGATAATGTTCCATTAAACCACCCCATCCCCCAATAAAGGGAAGGAAAAAAACTTGCCGAATAAGCCTATCAACCGATGTCCGATCTGAACATTCATGAAGTAATTCTTACCAGACATTTTAGACCATACATTTAACATCGCCAATCTATCATTTAGTCCAACTATGGTAAAAAATTTAACTAAATGATCCACCACCCTTTATTTTTTAAGCAAGCATCCTTGCACCTTCTAAGGGCTTCTTTTGGCAAAAAAAGAGAAAAAAGGGTCATGAAATATATACCTGTATTGCTCCAGGCATCAACGGGAACGCTAAGTGCTCTCTGTGTGAGGTAAGCAGCATCTTCCCAAGAATATGGAGCCTGTTTCACCGTGTACCTCCAAAACCAACATCCATACCACACTAATAGCTGAGGAAAAGAACCAAATTAGTCTATTCAATTGCACATGCTAAAAACCAAGAGTCACAAGATGAGAAGGATAAGTTGTGAACCATTATAGCAGCATATTAGATGTATTATTAGCAGATCAAATAGAAGTCTTTACCTTGACCAATGTGTAAGGTAGGAGAATGAAACGCACTCCGACAAGGTTCCATAAAGAGGGTTTCTCAGTTCCCTTTATTTCCAATTCAAGTTCTTTGCTAAGTTCTTCCTCCACTTTTCTGCAATAACACATCACACTCCTTTACCTCAATCACAAAAGAAGAACCATGACTTAATAATAAGAACCTGCAGTTAACTCCAAAAGATAGGTACTGAAAAGCAATTTAACATTTTCCAGACGATTGCTGCATCAAATGCTTATGACTGTATTGCAGAGAATTATGAGTTATAAATCCCACTAATTGAAGAGCTATACTGTTGCAAAACACCTAAGTCACCAACAGATGCATCAAAAACTCAATATTGAGGAGAAAATAATGCTAATTTTTTTTTTTTTGGTAAAAATTAAACAGAGGGTAAATTATAAACAAAAAAAAAGGTTAAAAAAGGGAGGGAAAAAAAAAGTCACTGCGTTGTCCTGAAGTCTGTCATTCATGTAAATTAGGAGTGATTCCCGATTTACCCTGTTTCAGTCAACAATTGTCATCAAATCACTGAATTCTGGTCCACAAGCAAAAGTTAACTAACAAGTAACCAATTAAGAAGCATGAGACTGCATACGTGTCCATTTGTTTCTGATTCTTTTTCTTATTTGTCACTCCTCCACTACGTTCCAGTTCCAAAGCTCGAAGTCTGTTTTTGTACGCTGGAGTCTTTTTTACCATGGCTACAGCCTGCAGCATAAAAAAGATGTGATTTATTGATAAGTGTCATTTCACGCATAAGGATTATCAATTATACCAGAAAATACAAACTTGAAATCTATCCAAATTAGTGTTCACATAAATCATGCCCGTTTCGATTTGAGAGTACAATAAAGAATATAAACTATTTAGTAAACTCTCAACTATAGTGCATATGGACACTGGGAGCAGGAAAACATCATTAATATTCACAGCAAGCATCATTATTTAATATGATACTGAGTACAACAGGGACTTAACATATGAGAGTACCTGGTTGTACCTTGTACACTGGTTAAAGTATTGAAATCCTGAAAGAATAAGAAGGAGGCCAACAAGCACAGCACGGGGATCCTGACAAGTGAACCATCAGTTGTTAAAATGATTAAAAAGAAAGAAAAAGCTAGAGAAAGAAAGTTTGACAAGAGGAGCAATGTGCCATTGAAAGATTGCGAGGTCTTACTGTCTTATGACCATAATATGCCTGATAATATCTTGCTGCATTGTAGAATACCTGAACGGTGTAACAATAGTAAGTACTCATCACACTGACAAATGATTGAACATATGCTTCTTATTGACAGAGGACTTTAGTTGGTGCCCTTCACTTTCAGTAAAAGTGATAAGACATTGCAGCCTTGCAGGCCATATTCCTCCTACTCTAAGAGAATGGAGAAGAGAGAAGACCCAATTCGCATAGCAGCACAACACATAAGTTTTGAACATACATAGGTTACACCAACTAGATATGCAACAGATCATAAATGATTTTGAGAACCAAAATATGCATTGATGACACAGTAATCAAAGCATTTTGCTCCATCATAATCCTAGCGCTCCATGCTTCTACCATCGCACTTCCAATGAATCAAATCAGCAATTCGCTGAGCCACATTATTTTCCAAACAAGAATCTAGGTTGCTGCCTATGTCAAACACTCAGTACGCAATGTATTCAGCTATAGAATGTGCCGAGATTATCTACTGCTGGATAGCAAGTCAAATGCCCGCCTGATTTGAAAGCAATCGACGGGATCGAAGGAAACAAACCCATTTGACACATTTTGAGTTGCACAAAAAAAGGATAAGAGTACCTCCTCTGGATGCGCAATAGCATAATCATATTGTTCGCGAGTCGCTTCATCTTTCAAAATCTGCAATTTCACAATCATAGTTAAGCTACACACCAAAACCCACCAAAGTAGGAGTAGAAACCACACTACTTGGCCGATGCCTCGTGGCATACAATTCATAGAGCAGTCGAAATCTCGAAACTCAGATCACTCAGGCACGATTCGCACGAGCTTTGCCACATCAAAATCGCATCACACTTCCCAACTTGCGAATTCAAACGAATTGATTCAAACCAAGCTGCATTGTCCATTCAAGATGGAAACCTACCTCGTAGGCATTGGCTATCTTCACGAACAGCTTCTTCGACTCCGGATCCGGGTTCTTATCAGGATGGCTGGGCATTCACGGGCGGCAGCATCGGATCAGAAAAACGAAGTACCGCAAGAAAAAACCCAAAAGGAAATCAAAACCCAAGAAACGCGCGGACGGGCAGGGAACGTACTGTTTCAAGGAGAGTCTGTAGTACGCCCTCTTGATCTCGGAAGAGTTCGCGCTCTGCGAAACCCTAGACAGATTAACACAAAGCAACGATAAATCAGCAAGGTGCTCCGATAAGGTAGCGAGGGAGAGAGAGAGAGCGGAGCTGACCCTAGGAGATCGTAGCAGTCGTCCTCGTCGCAGTAGATGGCCGCCGACCGGGCGGCGAGGAGGGAGAACGCGAGGAGCGCCGCCGCCGCTCGCCACCGGGTGGCCGCCGCCGCCGACGGGGTTGGCGCCATCTTCCGCTTTCCGGTGGGGGCCCTTCACGCCGTCGGATCTCGCTTCCCTCCCGAGGATGGGTTTCGTCACGGCTCAGAACAGATTTTTAGCTCCGAAAGTCAACGGGTTCATCTCGTTGACTACCTTGTAGATATGGATCGAGCCCAAGCCCAAGATCAAGCCCAAGACCGAGATTCAAGCCCGAGCCCGAGCCCCGACCTGAATCTCTTATCGCCATCTCTACGCTATAATTGGACATAAAAAAGGTGGACAAATGACTTATTCTACTTGCAATATCATTAGACATAACAACAAGGGATGTCTATTGAAAAATATATTTCTTCATGTTGATACTGAGTTTATTATCTTAATATGCTGTCAATTAATACTTGTCATGTGCTTCTCAGGCCAATACTCAAGTCAATATATGTACAAGGGTGTGCCTGGTCCGGATGAGCGGTTCCCGGCTTAGAATCGGAAACCGCCCGCTAAGGACCAATTCCAAAAAATTGGAACTGAGAACCACCCGTTAGTTGTATAAATCCACCTGAGAATCGGACCGTAGGTCCGATCCGGTTCCCGGGTGGATCCATGGAACCGGTCTAACCAATAATAATATCGTTTTTTAAATCCCGCCGTGAGTACTCTTCATATCAAGTAATATTTTTCTTTAAATCGAACTAACTTAATTAACGGTACAATTTTTCTTTATTTGTTGGAAAACACTACCAAATAAGAGAAATAGATTTTTTTCCTTTTTTTTTTAAAAATATTTTAGTTGAAATCTAAAATATTCTTTAAGTTCAAAATTTTGAATGATTGTCATAAGTAGATCGCTTTTTCTTTATTCGCTAACAGTGCTCAATCTCTTACAACATTTGCTTTACTAAATCATTTCTGTAGAAACAGTTCCACCGGTCTTACACATATTCTTGAACACAATGTCTTATATGAATCCCAAAAGTATCATTTGAATGAGCCATTTGTTGAATTTGTTGAATTGCTAAAATGCAACTTACACACTTTACTAAATTCTTAAAAACAAACCTTGAGAGGAGATGGAGCTCTCAAATTTAGGTTTGCTAATTAGTAATTTGAAAATTTATTTTAATATTAAAAATTAATATATTATTATAATATAATCGGTTCGGTTCGGGTGGGCAAATCCGCCCATGGGCTGGGAATTGATCGGTATCCACGGTTCTCTCAAGAACCGCCGGTTTCGGTGGTTCCGGTCGGTTCCAGCGGCTCAGGCGGGTTAGGTTCTTTTGCACACCCCTAATATGTACATTGAGTGCTAATGCTAATACATTTGGATTTGCAAATAAAATAAAACAAGTCTTGATATGCAATATATGAATACGTCAATGGTACATTTAATGATAATGAACATAACATTAGGCCAAAGCTAAAGCGACACCAGGTACAAGTGAAGGAGGATCTAAAGGTTAGGGTATTACTTTTGCGGAGGCAAGTGCAGAATGTAGTGGGCAAGCCAATGCTTCATCTCAAGTTTGTAGCAGGGCCAATGCTTTTGCTGAAGTCACTATTGATCAAAGACAATGAGTTTATTTTGCATGATAGACTTCAAAAAATTACAGTGAGTAATACCTCAATCCCCATGCATTTATGTGTCGTTATTTATTCTTATGTCAAATGTTTTTGTTCAACTTAAGAGACATGCAACTGAAAAGGCAAAGATGCAAGGGCAATCACAACCAAAGAAGAAGAAAATTGTAGAATTTGGTGTTTAGACAAACCTTAGGGCAAACCTTCAAATTCTCAATGTGAGTGGCGTTTAACATTTTATAATAACAAGTCACTGTCTCATTAAGCTAAAATATGTCAATTATAATATAGCCCGGTACACTCGGTGCAAGATTATTGAGTGTACCAGACAAATGGGTAATTGCAAGAGCCTCAAATACAAATGCACCATCATAATCCCAAGTCAGCGCATAACCTCAATTATTAACAAATTTTTCTTGAGAGCATGTTATTACAGAGGCGAAGGCGGTATTACAGTCTCAAGCCACTTCCCAACCTGAATCATTAACAAATTTTCCTCAAGAGCGTGTTGCTACTAAAACAAAGGTGCCATCACAGTCTCAAGCCACTTCCCAATCTCAATTATTAACAAATTTTCCTCGAAAGCATGTCGCTACAAAGGTGAAGGTGCCATCACAGCTTTAATCATTAAGAAATTCTTTTAAAAAACATGCTACTATAATGGCAAAGGGCCATCATAGCCTCAAGCTAGTTCCAAATCTCAGTCATTAACAACTTTTTCTCATAAAATTGTTGTTACAAAGGCAAATGCACCGTATATAAGGAAAAGCTTTAAACTTTTGAATCAAGTGAAGGCCAAACCTGCAAGACCATCGAGTTCATAGACTTGGATTAATATATTTTTTGCATTTTTTGTTAAGCAAATTTATTTTTGGTGAATTTTTTTGTTTCTATCGATTCCCCAATTATGTTGATGTAAGTATGGGATTCGGTTTCCCAATAAAATGATGGAGGAATGATCATTTTGATATCTAAGTAAATCAGTTTAGTTGCTTTATTTTAATGCCTCAATCCCCATGCATTGTAGTGGCTTTTTAAGTCATGATACACTTGATACTCACTGGTTGTATTTGTTGGCTAGATGCACCATAGATAGATCACTAATATAAATATTATGCTAAATATTGATTATTTATGTATCTTTAAGTTATCATGTATTTAAAGTACTCTTTTCAATAGGTTAGTTTCAGACCTCAAGCTTTATAGAAAAACAATTGATATGTAAACTTGTAGAATAAGTTCTTTTACGTAAGAACATATATGCAAGTCCCAGTGGATTCTTTACAAAGTTGTGCAGAATAAGTTCTTCCAAACATGAAGCAACTTAATGGAAACATGATAGGGAGCACCATTAATCTAAATAAAACACATTCATCTCATTAATCCACAACCAAACCTACAAACTTAGAAACACGGTACTAAGGAAGATTAAAAAGCTTTCCACCAAGTCTCATGTTACACATAACCAACATAAAGATACAACACATGCACAAAACAAATACTATTTGATATAGCATCTTTTCTTTCTTCACTTGTGTGAGATCCTTTTTTAAACATCTATTCTTCGCCTTTTGAGTCTTAATTTTAGCTAACAATGATCTCACTTTGACCTCATCATGCCTCGATTGACTTGATTCACATAATGCTTGAGTCCTTTTGAGGAGGTCGACTATCATGTCCCTTACCTGATCTAATATTTTCGAATCAACCCACATGAATAAATTGCAGCAATCTGGACCATTGAACTTAGCACATCCATGGAACATTCTTCTTGCACTTTTCCTTGTCTTTGCTATGAGAATTTGTGATTTAAGACCACAATACCAAGTTAGCTTTGACTCAACCTCCTTAGAATTTACCCCACTTGATTTAGATGTTGTTGGCCTCAATCTTCTAGTCGCCATTCTTTGATTTAGCAATTGAAGAGTTTGACAAACTAACCACACTAAATCAAAAGAATAGACATAAGTTGACTAATTGAATAGTATCATTAAAAACAAATCCTGTGAAACAGTAGAGACATAGACTCACGCTTCAACAATCTTTTCATTTGTGTATGCAACAAAGGGATTGCCCAAATTGGAGAAAGCAAATCAAGTTTCTAAGAATATTAAAGACTATACCGTATGATTGAAACAAAGTCTTCAAATTAATATCAAGTAAAGAATGCTTCAATCCCCAACATGATGGTCAATTAATTAATAAATTTTATCTAAAAGTAACCAACATTTCCTACCGATTCAAGCATTTTACACCATAACAATGTTCTCTAGCCGTGTGCATTCTATTAAATAAATAAAGAGAAAGTGTCAGAATGGATTCTAAGTAGCTATCTCTTTTTGGCAACAATATTTTGGATTCAAATCATGGACAACCTTAAAAAAAATGCTATAAGGAAAAAGTTGCATTTCCATATAGCGACAATGACGAATTATATATCTATGACAGATTCTTACAAGAATGCTAGTTCTTTCACACAACCATTACCATCTAGAAGTATTCGGTGACTGGTCAATTTCAATCCTCTACTAACCAATGTTTGACAAAGATATTCGCTAATTTCTTACCTGCAATTTCCAAAAAAACAGAGAAGCAATAATGAGAAAGGATTTGACACCACAAAATGAGAATGGACAACTTGCACAAATTTGCTCTAGCAATAAGACTTGCTCTAGTCATGTTGCTCTCTCCATCTCTCATCGTCTACACATTATCATGCTTAAGCTCCAACTCTCCCACTTTTCTTTTCCTAGTTGACTCTACTTGAAACATTTTCAAGGCCTTTTACAAGCGAAATCTAGCTATATGACACAATTTCTTTCGTAAATAAAGCTAGTCATAGAAAAATAATATGCAAACTTCATCAACAACAGAAGGAGAGACTTGAGCGCAATATTAATGTGCTTATGCTTGTTCAGTGGATGCATGTAAGTTGGAATAGTGTAGAGTCATTCTAGAAAATGGCATGGATGCATGAGATTGAACACGGACCTTTGATTTGGCACCACCACACAACGAAATGATATTTTATGGTTTGCACAAGTCACGATTTGCACGGACTCCTTTTGCGGGATGACTTGCATGCAACAAGAAGAGGTTTGATGCGAGCCTTCGATTTGCCATCACGACACCACGAGGAGATATGACTCACAAGGACCATCGATCGACAACAAAGATATCTCAAACTATCAATTTTAGGCTTGCACGAACTCGCGATCAACGAAGAAGGTAACTCATAGCTTCGATTTGGGGCTCTCATGAACTCGCTTGGGACTTATGGCTCAAAACTTGGATTTGGGAAAAAGAAGAGGGAAAAGGATGAAGAGAGAACGAGGGCTTGGGGCAAGAGGAGAATGATGATGATTTAGATCCCAAATGGTCCAAAACACTCTTGTTTTGCACACATGGAATTTGGGCTTTAATTATTTGCCACGTAAGAGAGAAAAATTGTTAAAATAAACCAACTCAACATTTTCCTTTAGTGTAATTGGACGAAACTAACGGAGAGACTTGATTGAACTTTCCTGACAAGTTTTAGGACTTAATTGCATTTTTTGCAAGTTTTAGTACTCAATAGCACTTTTGTGACAAGTTTTATGACTTTTGGTGCATTTATCCCATAAATATAACTTGATAAAATCTAAACACGCAATCCTAATCAAGTTAAAAAAAAAAAGCATCTTACCCATTGCACCAAATTTTTGATATTTTCAAAAATATTTAACAATCAACTAATACGTCTAAATTTAGAATATTCATCAAAATTTCCAACGAGGAATTAAGATAATTGAAAAATAATCTGTTGCCTCACGAATTAGATTAACAATAATCTTTAACCCTAAAAACATTATTGATATGTATGGAAATCAATAATATAAAGAAAAAGTAAACCGAGTCTCCGATGTTGCACGGCAATAATGGGAGGCGAACAACGTTATTCCTAATTGCTAGCCACCGAAAGAATTACTATTGGTTCAATGGATGTGCTTCTTAGTCGTGGTAGTACAGCAAACGGCAATGACAGGTTTGCTCTTCTCGTCACAGTGGAGCAGCAACTAACAACAACGGTTTTGGTGTTAGGAGACTAAAAAGCATTGGCGTGGTTGAATCGAGTGAGGAACTCAACAGCGTTGTCGAGTGTCGTTCATGGCAGCTGGTGGTGTCGAGTAGTGAGCAACGGTGTCGAGTGGGTGGAGTCGGGTGGCGACAAGGTGCAACAGCTAGTAGTAGCTGGTTTGCGACGAGCAATGATTGGTTTAAGCTTGGTCACAGTGACGAGTGATGGTGAGCAATGGCAGGCAATGGTCTCGAGCGACAGCGTCGAGCGGCAGCTAATTTGGGCCTCTCTTGGTCGCTATGGTGGCGAGGTTGAGCAGCGTAGCTAGTCTAGGCTCGATCACAGCAGCGCAAGTGAGCGGCAACGATTCGAGCGTGAAGTACCCTTGGCAGTAGCATAAATCCTAGAGAAAGGTATGCATGCCTAAGGAAGAAGAAAGTTTCCCTCTCCTCCTTTTGTGCCCCTTTGTCTTCTTGTGCAAAAAGTGTTTCCCTCTTTTGACAATACATTAGAAAGAAAGAGAGAGGACAAACCTAGCTCTAAACACTATGATCTAAACTTTCTTTCACTCAATTTTTATACCTCACCCCCTATCTAGCTCCCTTAGGGCCTCTATTTATAAGGATAGCTCACCCTTATTAATAAGAACTTTAGAGATAAAATTTTATTCTATTCAATCTTCAATCTATCACACAATTGGATTTTTCGTTTGAAGCTCAAAAAATGGCTTAAATGCTAATATTTCTTATCTCTAAAAGTCTTCACCCTCCATATTTTTCCTACATTTATTTTATTTGGAAATTATTCAATCATAATCTATCTCTTGAAGATTAAATAATTGACATGAATTGATAATTGTCAATAATCACCGAAGATCGAATTTATCAACAGGGAATTGAGTGCAATTTTTAAACTAGCCACGTTGATTATATCTTGAAGAAGTTCCTTCAATCACACTTACGATGTTATCAAATTTGACTTTACAAAGTTTTCAATTTTTTGTGAATACAAATTATTTGAATCAAAAGGGTAGTTGTATCATCATGCATTGAAAGTGTTGATTGAAAACATATCGGTTATAAGCATTCCATCTACCTATATTTTGAAAAGATATATTAAGGGGGCCAAATAAGGGATTATGAATGATGAATCTCATCAAATATCTTCCAATCCATGTAAATTTCATCAATTTTTCATGTTAATGCAACAAACTTTTGAATTGATGAGTTTGGGTACCAAAGATGTAAATATTTTGAGAATAGTGACAAAGAACATGGAAAATGCAAAGGCTGAATTATCATCATACAAATCAAGTGTGGTTATGGCTGATGATGACAATGAGGCTTTTTGTGTGAGGTTTCACTATTGGACCCCCTTCGAAGGAAAGGGAGGGGAACTACTCACGAAAGGCATAAAAAGTCAAATGAGAAAAAGAACAAAAATTTAAACAAGGAACACCCCCAATACAAATAGAAGTTGAGATGAGCGACATATTATTCTAACTAATATGATTGGGTAAATTTTTTGTTTATATTAATTAGGTGTGTTGCTCTTAATCCTCCATTTGTGTTTACATATTATTAATTTGGTTAATTTTTATATAGATGTGGCATCCACCATACATCATGTCGTTAAGGATTATGAGTAGATTTTCTCAATTCCTTAGTCAGATAATTAATAATTTGGTATATTAATGTAGTTATAATGGACAAACTCATTCTTCTCAAAAGTTACAATCAATAGAAGTCATTTAGTTCCACAAGTAGTCATCTTTATTTTTCAAAGGGAACAAACAAAATCACAAGGCCACCAAAAAAAAAAAAAAAATGAACATCAAACTATAAATGCCTTGACAATAGATAACTAAATCGCTTTGTTAACCTAGACAAAAATTACATTCCCTATCAAGTATCTACTCATCATCATCCTCTTGCAATTAGTGAAGAAACATCAAATCATGTAAGGTTGGAAAGAGTTGACTATTACATCTTGCGCCTTTGAAAAAACACTGTGAATGTTATTAGTGACCAACTAAAATGCTAGAACATTATCAAAGATTCTCTTCTGATCGTGGTATACCAAATCAATTCGACTGTGAAAGCAAGTGTGCGTACATCTGTCTAAAGGCAAATAGACTTACCTAAGCTAGCAAAATTACAAGTTCCAACATCTACTTTCTTTGGACAAGTAGTCATAATAAAATAACAACTAATAGACAAACAAAAAGTGGCAATACTTTTAAATAATGCACATCATGCCTCAAGCTATTCAACTTTTGATTAGTGTTCTCGAGTTCATCTCTCAAATGCTCTACCAAATACTTAATATTTCTCATATTATCTTCAAGTATTGCAGGTGGAGCCTTTGTGATAGAATAAGGCACATCGCTTGTAGGCAAACACCGAAAAAAGAAGTCACATATTTTATCCTCATATTTATAGAAGAGCTTGTGTTTGTTTCTTGTAGATTCCAATATTCTCACCGTAGTACACTTACCACACTTACGCATTTTATTTTGAAAAGTTAATATATTCTAGATATCCTCGTTCACATTGGATGAAGACATTATACATATGAAATATAGCAATTTTATTTCTCATTCAATTGTTAAGATGAAAATATAAGTGCAAATACAAGTAGGACTATGGAATCTTTCAATCAAAAAAGTAATGCTTACCAAGAAATAAGTCTAGTCACAATACTCCAGTACCATATCTCATAATCAAGATCCCATAAGAAAATGCTATTATCATCAAACTAACCTAAAAAACGCTTTTCATTCCAAATAAATTTGCCTCTCATTCAGCCGTATGATAAATTTATACGTGCAAATTTGCACCAAAATTGTATCGAGTTAGGATGAAAATGACATTAAAACATGATTCCGACTAGCAAGCTTGAAAGATAAGTCTAGTAAGTTTAACTTCAGTAATGACCAAAACAACAATCTACCTAATTACATAAACAACATAAAGTAGATTAAATGCATCTTTAGAGTTTTACTTCAAGTCCTCCATAAAAATCATGAAATTACATAAAATAAAAAAAAGACAAGAGTGCGCAACTTAGCGAGGTAGTTCTATAAGATGACATCTAAATCCATGCTTCAAAATAAAACCCTAAAATTACAAATGGAATGCAAAAATTATACAATTTTTGGAATGAATCTAAGAAAATCTGTATCTTTTGAAGCAGAGGCAATGGTGGTGTGGTTCCTTGGACGACTAAGAGGGTGAGAACAGAGCAAGTTGAAAGAGAGAGGAAAAAAATAGAGCGAGTCAAGATAAAGATAGTGTCGCTCAGTGTCGCTCATTGAATAGTGTCGGTTGTCAGTTGAAAGGGCCGTTTGAATGGGGGGGCGAAAGATCAGGGTATGAAGAGAGAGAGAGGGGGGAGTGAAGTGGAGAGAGGGAAATATCATCCGTTTGAAATTGAAATTAGGAGGGCTTTTGATACGATGGGCACACGTCCATTTGAAATTGAAATTAGGAGAGCTCTTGATAGGTGGGCATGGGCGACACGTGTCGCCCGTTAAATGGATTCAAATTTTGACACGGTGGCATCATAGCGGTATCTAATAGTTTCTCCAAAAAAGCCATAAGAAGACGGAAAAGACAACAGAATCATCTACCATTGATTCGGGTCGAGCCCAAGCCCAAAACCGAGCTCGAGCCCGAGCCCAAGCCCGAGCCCGGCAGTTACGGCCCAAACGGGATCGTCTTCTTCCCTCTCTGCCCTAATGCTCAGGGACTCAACCGGGAAGAAGAAGGAGAGGGTTTTGGCGGTGTCTGCAGAAGCGGAAATGGCCGAAGAAGCAATCCTAGGGTTCTTGCAGACCCACGAGGAGATCGCCGATTCCGGCGAGTTCGCGGCGGCGCATGGGCTCGACCACAGCGAGGTGGTCAACGTCATCAAGAGCCTCCACGGCTTCAGATACATCGACGCTCAGGTCAAGCCTCACCTCTCTCCCTCTCTCCTCAGTACATTCTCGCTGCCCAGAGCCCGCCCGCCGGCTGCTTTTGTTCCGGTTGTCGTGCGCGCATTTCCGTCGACTTGGTGTTGTTTCCTGTGATGCCACATCTTGAAAATGGGGTTGGACGTGGGCGGAATTGGTGTTGATATGGGGACGTTGGAGCGTGGACGCCGATGATCCCGGTGAACCTACAGTTTGTCTTGGCGAATGGGTCATCCGCCGGGTTGCGGATTTTCGTCGCATGTTTGTGTTTTGGCTTCTTTGTTACACGGATGTTAACGTTGTGGGCTGGACGTGCAGGACATCAAGAGGGAAACGTGGGTGCTTACGGGGGAGGGGAAGACGTATGCGGACGCCGGATCACCTGAAGTGCAGCTGTTTTTGGCAGTACCGCCAGAGGGTATCTCTCGTGAAGAACTTCAGGTTAGCATCACCACTTCCGACCTGATTGGGTTTGCGATGCTGTCTAATGCTGTGCCTGGCGAGTGAGTCTTTCTTAGCAAGTTTGCTTTCTAGGGGGTAAATTTGGATTTCATCCTGCGGTTGTGTGTATAGCTTCTCAAGTTGTTTTCTAAGAGATTTTCCTTTTCAAGTTCTATTTAAGAATATCTAAGAATGGATGAATTATCACCGAGGTATTACGTGAATGCAGAAAAGGCTTGACCCCTCAGTTTTCAAAATAGGTAGTGCACAAGCAGGGAAGAATAAATGGGTCGAGATGGGCAAACATATATCTAGAAAGGTAAGCAGCTATGCTATTTTGTTGATGAATTTTCTGGTTTTGTATCTTCTGTTCAAAGCTTTTTTTCCTTGCTTATTTAGGTTAACTCATGGTGTAATACTTATGGAATTGATTAGATCCTCTGATCTGTATTCCTCCAGTTTGTAAGTTTAAGAGTGATACTTATGGTGTGATAGTTATGGTTTTGTATCTTCTGTTCATAAGTTTAAGAGTGAAGTCAACTGTTTAATGCGATTGTGGAGAGCTTGAGTGGCTGCATTTGAATTTTAGTTAATGTATTAGTTTCAGATACATTTATTATTGGTTTTGAGGTTTTTTTTTTAAGGGAAAAAAGGAAACCTACTTGTTCTTGGCTCTAAGTTTTGCATGCGCCCATTTAGTATTCTGTGTTTTTTATGTTTAACAAATGAAATGGAAAACTTCTTTAGGTTCAACACGTGGATGACAAAGTCAAAGATATGCTTACCCGGATAAAAGATGGGCAGGTGAATGAATTGCTTGTGAATTCTTTCTTTCCACTTCATGTTTTCCCCTTTTCCTTTGTAATCATTCATACATTATTATTATTATTATTTTTTTTTTTTGTCATTGTAAGACTTACTTTCCATGTAATAAGTACCGTCTAGTATGTAATGAGAGATCTCTTTGATGTATGAACATATAACGGTAAGATCTTCAATGTAGGGGGTTTCTTTAAAAGACTTATACGAATAATACCAAACGCTC
Organism: Eucalyptus decipiens; assembly: GCA_014182575.1. Lineage (NCBI taxonomy): Eukaryota > Viridiplantae > Streptophyta > Magnoliopsida > Myrtales > Myrtaceae > Eucalyptus > Eucalyptus decipiens. The sequence goes on from CM024612.1 coordinate 1,750,032, forward strand.
GAGAAAAATCATTGTTTAATTGGTCCATGTCATGCATTGTATGGTAAGGAGTCATAAACGTCATTAAACCATTTGTGGCAAATGGTCTGAGTTTTTTGCTGGAGATACTACAGAAATTCCTGTGGTTGGTAGACATGCGATTGTTTGAGTTGCAATGGGTGCTGTAGGTTATCGAGGTTCAGAGTGTGGGCTTATCCATCAGGGAGAAGTATTTTTTGTGTTGGGTCACACAGCAGATCTAGTGTGATTGACCAATCACTTTTCTTGCTATGCATTTCATCCTATTTGGTGTTTAAATGCTAAATCACTCAATTTTAATTGGCTTGTCACACCACGAGTTATTGGGAAATGCTGTACTTCTCACATGGAATACCTTCTGTTCCCCCAAAGTCACCTTAAGTAATGCATAATAGGGTGTGGATATTTGGTAGGCTTTTTGTAAGTATCTGGTGCGTGTGCATGATGCGAGCTTAAGGATGTGTAGCATGGGGTTTACTACAATAAAATCGACACATTAGTAAATTGGGGACTTGTCCCTCTCTTGTTCTTCTCTGTTTGATCCAGATGTATATTTTAGTAGTTTATACAGACTATTTTGTCCTTTTTTCCTTCCCGCTTACTTAATGTTTGAACGGTCTCCTTGCCTAATATCTGTTTTTTCTCAGGGTATTGATGCAGACAGCATCAAAGCTCTCAAAGCAAGAAAGCTTATTACTCCACAGTAAATACATCTCAAGTTTTGGTTTACTAATTACTTGGTTTGTCCAGAAGTTGTGAACTTTCTTGGGTTTCTTGTTTTAATGCTCACATCCATGTAAAACCTGTTTTCTTTAAGGACATGGAAGGGTTACTCAGTGAAGAGAGGTCCTAATTATGCCCCTAAAAGGAAGAAGGCTGCTACAGATTTGACTCGGGAAAATCTCCAGAGGTAGTAGTTTTACGTTTTAGTTAATTCATTTGACAAAGTTGTGCATTGACATTGCTAAATTAGTTGGCTTATGAGGGAAATCGTTTGACATGTGAAAGTTCTGTTTACTCAATGTCCCCCATCTTACAGCTGCATATCCCTAATGATGTGAAGTTCCATTAAATCAGGAAAATTAGAGGAGTCTGCTGTTGTATGAAAGTCTTCAGATTTATCATTAGAGAAAAAAAGAAATATATATTTAGCTTTTGAGTGGATTTCAAATGCTTCTCACTTTCCTTATCGACAGAGGAATGGGAATTTGACCCTTAATGGCGATTCATTTGAAAGCTGATTTTGACCTTCCAGACATAACCTTTAAGTTCTTGTGTTTAGTTTCTGCATTTTCCTTTGCTAATTTATTTGCTTATTTGAATTTCTTGCTGCAGCCAAGCAATTCTCACATTGTTATAATCTATAAACAATATTACTTATTAACTTTCAACTCTCCATTTTTGTAATAGATGGGTTGTTTCTGCTATTATGGGTTGTCTTTGTTTGTTTACATGTAACTTTTCCTATTTTAAATTGAGGAAATCACACAAGGCTGATTGGTTGATGGATGTAGGCCCTGAAAATTGGTAGCTCATACTGTTTTAGATGCGATATGATGTGCTTGTGTCTGGTTCACTCTTGTTAACTGATGAAGCATGCACTTTTATTGCAGGGGCGACTGGAGGGATTTAGAGTTCAAAGAGTATAACTTCAGCGCCAAGGGTCCACCTTCTGAAGGTGGCCATGTTCATCCACTTCTTAAGGCAAGGATTCTATTCTTTAAATGTTTTTATTGAGCATATTAATATTGGGTTTGGCCGGTTCCAGACCCAAGATAAGTGGACATAGGGTCTAAGGAGAATTATCAATTAATCATATCCTTAGCTTTGACTGCTGCTGAAAGGTCCCTACTTGGTGTTCAAATCAGCACAGAGGACCAACTATTTCAGAACCTTGGTCACTTTTGGTGACAGAAGTAGAACCGTGAGTCACCATGGCTACATTTAGTCTCTTAGAAAGTTAAAGGTGCCTAGTGTAAAGGAAACTCTGTGTTCCCCCGGGCTTGAACGGAGATTTGATGTTATGTTCAATTCAACTGGTTGTTGCATGTATCATTTATTAATCATGGTACTGCTTCTGAATCGAGCTTTGGAAGTATATCTGTCACATGACATTTTGTGGAAAACCTTAGCCAATCATAAGGATGAATTTTACATCAATTGCATAAAGAAATACAGAGCTAGGTACTTGGTCCTGCAAAAATTATAAAGAGCACATTTAGTCAGACTGTTACTTTCATAGGAACCATCTGGACCAGTAAATTGCCATCTATTGAAGAAAAATGGGAGATGAAATCTGCATAAAAACCTATGATTTGCTTTACCCTGAAAAATTAAGTTATGGAAAATCTATTTTGTCTGCGATACCATGAATATCGCTCAAGGGTCTTGGTCTCATATTGTTGACAACACTCCATAAGGTCTGAAAAGTTTCAATTTTTAATTGAACACACTTTACAAAGTGTGCATCCTATCAAAAAGTGAGGACATTATCTGGAGGCAAGTTCCATGACTTGCGAAGGATGAGTCTTGAACTTCTTGATTACTTCTCAAAGCTTTTAGATTTCTGTCAAAAGTATTTAATTGATTTTTGGAAGTTTAAAATCAAGTATAACAATCCAGAAAGAAAGTCCATGTAATTCATGGTTCCTATCATCTTGCTTTTTCTGATTCTTGTGGCAACTAAAAGCTGCTCCATTTGCAACGTTCATTTGAAATCTTTCATAAACACGGTGAAACTTCCATATGACAGTGAGCTCTTTGCAGTATCATTCTCAAGTTCATGTTATTGCCACTGATATTTTCTCATATGTCCATCATTTAAAGATTTTGCAAATTCAACATATGCAATTTAAGCTTAATTTGTTAAATTGAAACTTGGACTAATTTACTCCCATCACTTTTCTTAGCTTTGCTTATGAATATGTTTTTTTCCTCATTTTCAGGTGAGGCAGCAGTTGAAGAATATTTTTCTTTATATGGGGTAAGACGTGGCAATATCTTTTGCTAGTGAAAGTATGACAGTTTATTTATCCTTTTGTTCCTTGGTTCTATAGTTGCTTACGGTGGCTCTTTCGTTGGTTGCAGTTTCGAGGAAATGCCTACAAACAACTATGTGGAAAGCAGGTATAGGTTCTCATCTCTCTGCTTTGCAGTTATATACATGCTTCATTTCATGGTTGGTGCTCTGTGATATGTTAAGCACTCATTACTATGATCACAAAACTTATGCCAATTGGTCTTATCTATAATACATCTTTTTTTAAGGTAATACTATATTCTAGACATTTGGTAGAAACTGATTATCATGGTAAAATTAGTTGGTAATCTGCCAAATGACATCATGGTCCAATTCCTGGTTTTTGCAAGCTGTCCAGTCCGAGAGATTGAAATGAGAATGAATATATTTATGCATGCAGTGCACCATCTTTCCTCAATTGAAATGTCATCTCAAATTGTCCATGAATTCTATCTGTTTGTGCTGAAAATGAGAGCTTTTATGCTTACATTCTTCAACTTTTGTAACTGATGACGCATCTGATGTATTGAGGGCTAAGCAGATGCATGTGAGCATACAGCTAAGTAACTAAATATGAGTGTAGTCATCTATTGTCTACCATGCATGAGGTGCTTTTGCCTTGTATTGCTGTTGTCCAGCTTTATTGTAGATTACCAGTCTATGGGGTTTTACCAATTTCTGGTTAATGTGCAGTTTCTGGAACTTTGATGCTCTGTTCCAGCCTCAGCAACACCCTGCTCGTGATTCACATGATACTTTCTTTCTAAAAGGTCTGTCCTATCTGATTGCATAATTGGTAGTTCCACTTTATGTGGTGTTGTTCTCATAATTATTTGGCTTTTGATGCATATAGCTCCTTCCACCACGAGAGAACTTCCTGAAGATTATGTTGAACGTGTGAAGAGAGTTCATGAATTGGGTGGTTACCAGTCTCGAGGGTATCATGTTTGTTTGTTTCATGTTTTTATCAAGTCGTGTTCATTTTTAACTGCATTCCTGTATTTATCTCTCCAATTGGTGTGAGAATTGCCTTACATTTCTGTTGCTTATGGACTTTTTTTGGGTGCACAGATATGGATATGAATGGAAAAGAGATGAAGCAAATAAGAACCTTTTACGAACTCACACGACTGCTGTTTCCACGCGGATGCTTTACTTGTTGGCACAGGTTTGGTAGTGCTTGATGTTTCCCGAAAAAGCTTACTCTGCAATTGTTTGGCCAATCCTAGAATATGCATTTAATTTTGTTTATTGTCTTGTTGCATAGTATTTTAATGGATCACTTAATTTAGAATAACATGCATCATTGCCAACAAGACCTAGAACAATTCATGAGCCTTTTATTTTTGCTCCATTGTTGTACCACCTCATAGACAACTATAATTTGTTGAACATAATGAATGTTGGTTTATGTTGAACATAATGAATGTTGGTTTAGACACTTGGTAAATATTGTCGACATATTTTCTGCAGTTCTTCATGTTCCTATAGAACTGTGTCATACCCACCCGTTTCAACTTTCTCTCTCCAAAACCCAAAAAAATAGATTATGAAAATAAGCACGTGGTTGCAATTTTACAAATGAATATAACTCTCCATAGTTTTTAAGAATCAGGGTGTTCAACATTAGATAAAAAGTACAATATCAGTTGCTAAACAGTAAAAACTAGAAAATTGAAGTAAAAGTTGATTTACACACTAAATGACTTTGTGATGTAATCGTGCAAGTTGTCCTAGTGTGTTCTGCTTTGAGCTGGAAGCATTATTGGGGCATCGTGGGAAGCAAAAGAACAACTTACTATTTCTATCTAAGATTCAGTCTTAGAAGATTTAAAATGAAAAAAAAAATGAATCGTTTTTAATTAATGAAAAACTACTAAACGTCAATGTTTAGATATTTTTGAAAGGTTTTGGGAGTTCTGAATTAAATAAGCCTAAAATGTGAGTCGCAAATAAAAGAGGAAGTCAATTCAAATGGACCATTTATTGGTTGATTTCTTGACATTACTTGCAGAAGAAACCTTTTGAACCCAAGAAGTACTTCTCAATTGATCGTGTTTTCAGAAATGAAGCGGTGGATCGAACCCATCTCGCAGAGTTCCACCAGATTGAAGGTAATTATTTGATTATCCTTGCATATTGAGACTTAAGAGAATATATCAAGAATATATCTGGATTTTGTGGGATGTTCAGTTATGCTGTTTCTCAAATAAGCAGAATAAATACTTCATTGGAATTTACGTCTGTTCTCTGTCCCTACTTTTCCAATCGTCTCTACAATAAATAAAATCTGTTAGATCAGTGGGATTAGGAGTCAAGTGGTGTCCAAGTTACAGGTATACTGTCTCTAGATAGAAATGTTCTCTAGTGAAAGTGAGTAGAAACAAATTTGGGTATTCTGGTAGAAATCACATGGGTTCTTGTATTGATGACCTTTCTGAATCTTGACTCTGGTTTCAGGTCTCGTATGTGATCAAGGACTTACTCTTGGAGATTTGATTGGAGTCCTGCATGATTTTTTCTCTCGTATAGGTAGAGAGTATTTCTATAATATCAGCCAACAAAAAGACCTTGGGAACCCCTCAGATGATGATGGGCAGGTTTAAGGTAGTCTTGGTAAATATGTATATTTGACGTAGCCCAATTCCTTATCCAGGCATGTCAAAGCTCCGTTTCAAGCCTGCTTACAATCCGTATACTGAACCTAGCATGGAGATTTTCAGGTGTAGTAGCTTTATATAGCTTTTTAGTGTGAATTAAGGATCAATCTAACCCAAGAGGACTTCCGTTCAATTCTACATTCCTCTACATATTACTTCCCTTCCCATCCCTATACTTGTCTAAGGAATATGTTTTACATTTTGGCCAGTTACCATGAGGGCCTTGGGAAATGGGTGGAGATAGGGAACTCTGGCATGTTCAGACCTGAAATGTTGCTTCCTATGGGACTCCCTGAGGATGTTCGTGTTATTGCCTGGGGACTTTCTCTCGAAAGGTAAATAGTGTCTTTCATATTTTTATTTGTGGCTTGATTGGACGGTGAAGCTGCAGGGCTATTATCACATTGGGCTTGTTTTGTTGTTAGGATAAATGCAAATTTAATTGATTTCCGAAGTCGGTGCAATTTTTCCATTTTCTTTTGCTACTGAAGGCTTAGGCTGTTTGGCTTATTCATTGCTTGATTCCTTTCATGTTTTGTGGTTTTTGGACCAGACCCACGATGATACTTTATGGAATTGATAACATCCGGGATCTATTTGGACACAAGGTACGATCTCACTCTGTTCTTTCCTTTCTCCGAGATCTACCTGGTGCACTTCCACTACTATAATCCATGCACTTTTGTCTTATGCAGGTTGATCTCGGTCTTATTAAGAAGAACCCGATATGTCGTCTGGGAATTGATTAAATTTTGGGGAACTCAATTTTTGGGTACATTTCAATTCTTTACCTGTTTTTACCTTTTAGAACGACAATTAACCAGAAATACTTACACAGGTCAAAAAGACCATTTCTTCTGTAGATCTGAACGTGCTGTAGAAGCACCATACTTAAAACTTTAGTGGGTTGCTAATAGAACCGTGTTTCAAATCCTCTGCGCAAGTTACTTTCTTTTTCCTTTTCCCAGACGGATTCACTCCGCTGAATCAGGTTTTACTTGCATCTCTACAGAATTCATGTGAAGCTGCTGCAAAGATTTTGTATCCTCTTATGTGCCAAATCTCATTGACGTTAACGCTCAGAAGGCTGTCTAGATGCCATAACCGCACCAATGGATGTTTCAATGTAATCGCAAGTTGCAACTGCATTTCTTGAACATTTTTTAACGACAACAAAACGGAAGTTCATCGGATGATATGCAAATGATAGCTGAGGAATGTGGTTCTCGTCGTGCCTTTGGAAGTGAACAGAGTAAAAAGTAAAAAAAAATGACTCGTCTGGAGTACGAAAGTCGTATTAAGAAATTGGTTTACAATGCATCTTGTAGCCTTGTTGAGTAATTGAAGTTGGAATATTAGTATGTAAATTGACTTCTCAAGAAAAAAGAAAACGCACGTATAATAATACCTTTGCTTATATATTGCTGTCGGAGTAATTGCACAATCTGCCCTAAATCCATTCTACTGGAAAATTTTGAGTCCTAAACCTTGTAGTGAAATCAGTGTAATATAAATCTCTGAGTGAAAATGCAATTAGGTTCTCTAGACGAAGTCTTGCTTGATTTTTCTAACATGATAATCCACTCATTGTTTTCGTCTTGCATATCATGGCAGCGGCATAATATGAGCTATATTAAACAAAGACTATGCATCATTGCTTAGTTAAATGGCGTTGTTTCTTCGTCTGAAATGATGCACACAAATCAGCCAACTTTTCAAGAAAAAAAGCGCACATATAATGATCCCTTATCTTATATTGTTTTCGGAATGATTGCATAATCAGCCCTAAACCCATTGTATCAGAACATATCAAGTTTTAAACCTTGTAGTAAAACCGATGTAATCTAAATTTTTAAGGGGAGATGCAATCTAGTTCTCTCGACAAAGTCTAGCTTGATTTTTTCTAACATGCTAGTTCAATCATTGTTGGCTATCTTGCATATCGTGGTGGCGGCGTAATGTGAGTTATTTTCAACAAGATGAAAAATGATACACATAAATCAGCCAAAATCTAAAATATCCAATCCAGAAAGAACCTAGTTTTACTTCAGGAGAACAAAATTCATGAAGAGATCAGCAAACCATCAACGTATCATATCCGAGGAAACCAATGCAAACAACACAAATTGATCACAAAAAGACAACACACTCCTGGAAGGACCACACTTTAACTGGCCAAATCTCTTCCTTTTTTCTACTGTTTTGTAAAAGGTTGAAGGCGGTGGACTTCAATGTAAACCTAACACGATCACTCTTTATTGTTTCTATTTCCGAATCTCGAGGTCATCTTCATCTTTGCTCCATTTGATCAAGGTATCATTCCTATGGTTGTTAGCACAACTTAATCGTCACAATGGCAATAATTCCTTCCACATCGTACTTTTGGTTGGCATTAATCAATGCATCAACTTCAATTCACTGGAATTAGCTACCGAGGTATTTGATGGGAAAATTCTAAAGACTTCGAGAACTCGGTTAAGCAAATTACAAATTTATAGATCAAATTGAAAAGGAACAATGTGGTTGCGTTTTTTCCTATGCTAAAGGAATCATCGTACCCTTTGCCGCCAGAAAAGTGGGAAGCACTTTTCTGTTGCTACCGGATGATTTTTAGCAATGACCCCACGGCGGAATGCTTGTGTGGTTGTGTGGCTTCGATTCTTGCTTTAGTGTTCAGTTCAAATCCACCCTCGATCATCCTGTCGGCCTAGGCGTGGTTTAATATGCAAGGTTGCAATTAAAATGAAGGCAATTTTGGGATATAAATATTTATGGTGCCTTCTTACGGACCAACTGTCATTTTTTTATTCATTGGATTAGGCATGAAATGATGCTTTATTTTAGGATTGAGTAGTTGCGTTCGCTTCCTTGGAAGTGAATTCTTCTTTTGCCATCAAGAAACTCGAATTAAGTTGTAGTTGATTAATTGGTATAATTACTTATATTATTGACTCAGATTTCATGTATCATGATTCTATTAGACTCAAGACCTAAATGATATGGATTTATTTATTTATTAAATGAATCTATAGAGCTCTAATTCGTTGTTCATATCTATCGATCCACGATCGAATCTCTATATGATGTAGTCCACCCCGCTTTTCATTTTTTTTTTTTTTCGTGCTAGAAATTCAGAGACAATTAAATACCCTAATGATTTTTAAATGTTGTTAGATAGTATGATGGCTTAAAGGTAACATTGCAAACAACAAATCATTGGTGGTGAGATGTACACAACATGCGATTACCTTTGTCCATGTTAAACTTAATTGTGATTGCGTCACAGGTGTGCCGGAGTTAAATCTAAGGATGCATTTGGTAATCATTATGTTTTGGGAACAATTTCTTATCGGAAATTATTCTTTTTATTTTATTCACAAGAACAATTTCTAAGCATTTTAAAGGCGTTTAATAACTATCCAAATTTTATATTCTCGAATAAAATTTGTTTGGTTCTGTTCTCAAACTTTCAAACCCAAATCATTCTCTTTTAATATTTTAATAATTTTATTACTTTTTTTTTTTCCTTTTCTTTCTCTTCTTCTTCTTCTTCTTCAAGCTATGGTCGGTCACCAATCTGGGGATGATCAGCAACTTGATCGACGACTGGCCAAATGAGGGTTGGTGACCTCGCCAAAGTGTCGCCAACTCCCTGCAAGGCTATGCCTTATTGGTCGAGGCTTGGTTGGGCAAGGAGCCTCACCAAATCTAGGCAAGGTCGAGTCTTGCCTAGCTAGGTGAGGTTTGCCGGTGGTCAAGAGAGGCTTGGGTGAGGCCCACTTGGCCACTAGCGAGCTCATCAGACCTCGCCTAATTGGTCGTTCGCAACCGGGGCGATGGACGATGGTGAGGACAGTGGCTAATGGTGATGGCGGTGGAAGAGGAAGAGAGAAGGAAGAAAAAAAAGAAGAGAAAAGAGAAAAATGGATTAACTTGGTTTTAGAATTATTTCTGAGAACAAATAATCAACTTCATTGTACTCCTTGATTATATTCCTAATCTATTTCCAAGAACAAATTTGTTTTTGCGAACAAAAAACTTACCAAACGAATTTCCATTCCAAATCTATTTCTAAGAATAAAAGAATAAAATAAAACACTATTTGATAAGTTGCCAAATGTGTCCTCAATGTATCACGACACACTCACAATGATTTTACAAGAAACATGTAGAACGAGAACCCAGCATCTGATGACGTATCAGCAATTCCTCGGGGGCGAAAATGCGAATAATCGTCCACAAAAGTTGGTTCCAAAGGAAACCAGACCCTCGAGAGAAAAAGTAATAAAAAATATTTTGCGACGACCAACCAAACATGGTCCCATGGTCTAGTGGTCAGGACATTGGACTCTGAATCCAGTAACCCGAGTTCAAATCTCGGTGGGACCTTTTTCTCTCTTTTTATAGTCTGTGCTCTTTTGAATCTTTTTTTCCCCCGATGTTTTCATCCTTAAATCAGATGCACAGGGAGAGTTGCATAAACTATTTTCCGATGATACATTGCATAAACCATTTTTCCATGAAATGGATCCATTAATCCATTTTTTTTGTTCATATTTGTCGAATTGAGTATCAAATGGCCTGCTCCAATTTATGAATGGGTCGATATGAGGTATAAGAAACAAAACCCAACTAGATTTTGGTTTAAATGGTTTGCCTTGATCAATTTCTAACTCGTATAAATCGAAAAAAAAAAATACAATGAATTTTGGAGCTTGAACTCACGTCCTCGTTCTTGTTGAGGTCACCTCTCTCTTCATGCATGGTTTCCCAACCCCCATCCAAAACAAAAAAATACTCTCTTCATTTTATTTTCAACCTCTATTTTCTTCTTCTCCTTCTTCCATGGTCACCACTGTCGCCGTTGTCATCACTATTAGCGAAAAGAATCGGTGAAAACAAGTGAAATTTCACTGGGCAAAATGATGGAATTCGCACGCAGAAAATGATGATGCTTTATAATCCAATGCACCTACGACTTTAACGCTCTTGAACAGTTGCCACATGCTCTTGCACTAGGAGTTGTTCCTCCTCCTTCTCCTTATTTATTTATTTATTGGGAAAATTATCCAAAAAATCCTATGTTTATTGTATTTTTGCCAATTTGGTAATAAATCTTTCAATTTTGTCAATTAAGTCATAACTTTTCACATTTTTTCAATGGAATCAACTCAGCCAATTTTGCCAAAAATCTCTGACGTAGGTGTTGGATCTTACATGGTACGGCCAGCGTTAATGTGATAGATTTTTTAAAAACATTTTAATATTTTTTGGAATTTTTTATTTTCTACTTTTTCCTTTCTTCTTCTTCTTTGGTAGTAGATTGAAAGATTTCGGATGAATTATCAAAATAATAAGAGGTAATATCACGCATGGAAGCATAGTTGATCTTGAGCAATATATTTTGCATATCGTATATTTGGTAGCGCAAGGACAAGAAATTGCCCATTCTTTGACCAATCCGTGAAGAAAGAATTGAGTGTTGTGCCCCTGATTGTCGGTGGACATGAACAGAACAGGAAGTCAGCATCGTTTTGTGATATTTTGGTTCCTACTTTTGTTGCGTTTGAAAAAAAAAAAAAAAAACAGGAAAAGAGAAGGACGATCCGTTCTTACTGGTTCTGAGATGCAAAAGGGGCACTATAAAAGCACAAGAAGACAGAGAGTAAATAGGGGGCTTCACAATTTGAGAGACACGATCATATAAGAGAGAGAGAGAGCATGCTTTTTACGAGAGCCCTCCATGGCGCTGTCACCATAGTCGTGCCGTCACCATTTACGATGTTATAATATTTAAATAATAAATAACGCTTTTATCTAATAATTTAAGCTTTTAAAACAGTTGACAGTAGTTTCACAAAATCTCACATGGTATGAGAGTTAGGAGGTCTTGAATTCGAATCTTCCAGGTCCCTCGTTCCCAATTAAATTCTAAAAGATCAGACTAAGCATCAAAAGGAGTGTTAAAATATTTAAATAATAGGCCCTTATTTGCCTTCCCAATTAAATTCCCATGCTTAGTACTAGGTAAAAGACTAGACTAAGCATGAGAGGGAGTGTGAATATTTAAATAATAAAGTGTTAGAAATATTTAAATAATAAACTAGGTTTTCATCTAATAACTTAAACTTTTAAAACAGTTAATAATGGTCCCACAAAATCTCACACACGACACCATTCTTTTTGTTGTCCCGTTCAACAAGGATAACTTGCTGTAGTTCCTTTCATCACACAGCCCGGACCAGCCACATTGGCGTGACCTGAAAAGATCCCACACTTGCCGATTTGAGTTAGCAGCGTTCTTCCACTTTGGTTCAACGATTGCACTAGTAGACCCACGTGGTCTTTTGGTCAACCTTTTGCAGTCAAGCGTTCCCGACCCTCATGCTATAAGATCCAGCGAATTTTCGGCAGCCCTGGTGTCTTGTTCGAAGCCGCTGCCATCCATATCAGTTACCTAACACGTGCTCAATATTCTCAGTGTCCAGCAGCTTCTAGTTTATTATTATTGTTATTATTGTTATTATTATTTATTTTATTTATTTATTTCTTTTTGGTGCTCAGGCAAATCCAACGTCGTTACTGATCCCAAATTGTGGCCAGCATCACTTTGGCTGCGAAGTCGCTCGAAATTTCAACCGCTGTCTTAAGCCAACGTGAGCCGTGGCGCCTTGCTGCCGTGCCAATTCGCCATCGCAAGTCCGACGTCCTTGCTATTTGAGCTCGCTATCCTTCTTTGCTGTTGTTCGCTGTTTTCACCGTCGAGCACCGCGAACCATCCCTGGTCACTATTTGAGTGAACCATTGTCCAACACTTGAATTTGAAAAGTTATTGTCACAATTAGGTAATATTCCTTGCTCGATTCCATTGAATATTTTATGACCTGTTTTGATTATTTAATATTCGATGTTCATACTTGAGTGATAGGCATATCCTTGAACTAGGATTTATTTCTTAATTCGCAACCGCATATAATCTTTGATTCCATCTAAGGCTTTAGATGAAATTATTGATTCTCAGTGGGAATATATAAAATTGATGTTTTGATTTTTAAAGTTTAAGATCAACTCATTGTTTTTATTCGGGAAATTGCATGTCAATTGGATATTATTTCTTTATTTGCATTGATTGGATGATTTATGATCTTGAGTAATTTGGTGCTTATCTTGCTTTAATTGCTTTATTTATGCTGAAAATACAAAAAAATAAAATAAAATTGCATATCGTGTAGCTTAGAATTAATTTCTTAGATAGAATTGCATAATAGACTAGTTTAGGTACAAATGCATCTTTAGATAATATCTAGATTAAATAGCATATTTTAATTGATTTGCTTGTTGAGATTAGTTTCTAGGTTAAGATAGGATTTAGGTTAGTCTAATTCCCAACTTGAAATATACTATACCTCACTTTAGATGGATTTTTATTTTAAGCAATTTCAATTATGAATTTTAATAGAAATAAAAATAAAAATGTCATGTGCATGTCATATAGATTAGTTCAATCATTGCACGTCATTTAGTAAATTACATGTTTAGGGTAGTGCATAACATATTAGAATAGTTGTATTAATCTTTGTCTGTCATTAGAATTAGGCAATTTAGTTAAATTGCATGACATATAGCTTAGTTTTCATTTAAATAAAAGAAAACATTTTTTTTGAGTGAAACTGCGTGTTAATTAGATATTATATTTAGGTTGTTAATGTGATTTTCTAACTAACACCGCAGATGCTTTCGTTACTTCAAGGTAAGTAAATCTCCCATTTTCTCGCAATTTATTTAATGCTTTGATTATTAAGTTTTAAATAATGGTTGCGCAATCATTTGATCACTTCACATGTTAGCAATACTTTGAAATCAATGCTAGCTCCCTACAAAACATTTTTCAAATAAAAGAGAAAAGATATAGAAAAATCTAGCGTAATCAAGTTTTCGTTCCCATAGTCTCTTGTTCATAAGAGTAAATCCTTATGTTACTTAATTTGAGTTTTTAATTGATCCACAAAAAATAAATTAGTGGCAAATCTTAATTAAAAAATCATTTGCATGTTAAGAATTTGAACTTAAGTCGCGAATTGGTATGTTCTTAGGAGAGTCCGAGCTAAGTTTAGGCTTAGTAATTTATTAGCCAAATTCTAGCTGGTTCACTTGGGTTAGGTCGCAACAGCTTAGCGACTTCGTTGGGGATGAGTTAAAACTTTTAGTGGACTTAAGTCAATTTTCTCTTTTCAAAAAATATTTTTATTTGATAGTGAGTATACTACTTACGTCCTTGATATCAAGTGTTAAATATTTTTACAGATGGGAGGTATAAATGGAGTAGTCTTTGCTAACCTGTATTTTGTAGGGAGGTGTTAGAATGAATGATTTATATTCCATGTTTGGAAGTGTTGCTTGTATTTAAATTATTTTACATGTTTTATTGCTTTAACACTACACAATTGCACACACAATCATCCTGTTGGACTTGAGTTGCGATAGTATATTTCGGGAGGGTGTTGAGTAAAAAACTTCCTTAAAGGCGAGACTGCTATGTATAGGATATTTCGGGAGGGTGTTGAGAAGAAAACTTCCTTAAAAGCAAGACTGCTATGTAGAGATTGACATTTTTTTCCTCGAAAATTCTTCATGGTGTCGTTTGTGTTTGTCTTTGTCCGCGAAACTACAGGACAATCAATCCTTAGGACATTCCTTTTGACTAAGCTAAAGTTAAGAGGACTTGATTTAGTATGCGAGACTGTGACTAGTCATCCCACCCTTTTAACTCCACTTTGCTTAGCCTTCTTAGTTAGAAATTGAGCCCTACATTTCATGTGATTATCTATGTGGTTGCCACTAATTTTCTTTGGTGAAGTAAGTCTTCTATGTCTTTACTATGCAATTTACTTATTTTGCCGGACCTTTGATTGGTCCATGATAATCATTAGCTCAGATATCATTTGTTGAGAGAATAGAAGTTTAATATCTTTTGCCTAGGGAGATTGCCAATAGTAAACCCAAATTTGAGTCTGTTATTATATCTGATTGAATTCACATTCATTCAAAAGTTTAAGCCAATAAGTTATGAGCCAATTATGATATATTGATTATTCTACACTACATTAATTCTTTGATGTGGAACTTCGCTAATATAACTCACTCATACATGCATCCTAACATAAATATGTAGGAAAGAGGAATCCTATATTTGTCGAGATCGATCAAATTATTCCCATGGGTTGGCCGCTTTCTCGCTACGATCATGGGCTTTATTTTGGCGCTCGATACTTTCAGCATGTCAAGTATCTCGGCACATTTCTGCACTTTCTTTCTCTGTAAAAACAACCATGGAGAATCATGTACTCTTCAATCCAATTCTAGTACTAATACGTAAGGCATGCATTTCGGAAGATGGATGTCGACGTTCGTTGAAAGAGACGAGATTAGATGAAAACCACGCTCCACAACGCCCGCGCCACATTTAATGCCGTTTTCACTTTGCAAATATCTTGAACAAACTCCTAGAGCCTAGTTTTCAATTTTCGATTGTTTCGGATCGACAACCAACCAACGAGTCATGAGGTAAGAACCTCGTTAACTCTAGAAATACGCCTCGAATCATCATCTCAAATTTGTATGATGTGAATTGCGAACCAAATATATCAATAGGCCACGTATGGGCGGTCAAAACAAGGACGTCGATCTCGAAACTATACGCCGCTTGTAAGGATGGAATAAGTCGGGACATGAGAAAGAGAGGGTATAATTTAAATGGGTCGCCATGGCACGTACCTGCCATCGAACTTGATGACTTGTCTCATCGGCATCTCTATCAGCGTCGTGATTTGAAATTCTAGGACCTTATTTTCCATGGGGATTGCCTTCTCTATGGCGGAGATCTTGTCACGTTGCGGACAGCTGCATCATTCTCTTCAATTTACGTAGCAGAAACCAACTGAAATATAGTAGGAATCATATAGAACCTCATGGTCCAAATGTATACTCGACTATAGAGAGAGAGAGAGTTATGAAAAGGACCAAGTAGATCGCACCGCGTCTAAATTCCGTAACTGGATCTAATTGGTCTGGACGGCTAGATAATAATCCTCAAAAGGGAGTCACTTGATTAGGCACCGCCCACCACATTAAAGAAAGACACTCAAAGCGGATCATCCCAATATGCCCGATGGACCCACAGACATTGCAAGGTGTGGCGGTGGACCTGTGTTGAGCTGCTCGATCTATGATAAGTAGAGATGGCAAAATGGGTCTTAAATTATTTAAATCTTAAATAGGTCATATATGGATCACTTGTTTTTTTGACAAAAAGTAGTCAAATTGATTTAACAATTAAAGACTTTGATAGGTAGGTCTTTTAAGTGGGTCTTAAATGAGTTGGATTTAGAATCCATTTTCACCCAAAACCTCACAATCTCTCTTCTCTCTTTAACTTCACAAATTTTTTTTTTTTTATAAAAACCAAAGTTATAGTTATTTTTTATTTTTTCTTTCTTCTTCCTCCGATAGTCGGCACGGCGATCAGCCAGGCGAGCCTCGAGATTGCCGATGTTGGGTGAGCTCGAGCTCGTCAATCTGGCGAGGCGGAGGCCTCACCGACGCCCGATGAGGCTCGAGCCTCGCTAGATTCGATGAGAGGTGAGCCTAATGCCGATGAGCCTCGAGCTCTCCGGATCCGGGCGAGGCGGAGGCCTCGCCGACGTTTGGCGAGGGGCGAACTCGAGCACGCCGACGTTGGCGAGCCGAGCAAGCTTGAGGCTCGCCCGTGGCCGACCGCCAACCATCGTTGTGGCCGGTGGCCGGCCAAAGAAGAAGAAGAACAAAAAAGAAAAAGAAGAAATATATTTAAAAAATAAAAATAAAAAAAATTAACAATTATATTTAAAAATAAAAATAAAAACAATTAAAAATTTAATTTAACAAAATAAAAATAATTAAAATTCGATTTTTAAAATAATTATTTTAAAAATTATAAAAATTGTCTATTAAATTTGTATTGTATAAAACTATTTTAGCAATACCATTTTATATATATAAGAAATAAATTTTTTTTAAGTTTAGTTAAATAGATTGGCTATGAGTAAAAAAAAATTTTGCATTTAATAAATAGATCATAAATGGGTCGATTTGGGTTTGGGTCACTCAACCCACGCATTTAATGGGTTTAATGATCAGTATACGTCATGCGCCGTCTCGTTTCCCTCTCAGTTAAGGGCCGAGGGGATTCGTAAGTGACGGTCCGACGAAGCAGCAAGGCGTTGTTAAAAGTCCTTGCCATTGCATTCCATTAATTAAATAAAATGAGAAAAACCAGGCATCCAACTTCACGGTCCCATGGTCTAGTGGTCAGGACATTGGACTCTGAATCCAGTAACCCGAGTTCAAATCTCGGTGGGACCTTCTCTCTTTTTATTTAATTTGGTGTCCTCACGAATCTTTTTTTCTGTTTCTTCCCACTGTTTTCATCCTTGAATGAAGAAATCAGATATAGAGGGGAATATAATATTGAATAAACAATCTGCCTAAACTCTTTTCTCCGTGATACATCTCGCATCTTTCGTTATTGAACACAACAGAATGGATCCTTTACCCCATTTTTCTATTCATCGAAGTGGGTCGCTCCTATATTATGAATTGGTCAAAGTGAGGTATAAGAAACAAGACCCGACTAGATAGTGGTTTAAATTGGCTTTGACTCGGGTAGTTTCTAACTTGTTTTAATGATAATAATAAAAAATACCATGAATTTTGGAGCCTTGAACCCATCTCTGTGTTCTTATTGAAGCAACCCCTCTCCTTGCATTGCCCAAAAAAAAAAAAAAAAAATGGCTCCCTGGTTTTCTTTTAAACCTCTATCTTCTTCTTCCCCCTTGCCAGCGTGACCATTGTCATCTTCACCATACACGAAAAGAAACGACGGAAAAAATAAAAGAAATTTCACTAGACGAAACGATAGAATTCTCTCACGGAAAGTAATAATGCTTTTAAATTCAATGCATCTATGGGTTTAACGCTCTTGAATAGTCGCCACATGGCCATTGCACTACGAGTAGTTTGTTAGAGCAAGTGTATGCCATACGTGAATAGCCTCCTCCTCCTCATTCTTCTTTCCCTTTGCATTTTTCATTTGTTTCTTGTGCCTCTGCAATTGAATCATGCATGGATTGCGAAAACTATATTACATGAAAATGGACCGATCTAATTGAATATGCAACATACATACATCTTAGCATTCATAACTCACTACTTATATGACAAAATTTATAACGCCCATATGATAACCAACCCTTATTGGCAAAAGACCGTGGAGAGAAAGCTCTAGGTTTTCTTTTGTCAAACCACAAGCATGCAGCTCGCTTATGTCTATCTCCACCCAATTTACACAACAAAAATCAAGGAAAGAAATGTAGAAAAGAGGAATGTCGAGATCAGTCAAAAAATTCCCAAGGGTTGGTGGCGTTCGCTGCCGCCGCCGCTGCCGTCGGTGGGGGATGATCAAATGTCTCCCACTTTGTCGTGACGATCACGGGCTTTATTCTGGCATTGGACACTTTCAGCATGTCGAGAGTCTCGACGCATTTCTGTACTCTCTTTCCCTGTAAAAACAACCATGGAGAATCATGTAATCTTCAATCCAATTCTAGTGCTAGTACATAAGGCACGCATTTTGGATGATGGACGTCCATGTTGGTCGACACCCGCGACACACTTATTCCCGTTTTCACTTGCTAATATCTTGAGCAAACTCCTAGAGTCTAGTTATCAATTTTCGGTCGTTTTGGATCGAGACCGAGTTACGAGGTAGAAACCTCGTTAACTCGAGAAACATGCCTCGAGTCATCACCCTAAATCCACATTGTGTGAACCGTGAATCCAACATATCGATAAGCCACCGACAGATAATCAACATGAAGATATAGGTCGATCTCGAAACTATATGCAGCTTCAAATTAGATAGGAACACGAGGAAGAGAGGAGATTTAAACGGGTGGTCATGGCGCGTACTTGCAAATTCTTGAGAGGAGCAGCTTCACCCTCGGCGGAGATGCTATCGAGCTTGACGGCCTGCCTCATCAGCATCTCTATCAGCGTCGTGATCTGAACTTCCGGCACCTTATTTCCCTTGGCGATCGATTTCTCCATGGCAGAGACCTGGTCACGTTACGGACAATCGCATCCTTTTTCTCAAAATTTACACAGCAGAAACCATTTGAAATAGTAGGGATCATATGGAACCCTATGCATGGTCCACATTTTAATACTTGATTAGAGAGAGATAGAGAGAGACGAAAAGGACCGGACAGATTGGCCCGCGTCTAAAATCCGTGACCGGATTGGACAGGGTCTGGACGACAAGATAATAGTCCTAAAAAAGGAGTCGATTGCTTAAGCACTACCCACCATGTCAAAGGAAGATATTCGAAGCAGACCATCCCGACCCACCCGACAGACATTGCCAAGTGTGGCCGTGGCCCACATCGAGCTGCTCGTCTTATGATCAGGTATACACCATCCACTGCCTCGTTTCCTTCTCGGCCAAGGGCAATTACATGCCACTCGGAAATTGCAATTGCCAACACATGACTCCACTTTAAAAACAAACTTTTTTTGGGTCAAAATATTCGATTTCACGAAAATCGAATATTGCATGCACCCATTATATGTGAGCCCGCTCTATATGAACTATCGGATTATATGAATCTCACATGGAGCCCATAGTATCGAAACATCGAGATGAAGTGGTTTCGCATGCTTTCGATGCATATGGAAAAAAATGTTATTAATTGATATTGATGGAGCAGAAAAGCCAACCTATGTGGTTGCTTCCATTGACACTGGCCCCCACGACAAAACAAATTTGCCAGCTATTGCTTGATCATGACGATGCAACTGTTTTCCACCCACCCTTGTCCCTTTCCATCATCTCCCAATTCTAGAGATTTATGTATCTTTTATTTATTAAAAAATAAGAAGAAGACAGAGCAATCGGTGCAGGAACTCCGAGCTACATCGCCCAAGAGCCTCGCAAATTGCTATGGAATATTTATTTTGAGCTATAACTATTCGAATTATCGATAAGTACTTTTTTTTTTTTTTTTACTTCGATGTGGTATTAAAGCATATCAGAGATATAGAGCGTTATAGATTTTGAACATGTCGGTCCATGACTGCATCCCTTTCCAAGTAAGGCCAAGTGGTACTGAGTCCAGGCTTTCGTCTTGTGAAGGGTTCCGACTCGCCCCTTGACGGCGATTTCGGCTCTCCCATGGTGGTGCTGAGCTCCTAGAATGGACCCGTGTGGGTCTCAAAGTTTACCTCAATTTGCCCAACCACTAGGATCGCTTTGGATTGATGGATTTTGTCCAATCTGGGAGGCCCCAAGAGGGAGGATAGATATCACTACAGCTCCATCATATCAAGTCAAAAGTTTCCATAGGACTTCCTTTTTCCAATGTTGCCCCTAGACCCCTAATTTTTTCCTTTCTGGTAAGAAAGGTGAACTAATTTTGTTTGGCAAAAAATAGTAAATTGCTGCTCATAGAAGCTTACATTGAACAATCCACGTTTTGCCCACATTTCAATTTCACTTTCCAAAATTTACCCAAGACGCGAAATTTTTTAAGGAAGAGATCTCTTGAAAATAACACCAATCCTCCTATTAAACATTTGCCTCACACTATCACTTCTAAATCAATCAATCACTTAAATACTATTAAAAAAATGCTTGAAAGTGTGGCATGCAAAATGAATGGATTTTCTAAATCATAGGATCAATACCACCCTTTAAAGCGAATGATTAAAACCGGCATCGACCAAGATCGAACTACCCATGACACCTATTGTTGTAATGCGTGACCTTAAAGAGCAATGGCAAAATGAAAGTGTGACATGCAAAATGAATGGATTTTCTAAATCATAAGATCAATACCACCCTTTAAAGCGAACGATTAAAACCGGCATTGACCAAGATCGAACTACCCATGACACCTATCGTTGAAATGCATGACCTTAAAGAGCAATGGCAAAACCGTAAAACCAGTTACAAAAGTGCATGCATGACAAAGATTTAAATTGTCTGATTATTCGATGGCTTTTTAGTTCCTTAGTAATTGGTATTGCGTAATTATTAACATACAAAAGGCAAAATGATATATCTTCTTCCCAAAATATTTAATTTCCGGCGGTCTTTTTTCCCTAAAAAATCAGAATCGCCGGTGGAGAGACCGGCATCGATGGTTAAAGAATTTTACCTGGTCGGCGAGGTTGTCGACCTCGGCGGCGACGTCGGCGACGGCGCGGTGGACGGTCTGGATCCTGGCGTTGCGGCGCATCTCGACGAGCCGCCGCTCGATGCTGATGGGGTCCTGGACGAGGGTGAGCTTGGACCGGTCCTTGACCCCGCACTTGTCCAGGTACTCGCCGTCGTCCCTCTCCTTGCCGCGCAACGCCAGCCGCTGCTCCGCCGCCTGCAGCCCCGTCTCCGCCGTCAGCAGCTTCTTCAGCTCCCCTGTGCCCGGCGCGCAGGCAGGAATGCGGGTCGATTCAGCATCGCGAAAAAAAAAAAAACAGAGAACCGAAGAACGGAGCGATTTGAATGAAAAAAAAAAAAAACGCATCTTTTCAAGACCGTACCGAACGTGGCCTGGGAATTCACGGAGATCTCGTACCGGATCTTGCCGTAGGCGACCCGGACCCGGACGTTCGGGGCGGCGAGGAGATCCGGGTTCTCGTCCCGCTTCTGCACCAGCATGCCTCCCGGCCGCCTCTCCCACTCAACCCCTTCGTGCCCGCCTGCGGCGGCGCTCGAGGACGACGTCGCCGCCGCCGCCGCGGAGGAGCTCTCGCTGACCCTCCCGTACACGTTCGACCCCCTCTTCATCATCTCTTCTGCCCCACTTCTTACGTCGTCTCCTCCTTGTTGCTTTCCGAATTGGGTCGAGGCAGTTTTCTCGGGAAAGCGAGAGAGAAAATGCTGGGGACGACTTCTGTGAGACTGACTCTCTCTCTCTCTCTCTCTCTCTCTCTCTCTCTCTCACTCTAAGGCATTGAATGAAACGGGGTTTGCTCTGCCGACACAAAGGATTGCGTGCGTAGCGTGTGGAGTGGGGGGTAGTGGTCTCTGTTTTCCTGGTCAAGTACAGGCATGTGACGGTGCGGGAGAGATGGAGAGAAAAAGAGAGAGGTAGAGAGAGAGAGATAGAGAGACACCATGGAAATGGAAGTATATTTTCTAGAAGTGTAGTGTGCCGTGTCTTTCTTTGGCCGCGGGTGGACCAATGGGAGGCGTGCCACGTGTGTTGACTTGTCTGCTGAGCTTGTGCTGACAGCTAGCACAGAGAGAAGAGAGAGAGAGAGAGGTTGCCGACGGTCCAAGGAAGGAAGCAACCCGGGGCGGAGCAGACACGCTTCCGGCGTACACTTGGGGGCCGGGCCGACGTCCGGTGCACGCGGTCTCATCGGTGTAGTCCCGACCCTATTGTTCGAAATCGTGCTCCCCGAGATCATACACCGACTATATATTGGCCTCGCGAGTTATGTCGAAAGCCACCTTGTCCTTTTTATCCCGAGCATTCTGGTGGGTCATCGGCTAGAGCTAGCCGACCCACTACATCGCGATTGTGAGAACTCTCTTTGAGCGGATCGACAAGGGCGGGATCGGTTCACTGGCACATCACCTCGACCGATGGAGTCTGTATATATGTACGTGATAAAGCAAGGCGAGGAGCTGTACTTTTCATTCGAGTGAATAAAAGAATGAAGACAAAAGGATGAAGACAAAAGGGCAAATTCGATCCCGAGATAAGTATTTCAAAGAGTACAAGAAAGTACCAGTGGTAATTGTAACCCTTCGTTCCGACCCTATAAAACTTATATTTGATTTATATATTCAAGAAAAAAATTTATCTTTGACTCAAATTTGACATATTCAGTACGAATCCAGTGCTTTTGAAAAGAGGTATGGAACTCTCGTACATTAGTGCACCGACTAGTCCCAACTTCACCATTTTTCAACCAATTCCTTTACCCGAACAATGGAATTTCAAGGTTCTATGATTACTCTATCAATTTTTTGAGTATGATAATTTTCAGAGTGGGTGGAAAAAGTGCACAATTTAATAGTACGGAAATAATGTTACATATATTGATAGTGATAGAGTAAATGATGTAACAAATCTTCTTAAGTGTTGGATATGACTCTCTTATAGAATAACTTTACAATCTGAAGTATTGCCCAATATAAGTACTAATTTAGAATGTCAGTTTTAGAGTTCTTCGCATTACTCGTGATGCAAACCAAAATCTTTATAAGAGGAATATGCATTTACATCTACTAGTAATGTACGGGTATAGTATTTTTTTAGTACGAGATACCTTTGTCATTCCATAAAAGTACATGACAAAATTAGATTTTTTGTATGATGGAATCTAGGATAATGTGACTATTAGTTTAAATTAATTGTATTATAAATATAAAATGTTCGTTATGTTACGATGGAACCATTTAAATTGATAGATGATACTTGTACGAATTTCCATCACACCCTATCTCCATCTGGGAGGAAATCAAAAACATAAAAGAAACTTAACAAGTTAAATCTTTAATTAGTGATGAAAAATATGAGATAAGTCCGAAACTAGGAGTATTTTTACTTGAGAATGCACGCATTGTAATTTACATATGTGTATAACTCATTTTATTTAATAAAAAAAGTACTTTTCTGGAAATTCAGGCAACGCTTGGGAAATTCTTGTACTAAAATTACTGAAATAACGTGTATTTTCCGTAGTAGAAGTACGAGTTGCAGTGACAGAAATGCTTGTTGTACAACAGAAGCATTGCCATAATGCTCTACGCTTCCGTGCTGACGTTGTATTTACACGTGGAAGAATCTGATTGGTCAGATCAACTGATCAACTGAAGGGGAGCAGCGATTGGATGTGGGCGTGGCCCTGTTGGGTTTCTGGTTTATGGTGGGCGTGATGGTTGATGGGCCCATCGGTATAGGCCTGATGGGCTTAGATTGAAATATCCGATTTTTAACACTTCTTCCTCCCTTTGTCCTTTTTGTTGCCTTTACTTTTATTTATTTATTTTGTCAAAAGCATCTACTTTGGTGAGACTGGCCTTTGAAGTATTTTTATTTATTTATTTATTTATTTATTTATGGATGGGTGGCTTTTAAGTACATCGATTTCATTGGAAGATAAGGGGGGAGGGTGAATAAAGAATTTTCACACGCAAAGTTATGTTGTGGGGCCCAAGAATTTGACCTAAATTTAGGTGAGTATTTGGGATATACATAAATTGCGTTCGAAGAATTGAATCCTAATCTGGCATTTTTCAAATTTACTACAATGTTATATAATTTTTTTTTTTTTTGTAATCGATCCATTCAACGTGTTGGAGTTGGGCGATGAGGGTTTGGTGGTGTGTATCAAATCCATCACTTAGGTCCATCGCTGTTACAGTTAAATTAGCATGATTCAAGCAATTTAAGATTAAGAAACTTCTATAGCCAAACTTAAACATCTCAACAGACTCAAAAGAGTTGGTGGTGATGTGGAAATTGAATTGAGTCTAGGATCCGTCAAATTTGAACCTTAACTTGTCCCAACTTCTCCAAACCCTTAAGTTAAGTTTCCTCGCCTAAACTCTTTTGACGAGTATGATAAAGTTAGATAAGATATAAAGTAATGATGAGACAAGCGATATCTTATATGATGCTTGGTAAATGTTAAGAGGTAACATGGAACATGATTGATTGGCCGGTGAGGGTGATCGGTTGGCTAACAATGACGATTAGTAGTGGTTGGAGGTAACAATGATTGACTGTCGAGACGGTGATCCTCGCCTGATGGTTCATTATATATCATAGATACGAGAAATCTTATCCATCATTATTCCACTTATATGAGAATCCAGATTATATCCTTTTTTACATCTTGCCTTATTCAGTTTTGCATGGCAACTGAACAATAAATATTATAAGATTTATTATACCCTAAATCTTATTCTATGCGCCAAGCGTAGCCCCACAGTTCCATGTTCCCTATGACTTAATCACATAAAGTTATCATTAACTTAGGATCGTGAAGGTGGAGAGGTCCACCTAAAACAATCCGTACCAATCAAAAAACCATAAACACCAACCTTACCACCAAACCAATCTCTCCCCACCCCACTCTCCCCTCTTAATTGCCGGCGACACCACCGCCGCGCCCCTCCATCGTCATCTACAACGTCGGCATAGTCGTCCTGGTCATTGCTTCCCTATTGCCCATTGCACTACCATCACGGCCACATATCCTCCACCGTCTCTCTTCTGCATCTCCATGACCTCGACTCCTCCGGCTATAGGTAGACCTGAGGCTGAAGGTGGCGGTCGACCTTATAATTACTTCTCATCTTCTCAATCTTGAGAGGTCATGGTGCTTGAAGTGTTAAGAAAGTCCACGATAGGTGATTGGGATATTGCATATACCAATCCCCGTTCAGCTAGGCACAAATAGATCTAGTGAAGTGGAAGAGGGGAAATTACCAAAAAAAAAAAAAAAAATCTTAAATTTATTGCATTTATGTTAATTTAGTTATTAATCTTTTAATTATATCATTTTAGTCTAAATCTTTTGATGATTTGTCAAATGAGTCTCAAATCTTTCAATAATTTTATCCTAAATAATTTGACAAAATGCCAATGTAGTCACTTTTTTTTTTTTCACGATTTGTCAATTTAGTCATTTCAACCAATTTTAACTAGAAAATGCGCGTGACGATTTAGTGAGTGTTGACTGTTTTATACGTTATGGCCAGTGCTAATATGGGCCTTCTTTTTTGCATTTTTTATTTTTTATTTGTTCTTTGTTCTTTTTTCTTTTTTTTCCAACTCTTGGCCGGTGAGGGTACGGAGATGACCATCAAAAGTCAAATGACTTTGCCAGCCAAGAGTTAATTAAAAATAAAGGAAAAGAAGGAAAAATTAAAGTAAAAGGATAAAATAATCCAGAAAAAGTTTTTAAAAATACAAAGAAATTCTCCACGTTAGTACCAATTATACCATGTGGAACAATCAACTTGATTAGACCGTCGCATCAGTGTTTATGGGTCAAATTTGGCTTGAATGATTAAATTGACAAATTGTTAAAATATTTAAATCACAATTGACATGTTTAAGACTTAATAAGAGAGGTGTAGAATTAAACCCGCTAAATTAAAATATTTAGGACTAAATTGATACAAATGCAATAAATTTAAAACTTAAAAAAAAAAGAATTTCCCAATGTAAGAAGAAGAGGGAAATGAAAGAAAACATCAGGATATAGTTTTAGGCTTTTTGTGTGTAATCGTTCCTTGAACATTTCAAGAGATGACAAAAACTAATTTGCGTTTATTCATTTTTGTTGTCAGTACAAACAATCAATTTTACACAAATATCTTTCAAATTAGTAATTTTCTGTGAAACAAACGGAACCTTAATCCCATTACTCAATTTACATCACTTAATTCATTCTTAATATGGAAGGACCCGTGCTACTAGACTTGAGGAGTATGGAATGTGTGTGTGTGTGTCTATATATATTATAGAAAACGAAGCATTTCATTTAGTAAACATTATAAGGAAAGCATAGATTATGGGTTTCCGAATGTAAGAGATTCCATACAAGTTAAGGTGGCATTAGCAACGCCCCAGTGGCCACCCTTCAACATGGAAGGGGGAGGTGAGGGGTTCAAATCCCCACTTTCTCAGGGGATGGGGTGGGGACGCGTAAGTTTTAGGAGTGGGTTTCGACTCTCACGCTCTACAAGAGGTAATGCAAAATTTTGAGAATGAGTGTAGAGTAGGAATAGAGTAGGATTGACCAAAAAAAAAAAAAAAGGTGGCGTTAGCAACCAATTTTAGGGAAGGGCCTTCATTTTATGGGCTTTGACAATCCAGCTTGCGACCTGGTCGGACTCCGTGTACAGTGGGGCCGCGCAATAGAATTGGACTGGCCGAGCTTACCTTTGCAATGAGTACGGCATTCGCTTCTAAAATTTTGTTGCTTTTCCCGATACTTTTCTAGAAGATGACGATGTATACTTTTCAAAGCCTTGAAGTGTCGGTTCTTGTTTTCCTCTCTATGTAAGGGACGCATACATCGCTAGTATTTGAATTTTGCTTGTATAAGAGCTTTCTCATTAAAATAAACACCCTAACTTTCAAAATGTGGATCGATGTGTTGCCTATGTCAGCAATATTTGTCGACGTGGATATCAATGTTTGTTAAGTTGTTGTCGTGATAAATATCAATGTCTTTCTCTCTCTCTCTCTCAAGGTGGAGTCTCAAATCAAAAGTTGTCACAACATTTTATCTGAGGTCACTTGATCTTAAATTAGTAGTAATTCGGAACTAGAGACCAATATCTATTCGGAACTAGTTACTATATTTTTTTAATTTTTTTTCATTTGAATAGTTTATTATCCAAAGTATGATTAGGAACAAATTTAGAGCTAGAGATAAATTCTATGCCTCCGTCCAGATATTTTATTGTCTAATTACAAGCTTTTATTTTCCCGAAAACAATAGATGAAACTCACTATTTGTTCGAAGAAATGAAAATAATAAAAAAATATATGTAGTCGATTTAGTCTAGTACGATCCAATTTCCTTTTGGAATCGGAAATTAAATCAAACACCAATTCTACTTTTAAGAATTACAAATCGGACATCCTAGTTTGGACAGCTCGTTTTGCACACTCTTATATTGAATTGGAAGCTCAACCTCAAAACCAAAATAGGAAGACCATCGCATGAATAGTTAGGTTTATTCACTAAAAAAATAACTCATGTTAAATCGAGATGTTCCTACATTTCAACCGATTTTTACGTGGGATTGATGCCTCCATTTCCTATATTTATAACATCAGATATTATTAAAGTGATATTAATTAAGAACTTTTCGGCAAACAAATAGCCCACCTCTCAAATAAATATTTTAAAAAATTATATTACTTAACATTCATTTATTTCACTAAAAGAAATAATTTTATAAATATAATCGTAGATTTTTTTTTTTGGTCAGTAATATAATCGTAGATAATAAATGCATTTTTTATATGCTTATTTTTATAAACAATGATTTTTAAGGAAATATTTTTTAAATTATTCATTTTTTGTTTGAAAAAATTTCATATTGCAGTAAACAAAAGTTTATATAGCGACTTCAGGCGGCTAGAATCGGAATCAGCACTCCTTCGGAGTTCCTCGTCCAAAACCCTAAATCCCTTGCAAAACCCTGACATAATCCTCCCTTTCTCGGCGCAATGCGCCGTTGCTGATGGCGTGGGAGCGAGACCCGGCACTCTCTTCTTCAAGTTAGGTACAAATTTCGCGACTTTTTTGGGTTCTTTCTTGGGTGATTCTTGATGATGTATCGAGTTGATTTCGGAATGACGCTTGATGTTGCACGTTTTGCTCGATCTCCGGAGTGTTTAATTTGCTGGGTCTGTATCAAATTTTGCACCCGTTTGGTGTTTGGGTAAATTTCTTTGAAGCAAGTATCATTTTTGGTCCAAGTCCTGAATGGAGGAGATGGGTTCCCAAAGAATCTGCCTATTCATGATGGGTACTTGTTGGGAGTGCAAAGAATTGAATGTGAAAAGTTTGTTTTAAGTATCGCCATTGGATGCTACATTTACCCGTTGTCTGTGTCTTGGAAACTTTCATGGGTTCATTTTACCATCAATCCTCAATGACCATTTGCCTCCTTCCGGAAAATGCTTCCTGTTTTGACTTAGTGCGCTGAGACGCTTGCCCACAAATCACCTGTGCCATTGAAGTTGCCCAAAGCTACCTATTGACCTTCCTGTGAGTGGCTGGCTTGTTTTAGCAGTCCAATTTTTTGGGAACGAGTGGCATTACTCAGCATATAGTATCGGGGCTCTTAGAACCTTTCACTGATGTTGGTGCTTCCCTTTGAATTGTATTTAAGGAAATCATGACCGAGTTTGCCATTGTATGTTTGTCATCCGCAAATAGTGAGCACAATAGATGGCGTAATGATCTATATAAGTAACTTTTTGGCTCCATCTTGACGATAAGCAATTCGACCGTTTCTATGATGACTCTGGTAAAATTTGGTTTTCGAGATTAAGTATCTGGAATCTCTATATAATCATTGGCAAGAATTCTTTATCTTCTTCTCTCTTTCCAATGGAACTTTTGGACTGTCTCATTGCAGAGACTGCTGGCCAGTAGACCCTACATTGATAAAATGATGGATCGCAAGGTGGATAGAAGGTTTGGAAGTGGTGAGTTACATTTATCTAGTGCTGATATGACTTTCTAGTTCCTACAATGGGAGATTGCTACTTTTCTTAGCTTATGTTCTTACTAATGTTGGTTACTAGTACCTCTTTATGAGAAATCATTTCACAATGCTGTCTTTCTGTTGGGGTGTGTTTTCTTTTCCTTTGGTTTTTACATCAAATTACATAGCATAGGCATTGCTATTACATTATGCCAAGAAAATCAAATTCCAGATTTGTGAGGGATGATATGAACATGAGGAATTAAAAAAAAGAAGAAGAAGAAGGAAACATTGAAGTGTGCTTCCTTATTATCTTTTTCCCTGTTCTTATCCTATCAGTACACTTGATGTAGGGCATATTTTATGAGCAACAGCCTTGTATTTCTTCAACTTTCATGTTTACATTCCCTCTAGCAGTAAATGCTAGATCTCCTAGCTCCCATCATTTGTTTATTTTTCTTCCACATTCACTGTTTACTGGAGCTTCACGTTTTGAAGAATTTTGCGTGAAGTTTAAACGCAGTGGAATAACAATTCGAGGATATATGCCCCTTCTGGACAGGAATAGGTAGGTTGGGGTAGTTCTATGAAATGAAAGGTATGCCTCAAACACAAAAGATGCGTTGCCAAGAGGTTTTCTGTTCAGAAAACTGAAAGATATATGAGAGCTATATTTTGTACAACAATTTGGCAATTTATAGCATGGTCAATATGGTTTATCTTTAGGTTTATCACAAAGTACTCAGCGTCCTTTATCCAGTCATACTAAAAGGCCCTTTGGTGGTCCGCCTCCTTTACTTGTGATACAACCGGTCTTTTTGTACTTACAGTATGTCAGTTTGAAGACGATCGAATCTATTTTATGCTCCAGTCTTGATTTTTGTATTCGTGAAAATTTTTTCTCAGAGAAAATTCTTATCACTATTGTCTCATCATTTTGGTTTGTGAAAACTGATGTAGTCGGGAAAGTCTGTTTCTTAAACAGAGAAAGTTCGGATAAAAAGGACTACAACCAAGAGCTGTTCACTCTACATTCTCCAGCAATCCTTAATGCTAGTTTGGGGAATGCGGGATAACGGGAGGAATGAAAATTTGAGTGGAAAACTTTGAAGAATTAAAAATTTTCGTTAGAATGAGAGGGAAAAATCTAAAATTGTGGGTGTTTTCTCTCCATTTTCTTCCCCTAGGGTGCTTCCAAATATAGTGTAAATCTTGAACTAGCTGATGAGGGTCAGCATTTTCAAATTTTGCTGTTTCATCGTAGAACAGTGTTTCACTGATTAAAGAATGCTATCACCTCTCCTCATTGTTCTGTGGATTATATCTGGAGAAGGAGACTGCCTGGTGATACTGCGTGTTTTTCTTTATGTGCATTAATGGGTACTACCCTCAAGAGTCATGCTGCAGCATCATTTTTTTTTTAAACTTTATATATGTGAAACAGGCAAAGTCAAAGTCACAGGAATAAACATGGATGCAAAAGGTTGTCTTGATGTTCATGAATGTTATGTATGATCAGCAATATGCAAACAAAATTAATGTCTTATTTCCAAAAGTAGGATCTTACCAATTTATCTAGGTTGTTCTAAATTGTGGTGGATTGTGCTTTGACTGTGGAACTTTTCTGTGGTTTTTTCTCTCAATGGTGGGGGCTGAGGACTAGGGAATGTGGGTGGGCGGGAGGGTGGACTGGCTGGTGGTCTTTGGAAATATATATGATGAAATCATTGATTTACTTCGAAAGGTTAATAGATAGTTACGCAATTAGAATGTTCAGTTGCTGCTCACACAGTAAATCTACTTAGTATGCTCTTTTTCTAATTTTTCTAGCTTAAGAATCCTATCAATAGAAATCATTGGAATTGATCAGCTTGATTACTCTAAGTTAATATGGAGTTTGCCCCCTTTAAGAAAAGTCTCCAGGCATATCCCTGATGTCGGTTGTTTTCCTCCTTTGTTTAATGTACTATAGCATTTGATTTTAATTTTTCAACAGTCTTTTACATTTCATTCTTTTTGTTTTCTTAGTTGTTGCTATAAGGTGGTGTTATGGGATGTTTTCTTTCTTTTGAATAATATGTTTCAATTTCAGGTCCTAAGGAGCTTTGTGGTGCTGTCGATCTTATAAGCAGGTTCAGGCTTCAACCTTACCATGAATTCTTTTGCAAGAAACCACTTCCTA
This sequence comes from Eucalyptus decipiens, assembly GCA_014182575.1. Lineage (NCBI taxonomy): Eukaryota > Viridiplantae > Streptophyta > Magnoliopsida > Myrtales > Myrtaceae > Eucalyptus > Eucalyptus decipiens. The sequence goes on from CM024612.1 coordinate 1,781,201, forward strand.
TATCAGTTTCAGATACAAATTATCTCAAAAGTTTGGTGGGAGATAGAGAAATTAGGAAAGGAGAAAGGCTAAATTCGGATCAGCTATCTCTTACCCCGCCTCATGTAAAGAAAGGAGGCTCACAAATCCATGCTTTTGACATGAAAGCTCTCTGGGAAGCTTTTGAGATTAGACAAGCACCGTCTTTATGCCTATTTCCTGTAAGATGCCTTTTATGTTTTCTCTATACCTTTTCCCTTTTGAAGCATGAGAATGTTGTGCGTGCATTGGTATGTCTCATGAATCACACTATTGCTTTTGAATTTCTTATGTAAATTGAGTTTTGAATGTTGTGATACTGACAGGGAGTGGAGAGGGCCAACACTGCAGTTGCTAAGTATGGACACAAGGGCAAGAGGAAGCACAAAAGCCACAAGACGAAGAGAAAAGACAACAAGAGAAGCAAACATCATCACCATCATGATAAAAAGGATGGGATCAAGAAGTAAATGGGCTGGATAGGTCTCTATCTACACTTAGAAGGAACGACCTGACAAGGTGTGTCATCCCTCTATTTCTTCACTAGTAGTAATATGCTTTGGAAAAGGTAGACCAACTATGCGCAAATTTCACTTGTCTCTAAAGGTAGGGTGGACAAACCAGTAAAAAGTTACTTCTCACTGTTTATTCGTTCTCACTACAGTCAACCTGTGCTCCACTGTATGATGTGGTCACTATATGCCAGTCCTGAGAATGTTCAGGCCGAGTTTTTGATAGACATTAGAGTATTATCTTGTTTGGTATGCTTCTATCATGCTATGTTCCGTCTCCCTTACTTTTGAGAGTTTGCTACTTGGCCCTTCTTGTACATTAGATAAGCAAGTGCGTGGGTGCTCCTTCTGAACATTCTTTTCTGTTTCGCTTATAAAACTTATCGTCATTGATGAAGCATGTTGTAATAGTCCAAAATTTGGTGATAGTTCCTTTCTTGTAGTGCATTCTCAACTAAATTTATCTTCCTGCCTGTTGTAGCTTTACCATCCCGTGAGAATTGCTGGCTCAGAGCTTGCTTTCCAATAAATGAAGAGAGGGAAGAAAGAAGGCAACCTGATTACCTCAACGGAGTTCTCTCATTCTCTTTTTCTTGGTTTAAATAGATTATTCAGATCCGATGATATACCCTGTGGTCCAGGATTCCACTTCTTTCTCACCTCGTGCCTTTTCTGCTTGGCTTTTGTTCCTGTTTCGAAGAATTTGAGTCGAAATATGTTGTAATATGGCATGATTTTTTCGATAGAGAATGGTAATTTCTGTTCACTTCTTTCTTGCCTCAACTCCTGCTACTGAATGCTGATGCCTGTATTTCTGTGCATAACTTCTGTTATTCGAGAGAGAGATTCTTGATTCTCAGCTGAAGGTTTGTGCTTTTAGTTTTAGCACGCTTTGCTCACTGTGCTAGCAAATCACATGCTGTTTCCTTTCTAAGCCAGATTTTGTAGATTCTGTGGTGTGACATTGCCATGTCAAGGCCTGTCCACCTAGACATTTCTTTTGGAAAAATTACCGAAAAAGTCCTAAACATATTATAATTGTGTCGATTGATGCCTTAAACTTATTTTTGGCGAATTGAGTCTTAAATTTTTTTTGTAATTGTGTCAATTTAGTTCATCCGGCTAGATTGGGCTGCTGGTGTTGACGTGGACGCCAGTGGCCAATCTTTTAATTTTAATTTTTTTTCAATTTTTTTATTAAATTTTAATCTAATTTTTTATTTTTATTTTTCTCTCTTATTTTCTTTTCTCCTCCCTCCTTTCAGTGACTGGCTAGAGGGCAGGGCTAGTTGTCGAACTAAGGTGGTTGGCCATGCCGAACTGAGGGAGGCCAAACTGAGGGCAAGCTTGTCACGCTGTTATTGGGCGAGGGATACTAGCCTCACTAGTGGATTGGCGAGCTCACCCTCACTTTGATTCGTCGAGGGCTCGCCTTGTCATTGCCAAGTGAGGGTTGCATAGCTATTGGATAGGCAACTCCTTGTTGTCGTCGTTGTTGGGCGAGGGTCGCCCAGCCATGCTAAATTTGGCGATGGGGTTTGCCTCGTCGAATCTGGGCGAAGGCTTGCCTCGTTCGTGGCTAGGTGGCCCTTGCTTGGCAATGATGGAGCGAGCTCACCCTTAGTCCGGCCTACTGGCCACCTCAGTTTGGCGATCCCCTGGTTGGTTGTTGTAATGAGAGGAGAGAAAAAAAGAAAAAAGGAAAAAAGAAAGAAAAAAGGAAAAATGAGAGAATAAAAAAGAAAAAAAAAGAGAGAAAAGATTAAAAATTAATAAAATAATATTAAAAATCGTCCATCAGTGCCCTCTTAGTGTCAGCTAGCTAAATTTGGCCGAATGGATTGACTTTGCATAATTGCAAAAGATTTAGGACTCAATCAGCCAAAAAAATAAGTTTAAGACTGAATTAATACAATTGCAATAGGTGCGAGACTTTTTTAGTAATTTTCCACATTTATTCATTAGGTATTATTTTCCAAGTTGAATAATGTTCAATAGCGGAATTGAATTATAACATCTTGTGCATCATAATTGATATTGAATGACAAGGTTTAGTTAAAGGTTTCGTCTTGTGTATTCTTCTAATACGCTTACCATATTCGTAATTACTAGTTCTTGCGATAGAATTCATGATGCAGAAAAAGTCCTTAAAAGCGCTGACTCGGCGTTTAGGCTTGGAAACTGTATCCATTTGGGGAAGGGAATGAATAGCTGATTGTTGCTTTGGCTTAGCAAAATGTGCAGATTATTAATTCAACCAAGAAGGGAAGATGGAAATACAAGCTAGCTCGGGCCTGTGACATTTACACGTTACAAATTTCGAAAACGTTGAGAAGATTGCCATATCCACAGGGACGAGATCCATTCCGAGGTAAAGCACGATACAAACTATATCCTCCAAAAGAATTCAACAACGAATTAAAATTCCTGTTCAATGGTAAGGTAAAGCCAACCGTATCGACACAAAGAATTCACCGATAGAATAGAAACCCTTTTTCTTGGACTCTATTTCGATGACCGAAATGAAAATGCCCGAGGGCTCACCCCGGCAAAATCACCTACTCAAGACAATCAGGGCCTAGGGCCTAGGGCCTATTTGTTAAAAAAAATTTATATTCCCTGAAACAAAAATTTTTATTCTTTTGTTCAAGAGAACGAAAAAGAATAGAAACGTGTTTAGTAAAACTTTTGTTCACGAGAACAAAAAATCTATTTTTTTGTTTTTGGGAATAAATTTAAAACAGAAATAAAAAGTAGAAAAAAGTAGTTTATTGTTCCTGAGAACAATTTATAGAATCAATTTTGCTCTCACTTCTTTTTTCTTCTCTTTCTTTTCTTCTTCCTTTTGCCGGTTGCCGGTCTTGGCCATGGCCGGCGCTAGCAACTAACCAAATGAGGGCCACCGAGCCACCACGAGGCTTGGCCTCCCCAGCTCGTGTGAGGCCGAGCCTTGCCAGGCCAGGACGAGGCCGACCTCATGTCGCTTGGGTGAGGTTGAGGCTCGTTGGGCCTTGCCTTGGCTTGGCGAGGCTCCAGCGAGCACACCGGGACGTTGCCCAGCCCGGTCGGCTGGCCACCGCCGTGGCCTACGATCGACCAAAGAGAAAAAGAAAAAAAAAGAAAAAAAAAGAAGAAAAGATAATAAAAGAATTAAAAAATTCTAAGAATTTTACCAAAAGTATTTCTATCCCGAAATAGAAATTTTGGTAAGTTATCAAACATGTTCTTTTGTTCAGAAATTATTTCCAAAACAGAAACGGAAAAAATCATTTCTCATTAAAAATTGTTCTCCTAAACATAATAATTACCAAACACACCCTCAGTGTGCACAATGCTACTTTGTATGGTTATTCTCCAGTCCATCGACTACCATCTCCCTAGTTCAAACACTTTGCGTCCAGATGTCTAGTCCTTTCAAAGAAAACAATCCTCAACCTTGGAAGTACTACAATACAGGAGTCTTTAGCTCCACTCTACTTAAGTACATTCAGTTTCTGGAGAACCCTATACAAGCATTTGCAGATTAATGAGCTAACCCTTCGTTTTTTCTCGTAGGTAATCTTATGTTGAAAGCATATACTCTCTACGATTTACACACTGAAAAGAGCGTTGATACACATCAAGCTATTGGAGCCTAAAAAATGAAATCCTCAGTTGAATTGCGGTTTTCCTTCAGAAGTTCTTTAAGAGCTTTGAATAATTTCTTACTGGAAACATGAACTTCTTCTGTAGCCATAAGTATTTAAGGGAAGAACCAAACAATTATAGTAACAGAAATTTGATAACCAAAGAGGAGACAGATGAAAGATAAAAATACGCATATAGAAGCTCAAATGAGAATCTAGGACTCTGGTTCAAACATGATTCGTGCCCTCTACCGTGGGTCATCGCCATAAAAAAGATAAGGAAAAGAAAGAAAATCCAAACGGTTATATTCTAGTTCTCATCTATCATGTTTGCAGTATCTAATGCTTAGGGGAATTTTCATCAATATTCTGCCAAAACCTAGAAAGAGGAACAGCTCAGTGCCTCCTTGACTTCGATTCACTCTTTAAAAGCACCGACCCCGAAATCTTGTTGACTTCATAGAGCAGAGCAGCTGAGAACAAGAAGCTGCAATAAAGCACAACACGTCAGCACCTTCTTCTGGGCTAGAAAGTCTGCATGCAGTTCAATTTTCATACTTAGTATCACAAATGCTGAAATAATTCTATACATATTTAACTGATTCTCTCGGTGGTTTCCTCTTTCCTTAGCACAAAGGACATTGGAATGAATTATAATTGCAGTTTCCAACAAGGCATTTTTCCTGGCAGGAATGCCAAGAAACCTGAAGCTCCTTGGGTGGGTTAGGGGACTGCGCATTTGCTCGCCTTTTTGGCTCAATACCTTGTCCAACTAATGATATAACACCATGCTGGCCATGAAACACTAAAGGAAATCAAAGCAACCGGCTGGAACATAAACTTTGCAAATTCAATGAACAGAGATTATGTGGTACAATGGATAGCGAAGGTGATGGTGCATGAGGAATACTTTACCTACACTGGCTCTCTGGAGAACTAACCAAGTTTTAAAGCAAATAAGCACAGAGGTACATATACTCTGGTCATTGAACCATATGGGGATTACTTGTCAATGAAGTGTTACAGTTCCAAACTCAGATCAATGTATACTTTTTGAAGCATTCTTTTGGGGTCATTTACTGATTCTTCTTCCGAAAAATTAAAATGTAAAATGTGTATGGAAAGATAAATGTTGAACCTAAATCAACTTGGATCTCATAAGGGTTAGACCATTACTTAGCCACTCACTACATTTGAATATGATAAACTTGAGACGGTAGTTTTCTATTTGAAAAATCACAATTAGAAGAGTAAGATACACTGTAATACTAAGCATTACTCAGAATTTTTTTTTTTTCCATAGATAGCAAAAGCCCAAAATTTATGTTTTAGAGCTAGCACAATTATATTTATATAGGCCTTTACTAATTATGCAGGTCAGGTGTAACCACATCATGGTTTGCAAAAAGGTAGTAATCCAGAAGCACTTTAACAAGCATCTGAAGGAACAAGTTTAAATCCTAAAAGTAAAGAAGACCATCAGAGGTGTGATCCATCAAAACCAGCATTGCATGAGGAATAAGGAATAAAACCTATGCTAAGAGCTTCTGATTAAAGGAGTGCAATCTTAACAATGACAGTAAAATTACCATGTTGTGATGCAAACTCGGTGAACAGTGCCAGCAGCTATGAGAGCCACTACTTCAGCCAATATAACTGCAAATAGTAGAGAGGAAATATAGACTTGAATGAATACACTTGTTGCACTTCCATGTGAACTATGTAATGCTGCATCATGTGGAAAATATGCGTAATTTCTAGCAGGTGAGCTTTAAGAGCAGTAACAACCAATGAGGAAAGCATCATTCTCACATACCAATTACAACATGAAAAACACACAAACTGTAGAGATAGTCAGAACTAATGTTCAGGCAAAGAAAACAACATGGAACCCACACAGAGCACGTCAAGAAGCATTACTTCCAGTAAGAAAGGTGCGTTACTTACTTCATACAGAATTTACAATTCAATTGTCTAACAATCACTGAGTGTGCACAAGTGGACAATCTGTGGCTAGGGTGTAAAACAGGTCCATACATCCTCCTCTTAAGTATAGAAATATACATGGGCAAGAACTGTTCAGCATGATAAGTTTTAAACTCCTATACCACATTACTTCAAAGGCCACCAACCAAGTCATGTTTGTCAATGCATTTCATCAATGTAAAGTGTCCTGATGCTGATGCCCAAAAATTAATGTTAGAATGTGCCCTTAAACAGCCAATAGACAGAAAAAATTTAATTGGCCAAGTGACTTCAGACACTCATGCTATTCAAAGTTCATTTACAGCACAAGAGGGATGCTAGGTGATGAAATGCAACAGCATGTGCATTCCTCCATATCTAATCTGCCAATTCTCTAGTTGATATCTTGACGAAAGTAATAAGCGAAAACAGCAAATGAGAAAAAAAAAACCATGGTCCACTCACCAGCACCCCAACCAGTTCTCGTGCCACACGATTCCTGGAAGTTGCCAATGAACTGCAAGAGCATCATTTCATGAGCGCCAAAAAGAGAGATTTGATATAAAACTATAAATTCATGATTGCACTATGTGCAATCACAGTCATGGAGGGACTACAAGGCACATTATTTATCAAACATCCATACATTCCCGCAGCAGGAACATGTTCCAATAATGGCTGAAATAGTATATTAGGACTCACCGTAAGCAGGACAAGGAATAGGATAGAACTAGTGAACCCTCCGAGTATCGTGAACAACTCCGATGACGCCAACTTCCCTCTGTACATTTCTTGAAGGGAAAGAACAACGGTAAACAGAAGGAAGGAGTATACCATGGAACTCCCTGACCCTGCCATTGGACTAAACAAACCAACAAACAGAAAAAAAACCCGGCAACCCATCAGCAGAGAGTGTTATGGTACGAAAAGAAGCAGCAAACACAGTCAATAACACCCGAAAACTTGCAGCTAAAACGACACGATCAATCTTAAAACCAAGAAACCCAGAACAAAGTAAAAGAAGAATATTTTCAAGAACCCACAAATATTTCACAGTCGGTAATTTATTCGAGGAGCTGTTCAACTCCAATCTCGACAAAACCACAATAAATCAGACTCCGCAAGAAGAAAAACAACCCAAGATCAGATTTAACCCAGAGTGCATCCATCAAAGTATTAGCCCACGAATCGAATACAAAAGATGACAACGCTAAACCAGCTGGATCCGGAAACTAGCAAGAGAAACTCGAACCACGAAGTCGAATCCCTGAAAATACAGTAGAATTCCTGATTACCCAATTCTCAAGAACGGCGACCCAAATGAGAAGGCCCGGTTTTGATTTGCTGTGTGAGATCCAATTCCACTGGGAATGTAAACTCGTGTAATTGGGAGTTGAAGAGATTCGTTTACCTGACTGCCACCGGAGTCGGAGCGAGCGGAGCGGAGAGGCGACGACGGCTGTGACTGGAGACGCAGTGCGATCGAGGGAGATGGAGCGACCCAAGATGCACGGGGACTTTGGTGCGTTTGGGAAGACTTTTGGGGAAAGTCTTTAGGAAAATGCAAAGACTTTTGAGTTAAATGTGTTTTCCAAAACGCAAACCGTGTTTGGTAAATTGTAATTTAAAAGCCTTAAGAAAGACTTTGAAAGAAATGGTGTTTGGGGGACAAAAGACTTTTGTGAAAAAAAAAATATTAAAAGAAAAATAAAAAAATAAAAGAAAAAATGAAAACCAAGAAGGGCAGGCGGCATCCGGCGGGCGTGGCGGCGACTCCGCGACCTCCAGGCGACCCGGATCGGGGCGGCGAGGTCGCGCGACACCGTCGCGACCTCCGGCGACCCCGGATCGGGTCCGGCGAGGTCGCGCGACGCCGTTGGGACCTCCGGCGACCCGGATCCGGGTCGCGGGAGGCAGGCCTGTCGCGCGACCAGATCCGGGTCGCACGAGGTCGCGCGACCTCCGGCGACCAGATCCGGTTGCGCGAGAGGTCGCGCAGTGAGGTCGCGCGACCAGATCTGCCCGAGGTCGCGCGACCTCGCGGCGACGGCCAGCGACCGATTTGGTTGCACAGAGGTCGCGCGGAGGTCGCGGGACCTCGCCGCGACCGTTCGGCGACCAGATCCGGTCGCCGCGAGGTCGCCGACCTCCGGCGACCAGATCCGGTTTGCACGAGGTCGCGCGACCTCCGACGACCTAGATTTGGGTCGCCGCGTGGACCTGCGACCTCCGGCGGACCCTCGCGGAGGTCGCCCAACCCTGAGGCTCGCGGCGTCCCGAAGAAGATGATCAGTGCTCATACAAGGGCACGCACCGGAAAAACAAAAAATTCGTGAGGACAAATTTGGAAAAAAAAAATAAGTGAACAGTGACCCTCAGCATGCCGAGAATGCTGAAAGCCCAAGGCAGCCTCAGGGCTGCCTTGGGCTTTCAGCCTTGGGAAGGCCAGCATTTCTTCAAGGCAAGTCTAAAATTTTTTCCCAAACACCCAATATTTGGGCAAATGGGCTTTGGGTACCCAAAGGTACTTGGCAAAGCTGGTGCCAAACGCACCCTTTCAAGGTGCCAAGACGGACCGTACACCCTCAAGTCTATGGGGAAATATTTTGGATTTCCAAAAGGTTAATGACCAAAAAAAAAAAAATTCCCAAATTTATATGTTAGTAATAAATTTGCCTAAAATAATACATTTATGATAATTTATCATTCGTTAGCCTTGATTAAATCAGATTAAGTCCACAAAAAACTGTAACCGGTAATGGAGGATAAATCCTTGCATTGATACACCAATTAACTCAGTAATACAACGGTAAAATTTAATAGAAACCAATATAGAATAAATTTATCATTGATATAATAATTTATGATTTTTGGTGATTTAAAAATTGTTTATGACAAATTTATTACATATGTACTGTTTTAAATTTTTTTTTTTTTTTCGTGATATTAACTTAATCCAAAATGAATTCTACAATCACATTTGAGGAAAATGATATAGATAATCTATAAATTTTGGCTCAATATATAGTGTGGTTCTTGAACTTTAATCAAATGTGCAATGTTGTCCATGAATTTTTTATTTATTCAATGTGATTCCCTAACTTTTGCTCTATGTTCAATTTAATCCCTGAATTATATGAAAAAATTGAATATTATTTAAAACATTATATATCGAGTTAAAGTTAAGAGAATTTATCGAATAAATTAAAATTTTTGGAATTACATTGTGCATTAGGCTAAAGTGTAAAAAGTGTTTGTGTTATTATCCTTTTTCAAAAAAATTATAATAGTGCATCGTAAAATGACGATTTTTCGAATAGTTAAGACAATACATCGTTATGAAGAGCAAAACGTCCTAAGATTTTATATCATATGGTTCACAAAGGTTGACAAGCCAAAAGTAAGACCAAAATATTGTCAGGACATTTTCTCTTTCCTGACAAAGCATTGAAAAAAGACGTCACCATCTCTTGTAGTAACCAATAACAAAATATTGCAGACTTGGATTTTATTTTTCCCTATAATTACAAAGGTCCGCGACCTTGGTCCTCGCGAAGGGCAAGAGCCTGTAAAAAATCGAATTTTTTTTTGTTGCGACGATTGACAAATTTTAAACAATACGTTGTCACAAGCAGCGAAAGGTCGCAACATTTTATTTTCAGATTAATTCTACAAAATACTCTAAGTTAGTACATTTATGAAATATTTATCCCAACATAAGAACATTGAAAATGTCAAAGGTTTCTTATGGCATTCGCTTCAGTATAAATTCGGATTATTTAAGTGTTAATTCCGATTTGGATTGTCGGAAATCCAATGTGGCCATATATCATTAGTTTCTTTGTTTGAGGTGGCTCGCCTACATGTCCAATAAGCACATGTTTTGTCTAAAACAACAATGTTTACATGTTTTGTCTCAAATATATATCCTAAATCAAAACTTTTCCCCCAAATTTGAAGCACCAATTCAAATCTAGAATATCATAGTCACGACAAAGTATGTTTAGATTACTAGTTGATGCTTAATTGGAATTGATTTTCACTCAAACCTCAACCACAACTGTTGGACCTAAGGTCATTAAAATAGAGCAAGGAGGCGTTGGCCTTGAATTGGTGTTCGAGCTAGAGAACAAGGATCCTGAAAAGTGTAAGGACTTATCGAGCTTGAAGCACTTCAAGTTTCTCGATTGAGAAACGGAGCAAAACAACGGGATTAGCGGCCAGCTTGCAAGGCCTCCTCTTCCTCCTCTAAGCTCAAAGAAAGGGTCCCTTCTTCGCCCATGCTATATATTTCATTACTTGTGTAGTGGTGAACGAGAATTGAAGTGTCACAAAGGCGAATCCCTGGCTAAGACAGAGCTACATTTCACAAATTGAAAACAGAGCTTCGTTCCTTCAGCTATGGAGAGAGAGAGAGAGAGAGAGGGAGGGAGGGAGGGAGTTTTCCCTGAATATAGAAACTACATCGTTTTGTTTATTTTATTAGGGTGCACAAAAAAAAAATTCCGTGTTGGACTTCAATGTCTTTTTAAAAAGCCATGTTAGAGAAAAAATTTATTTTAAAAGCCACCTTCATGATAATGCGATGAATGTTCATGAGGACTCCTTTGTGTTGTAGCACGGTAGATTGTGACATATTTCAATCAATAGAATTAAGCAATTTGTAAATGATAAAACATTTAATATTCTAGATTTTATTGATTATGACACCTGTGTTGACTACATTAAGATAAAGTAGACCAATAAGTCAAAGAAAGGTGCAAAGAAGAGTACAAAAATATTAAAAATCATATATACATAAAAATGTTCCTTTTAGCCTTAATATCACTTTGGCCACATTAGTTTTCAAAATTTTCAAAGATTTGATCATAAAATCACATTGTTAGAAAAAGTCAACTAAAATGTTGAATTTTGGTCAAACTTGTTTTAGCTTCAATTTGATTTTAGTATCGAAATTTGTGAAAATCGATTAAGAAACTCATTTTCTAAATTTTTTGGTTTTAGGTTCAAAATTGACCAAAAATAAAATTGCTTTTATTTTGTTCATATTTTAGCTTAGTTCATTTCATGATATTTGATCTAGATATTATTACCCATTCATTCGTGTAGCTAATTTTGAGATTTGACATGTATGATTGCAAATTGCTCTTTTTAGTCCTAATCAAGGGTTCAAATCAATTCTACATGATTTGTGACACTTCTGTCCTACTCATTTTCTCGAGTTAAATTTAAATCTGGGGTCAATTTTGGCAAATTCACTTAGGGACTCACTAATTTGATGAATTTAGCTAAATTGAATTTAAGAAATCCAAGTTGATGAACTCCAATTAGTGCAATTCAAGTTGACCCGTTATAGGATGAGGTTTAATTTGATAGATTGAGATCCAATTTTGACATTAATCATTGATTTATTTTTGATGTAAAGGTTGTACCCTTGTTATGATATCAATTTGAAAGCGATAGGCCATCTCAAATATGGGCAATTGAACCGATTAATATCTTGTCATTTTAACCAATTTGCATTTCGAGATGAGCAATGTGAAAATTTGCCCATTTAGACCTTTAATTGAGCAAAGATTCTATACAATGACTAAATTGCATAAAAGAATAGAAAAGAGATCACTGATCAAACTAGTCAAACGGTTTGAATGCGTTCCAATTCGATCGGTCATTGGCAGAAATGGCCGGTTTGGCCATTTTCCAATCGGCCCACGATGGTCGGCAGCCACCACGAGGTGGCTTGCCTAGTGGCCAATGCATCCGTACCTTCATCTTTCAAAATTATGCAATTGTCCTCTGGATTTGCGAACTTAGGAAAATACCCTCAATTAAGCTGTAATTTCAAATTTAGCCTGAAAATTAATTATTACCATTCATCGAAGATGCATTGTGACCGTTCAAATTAACATGTGGATAATTGGGGGGTTAATCAAGTTTGTTAGGCTAAGAAGATCAATCAATCCAAGGGCTACGATTGCATCTTACAATTAGCTTATATAACAAACTTTCCCTCCAAAATGAAGAAAGGATGCCATTTTGCAGAAAATTCTCTCTTCCCCTTGAATCTTCCCCCCGCGCCAACACCCTCTCAACCTCCAATATTTGCTGCGCCCCTCATCGCTCGCCGGTGCCTCCTTCAGTGATGCACCACTATCCCTGAGCACCGTCGCTCCCTCTCAATCCCCATCACGAGGTGTTGGTTGCATGTTATCTATTGGTTCCTCCTCTCCTTGTGTTATTTTTTGGTTCAACTTTGCTTGTAATGCATCTTTCGTGAGTTGCATGTTAAATTTGTGGCTAGTATACGTGCAAAGACTTAGCAAGGAAACTTAGCAAGGAAACTGTGGTATGTTGTTTTGCTTAGTAGAAGGCTAGGTGTGTTGTGAAAGTAGGCTTGCATGTCAATCTATGGAAGTTGATGGCTTGCATATGGATTATTGTGTTTGCTTGAGTTGAGGATGGACTTTTTGTGGTCGGTGCTCATGTAGATGCCTTGCATGTGTGCTTTGAGGCTCGAAATACTTGCATGTGAGTTATGTATGTAGCAAGTGCCAAGTGCTAAGTTACAAGTATGTCATGGTTAATCATCATTTTTCCAAAATCAAGTTTTACCAAGTTCTCTGGCTTGACGATTTTGTGTTGTTTAATATGTTGAGAATTAGGTCACATTGTCTTCATGAAAGTTGCTCTAGAGACCTTATACTACAACATATATTTTTCATGGAATTTCCTAGATTAGTATATATTGCTGTTTGTTTTAATAAACAATAATACATGCACAGGTAAATTAAGATCAAGGTCTAATCGCAGTAGAAGTAAAAATACCCATACGTGTATTTCCAAAGCATTGTTCATGCATAAATAAATGGGCTAATCATATTACCATTGTACCATGCTCCAAAATTTAGTTATGATGTTCTTCAGATTTTGAGCATGAATGTATAATATTCTCACAGCAGTGGTTATGACATTCTTCAAATTCTGACTACAAATGTTTGATCTTTTGGTAAAACCGGTTCTAACTTTCTTGAAATTTTGACAATAAACGATTGATCTTCTGATAATACTGGTTATGATGTTCTTGGAATTTTGATGATGAACATTTGATGTCTTCTGGTAATTCTAGTTTTGATGTTCTTCATGTGCACAACGTCTCATCTCTTCGTAACATAGGTTCTGATGTTTTTCAGATTGAGCCCCACAAGTGTTAGGTCTCAAATTCAGACACACCACCAATCTAATGTTGAACAGAAGAGAGAAATTGAAAGATCTCAAAACTACAATTATACTAGTAATTGTTCTCGTGTGTGACACTATCAACACTCTCAATTGTCAATTGTTGATCATGATATGCTTTCTCATGGCTTTTTTAGATCACATTTAAACCGGCTCCTTAACTCTAAAACCATTTCAGAATTAATTCGGCCGTTACATTTGACGGACATAAGTTCTTATATCATTTTTGACACTAATTCAGACATTAGCTCTATAACTGTTAAAAAGCATCATTTCAAGTATTAATGTGTAATCGATACAAGCCTTTATTCTAGGTATTAATTTTGTAACTATTACAAATATTTAATTTTGACTGTTATATCTAAAAGCGTTTCAGAATATTAATTAGTCATTTGATTTTGAAACCGTTTTAGATCATTAATGTAGCCGTTAAGTCTAAAACCGATCTGAATATTAATATGGTCATTTAAATCTAAAACCGTTTCAAATCTTTAATTTAGCCATTAAATTTGAAACGGTTTCGGATCATTAATTTGATTATTAATTCTGAACTCACTTTAATGATACCATTGATTTTGAACTTTCTTCGAATCATTAATGTAACTATTAATTTTGAACTCACTTTAGGTTATTAATTCAATTATTGAATTTGAATGCGCTTCATATTTTTTGATTCGGTCGTAAAATCTGAAACCCACTTCCGACTTTGTAAAGTCCAAAGTGCTTATTAGATCTTTTATTTTTAGCTTGATCAATTTGATTAGCTCAATTACAAACACATTTGCAATAGTATCTCTCTCGTTCAAATATCATTCTAATTGGTTATAGTGTATGACATTCCTAGGTTCATCACTGAGCTAGCAATAAGACTTGTACTAACACATTAGCATAACCAAGAGAACTAATTGTCCAGATCTCTTGTTTCTACAAACCATAAGTGACATCTAATAATATATCATGGCTACCCAAACAGTGCGAAATGTTTCACGAATATAATGAACTTGTTAGCTTTAGTGATCGTGTAATTTGATCATTCTGTCTCACCATGTTCCGATCGAACAAATGCCATGAAATTGTTGGTCAAGTCACTAATTCGATTATATGCCCAAATCTAATTGACATGTATTTCTTCGAAACATTGACCATTCATTCTCGATTATAACTCAACTGAAGATTTCAATACAATGTCACAATTAGATCTCATAGGACATCAATCTTGAGAATCTATATATAAAAAGAAGACATATTCTATGTTGCGTACGCATGCGTCATCATATGTGAACAAACTATGACTCTCAAATACATAGATAGTTCAATGAAGCATCAATGTACGTACTTGTGAACCACAGCCATCCAACATTAAGTCAGCATCGTGCCTCAAGTCTAAGGATCTTATACCAAACCAAAGCGTGAACGATCAAACATTGACCCTGCTAAAAGCTTCTATGTTGCTAATCATTATATGCATGTCATGTTCAGTGAACTTATGCGAGACAAGCATTTGTGTTCTAGCTCAGATATCACAATATTCAATGATTTGTGACTTATTATCCCTTCAGTATCTAATATTGAATGGTGAAGCATGAGAACACACAAGTTTCAATAGGATCATCAATATCCTTTCAATGATCTGTCAATCGGGAATTGTTATAAGATTCAGCTCCAATATCCTCTTAATATCCAATCAATCGGGAACTGTTTAAAGATTCAGTATAATTGTAAACCTATCACACATATTATAAACACCTTAAGAATATGATCAACCATAGCTGATCTTTTGGACTTATTCATATAAATAGGACGATGAATGAATTTTTATTTGCTATTAAATTATCCCTGACGTGTAACTATTATATGGTTGCTTTAGGGCATATTGCTAACAATATAAGTAGTGAAAATATGCTTTCTCTTTATGGTGATGTTCTACCGAGATGTTCAACAAGGGGACATCAATGTATTATTTGATATTTCTATAACTTTAGGGATAGATTCAGGTCATGCTCTCTTCATGAAATCATAGAGTATATCCTCACATATAACATACTAAAATTTGGTAGCAATTGGCTGAGTTTTAAGTGTCGAAATGCATTTTCTTCAATGTGTAACGGTTTTGGAAAATTTTACAGGTTCATATGTCGAGTCCATGACTTGTTGCTCTCAATACAATGAGAAGTAGGTCTAGTGTCCTTCACCAAAAAAAAAAAAAAAAAAAAAAACGTTTATTAATGTCCTCTGTAACATACTAAAAAATTATAATTTTTCAAGGTGATTTATTATGGTTTTGGTTATGATATTTCCAATTATGCAATTATGTCCATTTTCTGCCTTGGTTTGATTTTGTGAATACTAAAGGGAAATTAATTGACTCTTTTTGTGACCTTTCAATGATCGTGTGGGCAATTTATAAACTGATCTTTGGTACATCTCTTTTGATGTGATGTGTTGCTTGACTAAGGTAAGTTTAATGCCCACGCGAGTGCTTTGTGTGCTGAATGGATTTGCACTAAGAAGTTACTTGTGCAATTGCATGAGGATTGATTTCTGGCATGATCAAGAGATATTTGAATGATGAGTATGTTGATGTTATGTGATTAATCCAAGGTGTGGATGTGTGAACTGTGTGAAATAAATTAAGTATAAGAGATTTCCATCAGCTTTATGATACTGATGATGCCTCGTGGAGTGAGATGCTCATGCTGTGTGATCATGGATGCCTAGGCTTTGTGATACCAAGATGCCTCGAAGTGGGATGCCCTTTCTTTGTGACTAGGATGCCTCGACTTTGTGATATCGAGATGCCTCTAAGTGAGATGCCCCCGATGTGTGATAGGGATGCCTCGGCTTTATGATATCGAGATGTCTCGGAGTGAGATGCCCACGGTGAGGACTCTATGGGAGTTCGATTGGTGATCCATAAGTGACTTGAGCAGACTGATTGGTGACTTGGTGTAAATCCAACTTAAGGGTGGATATTGTGAACACATGATAAATTAAATACATCAAGCGTGTGAGTTTGCATGTACTTTGCGTGTTGTTTGGCTTGGATATTTGAATGGGAACCATGTGCATGAAATTGAGTTATGTATTGTGCCTTGCTTGAATGCGTATGAAGATGGTAATTTGTGGCGAATGAATGTGCTATGTATTGATCTATTCTTGTCCATGTGAGCTGTTTATTGTCGGATCATGCGTTTCCCCTAGTGATAAATGGATCATGCGTTTTTTTTCAAACCAATAGCATGAATGTTCCTCCATTAGTGTGATATAGGGTCATTGCATACGCTGAAACCTCATACCATGACATGCCTAACTTGATTTCAGCCCGAACTACACCTATTATGAGGCTACCATGTGGATGGATGATGAACGCCTTAATTGGATACTAATGTGTTTTGTTGCATGGTTTATTATCCACGATGGAGAGTTAGTTGGACCACTTCGTTTCGAGGACGATGGAACCAGCGATGGTGCAGCTGGTGTTTAGGATAGTCGAAACACATGGCAAATAATTTTGTGTTGGTATGGGTTAGTTGGCTAGGTAGATAAGTTAGGCTCCTTTTTGACCCTCTTCCCAAGACTTATTATTACATACACATTTTGGAACATGACTTGTAGATATGTCATATGTGTGCATATGATGATATAAGCTCTCATGTGAGTGAAGTAAGCATGGAAATGAAATGCATGTTGTAGGTCCAACGCCCACTTCTTATTGGTTGTGCATGCTTACAAAATTATACTAGGGGAATACATGTAATGACTGTGCATTAGAGAGTTCCATTTCCTATAATATTCATGTTATACATGCTTATTAATAGGGGTGAACTACCTTGCATGTCACGACTATTTTCATGAACCCCTGCTAGCATCATTAGTAATAGTCTTCCATTTGTGATTTAGTAAGGGACGCTACTAGGGCATCATAGCTCTGGTTCTTCTTTCCGGTATCAGAGAAATAGGGCTAATGCACTAGGATATTGACTATATGTTTTTTGTTGCTATTTTTGATGAAACCAGTAGCTTATGTTACTTATAGGGTATCGGTGACAATTGTTATTAATGAGCATTAATAACGATTGTTACTTATTAGATGCGTATGGTGTTTTGGTCAACTAATGATTAGTGACCGACTTGCAAAAATTAGAAGCTGCAAAAATGAAAGGAACTGGAGGAGGAACGACCTATGTAGCACTGACACGGACACGTGACACGCAACACGACACGACACGACACGCCGACACGTCATTTCTTAAAAATAGAGAATTTCGACACGTTCCGACACGTTATATATTAAATATATTTATATAAATAAATAAATAATAAAAATAGCCTAGAATTAATTTACACGAAAAATATTAAATAATATCATTCATTATTTTAATTTTTTACAATAATACACAAAACTTAGAGGAAAAAAACATTATTTAAAGAAAAATGCTGAAATGATATTTTTAAATTTATTTATTTATCATATATAGAATTTTTATTACTTCTTTCATAGTAAAAGACTTTTTAAAAAAATAAAACATTTCTAAAAAAACAAAACTGAAAAAAAAAAAAAATTGACCCCGTGCGTGTATATTTATAGCAATTTTATTACTTCTTTTATTACTTCTTTCGTGTATATTTATATTTTGACCCATCAAGTATTAGAAATTTTTAAAATTGACCCCGTGCGTGTCGGAATCGCGTGTCGGAATTTTGGACTCGCGTGTCGGAGAGAGTTGACCACGTGTCGGAGAGAGTTGACCACGTGTCGGATTTTTCGACACTCGCTGACCGCGTGTCGGGACGTGTCGGAGTGTGTCGGACACGTGTTGGAGTGTCAGACATGACACGAAGGCTTCCGGAGAGTGTCCGTGCTACATAGGGAACGACTTTGGGCGCTTCTTCCTCAAGGATGAACCCTTGTATGGAAGGAATTTTACAAACACTTGCTAAAGTGGGAGCCCTGTTGGAAAGGCAAGCCCGACGACAGGCACATGGTGAATGCAAAATACAAGGATTGGTGGAACAATTCCTTTAGTTGAAGCCATCAAAATTTGCTAGACTGGAAGATCTCGTAGAAGTGAAGCTATAGATAGATGAAATGAGAAGATATTCGCATTGTTGAATTGCATGGATGCGGAAAAGGTATCTCTAGCAGAGTACCAGCTTCGGGGAAATGCCAATCATTGGTGGAGAGCAACGAAAAGAACGATATTTTTGAAAGGTATGGAGGTGACCTGGATTGGATTTGTTAAGGCCTTCTTTGGAAAACACTTTTCAAACTATGCTTGGGACAATAAGATGATGGAATTCATGCAGTTGAATTAGAATAACATGATGGTGGACCAATATGAGGCAAAGTTTGTCCAACTCTTTAGGTTTACCCCTAGGTTAGTTGAAAATTGGGAAGACAAGGCTAAGAGGTTCTTAAATGGACTAAGGTCGGATATTAAAGGACAGTTGGTACCCTTAAACTTGAAAGGCTACAATGAACTGTATAAGCGGGTGCAATTAATGGAATGAGATTTGATAATAAGGGGACAAACATAAGCATGTCAAACTAGACCACCACCTGGAATTGCTCCATACAATTTCCATAATGACAAAAGGCATCACCAAGTTAAGAGACGATTATTTGTGCAAAATAAGATAAACAAAGCCGAAGGTCCTGGAAGGATGAGGAATAATCGAGCGATAGGATGGCCGTAATACCAAAGTAACGAATGTTGTAGATGTGGTCAATCGCATGGGAATGGACTGTGCTAATTAGCGAAAACTTGTTACGATTGTAAATAGCTAGGACACTTCATTAGGTAATGTCCTTAGAAGAGGACACTATAGCCACAACTGCAACAAGCAATGGGTGGAGCTATGCAATAAGGAAATAGCCAAAGACCACTAGCTCAAGGAAGTATGTGATTACACAAGATGAGGTAGAAGATTCTAAACTTGTTATTACAAGTATCGTCTCCTTATCCAATCCAAATGCTTACGCTTTGTTTGATATGGGAGTGACCCATTCCTTTGTGTCTGCCTAGTTCGTACAATAGACTAAGATGGAACCTAGGTCGCTAGAAGTACCCTTTAGTGTCTCCACACCATTAAGAGATGTAGTTTTATCTACCTTGGTGTGCAAATACATTAGAATTATTATAGGATTACAAAATCTAGTTGCAGATTTGATGGTATTAGTTATGTATGATTTTGACATAATCCTAGGAGTGGATTGGCTCCATAGGCAGTGAACCAATGTGGATTGTTATAAGAAGATAATCTGGTTCAACCCACTAGATAGCTTGAGTTTTGAATTTTACGAGGGCAAGACGACCCCTTCTGTACCCCAGAGCGAGAAGTTGAGTTCGTCATTGAACTGGCTCTTAGTATGGAATCCATATCGAAAGCCCCATATCCGATGGCGTTAACTAAGTTAAAGAAGCTAAAGGTGTAGCTACAAGAGTTGCATGATAGAGATTCATTAGACCAAGTGCGTCACCATGGGGTGCACCAATGTTATTCATAAGAAAGAAAGATGGTTCATTATGATTCTCCATCTATTATAGGCAACTAAACTAAGTGATAGTTAAGAATAAGTACCCGTTGCCAAGAATCGATGATTTATTCAATCAGTTGCAAGGAGCGTTAGTGTTCTCCAAGATTGACTTAAGGGCGAGATACTACCAATTACAAATAAAGGAGGAGGATATCCCTAAGATGGCCTTTCAAACTCGATATAGACGTTACGAGTTCTTAGTCATACCGTTTGGACTAACTAATGCACCAACAACTTTTACAGACCTAATGAATAGAGTGTTCAAACCATTCTTAGACAAATTCGTGATATTTTTCATAGATGACATCTTAGTATATTCAAAAGGATGGGATGATCATGAAGAGAACTTGAGAGTTGTGCTGTAGACACTGAGGGAACATCAATTATATGCCAAATTCAGCAATTGTGAATTTTGGTTGGACATAGTGATTTTTTTGGGTCATTTAGTGATGGGTGAAGGAATATCAGTGAATCCAATTAAAGTTGAGGCGGGAATTCACTAACGTGGACGCCGACTACATGACCCAAAAAAATCACTACATGAGCCAAAAAAATCACTATGTCTAACCAATTTTGGCGGGAATTCACTAACGTGGACGCCAACTATCCCACATGGCATGATTGGTGTTGACGTAGACAAAATTTATTATTTTTTAATATTTTTTCAAAATTTTAATTATTTTTTTCTTTTCTTCTCTTTCTTTTTTTTTTCCTTTTCTTCCTCCAGCTGGTTGCCTAGTCTCTAGTGACCTGCCAAAGGCCATGACTAGCAACAGTCAGCCTCGCGAGCCTTAGGTGAGGTCGCCCTCGCTGTTCTCGAGCAAGGCTCGGCCTTGTAGGCCTTAGGCAAGGTCACCTTCCCTGAGATCTGGCGAGGGGCAACCTTGTTGGCCTTGGGCCCCTTTGGCCGGTTGCTGAAGGCGCACAGAGAGAGAGAGAGAGAGAGAGAGAGAGAGAGAGAGAGAGTAGATTCCTACCAAAATTAGTTTGATGAACTCAACGGTAAAAAGTAAAAATGTTTATGACTCAATTAGTAAAGTTAAAATGTTTAGGACCGAATTGATAAAAAGAATTGATAAAAATGTAATAGATTTAGGACTCTTTGGACGAGACTGTTTTTTTTTTTTTTTTTTGGACGACACTGATAGACATGAGGTAAGTAAGAATATGGAAAATGACATAAATAGTCCTTGAACTTTAGCCCAATATGCAATGCAATCTATGATCTTATAATTTACTAATGTGGTCCCTGAATTGTGAGGTAATGCATAATGAGGTACCTAAAATTTTAATTTGTTTAATGTGGTTTTTAAACTTTTGATATATATATTTAATTTTCCCTCTAATCTATATGAAAATAATAAATATTATCCCTGAACTTGAATTAATGGAATGACAATATTGAACATTTTTGTATAATTCATGGACTAAGTTGAACATATATCAAAAGTTTAGGGATCAATTGAACAAATTAAAACTTCAAAAATCACATTACACGTTGGGCTAAAATTTAAGAACCACGCCGAACCAATTAAAAGCTCATAAACCATTTGTATCATTACCTCGTAAGAATATTACTCCTCATCCGTATGGATTCAAAGTCCACCTGGTCAAGCCCATCTCAGCCATTTACAGTGAAGGTTTCACACAAAATCAACTTGGCAGGTAAAGACTAACTCATCACAAATGCGATGGACTTGATCTACTCAAAATAGAAAGAGTCTTGGTTTTGAGCGGTTCAAACTGGTAAAGGACAAATGACCGAGCTGCAGTTAAAACGTGATGAACACACCCACGAAAATCCGCCGTTTTAAATAGCGTCAAACACGACATGTCAGGAAGTGCGATAATGACCGATGGTCGCACGAGTGCGATAAGAACCTAATGAAACGATAGGCATTAGCATGAAACCTTCAACCTCCTCTTCTGTCACAGGAAAGCAGCACTTACCCTCAACCCTAAATGGAAAAAAGTTCTCTCTCCACTTCTGTACCAAACTCCCACCCCAACCTTTTCCCTTCTTCATATTCAGCTATTCAGCTTCATTTGCAGACAATTAGAGCAGAGAGAGAGAGAGAGAGAGAGAGAGAGAGAGAGAAGGCCCCAACAGAATTTCACACAAGAAAGGAGAATACTGACCATAGAATTAATCAGAGAGATGGGAAGAGGGAAGATAGAGATCAGGAGGATAGAGAACACGAACAACAGGCAAATCACATACTCAAAGAGAAGGAATGGGATCATCAAGAAGGCCAAGGAGATCTCTGTTCTCTGCGGTGCTCAAGTCGCCGTCGTCATCTTCGGCTCCTCCGGGAAGATGCATGAATACTGCAGCCCCAAAGCTTCGTACGGATCTTCTCTCTCTCTCTCTCTCTCTCCTCTCTCTCCCCACTTTTTTTTTCCTTGGGCAGTACAGATGCTTTTGATTGTTTGTAATTTGTTTATGTCTTTCCTTTGCTTGGGTTGTAAGGTTGGTTGATATATTGGACCAGTATCACACACAGTGTGGGAAGAGGCTTTGGGATGCGAAGCATGAGGTGGGTTTTGAATTTGTTGTGAGTTTTAGATTTTAATGTTTGCCAACCCTAGCTAATATTTACCGATTTTCCAGGCAAAAATGGTTTTTTTATTTATTTTATTTTTCAAAATACAAAATATCCAAGAGGAAAGGACACATTTTTCCAATAGAAGGATGCTAAGGGAAAAAAAGAAGAAAGTATTTTGAGAGAAAATCTGTGATTTGGATTTCGACGGCCTCTTCTATTTCTTCCTTTAAATCGAATTATTTCATAATTTTGTTCAAAAGAAAAAAAGGAGAAAAAAACAAAACAAAACCTAGTACTGTTGATCTGGCACCAAATATGTTTATGTTGCATGCAAAAGTCTGTCTACTTATTAATTTATTGCGTTAGCTATAGTTTCTTTGAGAAGATCTTTATTGTTGTTGGCAAAGTCATGTTGGTTTCCCTAGATTTTGATCGATCTTCTTTTCATGACAAGCCATCAATCTCAAATGAGAGGCACTCTAAATTATTTATTCAGTGTCTTGAGGAAATGTAGCTCCTTCATAGTTTTCTTTTTTAACTTAATTTACTGGAAACAATTCTAAGAGTGTTAGAATTTTCCTGTAAAAATGTGATTTTTTTCAGAATTTGAGCAATGAGATTGATAGGATAAAAAAGGCAAACGATAACTTGCAGATGCAGCTCAGGTTTCTCTCTCTCTCTCTCTCTCTCTCTCTCTCTCTCTCTCTCTCTCAAATTTACATTATTTTTCAGTAAGTAAAACAATACTGATTTGCAAATAATACAGTTATATTAATTTTTAAATAGGCACCTAAAAGGAGAAGACGTAACATCACTGAATTATAAAGAGTTGATGGTCCTAGAAGATGTTCTCGAAAATGGCCTCGCATGTGTTCGAGACCAAAAGGTAAGCCTCTCCAAAGTCTCCAAGAAACTGTTTCTTTCTTATTGTTTAATTATATTTCACAAGAAGATATATATATTATTGCTATTTCCGACATTTTTCCTAACTCTTCCGTTTGTGTGTATCGCAGGACGAGGCTGTCATGACGCAAAGGAGAAATGTTTGTTTCAAATCCTAAATTTTGTTTTATTTGACTCTTACATTTTGGGAGATAAAAGAAACTATTTTCTCTTACTTCTTTTTTATTTTTCTATTATTATTGAATTTACTTTTACAGCTGAAGCAGAAGGACGAGGTAACTAAGGAGCTCTATCTCTATGGGGTAATTTCTTCGACCTTCAACTTGATGACGCGTGTGCATATTCATTTATAAGTAATTAACAAGAAGAGAGAGAGAGAGAGAGAGAGAGAGAGAGAGAGAGAGATAAAAAAGAAACAAAAAGGGTAAATGGCCAATAACTAATTAATAATTCGGTACCAACTCTAATTAACTTGATATATAGATTAGGGTTTAGGATGGAGCTGAGTTTGGTGATAGTAAGATCGTTATCAATTGGGCTAGATGGCCTGAACCTCATTTCATGGTCCCCAGAAGATTATTTAGAGTTTGGTGATGAATTTTGTCTCATTCTTATGTAGGTGGTCCAATTCTTTTTTTTTTTTTCTACATTTTCTTATGCTAACTCTAATTAATATCTTTTTCTTCTGTAATCGATTAAAAGACATAACAAAGAGACAAAAACTAGTTTGTGGGTGAAGAGAAACTATATATATATTCTATAGATGAATGAAGTGAGATGTTTTAACAATTTGCTGTACAAGATCTCTTTCATGCTAAAGATAATATAAATGTTAATAACATCGTGCATACGATCGGAATCCTCAAGAATAAAGAGTTTCGTACCCATTTTGAAAAATAGAAATTACAAATTTTGCAAGTATTTTCTAGAGGCACTTTGTATATATATCTTAGGGAACTTTTTGAATTCTACTAATTTATCTAGAAATTGACATTTTAGTTGTTCAAGTTGCGAAATCAATGCAATTTACCAGTCAAAGAAGGGCATGTGTTAGGTTCTGTTTAAAACTATATTATGGAAAATTGCTAGGCTGCATAGCTAGGGAAGATAATGCATAAGAAAACTGGATAAAGCAAACCATCAAACAAGATTCACTTTCATATCTATCGGAAAACTGGTTCTTGTTTTATCACTAGAAGCCCAACACTTGCACAATTATGTGTGACTATTTTTTTTTTTACATTTTAGTCCAATATTAATGATAAAATTGGCTACGACATTATTGCTTTTTATTTGGAACTTCTCTTCCAAAATAAATTATATATAACCAAAGCTTTGAGAAAATGAAATTGACATTTTTTTTTTAATTAGAAAAGCCTAAGAAGTAGATAATTCTTGTTGCATGTTTATCCTTATTTCTTCCAAAGTCCAAGGATATTCTGAAAACATATTTCGAGGCTGCGAATAGAGTAAAGCAGATCCTTAAAAATAGGAGAAACTTATACATGACTTTCTAAAAAAAAACCTTATTTTACTCATTATCCCCAATAATCTAATAGATTTAAGAAATCCTGCTAATAAGGGCCGAAATGGACAGAAAAATTATCCCTCAAATGGGAATGTCTTTTCCAATTATAGAATAGATAGATAGATCGATAGAGGGCATCGACGTTAAATTAGAGTTATGATTTTTGTATTATTTATCGATATGAACACATTAGGTTCACATGTATATCAATCACAAAAACTTGAAATTCCACACCTTAATTTAGGTGCGTCCGGACACTAATTTAACATGGACTGAAGATCTTGATATTCTATTTGCGGGAACCTTTGGAAGGGAGTATATTAACGAGTAATTAATCACTGAAATTTACATGCAGTTGCATAGAAAATCTCGAAATAATGTCTTTGAGCACTCATATCTATATATTGATTTCATGGGAGGAAAGAGAGCATAGATACGCCGGTCCCTCATCCACAAAGCTAAATCTAGCTTCTTATTCAAGATGCAGATTTCCTTATGGCACAAACATCAGCGCCTGCATTACACCATATGACATTCTCATTCCATTTCCTTTTCCTTCTTTGTTGGGTTCACTTACAGCAACATACGGAGATGATGATGGCTGAAAATGGCAGAGGCGGGGATAATACATGCCGTCAAAGAGTCGATTCTTACGTGCCGTTCGCCTTCTGTGGTCAGCCGGTTCAGCCAAAATCGCAAGAAAGAATCTGAAACTTCTCCTGTGGTGGTGATTGACGACTCAACAGTCAAGTGGCCTTTGTTCGCTACTTTATGAAGTCTCTTATATATGCATGTTTCCAGGGTGATTTGTTAGCAGATGTCGAATGGTACGTAGATATTATATGTACAAGGTATAATTGAAGAGCCTTGGCTTGGCTTCGGACCAGCTTGTCTTTTGTTCTTTAGTTCATCTGAAACCCTAGCGATTCACTTTGAAGTCCAAGAAATTATGTGCATTTATTTTTTTTGTGCAGTTTATTTCATATCGTTCATCGGGTGTTTCTCTACGCGCATTTGGATCTGCACTCCAAAATCCAATTCCTCTTCTATTTTCTCCACCCCAAGATTGTGATGAATGTCCGTCTTACAGTGGGTCTCACTTTCAGTTGATTCCCACTAAACCCACTCGAAGACCGCTCTAGTTTCTCCCTTCGCCTTTCTCGTCGGCCATTGTGTCCAAGGGTCGTTGCATCCCTCGTCGCTGGCAAAAGATGTCGTTTCCAATTGCCACCACCGCTTCTTATGTTGCCTCTGTGTCCGTTAGCATTGTCCCCCACTTCGGCTCTAATCTAGGCTGGTTCTCTTGCGGCCATCGAGGTGGCAAAGCTCGACGCTGGGTACCCTTGGAGCTCCTCCGTGGCCATACTTGGGGCTATGATGGCAATAGAATCCCTTCGTTGAGGTGGTGTGGCACCTAGAAGTGGCTCGGAGGTGGTGGTGATGGTGTTAATTAGACCTCATCATGTGCCTAGCGATTGACATGCATGATGTGTTTGGGGGCAAGCAGTAGAAGCCCAATATATTCATTTGTGGAAATCACTTAGAGAGAGCTCAAGTTTGAATCTGTTAACATATCTAATTAGACTCACATTTACTTAAAAAATTAAATCAATGAATTTGGATCACTCTGTACCACACTAATTCTCCAATGTAAGACTATTCTAAGACAACGCATATATGTATCTCAATAATCCCCCCCTCATGTGTGAACTTAATGTGAAATTTACTCTCCCTTAATTTATGTGTACTTCCGTATCAACATGTCTCAATTCAAATCTCTATTTTGTTTCCTTGTGAGGGCTGTTGTAATAACAATACTCATATTCAGCCCTAGTCTCTTTCTCTAGACTAAATCATTATGGTTGTCATCAAGACTGCGTTGTTGCACCATATGCCCACCTTCACCCTATGCCTCTTTTGCTAGACCAAACCATAAAGGCTGCTAGAAAATGTAGGTCATGAGATTTATTCCTTAAAATATATTCACAAAACACTAATATACATGAGAGTGGACTATTAATCAATCATTGATTTTGATACCATTTGTTGAGAGCACAGTAGAAGGCTGATATCTTTAGTTGGGAAGATTACCATGAGAGATGAGTCCAAGTCCAGCCTCGTTAACATATACAGTTCGATCTACCTTAAAAAAAAAAAATCTTAAACTAATGAGTTATGAGCCAACTTAGATATATTAATTACTCCACATCACATTAATTCTCTAATGTGAGACTTGTGAATGTGACTTAAGATAACAACCCATGGGCTCAAATGATACTTTTGGGTATTGGACAATGCTATCTAGTTGTCAAATCTAACTTGGCTCTGTTTGACATGTGCAGCTCCTCCTAGCCCCAAAATTTTATACAACGCGTCTAGTGTGACTTTATGTGATAAAACCAATTTTCTTGTGTGCTTTAGTAATTTCAAAAACCCTAATGCGCTATGCTAAGTCAAAGAGTAAATGCTTGGAATAGTTCATTTTATACATGTAGTGTTAATGTGGACGTGTACTTTAGCAACCAATTTCCATATGATGTCTTTTTTATAGTGTTAAACTATCTAATATTGTTTGTCCACGAGACTTATGGAGGCCATAGATGCATGTAGTCTCCCTAAACTAAATAGTCTAAGTTATTAAATAGAATATTCTGCATGGTATCATAGCCACTATTTGTCTCGGATTCATTTTGCATATGAGCCTCCTCATATGCCAACTCCACGTGTCGTCCTCAATCGTATTTGCACATAAGAAGAGGTGTAAAAGTACCCAACATCGTATATCTCCATATCATATATTTTCTATACATGCATGCATCTCCCTAAACATCGGTCTCTTCACTGCCTTCATTAGGTGGAACAACTCTCGAGCCTCGTAACCACAGCACGGGTGGCCCTCCAACAACCCATGTGTTATCGCGATGAACCAGAAACCTGGATATCACTCGAAGCAGGATTGGATGTCCGAAAACCGGCGCAAGCGGCTCTGGATGCAGTCGGAGTTGAGGAAGGTGACGTCCGGATCAGCGAGGCAAAGAAGCTTGGCGAGCATAAGCATGGCGTTCATCTGGCATCGCACCGGGAATGGAAAGACAGAGTACATGCGAGCGGGAGGGTGTCGTTCTTCATTGTGCAAATTATGGTTGCAAGGATATATGTTGTTGTTCTTTACCTTAGGATGTTTCCAATCATGAATAGTTGCACTGATTTCACTTTAATAGCAAATCATTTTCTATTTATGTTGGTGATGTTTTGTAGTGAATTAGAAAAGAAAAAAAAAATTCAAGTATCAATGATATGATGGAACTGCAGAGAAATATGGAAAATAAACTCAACAACACATGACAACTCGGCCATGTTTAGAAGTATTAAAGACGGGTAAATGTGTCAAGTATGTACAAATTTAAGATTTTTGGTGACCCAAAAAATTAATTTGAGCTAAATGTTTACTAATTTATAATTTTTTATGATATTAACACTATGGATTTCTACGTGGACTTCCACGTTAACAAATTTAATAGTAAAATTTGATGAAAGAGTAAATTTGTTACAGGTATATTGGTGTTTTTGATAACAAAAAAATTAATTTTACATAAGTTTATCATTGAAATGGACTTAGACTTAGAACCAGGGAGGACGAAGTCAATTTTCTGTAGGTATGCCTTCCTATAGTAGGTGAACCTCTCATTCAACAGCTTTTTAACATAAAACCACCTTATTCTTTAGTTCAGAGTGTAGAAATACTTAGATAGAACTAGGATGGTAATATTTCTAATTATCCGAGTTGCATTTCTCAAAGAATCCTACCAAACCAGAGAAGAAGAGAAGTTTAGAAAGCAATAAAGAGTTTTTACATTCATTTTACTTCAAGAAACTCTGCCCAAAACATTACATCTTCCTTACCTTTTATAATAGGCAATAAGAGATCACACACAAACAAGTGATCAATCCAATAAAGAAATAACTTTGGATAGCCCAGAAAAGAAAAAGAAAAAGAAAAAGAAATTCATATTATTTAAAAAGAAAAAGAAAAAAAGAAAAAAAAGAAGATCTCTAGACCGGTCCGGCTCAGTTCAAACCCACCAGAGGAGGTCGCAACTCGGAATCAGATCGCGCTCCTTGCTTCTCTTGGGCGCATCGTCGTCTTCCTCTTCGTTCTGCAAATTCGAGGTACGAGGAGGCGAGCCGACCATGGCCGACGACGAAGGGCCGGCGCTCTACGAGATTCGCCGCCACGCATCGGGGCCTTGCGTTTCCAATTACCCTCCTCAGCAGGTCCCATTCGCTCATCCTCGCATCCCCCATTCCTCGCGAATTCTACGCCTTTCTTTTTCCGGGTTCCTGATCTTCTTCCTCTTGTTCTTCCTCGTTTGCTTCTGAATTTCTAGGTGAACGAGGCGCCGGGCGGGAGCTTGCTCTCCTTAATCTCGGGTACGTCTTCGTTTTCCGTCCGGAAGCCCGATTCGGTCGCTTTCGTTAGCTGTCGTGAGAGTGAGCGATGATGGTTGTGTGGCGAGATTTCTTTGATGCATTGCGATGCTTTTCGAGTTAATGGGTTGGCTCTGTTTGGGATTTTGCAAAGGGTTTAATGGGTGTTCCTGTTTTGACGTGTCCGTGAAGGCGTGAGCCGACTGAAACAGAGATGGAACGAGTACAGGGAGCCGAGGAAGCCGAAGAGGCTGATTTCGCTGTTCGTCTCGCCGAGTGGGGAGCACGTGGCGGTGGCCGTCGGGAACCGCATAACCATCCTGCGCAGGAAGGATGATTATCGGGAACCTTGCGGAATCTATATCAGTAAGATGCCTCTCATTGAAAAAGCATTTGTTGAGGGATTATGATGTTTAGGAGACATGCTTTGTCTTGTGTCAAAAGTTCTTGATTTGGAGGGCAGGTTATTCTGTCATTTGGAGCACAGATAGAAGGACCAATGCTTGTTACTGCAGCATTTTCCATGTCACATCCGCTAAATTCTGTCTCATCAAGAAGAGGGAACAAACCACATCTTATGAACTCAACATTATGAAGCAGGACATCCTCTAAGATTTGTTATTTCTTGATGAAACTGGTTTACTGTTGGCAGTAGATGATGTTTTTTCTGAGCTTGATTAGATTTTACTTGATAGGGCCAGTCTTTATGTTCCTAATAAATCTTTTCCGTGGCTATTTTAATGTGGTTTTGTTGCTCAAGCGCCTGATCAGCAAAATTATACAGTCTGTCTTCCTACTATACAGCCAATTTAACATGATTATTGAGTTGGTTTGAAGCTTGACCAGTACTTTAGCAATGTAATGAATGAAAAACCTTTTTCCCTAACTTCTGCTCCATGCATCAGATAGAAGCTTCTGTACCTTTACTGCTGGAGCCTGGTCAGATTATCATGATGTTCTTGGAGTTGCTGATGACTCTGAGACACTATACTTTATCAAATCAAACGGTGATGAGATAGGGAGAATTATGAGAAGAAACCTGAGAGTCCCTCTACCAATAATTAGCTTGATTGCGCCCGATGATCACGATATGCAGAAATCTTCCTTGTAAGTACTTCCTTGTTGTTCAACAGCTCTACTGAAGTTTGACATCACAGGTTTAACAGATAATTTTTCCAGGTGCGGCTTTACGGTTGTTACATGTGATGGTTCCCTTCAGCATATTGAGATTTGTCAAGATTCAACTGCCTCTGTTTCTTCCACACAATACTCAAATAATAGTTCAACACTAAAGGGGCAATTGCATGATATCATCTGTCTCGACTACCATCCTAAACTTTTTTTGCTCGCCGTGGTGGGTAGAGATGTTGGGGGCTTGTCTCTGTCCAAGGGTAACTCTGGTATAATTTCTACGACCATTATTTTTCTTCAATATCTACTAGTCATACTTGATATTTTTTTGCACATGTTATTCACACCTAAAATCCAAAAGAGAAGGCAAGAAGGAAAGACATGATTTATAAATCAGGATCAGCCATCTGTTCTGACAACTGCAAATGCTTTGCATTTCATGCCAATGATGGTGGTCTTAAACCCTGCAAACCTGACTCTTGTCTTGACTTTTTCACTAGAATGGTTGGTAGGTCTCAATAGAGGTATAGATCAGCACTTAAAAATATCTAAAATAATGTTTGGGTTCAAAGTATAGCTTTCTCCTTGCTTAATGAAGTTGTGGAGCTCTGAATCATGGAGCAGATTACCAGTCACTCCCAGACAGCTTGCTTTAGAGTGCAATCTGATCGTATCATGCGAAGTCTCTTTAGTAACTCAGAAACACTAAAATTGCAGGTAGCTATTTGCTCTCTTTCTGGCATAGGAATGCCACATCGGATCTGGAACATCTATACTCTACTGAGTTTAAGGGTGTCTATTCGTTACCAAAAGGTTACCAATATCACCAATCATATCCAAAGGTGTTGATTTCACCGCGAGGCACATTAGCTGCTGCTTTGGATGTGACAGGAGAGATGCACATTTTTAGGCGGGATACTCAAGGGCTTTCTTTGGTGAATAGCTCACTAGGCGGAAGAAGTGAAGTACAGGAACTCCTTAGTGGTATACTGGATTTTACTTGGTGGTCTGATCACATTCTTACTCTTGCAAAAAGGGGTGGAGCGACCACTATGATTGATGTGAAAAATGGTTTAAGAGTAAAGGATAGTGATCCTGCATATAGTATCTCAGTCTTACAAAGAGTGCAGGAGGTTGAAGGACATTTATTTCTTATAGAGATGACACCATCTGACAATTCAGCTATTAATAGGGAGAAAAATGGCTCATACATCGTAGAGCAGATTATGGAATGTAATTTTGATCAATTCGATCCATCTAGGCTCCAATGGAGCTTGATATCGTTTTCAGAGAAATCTATCCAGGAGATGTATAGAATCTTAATTTTCAATAAGAAGTATGAGGCTGCCATGGAGTTTGCACATCATCATGGGTTGGATAGGGATGAGGTTATGAAGTCACAGTGGTTGCACTCTGACCAAGGAAAGCATGCAATACAAAATTTCTTGATTATGATCACAGATCAAGACTTTGTACTCTCTCAATGTGTTGAGAAAGTTGGTTCAACAGAAGATGCTGCAAAGGCCTTGCTCGAGCATGGTCTGCGCCTCACTGACCAATATGTTTTCTCAAAGTCAGAGGATGGAAATCGTGCCATTTGGGATCGCCGTATGACCAGACTTCAGTTATTGCAATACATGGACAGGTTGGAGACATTTATGGGGATCAACATGGGCAGGTAACATGTTCTTTTAAAAGCCTAAAGTTGCTTTATGTAAGAAGTAGGGATAATGTAACCTATGACCTCCTTTTTCTCCCATGAAGTATTCTGTTTATTTTATGCTACAATATTAACAATTCAAGGGAAATGTGACTGTTAGAGCGACTTGAGCTTTCAAATGTTATGACGCCAGTGTGCATTGCATGGTCAAGAGTATTGTTACTGTCAAAAGTGGGAGCCCTATCTTATGGATATATATGTCTACCACTCCTTAGATCTTGGCTATTTTGGGAAGCAAGTGTGGAGTCCTTTTGTCTGAGCATGCTTTAGCTGGCACTTCCTCTGTATGTAAGAGCTGGAGTTAGGAATTTGAATGAGTATGTTTGATGTTGCATTTCATGCTGTGGTGCCAAATTTTTCTTATTCTAATGGTTCAAAAATTTCAATTTTCTCCCACCAGAAAAAATGTGAACATGAAGACATGTGTCCCTCACACTTCAGGGGCTCATGTGTTTGGCTTTTATCAGTGCCTAGCTAACACAGAGTAATCTATTTGGAAACAGTAACTCTAGTGTGGTTATTGTAGATAGATGATGGAGGCCTAGCCAGGAATTTCTACTTATCCTTTTAGCCCCCAGTGAAGGCATTATCTAGTTATTGTGTGTTTATGTTGGAAGATCCAGGATTTCTTTTGCTTGGTTGTCTATTCAAATGTTTTGAGTCATACAGCTCTGTTTCATGGGCTGTTATTTCTATTCCAGTTGTATTGATTGCTAGAATAAGAAAAAATTCTTTAGATTGTAGATGTGTCAGCTTTAATTGAGATCTTGTACCTATTTGCTCTTTACAAACCACAGTCACATGCATGTGGGCCTGTCTTCTGTATGAACCCTAGCACATGCATGATAGGGTACATTTTGCTGATCCCACTAAGTGGGAATTATCCAATATGTGGGATGCTCTCCTTCTTTCGTGTGGTTGTGATACAAACTTAGAAGTTCCCCATTCACTAAAAACTTTATTTTGTGACCGGAATTTTGTTTGGATGCCTGTATCTGGTGGCCACTATCATGTAGTTGTCATCTTTATAACACAATACTATTTAGACCATTTTTGTGATGGTTTCTACTGACTTCCAATGACATAGTCTTCCGCAGGTTTTCTGTGCAGGAGTATGTTAAATTCCGTGACATGCCTCTGAATGATGCAGCTGTTAAACTAGCTGAAAGTGGGAAAATTGGTGCCCTCAACCTATTGTTCAAGCGTCATCCTTATTCTTTAATTCCTTTCATGTTGGAAATTCTATCTGCAATTCCTGAAACTGTTCCAGTGCAGACATATAAGCAGCTTCTTCCAGGGAGTCAGCCTCCTGCTAATATTTTTTTGAGGGAAGAAGATTGGGTTGAATGTGAGAAGATGGTAAATTTCATTCAGAAATTGCCAATGGATGATGAGACTGCTGTCAAGTTTAAAACTGAACATATTGTCAAGCAATGCCTAGCATATGGTTGGCTGCCAGCTGATGAAATCTTAAGCTGGTATAAGAAGAGGGCTATAGATATTGATAGTTTCAGTGGGCAGCTTGACAGCTGCCTCTGCTTAGTTGATGTCGGTCGGAGCACAGGCATCAATGCATTGCAGCACTTTTATGAGGATATTTCATACTTGAATCAGCTCATTTACACAGATGATGGTGACTTGAATCTTAGTCTGAGTCTTGTTGCATGGGAGGACTTGTCTGATTATGAGAAGTTCAAAATGATGCTCAGAGGGGTCAAGATGGAAACTGTGATTGAGAGGTTACACAACAAAGCGATGCCCTTTATGCAAAATAGGTTACATGGAGCAGCTTTGTTTTCTGAAGATAAGGTTGAGTCATTTTTGGTTAGATGGCTAAGGGAGATAGCTTCGGAAAATAAGTTAGATCTTTGCTTGGTGGTCATTGATGAAGGATGCAGAGATTTTGGACATAATTGCTTTTTCAAGGATGAGGTTGAAGCTGTGGATAGCGCTCTGCAATGCATATATCGATGCTCTAGTACCGATCAGTGGAGTAACATGGCTACCATATTGTCAAAGCTTCCACAGTTGCAAGGTGAGTTTTTGTCTTTTCATATAGATGATTTGTGAGAAACAAAAGTTGATCATTCTAATGGCTAGGTGAGTTTTGTCTCCCGTAAAGGTATTTGTAACATTTCAATAAATGAATGTTACTAACTGGTAGATGAGCTAATGGAAAAAAAGAGAAGGGAGGGGGGGGGGGGGTGGTTGGGAGTGGCATATAATCTCCTTTTTGGTTCTTTGTGCTTGTTACCTTTTCGAGGGGAACAAGAAGGATGTGACTAACAGCTTTGGAAACCACTTGAGATGCAGTACAACATGTTGTAATGGGGCTTCTGTAGATTTAGACTCCCATGGAGTATGGTATCTAAAACTTAGAGGGATATGGTAGATCTAAACTGAATTATGATGTTGCAACGACATGAGTAAATTACGTAGAGCTAAATGTAGCCAATTCAATTTTAGAATAATAACTTTGTTCTGTTTGAGTAAATTAATCTATCAAACTGTGTATTTTGAATAATGCATGTAACATCACCTGTTGTACTTACAATTTTCTGTTTTTAGGATGATGTTTTCTGGATTTTGTTATTGGTTAGTGGAAACACAGAATAAGCAGATGTTATTATGATTGCTCAATTGGTTTCATTGGGGTTTGCAGTAGGCTAGTGGGATTATATTGCGGGCTTTTATGAGCTAGATACTTGAACTTGAATTTAGTGGCAAGCTTTGTTTTAACTGCAGAGGCGAGCTCACCCTGAGACTCGTTTAGAAAAGTTAGGAGTACATGTTCTTCATATCTTTGTGTTATCGGATGTTCTGAATAAATTTTTAACCAGCCTTTTTTCACTCAAACCAATTAGAGAGATTTTACATATTACATATATCTTAACTATTATTTTTCTTAGTTGGATATATAAGACAAGATGTACAGAGCAAACAAAGCTTCTCTGGAGGGTTTTATTGTTCGTTGTGATGGACCAACAAAATATATAAACCAGCAGGATTGATCTAATTGTTTATGGAATTTACTGTTGTTTGTGAAAGTATTGCGATCCTCCCTTTTATTCCATGTATTATTCTGATTTACCTTTGTTTTGACAAAAATTATATGAAGCATAGAATAAGATTAGATAGAATTTTTATTCATGGTAGTGGTGGATAACAAAAGTATCTCTCTGTATGTGAATTTGATGAATACTTATACTAATGACTTCATGTATTTGTAAAATATCTCTGGCCCTTTCGTACAAGGATCTTCAGGCATTTAGCTAGCGGATATCCCATAATTATCTAACACCCCCACCCCCCTTCCCTCCTCCTCCTCCTCTCATCCTTGCCATCTTCCCGGCGAAATGGATTCATGCACCATCCATCCTGTGCTTGGTTGATGGGATCAATCAAAGGCTGGAATATCTCATTTGATCTAGCTAGTTCCTTTGTGCTCAAAGCGCAAGCCAGATCTTGAAGCTTGGATGCATCAGCACTAGAACTTAAGATTAACAGAGCCCATGGGAAACACTTGTTTTATGAATGAAAATGGCTCATTAGGCCTTATGCCAGTGCTTTTGCTGTCAACTAGAATAGCCTAGAAGACATATAGAAAGATAAATGTGGACCTTAGGCCAGGGCTAACAAAGGTACTTCTAGCTGATGGTAAAATCTTGGTCTATGCCAATTGTTGGGATGTGTGATTGATGAGGTGAGTGGAGGTCTCTGCCCCTAAGGACCCACCATGAAGTAAAAAAAGCATCTGTCAAATTTTACTCAGTTGACTTTCATATTGTATAGCTTTAGGGTGGATGACTAGTATTCAAGGAATGTGGATTGATTTGGTGGTAAAGCGGCTCATTCTTATGCTATATTCTTGACATTGGACCAGGCTGTCGGTATATAGTACTCATGATGCATGAGTAGCTGAATTTGCTTGCAAAGGTACTATAACCTTCTAGCTGATGGTAAAATCTTGGTCTTTGCATATTGTTGGGACAGGCAATTGATTAGGTGAGCAGAGGCCTCAGCCCAGGGATCCACTGTGAAGTAAAGAAATTTTTTTTTTTTTTAAATTTTATTCAGTTGACTTACATATTGTATAGCTTTAGGGTTGACAACTAAAATTCAGTGCGGATTAATATTGGGGTAAAGCGGCCAAATTTTTATAGATTCTTGACATTGGACCCGGCTGTTGGTATATTGGATCGATGAATGTGCATTTTGAGTAGCCAATTGCTTGCAAAGGTACCATAACTTTCTAGCTGATGGTAAAATCTTGGTCTTAGCCTGTTGTTGGGATGTGTGACTGATGCAGAGTGGAGCCATTCACCCCAAGGACCCACTGTGAACTAAAGAAAATATTTGTCAAATTTTTCCATGCAGTAATGGTTCTCATATTGTAAAGCTTTTAGGGTCGATGACTAATATTCAGTGAATGCAGATTAAAATGGTGGTAAAATGACTCATTCTTATAACTATGTTCTTGACATCGGACTAGGCTGTTGGTATATCGTACTGATGAGTGTGCATTTTGAGTAGCCGGATTTGCTTGCTCTTACTAATGTAGGGTAGTAAGGTCATAGCAGGCCTTCTAATATCCATAATAAACTGATTTTAGGTTAATGAAATAGGTAATGCTGATCTTGAGGGAAGACTCAAGCTGGCAGAAGCCCACATAGAAGCGGGGAGAATATTGGCATTTTACCAGGTTGGTGTACCTCAGTCTTTACCAATGCATTAGCCTTATGGCTCTTAGGTTTTCATTGATCATTCTATTGTGCTGAGATTATCTGGAAAGTTCTTTGGAGGGTAACTTGCATGATTGGTTTATTCTAGTTGTGTTTAGACATTTGGGTTTACTCCATGCAGCATATACATCTTTCGTCCTTGAGTAATGAGCTCATTATGAAATTGTTGATGAACATCTCATGTTCATCAACAATTTTTACTGCCTGTATAGACAAATTTTAGGGCCATGTGTTTCTTCATCCCTAATTAGAGAAAAATTGCACCAACCAGTCTCCTAATTGGTGGTTACAAATATGGACTTCACTCATATTTACACTTGAGTGAGTTTGCATGTGGATAATATATATAACTTGTAACCCATCAATGAGAGGCATGGTCAGAGGAAAATATAGCCCTACTGTTAGTTAATGTTGTGGTTTTCTCATCAAAGAGGAAATCTTAGTAATGTGTGCATCATTCTAAAACTTTTAGGCCTATATGACCAAAATTGTTCATTTTCTCTATCTTATATGCAAGTCTAAATGAGTGTCCTTTTTCTTTTTAAGCATAAATTTTGTCATGATGATGGATAATCCTGACAAAATAAAACAGTTGAAGCCTCGGTAGCATATGATATGTTGATGTTATAGTTATTGTCATCAGGTTCCAAAGCCGATAAGCTTTTTTCTGGAGGCACATTCAGATGAAAAAGTTGTGAAGCAGATATTCCGCCTCATACTGTCCAAATTTGTTCGCCGCCAAGCTGGCCAGTCAGATAATGATTGGGCAAGTATGTGGCGTGATATGCAGTCATTGCGTGAGAAGGCATTTACTTTTCTTGATGCAGAGTATATGTTGATTGAATTTTGCAAAGGACTGCTGAAGGCTGGCAAGTTCTCTCTTGCTAGAAATTACTTGAAGGGTACAAGTACAGTTGCATTGGCACCAGAAAAAGCTGAGAACCTCGTCATTCAAGCAGCCAGAGAGTACTTTTTCTCTGCATCCACTCTTGCTTCCTCAGAAGTAAGCACGTAGTTCAATTATTTATGGAAAAGTCAATGAGGCTATTTTGGTTGACTTGTTATAATTTTTCAGTTACTGGTTAATTTTCGAGAAAAATGAAGGCAATTTTCAAACAACCTACTGTTTTTTTTTTCCTTGGTTAGCAACAAACATTGTACCTTAAGATGAATTTGGGAGGTTGGCATACATGCAACGGAGGAATTTGCTGTGCACTGTATGCCCTTGTGATGGTCTAACCTCCAGAAAAACTTGCCATTTCATTTATTCTGTATGATTATGTTTCCACTTTTCATCTGCATGTGATGAATTTCGCAACAAGACGAAGTCATGGATATGCATCCATGTCTATTATTTTATGTTCCTTCGGCAAACATATGCAAATGAGCCTCTTGTTTGCAAGTTTTTAGGACATCTTATACCTTAGTGAGGATTGATTCTCAATTACTTTTCTATTTTTGGACCCAATATTTAAGAGTGAAATGGAGAGCTCATGCCATGTAGATGTTCTAAGGCAATTTTTGCTACATGTCTATATTCTATCCCATCTAAATTATTATTTTGTGAAACTTTTCTTAGATCTGGAAGGCCAAGGAGTGTTTGAATCTGTTTCCTGGCAGCAGCGCAGTTAAAGCAGAGAATGATATAATCGATGCACTTACAACCAAGCTTCCAAGGTTTGGTGTGTCTCTTCTACCTTTGCAATTCAGGCAAATAAAAGATCCGATGGAGATTATTAAAATGGTGATAACAAGTCAGCCTGGAGCCTATCTGGATGTAGATGAAATAATTGAGGTTTCCAAGCTTCTTGGACTAAGGTCTAAGGATGACATATCAGCTGTTGAGGAAGCTATTGCTAGAGAAGCTGCAGTTGCTGGTGATCTGCAATTGGCATTTGATCTATGCCTTATTTTGGTTAAGAAAGGACATGGTCTCGTATGGGATCTATGTGCTGCTATAGCTAGAGGTCCTGGCCTTGAAAACATGGATGTTAATTCCCGAAAATTGCTGTTAGGTTTCGCTCTGAGCAACTGTGATGAGGAGTCAATTGGTGAGCTGCTCCATGCATGGAAAGACCTAGATATGCAAGGCCAGTGTGAAACCTTGATGACTTTGACAGGGACTGGTCCTAATTTTTCAGTTAAAAGTGCCCTGGTAAACTCAGACTCAGTAGAACAGACTGAAGAAGTTTCTAGTTCGACTGCTGGCGTAGTTCCTATCAATGGAAGTACAACAGATGATCAAGTAGGTCATCGTAGTACTACTGAAAATATAGTTCTTAGCATTGCTAGAGACTTGCCCCTTGAGACTGGGAGTATGTGGGACTCTCTTCTTCTGGAGAATGAGAGGGTATCATCTTTTGCTGCTTCAGAACTTCCCTGGTTGATTCAATTAAGTAGGACAGTGGGATCCACTAAAAAATTGAATTCTGGTTTAATTTTTGGAGAAAATTATGTAAATGTTAGAGCATATGCTGTGGTCACCATACTGTCATGGCTAGCAAAAAATGGTTTTGCTCCCAGAGATGATCTGATCGTCTCTCTTGCAAAGTCAGTCATAGAATCTCAGGCCACTGAGTGGGAAGATATCTTGGGATGCTCAGTCCTGTTGAACCTTGTGGATGCCTTTAATGGTGTAGAAGTTATTGAGGAAGAGCTGAGAAGAAGGCGGAATTACCAAGAAATATGTAGCATTATGAATGTGGGGATGAAATATGGTTTATTGCACAACTCTGGAGTGGAGTGTGAGGATTTCAATCGGAGGAGGGAGCTGCTACTGAGGTTTTTCAAGGAGAGGCACATGCCAGTTAGCTCAGGTAATCGACTTTATATCTTCATAAGATCAGTATGCAGAAAATATGTGTAGAATACTGTGTTCTCTTTCCCTGTTTCGCACACTAATGTTATCATTGACTTCTTTGCAGATGAAATGGAAAAATTTGGAAATGTACAGTCAACATTCTGGAGGGAATGGAAACTGAAATTGGAAGAAAGAAAGCATGTAGCCGATCATTCTAGAGTGCTGGAACAAATTATTCCTGGTGTTGATACTGCACGGTTTTTGTCTGGTGATACTGCCTACATTGAAAGTGTTGTTTTTAACTTGATTGAAAGTGTGAAAATGGAGAGGAAGCACATCTTGAAGGACTTGTTGAAATTAGCAAACACATATAGCTTGAATCGGTCTGAGGTAGTCAGAGCTCATTCATATTATTAGAGATGATGAAATGCATGTTTTTGTCAGTGACTGATATTTGTTTCTCGATTTTCTTTTCTTTTTTCCCCCACAGGTGCTTTTAAGGTTCCTTAGTTGTGTTCTTGTTTCTGACATATGGACCAATGAAGACATCACAGCTGAGATAGCTGGAGTTAGGGGAGAAATTGTTAGCTATGGTCAGAAAACTGTTGAAACTATTTCAATGATGGTCTATCCTGCTATTGATGGGCACAAAAAACACCGGCTTGCTTACCTATATAGTCTGATCTCAGACTGCTGCATGCAGTTGGACGAAAAGAAAGAGTCATTGCCACTGATCCACCCAGATCAAGCAATCATAGCTTCCTCTGGGTTGGCAAGGTTCTACAAGGTAATTGAGCAAGAATGCAGAAATGTTTCTTTTGTGAAAGATCTGAACTTCAAAAACATTGTCGGATTAGGTGGGTTGAATTTAGAGTGTTTCCGGGATGAAGTCTATCGGAATATAGATGAACATAGTGTGGAAGCCTTAGCTAACATGGTACGAGCTCTTGTCACTTTGTATGCTGGCATCCCACCTGAGGGACTTATATCATGGCAGGACGTCTACAGACATTACATCCTCATCTTGTTGAAGCCATTGGTGGGTAATGATAGAACTAATTTCACTGTCGAAATACCTGAAACATATCAGGGATTTATTGGTCAGGTTGAGCACAAATATGAGATGTGCAGAAAGTACATAAAGCTCTTGACAGATTCTGATATTTATGATATAATGAAGCAGTTCTTTATCATCCTTGTACCTAATATTGTAACTCCTGGAAGTTTACTGGATACGTCAGCTTCGCAAGAATGTCTAATCCTCCTCATGAACTTCTTTATCAGATTGACTGAAGATATAGAGGAAGTTTTATGCCTCATGAGATCAAGAGAGATTCTTAGGTTCAACCCAACATGTTTCATGAAGTGTCTTAAAAGTTTTACGAGGCTAGTGATTGAGGATAATGTTTCCCCAAGTCAGGGATGGGGTACTATCCTTGGTTGCATCAACTCTGATTTTATGGGGGGTGTTGCTGCCGAATCATCAATTTTTTGCCGAGCTATGATTTTTTCAGGTTGTGGGTTTGGAGTGATTTCAGAAGTATTTTCTGAAGCAGCATCGCAGTGCTCATCTAGTCTGGAAGCTGAGCAAGAAATGCAAGGTCTTCCTGCTTTATATTTAAGTATATTGGAACCAATTCTACAGGGCCTAGCTAGTGAAGTCCCCAAATATCAGAATTTGTGCAATTTGTTGTCGTCTTTGAGTAAGCTGGAAGGTGATATGGAGAACCAGAAAAGGGTCAGACGTGTGGTTTGGGAAAGAATGGCTAACTACTCAAATGATTTGCAGTTACCTGGCCGTGTTCGAGTCTATGCTCTTGAACTTATGCAGTCAATTGTTGGTAGACCTATTAGGAGCACCTTTACGGAGCAACAGTTAAACGTTCTACCATGGGAGGGATGGGATGAGTTGCATGATACAGGTGAAAGGAGAGTAACTAGCGCAAGTCGAGGGGTTTCTGATTATTCTGATTCTTCAAATAGGTTTACAAGCACTTTGGTTGCCCTTAGATCATCACAGATAATGGCATCCGTCTGCCCCAGCCTAGAGATAACTCCAGACGATCTCTTGGACATTGGCACAGCGGTTTCTTGCTTCTCAAAATTATGCGGAGCAGCTGATACAGGCTCCCATCTTAAAGCTCTGGTCACTGTTTTGGGAGAGTGGGAAGGGCTTTTTGTGGTTGGAAAAGATGACAAGAATTCCACAGAAGTGACTGATGCAGGAAATGACTGGGACAATGACGATTGGAATGAAGGCTGGGAAAGCTTTCAGGAAGTAGAGCCACTCAACACAGAAAGCAAAGGAAGTTCTTTCTCTCTCCATCCCTTGCACGATTGCTGGTCTGAGCTAATCCAAAGACATGTAGCTCTGTCCCTTTATGGGGACGTTCTACAATACTTGGATCTGTCTCTGTCAAAACCAAATGGCACGTTAGTCGACGAAGATAATGCTCGGAGCTTGTGTGAGATGGTGCTGGGAAGGGACTTTCTATGGGCTTTCAAGGTGATGATGTTGCTTCCTTATGGAGATTTGCAATTGAATTGTCTGAAAGCATTTGAAGAAAAACTGAAACAAGAAGGCATGACAGACGGAGTAGGCACGGATCTTGATGTCCTGATTCTTGTGCTCTATTCAGGGGTCATCTCTAAGATAATTTCCGGGTCCTTATATGACAATTCTTTCTCTTATATCTGCTATTTGGTTGGATACTTCTCTCGTCA
Organism: Eucalyptus decipiens; assembly: GCA_014182575.1. Taxonomy (NCBI): domain Eukaryota; kingdom Viridiplantae; phylum Streptophyta; class Magnoliopsida; order Myrtales; family Myrtaceae; genus Eucalyptus; species Eucalyptus decipiens. The sequence goes on from CM024612.1 coordinate 1,823,618, forward strand.
GTGCCAAGAAGCATGTTTGTTGAGGCTTGCACATAAAGAAACAAAGTCAAGTGAAGATGAGAGGCCATCCTTAATTGTTTTCGAAAGAATCCTCTTCCCTGTCTTTATATGTGAACTTGTAAAGGCAGATCAGAAGATGCTTGCAGGATTTATTATCACCAAATACATGCACACTAATGCATCTCTTAGTCTCATCAATATTGCAGAGGCTGGTCTTTGGAGATTTCTTGAAGGTCAGCTGAACGAACTGCGTCGCGAAGACCTTGATCTTGAGACAATGTTCCCTGGTCTAGTATTGAAACATGCTGTTTCAAGTTTGTTGGGTAGGTTGGTTGATCTGATCCCTTCTGCATTATCTTTGCTGTCTGCAAGATGATAGAAGACCATCTAGGTGGCCTTTTATGTTTAGGTTTGTTGTAGAGTTCGAGAGTGAAGTTCTTTCCACATGCCTCACCTCGACCCAAATTTTTGTACTTTTTCTTGACCCCTCAGTTAGTTTTCTCTGTTAAAAGAGGGGTTTCATAGAAAACAGATGCATGGGATATGCACAATGAAAATGATAAGATACTGTCCGACATGAAGTATGAGTGCACCTGCACGATTTCTCATCTTGGTCTAGCCAGTCTCTGATGAACGCGTGTTGAACGTCGGGTTAGTATCCAACCTCATTGCTCAAGGGTACTTGGATTTGGATCATTTCAGTTCTCCATGGGAGAGCTTCAATCTACCTTTTACTGGATACAGCTCTTAATATCCAACAAGATCAGCAATACAAACGCCACTGCAACGAGCTTGTTTTTGCTTTCTATCTTGTAGGGGCAAAATCACTCAGAATAGCCTGAGTTAAGCATCAAACCGTATCGAAGCTGGTACCTAGTTTAAACAGGGGGATAAAAAGCAGAAACCCCAAAAGATAAATGGTTAGTCTTATCTTGGTGTCCACTGGTCTAACTGCATCAATCCTTTCTAGAGGGGATAATCGTCAAGAGCCGCGTTTTTTACATTTTACCACGAGAGTTCGATCGCATGGTGAGACTAAGTCAACCTAGAATGGTTACAAGCTAATCGCATATAAAGGGTTCGGAACATGAATTTAGGGCTCGATGAATAACACAATTTCTCATATAAATAAGGTATTGCAATTCAGTGTCCTTTGCATTATGGATGAAGAAATCAAACGCTACATAAGAACGGACGAACGTAATTCAAGATAGTGCTAGAAACTTTAGCCAAAAAGTAGTACTTCTAGTACCTATGGGAATCAATATAAGAGTAATCTTTCATCGGGAGATACTTGTTTGGATCTAGGTCACCTGGATCGGGTTAATGACAGTCACTGATCTTATGATCTTACAGAGGACCCATTTGTGGGACTCAAATGATCAATGAACTAGTGGACCTAGATTTAGGTAAGGCTTCTCCTCACCAGGATAACAAGAAGTGGACATAAGCTTCATTTTACTGTAATTTTATAACTTAATTACACTTTTTGAGAGCTTTAAGTTTTGATTGCTCTTTCATGAGAAGATTTAGAAATTCAGGTGCATTTATCCAAATTTTTATGGTAAATAAGGCAAAGTTTTATATTTATTCTTGGATGTTCAAATTCTAGTAGTATATAAGTTTTCTTTAAAATTTGCTAATTCTCGAACTCATGTACCATAAAACAATCTCAACGGATATTATGGTACTTCTCTTTTCTTAAATCGAATTGAATGTCGTAAATTTGCTGAATGTGGTCCGATTGTTCGTATGACCCCATTAATCATGTGCCACCAGGGCTTTATAATTGTTCGGACATGACACTACAGTGAAAATTTGGTCCAAAAAGCTGTGGTTGACATTAATTGGCCAGGCACTCATCATCCAGGATTCTTGCTGGGCAAGCTTAATAACATCGAAGAGGACGTTGCTGCGATCACAATGAGTTAAAAGCCAAGCAAGCATAAAGAGATCGAGAAAGCAAAGGCAGAAACAAAGCTTCAACTCGCTGGATGTCCCTGTTAAGGATGGGATGGTGCCCTTGCAGGAAAGACTCTAGAACAACGCAGGGCTGAGCAGCAAAACTGACTCTTCCTTTAAGTCCACTTCAATTAACTGCTATTCATATGGGGACAAGCAATTGTCCTTGTGGCTGTAGTATAATATACTAGGTATACTAAAATAATTACGACTTGATCCATTCTACGTCTGTCAAACCCTCAAAAGGATATTCTCGTGACTATACAAGGTGGTGGACATATGATGAGGGTGGAGGGTGCTTAGTAATGAATTACTCAACAAGGTCTTACCTATTTGATGTCACATGCCCCATCACTTAAGCTAATGTTCTCATCAGTGCTGGCTTGTATTGTCAAGTAAAACTTCCCCTAGTCGTCCCATACATTCTTAAGCCTCCTTTTAGAAGGCTGCTACCCGAGCTTCTTTGCCCAATTGATCACTCGTTGCTGTCATTGGAGCTGACACGGGCACAATCCGTCCACAACATAAATCTACTAGAGGGCATCCTAAATAGTACCATCTTTAACATCTTGGCCCATTTCATGTAAGTCAAGGCTCAAATGGCACATAAAGTGATGACCATTTAGGATTGATGTTTACTTTTGAATCACTCGATTTGACGTAGGACTTTAAGACCAAAAAAAAGAAAAAAAAAAGAAAAAGGATTCTTAAAACGGTACACTAAATAGTGTGATGGACTACATGTAAACTTTTAGATAGGTAATTCATAGCTAATGCTAGACCAAAGACCGTCATTTTATTTCGTACACCAATTTTTCATAATACTATTGGCATACCTAGTATTGTGATTGTGTTTTCAATGTGACACCCCTCGAGAGTCATGACTCCTCAGTATTACTGAACCAATTAGTTATCAAGCCGGTGGCAAGACGATTAATTTATTCAAATTGACTTTCAATCTAGTTTTTGATCTAATGACGCTTGATTTTGCCTCCAATGTGAAGAGTCATATATTAGTATTTCTGAATCATCATTCAAAAAGAGACTGATTTCTTGATGATCCGATGTTGTGATGAACAAATACAAAACCTCCTTTAAAAGAATCTCTATTTCATTTAAAGACTCTACAAGTGTACAAGTCCTTCATGGCCTTCTTGGGTCTCCTCAATGGTAAGGTTGTGCTTGTGTGTTCCAATTGGAGAAGGTATGTCTTCGGGGTCTCTGCTACACTTGACCCATCTTCCATACTCATTACGCACGAGACCCTTGTTACCCGATTGGTACCAAGAGTGAGGAACTCTCAGCTCATCTACCAACATGTCACATGCCTTGTTAACTAAAGCCACATCCCTCTTGGCGTCTACCCTAAAATTGGACCTTGTGCTTAGAAACCCATCCACCAGATGGAGATAAGTCTCCACCATGTGAAACCCTAGGAAGTTCAAACCATGTTTCAAGTAAGGTGACGATTGGACATCCAGCTTCAGTTCAGCCCCAACATGAGTGTACACCCATTCCAATGCCCCAGTTATGTGCTCATCAAACCTCTCCAATCCTTCATTGAAGACAAGCCCCGGCATTTTTGGGACCACGTCTTGCTTCACTACTACTCTTAGGGTTTTGACCCCCTTTTGGTGTAGCTCATCTCTAAATGCACCATTCCCAACTCTTGGTGCACCAAAGGATATGACACTTATGGGGAGGTTTGGGATAGTGGATGAAGCTTCATGAGCATTGAGGAGAGCCAATGCACCTCCTAAGCTATGGCCGGTTATGGTGAGGCTCACTTCCTCTCCTCTGTCTCTATAGAGATTCACGAGCTTACGTATCTCACTCATCACTTGCTCCGACGCGCTCAACTTGTTGTACCTCGTTGACTTGCTCTTGGAAGTGTAGATGCTTAGGAACCCATGCTCTACCCTAGCATGATGATCATCTCCATGGCCAACTGGCTCTAACTTCCTTTGGAAGTCCTCGTACCACTCCGACGGAGCTACCGTGCCCCGCCATGCCACCAAGATGTCCCGGCGGCCGATCCGGCGTGTCTCCTCGTCATCGCTACATGCTATGTAGCCGATCCAATTGGAATCCTTGCTCCATGTGTCCGCCAGCCGGGACCTCTCCAGCCATCTTGGGATCTCCATGTGTGACATCGCATAAATGTACCCAGTGACTTTGTAACCGTTTTGTTTCAAGCCCAACTCGTCGAAGAGCTTATGCTTATTGTACCTGCAACTGCCACAGTACTCCGAGAAGGAATCGAAGTCAAATGCCTCGTAGGTTGCCTGCGCAAACTCCCCGTACTTGATTATCTCCCTCCGGAGCCAAGGGTGGAGGGGGTCGAGGAGGTTCTCCCAGTCCAACGAACCGTGGATTTCGCGCCACTTACTGGATATCACCTCCTTAGGAGACTTCGTCGGGGAAGAGTATTTCTCTTCGATATCGTGCGAAGTAACCCACTTGGAGAATTGGAGATCCGCAGTTTGTGGAGGCGCTTCGACATGAAGATGGAGAAGATTTGATACCGACACGGCGAGAGAAGTGGCTTGGCTCGATGAGCTCGTGCGTGGTGGATCGAGAACTGCCTCTTTTTGGGCGCGAGCGATGGATAGTGATCTCTTCTTGGTGGATCGAGTGATGGGAAGTGGGTTATAAAGCATGGATGAAGTTGCCATGCTTGGGGGATGATGACTGAGATTGGCGAGCAGATCGTTCAACTCGGCAATAGATTTCGTTTTTTCAGAGAGATTTTGAGTTGAAGAGAGATGGAGAGGGATGGAGAATAAAGATATATAGAAGCATGTTGGGGGTCGAAATGGTTCGAGTCTTGATTCAACGAACGCGAGTCTTCGTAGGGTTGTTGGTATTTTTTCAAAGCTTGTCGTGCCCGGTCAAGGTGACCAAAATCGAAGCTGGTCAAACAAGAAATGGCGATTTCCTAGGTCTGACCTTTTCAAGATGAAGATACCTTTGCTTTCTTCCTGCCATCCATTTTTGAAGATGGATTGTGGTCCCAAAATAAAATAATAAAATAAAAACAAAGAAATAAAAGGATTTGCGATATGTTAGTTCAAAGTGTGTGTTTAATTTGTGAATTGAGTTTGCGCACGTCGTTACATTAGGTATCTCACGTCAAATAACCAATGAGGTCACATGCTCCATTGCTTGATGTCCACGTTAATGCTGGCTTGTATTGTCAAGTGAAACTTCCCCTAGTTGTCCAATATGAGCACAGTCCATCCCCAAACACAAATTTAGCAGAGAGTATCTTACGCGGTATTATATCTAACAACTTGACCCATTTCACGTAAGCCAAACCTCAAAAGAAATATTCTAATGACAACATAAAGTGGTAATCATTTGGGATTGATGTTTACTTTTGAGTCACTCAACAAGGTTTCTTCGATCTTACGTTCAACTTTAAGACATTAAAAAAAATAAAAATGACTCTTAAATTGGTACACTAAATAATGTGACAGACTGTAAGAGGACATTTGAATAAGTGATTCATAACTAATGCTAGACCAAAGACTGTCACTTTATTTCGTTTACCAAATTTTCAGAATAGAGAGATGGAGATGGATGGAGATTGGAAATGTAGATGTACGTTGGAGGTTGAAATGGTCCGAGTCTTTACTCAACGTCCGCGAGTCTGCGTAGGGTTTTTAGTAATTATTCTAGAGCTTGTTGTGCCCGGTCAAGGTGACCAAAATTGAAGCTGTTCACACAAGAAACGGCAATTTCCCAGATCTTGACCGTTTCAATATGAAGATGCATGTGCTTTGTTTCTCGCTTGCGTCTTTTGAAAATGGAATAATAACTCAAATTGTCTCTAAACTTTAACTTACTATGTAATTTAATTCATGAAACTTTAATCTGTTCAATATGATCCCTAAATTTTAGCTAAACATGTAATATAGTCCTTAAGGTTTTTAATTTATTTAATGTGATCCTTGAAGTTTTGGTAAATGTCTAACTCAGTCCCTATACTAGGTGAAGATGTTCAATGATGTCCTTCCATTAATTTAAGTCCATGGACAATAATGAACATCTTCACATAAGTCAATGACTAAGTTGAACATTTGAACAAATTAAAAATTCAAGGACTATATTCCACATTGAGAAAAATTTAGGAATTGCATTGAACAAATTAAAAATCCAGAGACCATATTGCATATTGGGCAAAAATTCAAATATTATTTGCATCATTTTCCCTTTAAAAATGAATTGTGGCCCCAAAATAAAATAAAAAATAAAAACAAATAAATCATAGGACTTGTAATATTTTAGTTCAAATTATGTGTTTAATTTGTGAGGCGGGTATGCGTGTATCGTTAACATAAGGTGTTTCGCGTCAAATAATTGATGAGGAATCAATATCTTGTTAGCCCAAAACTTAATGGCTCGAACTTTTCTAAGGAAAATGAGCCCTAGACTGGCTAGTTTAATCAAATAATGGGTTTGAATTGCAAAACTGCATTTTATCTAGGATAATGTAAGGAAAATATGTATAATTTATGGTACACTTGTTTCTTGAAAAATAAATAATTTAGAAAATATTTACTTAAAAATTATCCATTGTATCCATTACAAAAATGAATCAACGAAATATATTTTTGTCGTCCATGAAAATATTTAGATATATATTATTATCGATAATGATTTTTTATTAATTAATTATCTCAAGTGACATAAACGATCATTTTTTTTTTCAGAAATTTTTTTTTGAGATTATTCATCTTTTACGAAAACACATGTAGCCCTTAAATTGCCGTCTCTTTTTTGGCTCGATAACTTGTGCCAAATTTGTTTGGCCTGTTGCATGAGTGATGATGAACTAGATAATAGTTTTTGCATGCAAACATAATATTTGCTTCTTTCTCTTAAAGAAAAGGAAAGGGACAAACAATAGTTTTTCTTGATAGGATTAAATTGAAGTGACGAGGGGCATTTGCGGTACTTCGGACGACGTCTGACTACCTAACCCATTTTTATTTTTTGGGTCAGAAACCTAACCCCCATGAATTGAATTGGCGTGGTGGGAACTTCGACCTTCTCCTTGTTGACTTTCAACGTGGTCTACCTCGCGTTCCCACGACCACTTGTTCACACACACACACACACACATATGCCCATTCATACTCGGTCTAAACCCTTTTTTTATGTTTGAAATTCAATTTCATAGAAATTATGGGACTGCGGAAATAATATCTCAATCTTTCACATACACATATCTTGACATCATGTGTGTTATATATCGTATTTCATAAATAAGTAGGCACATTTTGCGATTGTAATGTTACTTGCGAAAATCTTTTTTTCACTTACAGTGCGCCTCATGAAATTATTTCTTATTATTTTCATCCAAATATTTGTATCACATCTTGCTATTATATGCCTTTTTTTTTTCTCTATACACAATGGACAAGACAAAGTTGGGGAAAACCATGTATATGCGTTGGTCCAGCTCACTATATATTGAACAAAAAATAATAATAATAATAATAATAATAATAATAATAATAATAATAATAATAATAATAATAATAATAATAATAATAATTATTATTATTATTATTATTATTATTACTATTATTACTATTATTATTATTATTATAATTATTATTATTATTATTATTATTATTATTATTATTATTATTATTATTATTTGTGATAAATAAGAATTGTGCAACCCAGTCAACTTTTCGGGTTGGCTAATTATGTATATAAGGTTTTGACCCAAAAAAAAAAAAAAAATGTATATAAGGCCAAGCCCTTAATGGATATAAAAGAAAATTCATCATAGCTACCGATGTGATCCCCACCACATAGCTTGAAGAACACAATCTAAGCAATAAAACAGTGCCACAAAAATAATGCATGCCCCAAATCGAACGACATGGATCAACTCAGTTGGTTAATTCATATGGTCCTCATGAGCAAAGCTGACGATTTGTATTCACATGTAGGGATGTGCATGCAAGGCAAAGAATCTGTATCCCGCAGGGCACCGCCGCGAATCTATGCAGGCTTGCTAGAAGGACTTTAGAGGAGGAATTTCCATTCTAACCTCGAGAAAAAAAGAGGAAGAAGGTAGGTTTGAGAGATACTTCTTTGGAAGAATTCTTTATTGGAAAGCGCAGGATGGTTACGCCAGGACTTGATGCGACCCTAACAGAAATCAGCACGTCGCTCGTGGAAGCAGGATTTTCAGGCGCGATCGAAATCGATAGAGGAGATCCACGCCTGATCGGTCAACTTCCAATCCATCGGCAAAAACGTGCATGGAGCTGCTTAGGAAATGATCCAAGGTATGCTATGGCAATTATTTAGTAGCGCGAGGATGGATCGGAATCATGGACGACATATGCTACTTCCTTGTCAATATTGGGATATCCATCCTGTCGAAGTACAGTGCCTTGTAGAACCAAATAAAACTAAAAGAAAATAAAAGCAGAAAAACTGTCAATAAAGCCACTAATTTGAGTGCTTTAAGGCTGTCCCAGAGCATGTAATTGGTAATGGGCAAAGCTATAGTTTTGAGTTAATACCACAAAAAACTTTAAATTGATACATCCATGACAAATTTACCTAAAATTAATTTTTTAACCTCCAAAAACCTCAAACTAGTATACATATAACAAATTTACTCAAAATTAATTTTTGGACCACCAAAAACTCTAATTGACGCCCTCCATTAGTTTCTGTTGGATTGAATTAATGCGGCAAAAAATCATAAATTGATACATCTATGACAAATGGATGGTAAAATTCCAAATCAGCACATTTATCAACTATCTCGTGTTATCAAGTTCAGCAAATTGATGGTAAATTTAATGAAAATTAACATAGCTAAATTTGTTATAGGTGTACCAATATTGAGCTTTTCGTGATTTCAACCATATAGTTTATCAATCTAAAGGGTTTTGTATTTTTCCAAAAGTTTTTGTCCGAAGTCTAACCAAGCGCACCCAAGAAGATGCTGAAGAGAAGGCAAGGGAAAGACTAGGGGATCTACTCACAAAGTTCTGGGATAGAGGATAGAGTTTAGATTTCAAGCCCGATGTTTCTGAAGCCTGAAAAAGGATTGCTGGAGCCCAATGCCAGCCTCTTGAACAAAGGAAGGCCCCAAGAAAGTCTAGCCAAACCTGAAGAGGAAGCCCTAGGCCTAACATTCTGATGAAGTGACCGACACACTCCCAGGACCTCAGCATGATACATGAAGAACTCTTTTTTCTAGAAAAAGCAGGCATGAGTTGATTTTATGATAAAATGTACCGTTCGCCTTGGTGAAATTAGATACTTTTAGCGGTAGGGCTTGCTGATTTATTTGGCATTTCAGTTCAAACTGGTGAACGCATTATGGACACTAGCTCTTGTACCAAGAGCTAGCACCCAAAGTATTAGACTCAATTGAAAATAGAGGATAGCTTATTCTTCTTCTTTTTTTTTGGAGGGCACGAAAAACCCCCAACTAATACATTAGTGACATATTTACCTCAAATTAATTATTTGACTATCAAAAACTTCAAACTAATACCCGAGTGATATATTTATCCCTTATTAGCTTCCATCAAATATTACCGTTAAATTGATGATGGTTAATACTACAAAAAATCCCAAATTATCTGTCGCGACCAATTTTTTCGGGGTGTGAACCATCTAGGGTTTTGGCTAATGGATTGTTAAGCCTAAACTTAACTCGGGCTTTCCCAAGCCCATACCAATTCGCGACTTTTGGTTCAAGTTCTTAACATGCAAATGATTTTCAATCAGGAGTCGCCACTAATCTATTTTTTGGTGGGTCGATTAGAAACCCAAATAAAGTAACGGGAGATTTACTTTATTTCTACGAACCAGAGATTTGTGAGTTCGGGAACTTGGTTACGTTAGATTTCTCTAACGCCCTTTCGGTACCTTTATCTTTTATTTTGAAAAAATTGTTTGGCCAGTAGCTTGGATTAATTTTAAATCTAATTCTCTAACATGTGAAGCGATCATGCGGGTGCGCAAACCATCAATTTAACACCCAAGTAAAGCAGTAAATAAATTGCAGGACTTACCTCGTAGCAACGAAAGCATTTGCGTTGTTAGTTTAGAATTCACATCAGTAGTCCTAAATATGATTTCTAATTAACACGCAATTTCCTTTTTCTTCACTTATTCAATGAAAATCATATAATATGCAATGCATGCCACTAATTTAATATGAAATGATATGATATGGCAACATGACTTAGCTATATGACCTAAGCAATATGACATAAATAAGCATGTAGTCTATCCTAAGCATGGGATGATTTATTCTAAATAATTTTTTTGTATTTTCTATGAGATTCAAAATTAAAGAAATGCAACACTTAAATATGCAATCTAAATTAATCTAATGACCTAATTCTAATGACGGGCAATTTCTAATTAAATGAACCTAACAAAAATCGCTAAATGGCGTGCATTGTATGAAACTAATTCTATATGACGTGCACATGATTTTTATTTTCCTAATAAGCATGCAATCTATTTAGGAGAAATTATATAAACCTATAATATGCAATCTTAACATGCAATGATGTGCAAAGAATGCCATAATTCTACATGACATATGCATGATATTTTATTTTATTTTTATAAAATTTGAAATTTAAAATTGCCACATAACTAAACATGCAACTAACATCCTAAATGAATGCATTTTTTTGGATTTTTCATTTTTTCAAAAATTCGAAATAAAGAAATTTCCTATTTTAATCATGCAAGATAACCCTAAAACGAGGAATATTCTAAAACGAACCTAATCTAACTTATTTTTTATTTATTTTTTCCTTTCTTTTACGGGAGCGATCAAAAGAAGACATCAAGAACATCACGGCAACAAATTAGGCAATATATCATCCACGTCCATTTTGGAAATAAATTGACGAATCGTATCTCGCGCATGAGATCGGATTGGCCAATTTCAAATAAAATCGCGAATCGTATCTCGAGCGTGAAATCGGATTGGCGATTTTTCCGTGCGATTGCGAGTCCTATTTCGAGCGTGAAATCATCGTCAATCATATGCACGTTGCGAAATTAGGAAGATTTCCTAATTTAGAAGGCTACTCAAGATTTCACATATCTTAGCATACCGGAAATTTCCATCATGGGCATCAACGAATTTATCAAATAAGGAAACGGAATTTTGGAAAATCAAAATAGATAAGATTTTTACCTAATTCGAATATTGGCTTCCGAATTTCAATCCTCAAACGGCTACTCACGACCCGCGACCAAGGTTGGCCAGCGGTGTACTCCCGGTCAAGAGACCCGAAGTCTGTTCTCTATTCTTCCACTAAAGAATGTCTCCACACGTCTAAATTCTTCATGAGCTCCTGGCCTAAAATTAATCTTCCTCTTGCATGAAGTGAAACCATAAAACCCACAAGTTGTAAGTACGAGACAAAACTCAACAGAAGACAAATTCACCGCTTGCACTTATTTGACCAAATTGTGATCCCTTTCCATCTGCGGCAACTTTATCCTCTTTTCGGAACACGTGAGACGCCACGGTTTTGTTGCTGGACGTAGACAAGGGCACCGGTAAACCTGCAAAAACAGAGAGTAGTAATCTTCGGGGCTTGGCTCAACAATTCGTGGTGCTGCTGGGATGCTTGGGATCAGCCGGAGATGTTACGGTGGTGCGGCAATTTCTAGCGTCGGGTCGCAGCAGCGGTGGTGCGTGGTAGTGTTCGGCTAGATGCGGGGACGGGTAGCCATGGGTGGAGGACAGCAGCTACGAAGTCAACGGTGGGGCTGCAGTAACGTCATCGATGAAGGAGCTGCGGTGACGTCGAGGGATGCTCGAAGAAGACAACCTCCTCTCTCCTTCTGCTGACTTATTGACCGGTGGACCCATACTACTTTTTTCCACTCTCGTCTCCTCTGTATAATGGTTCTCCTCCAATGGTGGCCGTGTGTGGTGGGGGAACTAGCAAAACAGAAACTTGATAGACAACGCAACAAAAACTCGCAAACCGTGGCACTGGATCAGTGTTCTTCTTTGAAAATTCAGCAAAAACCCATGCAACACAAGGAGGACCTGCCGAGAACAAAACAATGGAATGTACAGCAAGAGTTACTTCTTGTTGAGATCAAGAGCAAATATTTAGATTGACGCGAGTGCTTGCTCGGCGTCAGAGATAACTTGGACGGCCACAAGCAAGTGTAGGAGTCCCAAGAACTTGTTCCTTCCTGTATGATTGGAAATGGGCTTGCGGCTGCAGTGGCAAGACTGCAAGATCATTGCTACGATGGCACCGGGGAAGCTGCTCGTGACTTGAGGCAAAGATCGACGTCTCGAGGATCACCGAGAATGGTCTTCTTCTCTATTCGTGGATGTTGGGTTGCTTGCCCCAACTGAAGTCTCCACTTTTCACGTTCCTTGCGGTTGTCTTTTATCTCTTGGAATTTTCTAATGGACTCACGGCTGTGGCTTCCTTTGACTCTTGGATTCGCGGCCTTCAATCATCAACTTGGATAAGTCGGCTTCTCGGTGATGGAGGAAATCATGCACAATAATCGGTGGCTAAACCGCAGTTACAGTAGATTGGAGATGACGCCGGTGCTGGACTGGAATGCGCCGGATTATTGGTTTCTTTATTGGGCTGAGAAATCGAGCTATGATTTGGGAGGTGTGGGCGTGCTTCATGTTCCCCCTAGCACCATCCCTCTCGCCACGCCGCAGGTTTGTCTCGATTGAAGCCCTTTACGATTCCTCCCTATTCTCTCTCGTGTGACTCTATCAATGGCCGTGTATTCTATTGTGCGTGGCCCCCCCTCAATGTGGCCATATGTATCAATATGTGTGGCCTCCCCAACTTTGTCCGTACGCGGTCCCTTTTATAAGCCAAAAAATTGGATCTTCGTGGTATATTTTACTTTCTAATTTTATGGCGCAAAATACCATCAATATATCGTCGCACCCCGCGCAATATTACTTTTGTATTTATCAAATATCCCATCCAAAATTTTTCTTTTTGCTTGAAATTACATCCTTTGGTGTATGTTGCCTAAATGTGTGAAGAATCTAAACGGAATATGTGAAAAATTTTGCATTTGCCGTCGGTCCAATAAAATAAACAAAAATGTTCCTAAACTATATGCCATGTGATTTTATTTTCTCAGGAATAAAATTAACCCCTAATTATTCAAATGTCTAAATGGGTTGTCAAAATTTAGGTGTTAACACTATCCTTAATTAATTTTTTTGTCATCAAAACTCCAAACTAGTTCACGTGTGACACATATACTCTTAGTTAGGTTCCATCAAATTTTAAAATTAAATTATGATCTCCATCGGTTAATTTATGGTCTCGCCCGCATAATCAAGTACCTCAAAGCAAGTTTATGCTAAATGTTTGGGTAAAATTATGTCATTGCGCCTTATTCGAGGACCATAATTTTACATGTGACCATATTTTAATGTTTTGGGGCACCTGTATATTTTTGCAAAATTATGTCGCCACGCAATGTTCGAAGACCATAGTTTGGGCTTCAAAGTAGAGCATATGAATTGTGCTTGGCACATTTATGCTAACTGTTTGTCAAATTCTAAAAGCAAATGAACGTATCAATGATGAGAAATGATATCATCTCATAGAGATTGATGATTAATAAACCAATTAAATATTAAAAATGGACTAATTCTAAAACTTATCTGACACATCAAAATAAGATTGAGAATAAATTAAAATTGACAATTTTAGAAGTAAAATTTTGGAACCAAATACAGTTAATTAATCAAATAAATACGTTAAAGCATATGATTTTACCATAACAACTAGATATAAAATTTAGATTATTACACAAACACAAATGATATCTATGGGCAATCGCTTTCTAGTCTGGGGAGAATCGATTCCCAAATTAGGAATCGATGAGCAGTTTGGTCCGATCCACTAGAATCAGTCACTTTTTTCCCCACTAATTTTTTTTTATTTTTATTTTTTATGCCAAGGATCCGGCCTAGCTTACCTTACGAGAGCACATCACTGACTATATCTCGGGGGAGATTAGCTTAGAGACCCACTGCCAAGGCCCCCCACTTAAATCACGGAATTGCTCTGGGAGTCGTGAATGACTCAGGGAATCGAACTCCTGACCTGGCCGTCAGGGGGCCACGCCTCAACCAAAGCAACCATGTGTGGGTGAGACTTTTTTCCCCATTAATTGATGCCTTCTATTATTGTGATAGCCTAAATTTTCAAATTTCGTTTTCAATTAAATAAATCGAGCCTTTCGTCGACGCGTCAATAGTGTTATTCTATGAGCTGATCACTCACGAGATAACTAAACTATCTAGGGTAACAATTAAGAAATATAAATGCAATTGGACTTGAGAATTCAACTAGGAGTCGACTGCTCAACCGTGTTGGTCTGCAAGGGTCATTACGGCACCGTCAGAGATCGATCAGAGATCAAAGATAGATCAATTCGACTGAGATATGTGATCAAATTGTGGGTGATTCCACTTGATTGCAAAATTCTCATCGGTCGGCACTAAATTGATTTTTTGTCGTTTTGGTACTCGGTGCCCGTAATTGAAACCTCGAGATTTTCACGATAATCGAGAGTCGCCAATATGTCGAAAATGTACATTGTGACTCAAGATAATTTGATCACGGGTCAATTGCACTAAAAATTCCTAAAAACTACTTGGTAGGCCAGGTCACGCTAAAAGCGCGCCGGAGGGAAATTAACCGTGAATTTGAACCCGATTTCAAAAATTGAAAGTTTTGTGGTGTCACGAGCTATTTCAAGAACGTCGACTCATTCTTCGAAGATTTTTCAGAGATTCCGGGATTTTTACGGAAAATCGATACGTATGTTTTGCAAAATTAGCGGAGATTCAGATGGGCTAAATTGATAGAAATTGGGACTTCTAAACTCAACCTATGAGTGTCGGGGATTTATAGAAAATTGTTCGGGATTTTTCTTTACCAAAATTGGACCTCAATTTGAGAAATTGAGTGAGGAAATTGAAGACAAAAAATGGAAATTCGGCGCATTGGTTGGGGGTGCATTATTTGCATCAAAGTGGAGTTATTTTGGACTTATATTTGTTAGAAAGTATTATGGGAGACAAAGCATTAAATTAGATGGATTAGTCTTTCACTATTCTCTCTCTCTCTCCCCCAAAACTTCCATCGCACGTTCCCTTCCGTCTTCTCTTCTTCGAACCGACTCCCTTCTATGCTGTTTTGCTTTCATCCCCTCAATCTCTCTCTTTCTTTGCAATCCACCGAACCAGCTATCTCACTTTCCTTTCATTTGCTTCTCTTTCCTCTCTTTCATTTTATTTCAAGGATCCCACGTTCTTCTCCCTCTTGCTGTCTCTCCACTGAATTCCATCGTGCGCCCTCAGCCAGCCCACATCTTCTTTGGTCAACAGATGAGGCCTTGTTGAAGTCCTGCTGACCTCAGCTTGCGACCATCGAAGCTCACGCCTCTGCCCCTTTCACGCTGGCCGCTTCACGCTCGTCTGCTCCTTCGTCTGCCAATAGCTGCTTCTCCAGTCAATGTTCAAATTCTAGCCTACCCAGCGAAGTGGTATTTTGACCGACGCAACCCCACCGTTTCACTTAGCCACCGATTCAGCGCCGCCTGCCCCCATCTTCTCTCCATCGCTCGACGCCAGCAAGCTGCTCCCATCGTCCGTGCCTTCAGGCTTCATCCCATCTTCACGCAATTTCAGTCAGGCCAGCCGTGGGCTTTCAGCTTCAGCAGCCCAGCGAGTTTCATCGAGCCCACAGTCCACCAAAGTGTTCAGTCGCAGCTGCGGGATTTGCTGGATCGTTTCAGCCCAGCGAGATTTCAAATCAGTAGCCCAGCTCAGCCCATTAAATAAGTCCAACAGCCCAAGTTTTGGCCCAGCAGCAAGCCCACGCCTTTTAGAAGCCCAGCAGAATCAGAAGCCCGCAATTTTTTAGGCCCGCAAAGCAGCCCAAGCCTAGATCAAGCCCAGTCCAAGTCATTAACAAATCTCAATTTGGGGGGCTGAGATTTGTTAGGCCCGTTTTAGGCCCGGCCTGAGTGCCGTCGATGCCGCTGAAAATTCAGATTTCGGCCGCCGTCGCGTCGTCGTCGCGGTGAACCGGTTTCCATAATAAACCGGTGAGTTTATACTCTAAACTCTATAGGCTAATGACGTTTAAGGGGTGTTTAGATTTATTTTATTAGGAATTAGGTGATTAGTTAGATTAAATTAGAAATGTAATTATTTAATTGAGCATGTTAGGTGGTTAGCATGGTTTAGCTAAAGCCTAAATAAATTGTACTGTTTATCTAGAAGGGTTCGGGAATTTTCCGGGTCCGTAATTATTTAATTGTCTTGGGTTGTTAAGCTGGACGTTATCCCTATTTAGGATACCCCTGGACAACAGGAAGCCGGTCACAGTAGATTCTGGACCCTATGCTCCTTTGGGAAAGCCATCTGATAAAGAGACATGCCGTGCTCAATGAGATGAGACAATGCTTGGCAATGCTAGAAGATCGCCGAACAGAGAGTAGGCCGTGCTATATGCCGAGATTAAAACTAGGAACGCATAATTAATTGAGTGTGGTGTTCCAATTGTTGGAGCTTATTTGTTGCTTATGTTTTCATGTTGTCTGAATTATAAATTGTACTGACTTGCAGGGTGGATCTGAGACGAGGTAAGTTTCATTGATTGTGTGATTGTGTGATTAGGACGCTTCTGGGCGTATTTCCCTCCTAATTGGGGTTTAGAGCTTAGACTCGTTGAGATTATATCTTACCCCGTTGTGGGACATCATTTTTAGGGTCTTCGAGTGGAGAACCTAAAGCTGAGAGGAGATGATCGGAAGCGTGGGTCAGTTAGGACCGCTTCTTTTTGGAAGGCCAGTCTTTTGGCCATAGACTTTTGTACATGACTCAGTGTATATATAGAAGCATGTTTGTTTGTGAATCTATTGTCCTGCTTTTATATCCCGAGATGATTATTGTCAGGGAATTTATAATTCGCTTCTGCATGTGCAATAAAACAAAAAGGGTCGGCGACTAGTCCTGGGAAGTTGCAAAATTTTATCGACCAGAGAAAGATGAGCATACGATTGGGGTTCGGGCGTGACAATTATGAAGAAATTAAATTAAAATAAAATAAAAAGCTAGTCACTTTTATTTTTTAGAAGAAATTAAAAATATATATATGTAGTCAATCCGGTTCGGTTTCCCCTTGGAGCCGAGAATTGAACCATCCGAACACCGGTTCTACTTTTAGGAATTGAGAACTAGACCTAATTGATCAGTTCGATTTGGTCTGGTCCCATCCAAATTATTCCCGATTCGGGTGGTCCATTTTGCGCAGCTCTAACAATATCAAACTTATAATAGCGGAATTTCTTAATCTATTTACTATCATATTTCTAGGTATAACAAACTTACTTTGTATATCAATCCACCATATCTCTATGTGAATTTAAATAAACACAACATGGTATACCTCAATCCACATTTAATTCATGATTATATATCATAAGGAGTAATCGCATATTATTGCTTTTCAGTGTTAGACATGCATATCAAATCATTCAAATAGTGGTCAGTCACATAAAAGCATTAAGCACAATAATATATTACTCACGTGAATGAATTTGCAAAACTTAAAAAGCATGAAATTCATATCATCATAGTCAAGTTACATCTAACCCCAACAAAAGAAAATTAGAGCATAATAGAAGAAGAAACAAAAATATAAATTAAACCCAACATCCTGAATCAAAAAATAAGAATTTTATCATCACTTTTTTGTTTTCTCTTTAAATTACTTGAAAAACTCTCAGATGAATGAAAAAAAAATGATCTAAACATAAAAACCTAGCAGTACTCTCCAAGCTCCCAATGTTATCATATTTATAAGATACATACAAGACTTTTAGCACAAGGCAATGGCTTAATTTTTGCATAAAATTTAAAAAATAAATCACAAAATTCCCGATTCCTTCCTACGCTTCTGTAGGTGGGGTCTTCCTTTCTTTCTTTGTGCCATTTTTTCCTCTATTTTTTTCAATGTCTCATTTTGCTACATAAACAATGAAATTTTGATTAAATAGAAGGAAATCCAGATACTTTCTTTAAAATATTGCATTATTTGTTACCTAAAATAGATAAAATAACTCTATTTTTATAGAGTTATCACTAATTGAAAAAACTATACCCAGGAAAAACCTTTTGGAATTGCTTTTGGAGAGCAACATATTCAAAAAATTGCCACAAGTAAATTGGTGTAGGATTTTTACCTCAAACTATACAAGCACCTCAAATAATCATACGGAGAAATTATGGTCTCCATTAGCGTCTATCAAATTTTATCTAGATTTGTCAAGAAAAGTTGTCACCTCAAATGCTCGGTACCCTCTTTTGAATGGGGTTTGGGATTCTAACAATTTCAACGTAACACCTCTGAAAGAGACATTGCTTATGCCCACCTTGAAAAGGAAGTATCGACACAAGGTCAAGTAAAAATTGCAAGCGCTTAACCCAAAATATACAAGTGCTTATGGTCCCCGAATAACGTTTAGTGACATAATTTTTGTGCAATGACATAATTTTACCCAAACATTTAACATAAACTTGCTTTAAGGCACTTCATTATATGAGTGAGACCATAAATTTCCTATGACAATTTGATAGAAGCTAACAGAGACCATAATTTAACAGTAAAATTTGACGAAAACTAATGGAGGATACATGTGTAACGTGAGTACTGGTTTGAGGTTTTTGGTAACTCAAAAATTAGTTTTTGGTGTTGTAAATATACCGGTTTGAAGCAAATTTGTCATAGGTGTACCGATTTGAGATTTTTTGTAGTATTAGCTTGTTATTTGATCCATGTGGACTTGTCACGTGAGATTTGTTGAGAAAACTCCTACCAAGTTTTGAAGTTGACAAAATTTTCTTGTTCTTGTTCTTGTTCTTATTCTTATTCTTAAGAATAGTAGACTTCTGAAATCATATCGCAAACTCTTATCAAAGTCTATTTATTCCAGAAGTCTTTTTCATTCTAACACAATCTAGACTGAAACTATGTCCAAAATGAAGATATAATCAAACTCAGATTTATTGATCTTATGACAAGGATTCGATACGAACATAATAGAGATTTATTCTTTAATATATGGCTTTCTAGCGAAAAATCTCACTTGCCTTTTATAAATACATTGATGAAATCAATCTTGAAAACAAGTTCCTTTTTAAGAAGCACTTACTTATGGAAACATAAATTCTGATTGTATAGGCAACCAAAATCAACGGATTTTCATCTCAATTTTCAAACAGCTACAAGATTTCCTTAATCGATTCTGTCTAACAGGTTGATTGGAAGAAATTCCTCTAAAGAATGCCAATAGCTAATAAGGCGTGGGGAAGTATTTAAGGAGGTCATTTAGTCTATTTGAAAAGAGTGTGAAAATTGAATTTCCAAAGTCTAAAGCCTTTCCAACCACTTGTTCTTCAATGACAACTCTTACAAATTGTATTCAAGAGAGAAAATCACAAAAAAAGGGACTTAGTATGGGAAAAAGAAATTTTCCCTAAGTGTTTGCACTCGAAATATTATACTTCTTTGTTGATACTTTAGTGAATTTCAGCTAGAAGATTGTCAGCATGGAAGAGTGGATGTAAGCTTAATCTAAGTCGAACCACTATAAATCTCGTGTGCAATTTTCTCTTCCCTTAACTCTTTTCAGCTTTATTCATTGCATTTTTTTTTAAGTTTCTCAAAAATATATTCCATCTCTTATCCGATTCTGAATTTTCACAAGAAGTCTGGTGACGCTTTTAATTAGACTCGATTCTTTTTCAAACTTTACTCGCAACTTATTTTATTTCACATTCATTTGTCAAGGTTTATTTTAAACACCTATTCTTCCCCCTCTAGGTGGTAGTACTAGCATTTTCAAGATCCAAGTCAGCAATTTACATAAGTTAACAGAGCGTAAATATGTCACGCATGTATTAGTTTTAGGTTTTTTGTAATCAAAAAATTAATTTAAGATAAATTATTATTAGTGTACTAATTTGAGAATTTTTGTAACATCAATCATTTCTTTATAAGATATGCGATTCGAAGACCAAGTCAGAGACTACTGGACGTCTCGCAGAGCGACTCTCAACGAGGACGTTGAGACTTTTCGAAAAAAAAAAAAATGTTTTTTGGCTTAATCCGCCTTTACTAAAGATCAAGGAAGACCAGCTCATAATCCTTATTGCTCAACAAATGGGGGACAAAGCTTTTCGGGTAATTTCACCTATAAGTCTTTTGTCTTTACAGGAGACACGAGTTTGGAAAGCTTCCTAGATAAACATTGCGAGACATTTGTTTCCGAAGTACCTCATCTTCACTTTGTCCCACGTTGATTGGCATGTGATGGTCGAAACTTTCCCAACTCTCCAATATCCACAAGTGAGACTAATCCTTCCTTTCTACTAATTAAGGCTATTTCGTCTGTATGGGCGTTGCCCCGTGGGGCAATCTTAGCTTGCGGTCCTCATATTATATGTATATTAAACATATTACAACGGCGTATTTAAATCACATGAGATTCTATTTAAATTACCTCATCGCACGTAAGCTGATCACTTACATGTGCATGACTTGCCTCGACTGTTACGAGCTGACCCGACTCTTATGATGCAAGTAAATTGTTGAGCCCACCACAAGAAATGAGTTTGAGAAGGGAATTATATTAGAATCCCAAATCCAAAAACTTAAATTTTCCTTTTGATCGATCAAAAACTTTAAAGTTATTTAGCCAGAGAAGATCGCAAGTATATTATTACATAATTATCTAGTGTGACTCCATGTCGTCAACCATTATGGTTAAAACACACCCTTTAATAATTAAAAAGTCCAAAATGCCCTCAAATTGGTACATATGTAATAAATCTACCTCAAATTAATTTTTGGGTCAAAAAAATCTTAAACCGGTATACTTGTGATAAATTTACCTCAAATTGGTACACTTGTGATAAATTTATCCTAAACCGATACGAATTTTCACGTAGACTTGCCATATTTATTGAGTTATTGTCATGTGTCATTTAGAGCAACTTCACTGTAAAATTTGACGAAAGCTAATGAAGGGTAAATATATCACGAGTGTATTAATTTAGAATTTTTGATGACTCAAAAATTAATTTAGAATAAATTTGTCACAAGTTTATCAGTTTAAAGTTGTTCGTGATCTTAACCCTTTTTAGTTTTTAAACTAATTTCTTCAATTAAATTGTCATTCATCCCCTTTCTTAATATCTAACATGAATAATAAATGGATCCAGATCCAAAATACTTTTTCCTTGCTAACAAATTTTAAAAAAAAAACAAATTGCCTCTCGTGTACATAGAGACATGACCATTTTGAAGGAAAAAACACCACAAGTATCATAATTTTTGTCACTTTTGTGTCATGACATTTTAATCGATCATATGAGTGTCATAACTTCTACAGAATGTTTACTTTAGTACCATAACTTTTCATTTATCAAGTGAGTGCTAGAAAATTTGTCCTAACATTAAAACTTATGGCTTTATGGTGGACATATTTTAAAAGTTATGGCATTAAATCATTGATTGAAATTTTTATGACATCAAACAAGAGTTGTACAAAAATTATGACACTTGTTGTGCGCTCTCCCATCATTCCATCTCTCATATCCTCCCTGCACTAGATTGAGAAATTACAAATTACAAACGGGAAATTTGTCCGATTATTCTTAAAGATATTGTACAAATATTAATTATGTCTTAAACTTTTCAATTTTATTAATTTAGTTATAAACATTTGCACGAAATTTCAATGTAATTCTTCCAACCAATTTTCGCCGAATATCACTAGTGTGGCAATGTGCAGTGCAGGATGGCCAACAAAAATTGGACCACTACATCATCAATTTCCAATATCATTTAATCGGAATTACTACTTAGAATTTCATACAAAGATTTAGAATTAAATTGACATAACTAAAAAATTTAAAACTGAATTGATATACTTGGAACTGATTGGGTAATTCTACCATTACAATACCACTCCCTGCATTCTAGTAGAAAAACATGTTAAAAGGGCATTAGTTAAGCAGCGTTAACTATGATTAAGAAATGTGCATCTTTGAAATTTAGAGTAGGCTGTTTCCATGTGATGTCTGCGATGTCAATTCTCTAAAGTATTTAGCTATAATTTTTTTCTTTTTATCCTATTTTTTCCCTTAACTAATGTTGTGAAATTACAAAAGTTTTGTATTGTAGCCACACATCAAGAGTTTAACACTCAAACAATTCCTACACATGATTAAATGAGATTAGTTAAAGTAATTAAGCAGAAAGGGAAAACCTGACCAAAGGCACTCTTTTTATCTTTTCCTGAACAATAACACGTTGACAAAAGATGCGCAAAATTACACTTAAAAACTACACAGATGAAACACAAACAGATTCGCTTCCCAAGACATTACTGAACAAATCTAGTGTAACTTCCTGCAAGTTTGCCTGCTTTGATAGACACAAGAAAGAAACATTCCAGTGGGAAGGAAATATACTGATATCTACATCAAGCAAACGAGCCCGCCCTCGAAACATGAGACAGAGCATCCTCGAAGTGGTCATCTTCGACCTTCTCCAAGCACAAGCTGGAAGGGACGTAAGTTCGGAAGATGCGCTCCATGTGCGGCGTCTCCTTCAGCTCGTGCGAGGCGACTTCCAGCGCTGGGCAGTGGAAGAAGCGATAGAACTTCTTGTTACACACGTAGGCAAAGATAAGGCTCGAGATGATCAGCGGAACCAAGAAAGTCGTGTAGTAGAATTTCTTCGCCCCAAAGTAGGCAAACATAGTGAGCTGGTAAAGGACAAGAGCAGCTAGGATTCGCAAATGCATGCGCGGCCACATTCTTCCGTAACTCTCGTAGGATGGAACATAAACCTTGAGTGCCTGTGGACCAAAACGACCATTTGAAAGTTAAGGAATGCTCTAGAAGAGGCAAAGATTTGCATAAGTTTTTGACTCAAAGCTAAAGTACGACGTCGAGTTAGCCACTTAACCTGATTTCGAAGGATAATCCATCCTAAGCCAAAGTACACAACACCAAATAGGATGATCAGAGGAGCGATGACAGAATAGCAGAGGGTAATTGTGACGATCAGCATGTCTCCAGGAACTCTGGTCGCATATCCTAGATCTCCAGGATACCATGCTTCTTTGACTTCAGCTTCAGTCTTGCAAATGTATTTCCTCTTTAAGTGAAAAATAATCAGAGGAACAATCCGAGAAAGCTCGAGACTGTAGCCAACAAAGAACCTGACAACCATTTCCCCAAATTCAGACATTAGCACCATCACTGTGCCAAGAAAGCAGAGGAAAAAGTCCATGCAAGAATGATGGCCATATGAAACTGGATTCCATTTTAAAAAACATAGAAAGTACAAATTATGAGAATAACAAACTGCCCTAATGCGCACATAAGCTAACCCAACTCATTTTTTTTTCTTTTTGTTCCCTTTCGCATAAAAAAAGAATCAGAATCTGTCACTCAGCAAGTTAGAAGTTGACAGAAGACTGAGGAACAGAAACATCTTACTTCATAGCAACATAAGTGAGGAAAAATGTTGCATTATCAGGTAGACTGGCCACCAGTACCGTGAGGAGAGAGTTGGGATCTTTCTCAATACTCTTGAATGTAGCGAACAAGGTTCCACCCACAGTAACACCAATAAACACATTCAAGACCGTGAAGTAGAAGTATTTTCCAGAGGCAGCTCGTTCTATATGGCTCTGGGAAGGAATCCCCTCTAGCTTTGACAGAAACAACAGCAACTTGGGCAGCAAATCCAGAAACACGATGAGCACAATCTGAGGGAGATAAGCTTCCAACACAGTTCTGATCGCTGCAATATCCACAATCGGCTCCAAAAACGGGAGATATTTCTTCAGATTTTCCAGAGTCGTAAAGGCGGAAACAAATGTGATCGGAATCATGTAGAAGAAAATGGTCAGAGCCACTATAATGTAGATAATGTACCGCCGTATCTGTCGCTCGAAAAACTTAATAGTAAGATTAGTCCATATGATTTGACGAGGTTCGGGTGCATCCATCACATTCCATGTGTCAAGCATTGTGGCGTGCAAGCTCTGTGCTGCAGAGGCTGCGGTCACCCTGTTAGTAAAGAAGACCAGAGCCGCTGCTTGCTGCTTATCTCTCAAGGTGGCTTTCTGCTCAGCTTCAAGCTTTGGAGTCAGTTCACTGATCTTCTCACGGTAGTATTCTATACTGTCCGCCTTTTCCCCAGTAAGACCTAGGAAGCCGATTTTGTTTGTGGGTCTTACTCCTTCCGGTTTGCCGGTTGTCTTTGATTCTGCATGAATTGTTTCAGCACGTACAAGCTTTTTTTTGTAACCTTCCAACTCTTCATAGATTTTGTTAACCTACATGATAACATATAACAAGGAAAGGTCTCTCAATGGATGAAAATCAAAAGATGAAAGAACAAGTTGTTCTACTATGCCTACATTCTCTGTCACGATAAATGACCAAAACTTTCACGAGAGGAACTTTTAAGTATACGACAGATCTTTATCCCTCCAAGTATTTCCGGGCATGGATGAGATAATGCCTCTATGAACAATACGGGGTTTGCGGCAGTGGCACAGTAAAGAAGTCCATAAACCATGATTTTTTTTTTAAGGTGAAAGGGGAAGTAAGCTACGGTATATTGAATGCTGCATTCGCAACCATTCTCTTGGTACTGAAAAACACATATTTTGTCCTTTAATAAATCAGAGAGCAACCGTACAGTGGGGTAACGTTCAACCATGATTGTTTTCAATACACATACAATGAAGTCATGAGTCATGACCTCAACTATGTGTTAAATAGGACTGTCTCTCTATGGTGGGTCTTATTTTGGTTCATTAATAGTAGTGCGGCTACTTCTGCCATATGACAAACCACATAAATGCACTTCTTGATTTGTGACTTCATATCACGCCACCACTAAAAACAGTCCAACAAACTGGTATCTCCCTTTTACTTGGTTCTTTCCTTGAGAACCTTTACATAACAAAAGGGTTCAATGCTCATTCAGCCCCACAATAGTACATAATTACTCATCAAGCCCCACAGTAATTTATAATCCTCCTCAAATAGAATCAATTATGAAAAGGGTCCAGAGCCAACCAGTACCATAATAAATAGCACCAGCTGCACAGCCACTGTGGTGGAGAAATCATTAAGACTAGCCATCAGGAACCACAGAGTTCTTTTTTACGATATTCTTTCACCTCTGTGTATTCTAGCCAGCAGCCAGATACTTAAAATAGTTGCAATATATACTCACGTGCATGTAGATATAGTTATACAAAGGACAAAGTCTGCAGAACTATAAAGCAAGACTTAGCATAGCAACAAATGAGGAACAAATGGAGTATTATAGAAAGAAACATTATAAAAAGCATACCTCTTTATTATTAGTCACTATCATCGACCTGTAAAATGCATCGGGATAAATAGATTTGAAATATGAATCAACTTGTTCCTTCATAGTTTGACCTTCTGGGGCAGGAGGTATGTCTCTCACAAGGACAGCAAATTGCTCTGCTCTCACTTCGGGAGATATTAAAGCAGCTGCTCTCAAAGCTGAAACGTGTTTGTATGCCTTCCACAACAGGTAGTATGCAACGATTGAGACCCAATAAGTAGCTATCAGGAATGCCCACAACCTTGAACTTTTCTCCTGTACATACAAAAGGATGTGACTTAGAAAATTAGCACTGATTTTCTCTACACAACAACATTGTCCACCAATTCCTTCCCCACCAAGTATGATATGATGAATACCTCCATAGTTTCCAAAATCCACTTCAATCAATGTCCTAAAATTATGGTAGAAATAGGGAATAAAACATTTCTCTCTACCCTTGCTAAGACAAGAAAAAAGAAAATCCTTGTACAAGAGTTCTAAAACTTACTGCCACATTTCTCATTGACAACTTGTCAAGATCACTGAATATCCCATTGCTGGTTATGTCTGATGATGTGTTTGGAGTTTTTGCAGTGGCAGCAACAGGTAGAAGAACCGGCAGTAGCACAATGCCGGATGATACTAAAATTCCCAACACTGTCACGGAGTAAAAAGGGGAGGAGTCTTCAGAATTCTCACTTCTACAGACGGCGGAGTGTTTCAAATATACAAGCACGAGAGTTCATCGATAACAATACAAGAAAAACTAAAGTGAAAGCTCCCACAATTATGGAATCTAAAACATGCAAAACAGAGTTCTAACCATCCAGGGGAGGTTGATACCAATATGTATGCCATAAATTGAGTGATTGTAAAGAATACGCAAAAGGGAAGTGAAGGAAAATAGAAAAATGGCAACTTTAGGCTTCCTTATAAGTCCCACCTCATTTTTTTCGAGAATTTCAATCGCCTGTAATTATTGATAGCTGACGACAGATTTCCTGTCTGAATGTGGAACCCTTACGTAACTAAGAATGCCAAAAGCAATTTAAATACACGACCATTACTTTCCAATAGATAGGATTACACAGGTAAAATTCTTAGGAAATAGGAAGTCTACTTCTCTTTTCTCCTTAAAATGAAGAAATCCATATCTCCCCCACCCCCCTAAAAAAAATAATAATAAATAAATTGGGTTAATACCCTAAAACCTCAAACTAATACACTTGTGACAAATTTACCCCAAACAATTTTTTACCACCAAAAACCCCAAACCGGTATACCTTGAAAATTTTTTCCCAAACTGGTACACTTGTAACAAATTTACCTTTTGTTAGTTTTCGTTAAATTTTACTGTCAAATTATTAAGTTAAATGACGCGTGACAGTTGATTAGTATACCAATTTGAGATTTTACGCTCCGTTTGTTACAGTTTAAAATTTTTGTGATTTTTTTGTGGTATTAATCCAATTTAGCGGAGGGTATATTTGTCACAAATTTATTAGTTTTTGATTTTTTGCGGTCGAATAAATTAGTTTGGGATAAATTTGTCACAAATGTACCAGTTTATGATTTTTTATAGTC
This sequence comes from Eucalyptus decipiens, assembly GCA_014182575.1. Classification (NCBI taxonomy): domain Eukaryota; kingdom Viridiplantae; phylum Streptophyta; class Magnoliopsida; order Myrtales; family Myrtaceae; genus Eucalyptus; species Eucalyptus decipiens. The sequence continues at coordinate 1,850,665 of CM024612.1, forward strand.
AGTCGGGGTAAATTTGTCACCGATATACCAATTTGGGGTTTTTCATGATCGAGAAAATAGTTTTGGATAAATTTGTTACAGGTATACTGGGTTTGGGGTTTTCAGAAAGATTAACCCAAAATTACTATCCAACATAAATTCTTAGGAAAATATCCTTAAAATGAAGAAACATAAATTCTTAGGAAAATATCCTTAAAATGAAGAAATCCATTCCCCCCCTTCTTCCCATGTCATAAAGCCTAACTCACGTCATAAAGCCTAACTTATTTGAGAGGTTATAAACATATGAATTCTCGTCAAAATCTGATTATAGCTAATTTCCTGCAACAACAGAATGCAAGTATGGTGAGTGTTTCACTATCAGCTCTTCCGGTTAAGCACGACTGTTAGTGCAAGCGGCATGTATCACCAGCCCCACAGTATGTGTTCAAATAATTGGTTGGGTTCACCAACCACAATGCGAAAGGAGCGATGACAATCAGTTGGGATGATCAGCAGCACAAATTGCAGGTGCTGAAGGCTTTACTCCAGTAAAAGGATGCATTTTTGGCCCTAGAAACTCAAAATCCACTCACAATCACGAAAAAAGACCTATTTTCGTATTGCGGTCAAGGTGAGTCTAACTTCTTACTGCACAAATTGTGCACTTAATCAAGTGAAGAAGGATTGGATTCCAGTAATGGCATGAAAGTGAAATGCTGCCAGAAGTGTTAATGTAGCCCTTGAAATGGACTGCCCTAAAGGCATGAATTAACAACACCGAATCAACCTCTAAAATCCATGAAACAGACTGAAAATCATACCATAAACGAGCCAAACCAAACCAACACCCATAAAAGAAAGATCAACGAACAAAAAAGTGAAGCGATCTATTCACCTGAGAACCACCAGAAAACACAAAAAGAAGCGATCATATTCAGAAAGAACGGTCCACCAGTCCCACTCGAATTGCAAAAAGACACATCCAAGCGCCGAGTTCAAACCAACCCATAAACAACGACGGACCCAGCCGCCTCCGGCAGCCGGTACTCCCCCAGAAGAACCACCAACGTCTCATTACAAGCACCCAAACAAAGCAAGAAAAGATCAGACAACTGAAAGAGAGAGAGAGAGAGAGAGGCACGGCACACACCGGTACTGAGGAAGACTAAGTAGACGGCGGTGTCGACGCCGGACATGGCGATGATGTCCTGCTCGGAGGAGGAGAGGGCCTCGCAGATCCAGGCGAAGGGGTTGTGGGAGGCGTGGTTGCCGCCGTCGAAGGGGTCCACGCCCCTGAGGAGGCGGTTGGGGTAGTACACCACCTTGTTCCCGGGCCGGCCAGACAGCCACGTGAAGAGGACCATGAGGACGACGAAGATCACGAATGCCGTGATCAGCGACGTCAGGTATGAGCTGAAATCCATCCAGGTCTTTCTGCTATTGCCTCCTAGTCCTCGTCACTAAGCTCTGTCAACGGTGTCAGGGAGAGCGAGGGGGGGCGGCCATGGTAGTGGTGGAGTTACTATAACTCAAAGACATGGACGGGAGAAAGAGAGGGGGCAAAGACGGACAAAGCTGTCGGGCTTAATGATGGAAAAATTCGATTGTGGCCTCGTGAAACACCTTGCTTTTGCTTGCTCTCTCTGTGTGGGAGTCATCTTTCTCCATTTTCTCTGGATTTGTCGTGGATTGAGTCACGTCATTCTTTTAGTACAGACCTCGTGAAACACCTTGCTTTTGCTTGCTCTCTCTGTGTGGGAGTTATCTTTCTCCATTTTCTCTGGATTTGTCGTGGATTGAGTCACGTTTTTTTTTTTTAGTACAGAGAGAGAGAGAGAGAGAGAGAGATGAGGAACCCTAGTTTCCAAAAGTATTCGCTCCTTTCCAACTGGATGCAACACTTAATTATCTCCTCCTCGATGAGTCCAAACGTTAACAGTCGCGAGAAGAAGTGTAATTATCAATCCAATGTACTACGGAAAGGAGCTCTCTAGCTCCATATCAAGGATCTTCTGTTGTTCTTCAACTGCGGATCCTCTCGTGAAAGGAATCTTTAGCTGTTCCCCGTGAAAGAAGTTCGCCAAGCGATACTCTCTTCAGAGAAACAAAACCACAAAACACTTTTTGCACTCGTCCTAGCCATTGCATTGGCAAGAACCTTCGGCACTTCCATCCGCTTTTCATGCAAAAAACCATCGTTGAATTTCGCAATGTCACCTGAAAAGCGCACCCATGCAAGTGCACAAAGTTTTGCTTTTGGAGTGTCCCACAAGAAATCATAGAATTAGTGATATTTCTTCGTGCCGTTTTTTCATTCTCCTCACTGACCCTAAGAGATCGGAGATTATAACCATCGCCACTAACAGGTACAAAGTTTTGTGGCCAACTTTTTAGCAATCTTAAGGGACGATATGTTCTTTCTTCACTTATCATGCTACTAATAATATGGAAGCGGGCCCAGAACAAAACAAAACAAAAATCGATGGCACTTTGTAATCGCCACCAGTATATTGTCGCCAAAGCCAAGTGCGTCGGTGCCCTTAAACCTGGAGCGAACATCTCCCATGAGTTGTTCCATCAGATTGGTTGAACTCGGAATAATTAGTTTGATAAATTTAATGATAGTTGCGTAATTTATCTTTCTCACAGGTTTTGAAAAAAGGAACGCGAATTGGAACCCTTTACCTCGCTAGCTCTCTGTGATGATTGATGGTGGGCAAGCCTTAGCGCTGTGGGTTTATATATAGTGAACTCCGTTCCTATCTAGGTGGTCGGATCAAATGATGCCGTTTCGTCTTCCACCACCCCCATCTTCCATTTCTTCGTTGGGCGGGGGCCTGGCATTTTCTCTGTTCATCACTAACATAGACTTGGACTTTCTGTTATCCATATTTAAATTGTTCGCAAAACCGCCGCCCCCGGCATGCATCCTCTAGCAGGCGCCATGCCACCGCCACTTCATCGCTGGCCATCGCGAACTATCAACAAAAGTTGGGGCAATTCCCATGGCAGACGACTGTAGTGAGGCAAGGATTGGTATACCCAGTCGCCTCCTCGGGCCGAGGTTTCATCCCAACATCCCCATATCAGTTGGACCACATTGCGATGTGTCATTCCATCCCCGCATCCGTTAGGGTTTTTGGTCCCTTCTCATCAGAAACAACGCTTTTCCCCTTCCCTTCCTCTTCCCAAATTGCAATGGCTATAAAGAATTCAAGTTTAAAAAAAAATAAAAATCCGCATCCTCTTCCACTCTCTCTCTCTCTCTCTCTCTCTCTCTCTCGTTCTCTTCTCTTCATTCGCAGATTTTGGCGACGGATAAAAGCTGCCTAGAGTTTCTAATCGCAGGGCTTTGTTGACGGATTAGAAAGGCGCTCAAAGTTTCTCATCATAGGATTTTGGACCTACCTAGAGTTTTTCATCTCAGATGTCGAAGCTGTCCGAAGTTTGCCATCCTAGGACTTGGTATGCCTTAGGTTTTACTTGAATTGTGTAAAATTTTTCACTTAACATTTGAATTATCTAAGGGTTTTCACTTATTAAGATTTAAATCATCTAAAGTTTTTCAATCATAACATGGATTTCTTAAAAAAACCAAATGAAAGACGTTTTGCCAAAAAAAAGACTTTTCACTCATTCTCATTTTGAAGGATAATTTGTCCTGACCATTGACGTGGGAACAAGAGAATCCCTCTATCTTATCGTTATCATCATATTTACAAGAGTCCGAGTTGTCTCACGAGCAATATAACCTTACCAATCGAAGAGGTCTTTTTAATAGGACCATAACGTAGGAGTTGTCATCGGCTTTGCAAAAAGTGATTATTCAATTCGTAGCTTTGAAAGGAATATTCTTCATTAATTTGGCATCTCCATCGGGATTACTAGTCAAGAATCATGCAAATGAGACTAAAGCAACCTTGGCCACACTTTTTTGGGAGAAGCTTTTAACGTTTGAATCTCCTATGTTAATTCAAGTGCCCTATTCAGTATAAGGGATGTAACGTAAGCTTGATTAATGGGTTGAGAGACGAAAGGATTCGTTAGGCTCAACAACTTTTCATTGAAGGGTTTGAAGATGGCAAGCATCTCAATATCATTACCAATCTTCTCCTTCGTTGGGATTGTCTTCTTGTATAGATGCATCTTCGACCACGAGAGTCCTACACTGTTTTTTGAAATTTGCGAAATCACCACCCTTTCATTGGGATTGACTTTGCAAGTTTAACATACACTCTTTCGTTCTCACCAACAATTGGGCCTTGCATCAACATTTTTTTCGCTCTTCTTTTTTTTTCTCACTTTTTTGCTCTAGTTTTCGAACTTTTGTTTCGAAATTTTTTTTATCTCTTTCTATCTTTTTGACGATTTTTTCACTGCTCTTTTTTCCTGACACGTTTCTTGCAATGCATTCTGTAAATGCTAGTATGAGCACCTAGAGGGAGTGAATAGGTGCGAAAACAAATTTTTGTAGAGTATAGTGTAAAACTTTACTTTTAACCTGAGTCTGTTTAACAAAAGACTTTAAAAAGAAAATAGACTCTAATAATTAAATAAAGTTACGAACAAAGTAAATGAGTTTAGAGAAGAGAATAAAAACACAAGGTTTATAGTGATTCGGCTTAATCCAAGCCTACGTCCACTCTCCCGCACTGACAGCCCACCGGCTAGATTTCACTATGAACCAAAAGAGTCGTTACAGTTTCACGTCCTTGATTCCACAGTGTATAGATTCTGCTACACTTGCCCAAGCTCTCACAAATGTATAAACTCTTTTTGAGTACAAGTTTATGCTCAACAATTGAATTGGCAAAGAACAAGGAACTTCAGACTTTGGAATTTATCTATCGCGCACACACTCGAATAACTAGAGCGTCTTCTTTATATACTCCTCCATGCCTTCATAACCGTTGGCACTTTCCAAAGGAGTTCTTCCAATCTACCTGTTGGACAGAATCAATTAGGGAGATATCAAGTTATTTAAGGAATATAACGATAGCCCACCAATCATGCTCATTCATACAATTAGGATTCTAAGTTTCCATAAGTAGAACCTTCCAAGTATGCTTCGCCATTCAATGGATCCAAATTACCCAAATTAATTTCAAGAATAATAGATTCCGAGATGCTATCTCTAGCCAAGAGATCTTCTTTAGTCGATCGAATCAAATCCTTAAGGAAATACTTGATTCTGGATAAAACTTCTTTAACGGTCTAGAAATTGTCAATGAGGGCAGACTTTGAGTCTTGAGTCTAGTGGTCTTTAGACTTTGACGCAAGAGTCTACAAGTCTTCAAACTAGACTAATGAAAACGTTTTGTCAGCTTCAAAATAAATAAGAAAATTTTCTCCAACAATCTTCCCCCTTTTTTATAATGACAAAACTTTTTTGCAGATTTGGATATTTTTGACCTACAAGACAATACTCAAGCAAATAAAGATATCTCACAAAAGATAAATGGATTAATAAAGATAGTATTAAATCTACATCCACAGGAGATAAGTTAGTCTTGTAAAAATAACTATCTTTGCCAAGAATACCAATAGCGCTTAAGATATTACAAGCATTAAACGATCAAACAAACCAAATCCAAACCAGTCACAACCAAACAACCAAACAAAAATAAAGTCAATCAAAAGTCAAATTAAACAAGAGTCAAATCTCAAATCTGCACCCCATCTCCCCCTTTTTGTCAGCATTAGAAAGGTAGAGACGAAAAGAGAATGGAAGAAAATTAAGATTGTTTTGGAACGCGAATAAGCTGGAAATCTCACATCGACTAGACAATCTCTTCCAACTTTTTTAAATCCTCCTTCAATTGTGCCACTTCTTCACCCTTGATAGTTGCTTGAACTTGAAAATTAAGGGCCTAAATTTGATCATGCAAAGAAACTAAAGAGACTTGATTGGCATTTTGCATATTCTGAACTTCACATCCCAGGGCATAAATTTGGCCTCACATCTCCATAAGAACATCAAGCAATCTTCAAAAGTCTACTAAGTTGTTAGTCTGAGTGCTTGCTTCTGCATGATCAGTTTGAGGTGTATTGGCAGATAATGGCATTTCAGCATGAGCACCCAGATTTGGAGATGAAACCTCATGACATTCCTTAGGAAATTGAGAGGCATATACATCTTCTAGATCTATAGGTGAACGACTAACATCTTCACTAGTAAAAGCAATTGAAGAGATATCTCTTTTCTCAGCAGCTCCCCCTGTTTCAGTGCCTTTAGGCAGAGAGAAGTACTCTTCATGCTCTGTCTCTTCTCGTTCTCCTCTACCCTCTTCTTTTGCAGGTATTTTCTATCTCTACTTCTTTTCGCATGGATTCCCTCTCTTTACTCCTTTTCTCTGTCTCTTCTTTGTCTCGATCCTCTCTCTTCTCTATCTCTAGAACAAAACGTTGTAAGCTTCTTAATGTAAGAGTGGAAATGGTGACATCTTCTTCATCTTCTTCATCCTGCAAGATGAGTGCTCTTCTTTTCTTGGATGGAGCTGTCATGGGCTCCTTCCCTTTTCGTTTTGTAGCCATAGAAACTTGATGAGTCTTGACAGAGGTTTTCTCCTTGAATCGCTCCAAATCTTGTTCAGCTCTTTCAGATGCGTTTTGGAAATCATTTTCAGTCCCACCACCATTTGATCACAGGTTCGTACACATAGAATCTTGGGAGGCTGAATATTCAAATGTCTGAATAACTTAGTAACAAGTGCTGAGTAAGGAAGTTGGACATTGTCTTTCACCATCGATCTATACATGTGAAAATGATAGTGTGTGGCAGAGAGAAATTTTTGCCTGCGTTGATAACATATATCAGCCTTGCTTCTGAGTTGGAGACGTCAGTCTTCGGAGTTGATTTGGGTCTAAGGCAATTGATCACAATCTTGTGAAGCAAACTATTTGAGGCATTCATCCTCAAGTACGAAATTCGTCCTTATGCTATTCCATCCCGAACAAGCTCTACCGTCACACGACCAATAGACACACTAATTGATTGGAATACCCCTCTCTCTACTCCAATCACATCAGCCGATGTGTCCATATCAACTACATAGTCCTGATCTCGAACACTGAAAGAGAATCTATTCACATCCAAGAAACTTAGATTATAACAGAAATACACAGTAAGTTTTGGATGAGCCACTGTTGTCTCAGAACAAAATCGTTCAAGTTGAAGTAAGGTGAATTTCTCTTGCAACTTCACGTTCAGAAAATCAAGAAAATTAAAGTCCACACTTCTTGGGTTGATCACCCCTTGCTTTAGCAACTTAGAGTAAAGTCGCTTGTGTTCCTCAAAGCGAAACAAATCTGTCCTTTTGCTTCAAATATTCGCCGCAACACCCATTCTAGGCTTAAAATAAGTGTACATCTTGTCATCATCATTTTCATCAGATTGACTAAGACCTCCAACACGTGAATCGCTTGGAATATTCGCAAAGGCTCTTTCTGTCGACCCCACAGGAGCAACTCCCAATCGTTCCATCATTCGCAAAAAGTGGATTTCATTTCAATACCCTTTCTCTTTCAAAAATTCATCAATAAAGTTCAAGAGAGTACCTTCCTCCTTCAAGGCAGAGTAGAGCTTAAAGGTACAGGCAGGCTTTTTAGTTCTTACAGATTCTACATCTTCAATAATTTCTTCCTCCGCTCGATGATGAATATCCTGAGGTCTAGCTTGAGGAGAATGACGCGGTTGAGAATGTTGTAGACTTTGTTGCTATCTTGGAGATTCTTCTTCCTCGGTGAGATCAAAATGCTTAGGACCCCCACGCATATGTTGTGGTCCCCTGTTCACAAGCCTTGAAGACTTTCTTTGGAAAGACATTCTCACAATCTTTGAGAAATTCCAAACTCGTTTCACAAGATAAAAATTTTGAGGATTAAACTAGAGAGTAAAAGAGAGAAGGTGAAGTTCTATGCTTTCTAGGGTTTTGTGAGTAAAGCAGAAGAAAACAAACAGTATATAAAGCAATCGAAGCGAAGTATAAGGAACATCGTAAAAGGAAAAAATAGAAAATGCCTTTTCAAAAAATAACTGCTTTTTTTTAAAATAGATAACTGTAAAAATAACTCTTTTTTTTCGAAAATGAATGATTACAAAATTTGGAAAGATAACATCAATTAATTGCAGATTTATAGGCATTCGTACCTTTTCGAGTTTTTAATCTAAGAGATAAAAAGGAAATAATTTACAGTCGAAAATCTTGATCTTCTAAGTCTGAGTATCTTTAGACTTTTATCCCTGAGTCTAAGCTTCTTCAGACTTTAAAATATTAAGTTTGGAACGAATAGACTCAAATTAACTTTTTTCCATTGTCTACTAGTTAATTCTTTGAGTCAATGAATTGAATCAAGATTTTTCCATTTTGAACATGATCTCTAATAAAATGATGTCGAATCTCTATATGTTTTGCTCTTAAATGAAGAACTAGATTCTTGGTGAGATTAATCGCGCTGGTGTTGTCACATTTGATCTCAATGCATGAGTCTTCAATTCCAAAGTCTCTTAGTTGTTGTTTTATCCACAAGATTTGAGAACAACAACTTCCAAGAGCCACATACTCTACTTCTACTGTTAAAAGAACTACTATACTTTGCTTCATTGAAAACCAAGATACTGTCCTGTTACCAAGTAATTGACAAATGCCAAAGGTGGTCTTTTCTATCAATTCTGCATTCAGCTAGATCTGCGTCTGAGTATCCAAAGAAAGTAAAGTCTCTTTCTTTAGGATACCAGAGACCCAAATTAGAGGTTGTTGCAACATATTTGATTATGCATTTCACAACACTTAATGAGATTCTTTGGGATCTGATTGAAATTTGGCACAAATGCAAACACTAAACAAAATGTCAGGTCTAGAAGCAGCAAGATAAAGAAGTGAATCAATGATACTCCTGTATAGCTTCTGGTCAACTTTCTTTCCTCCTTCATCTTTGTCCAGCTTCAAGAAACTTGACATTGGTATATCAGTATTTTTGTAATTCTCCAAACCAAACTTTTTAACAAGTTTTTTAGCATATTTTTCTTGATGAATGAAAGTTCCTTCCTTCAATTGTTTTACTTGAAGTCCAAGAAAGAAGGATAGTTCACCTATCATGATCATTTCAAATTCATCCTACATAGACTTAGAGAATTTCTTGCACAGATTTTCGTTAGGTGATCCAAAAATAATATCATCAACATAGATTTGAACAAGTAAAAAATTTTGCTTTCTCTTTTGATAAACAAGGTAGTGTCTACTTTACCTTTAACAAAGTCATTTTGGATTAAAAACTTACTTAACCTATCGTACCAAGCTCGAGAAACTTGCTTTAAACCATATAATGCATTTTTCAGTCTAAATACAGAGTCTGGTTTCCTTAGGTCTTCAAAACCAGGAGGTTATTCCATATAGACTTCTTCTTGGATAAAACCATTCAAGAATGCACTTTTGACGTCCATTTGGAATAACATGAAATTCTTATAACAAGTAAAAGCAAGTAATAATCTAATTACTTCTAACCTTGCTACTGGTGCATAAGTCTCATCACAATCTATCTCTTCTTCTTGTGTATATCCTTTGGCCCCGAGTCTTGCTTTGTTCCTTACGATTTTTCCTTTCTTGTTCATCTTGTTCCTAAAAACCCATTTAGCTCCAATAACAAATTTACCTTTTGGTTTAGAAGTCAATTCCTAAACATCATTGATACTAAATTGCCTGAGTTATTCTTGCATAGCTTCAATCCAGCTTTCATTAGTTAAAGCTTCTTCTATGATTTTGGGTTCTATTTCAGAAATAAGAGCCACAGCGCTAGACTCTTCTCACATTTTGGATCTTGTACAAATCCCTTCATCAATGTCACCAATAATGAGTTCTATGGGATGACTAAACTTGTGCTTCCAGTTGCTGGTTAGTTTGATAGACTGTTGATCTTTTTCTTTATTTGATTCTACAACAATTGTTCGTTGTTGATTTTCTGAAGTCTGAGTGATCATGGAGATTTAGACTCTATAGAGTCTGGAGCAGATTCATATTCTTTAGGTTGAGTCTGAATTGATTAATTTTGAATAAAGTCTTGAAATTTGACATTCATCGATTCCTCCACAGATTGAGTCTTTTTGTTGTATGCTCTGTAAGCTTTGCTGGTGGTTGAATATCCAAGAAAGATGCATTCATCTGATTTTTCTTCAAACTTATCAATTCGATCATTTGCATTTTTCAATATAAAACATTTGCATCCAAACACATGAAAATATGAAACAATTGACTTCTTTCCTTTAAACAACTCATAGGGAGTTTTCTCCAGAATATGCCTTAAGACTATTAATAATATAACATGCTGTAGAAACTGCTTCAACCCAAAAATGAGAAGAAATGTTACTTTCAATTAAAATTGTTCTAACCATTTCTTGCAACGATCTATTTTTAATTTCCGCAACTCCATTTTGTTCTGGAGTGTAAGGAGAGGAAAACACATGCTGAAAACCAAATTTATCACAGAATTTGGCATAGTCTTGATTTTCAAACTCACCTCAATGGTCTATTCGTATGCTTCAAAATAACATACCATTTCTCATTTTGAACTTTCTTAGTAAATTTTATAAAATAAGAAAAGGTTTCAGACTTACTTGCCAAGAAATATACCCAAGTGAATCGTGAATAATCATCCACTATTACTAGGCAATATTTCTTACCACCAATGCTCTGGGTTCGGGTTGGTCCAAAGAGATTCATATGCAAGAGCTGCAGTACACGATTAGTGGAAACTTGATTTATTAGTTTAAAAGAATTTCTAACTTGTTTTCCCAATACACATGATGTGCATAATTCATATTTTTGGTATGTCAGATTGGGTACTCCACAAACAAACTTCTTTGCAGAGATCTTGCCTATTTGCTTCATGTTGATGTGGCCAAGTTTTCTATGCCAGAGATTAGCTTTCTCTTGAATTGAAATTAGACATTAGGATTTTTCTAGTTTGATATCCAGAAGATAGATATTCCTATGTCTTTGCCCCGTGAAAGTTTGAGAGGAGTCTTTACTAGTTGCTGAATATATTCCTTCTTGAAAGTTGATTTTGAAACATGTGTCGCACAGTTGGCTGATACTTAGCAAGTTGTAGTTGAGTCCTTCCACTAAGGAAACGTTACTGATTATGAGACTTCCAATCTTTAAAGTTCTGTATCCGACAATTTTGCCTTTGCTATTTCCACCAAAAGAAACTTTTCCACCATTAACTTGCATAAACTTTATGAAACAACTTGAGTCTCCTGTCATATGTCTTGAGCATCCACTATCCAAGTACCATTTGACCTTTTTCTTGATAGTGACCTGCATTTAAAAAAGAAACGCAAGCTTTCTTTGGTACCCATACTTTATTGGGTCCAATGGAGTTAGTGCAATATACGGTCTTTGCCCAAACCTTCTTAACAGGTTTCCAAATCATAGGACATTCTTTCTCAAAATGTTCTAAACTGTTGCACTTATAACATTTAAGAGCACTACGGCCTACAAATTTTACAAAGACTTTTTGAAAATGATTTCTATAAAAGTCTTTTGTAGGTCTTTGTTTAATTCTTTCCTTTACTTTTGGAAAGTCAATTAGAGGGATAATTTCAGTAGTCATTCCCAAGCCTAATTTGTTAAAGTGAGGTCTTTGCGCTGAAAGAATCTTTTCTAATTTCTCAAATCCTACAGAAAACCTTTTTGAAATACTTGAAATGTCATTTTTCAAAAATGCGTTTTCTTTTAAAAGAGAGTATGCAATTTCTTTCAAAGTAATAACACTTTTATCTAAATTTTCGATCTTTTTTTTTTTTTCCAAACAATCTCTTATTGCTTCTATGTAGAATTTTCCATTTTTAGTTCGGAAATCCTCTTGAGAGAGGTTTTGAGACTAAGACACAATTCATCAATATATTTAGAGACTTTAGTAGGAATTGTTAAATTAGTTACCTCGATTTCACTGTCTGAGTCTAAGTCTGTCTCAAAGTCTGAATTTGATTTGATTGTGCCATTAGACAAATATTAGCATAATCATCATCACTCTCTTCACATTCGATATCACTCCAAGTTTCTGCTTTGAAAGTCTTTCTCTATTTCTCAGCTTTTCCTTTCTTTTTCTTTGGTAAGTGATAGTTAGGTCTAATGTGTCCATTTTTCTTGCATTCAAAACAAATCACATCTTTATTGGATTCATCATCCTCAGCTAATTTATTTTGAAACTTTTGAGAACTATGTTTCTTCCAGTTGAATCTTCTTCTCTTTTTGTTTAGTTTTCTGAACCTTCTTATCATGAGATCAAGCTCTTCATTGTCCATATCGTCTTCAGAATCTGTAACATTAGAATCATCATTAGATTTTAATGCAATAGATTTTTTACTTTTGGGATCTTCATCTTCATTGATTTGCTCCACTTCATAAGACTGAACAGTGCCAACCAATTTGTCAACGGAGAGTGGCATGATCTTTTGTGTCTCATTTATTGAGGTCTTTACGTGATTCCAATCTTTGGAAAGTCTATGCAGTAATTTGTTAACATTTATGGGTACAGAGATTGGTTGACCTTGATACTCAAAACCATTCACGATTTCTAAAACGATTAAACATGTCAGTGATAGATTTTCCTGATTTCATTTTGAATGATTCATATTGACCGAGCAGAATATTGATTCTGGTTTATTTCACTCGATTGGTTCCTTCATAGGTGATGTGCAATCTATCCTAGACTTTTTAGCTATTTCACAAGAAGATATTCTGTTATATTCAGTAGGAAATAATACATAATATAAGGAATAAATTGCTTTTGCATCAAGAGCTTGTCTCTTGATTATCTCTTCTTGAGTCATCTCGTTGGATTCAACAACTTCTTTTCCCCTTTCTAAGACTTTGTAATTTTAGAAATGATTCATTTTTCTACCACATCCCATTCAAAAGGGTCTTTCGATCTTAGGAATGCCTTCATCTTATTTTTCCATATACTGTATTTCTTCCCATCAAAGTAAGGCGGTCTGGTGTTGCTTTGCCCTTTAACCAAACCTAGAGCCAATATACTAACCATGGATCGTTAACTCTGAAGTAAAAACACTTCAATTTAGATGAGTACATAGGCTCTGATACCAAAGCACCTAGAGGAGGTGAATAAGTGCGAAAACAAATTATTGTAGAGAATAGTGTAAAACTTTACTTTTAACTTGAGTCTGTTTAACAGAAGACTTTAAAAAGAAAAGAGACTCTAACAATTAAATAAAGTTACGAACAAAGTAAATGAGTTTATGGAAGAGAATAAAAACACAATGTTTATAATGGTTCGGCTTAATCCAAGCCTACGTCTACTCTCCCGCACTGACAGTGTCATGCCCCGAACCTCGAGCGCGCCAACATCCCACTATGGTCATGCAAATGTGACATTCCCAGGTAGTGTCACCGACCCCATTCATTTATTATTTCGCAAGCGGAACGTATTATAAAACCCCTGACAATGAAATACGGGATGAAAAAGCAGGAAGCAAAACCACAACATAACACTTTCATAATTCAATAGAATTACAAACAGAAGCCTACAGCCAAAAGTCTACAAAAGACCGGCTCTTAAAAAGGAACTGTCCTACGACCTACAAATCGGATACATTCTCCAATCCTTATGACTTCACCTCTGCAACTCCTCAAGGCCAACCAAAGCTATATGGTCGCTCCGTCCACCAGGGACCTGAAATTTTAATCCCCAAACCGGGATGAGACAATGTCTCAGCGAGTTCAACCCCCTAAACCCCTATTAGAAAGAAAATACACCCCGGGTGGCCTAGCCACATCACGCAGAAGACTTACCTCGCCTCAATTCCTTCCTGCAGGTTAGCGCAATTCAAATCACTCAATCACAGATAGTAATATGAACTTAAACAACCGAAACGCATTCTCTTTCATATAACCAACAACCGCGGGGAACCTTATTATAAGACTAAATCGTTATGACACGTCCCATTCCATGCCACACAATTCCGTCCCATAATCCGACACATCAATAACACTCAACATGCATTCCAATTGTTATTCATTGCCACACAAGGGCATAGCCTACTCACTGTTCGGCTATCTACTGGCATATAGCCAAGCATCGTCTCCCTACCTTGGAGCACGGTTTCGTCAGTACATCGACGACATTCCCGAAGGAGCATGGGCTCAGAATCAACTGCGACCCGCAACCACTGCGTGGGCATCCCATATAGGGGCAAGTCCGGCTCAACAGCCCAGGACGATTCCTCTTAATTATCACACAGTCAAATCATACTCGGCCCCAGGACATTTTATATTTCAATCAATGCTTCCACTTAAAATAGTGATTCCGGCCATTTTTCTTCATATTAAAAATATTCTAGAAATTATTTACGTGTGTGGGGACACGCTAATTTCGAATCAAAAAGCCAATATCTCACTTTTTCAAACCCCACTATTTAATATAATCATTAAAATCCAATTTTTGCATCAAAACCCGACACTTGGGTTTTTATGAATAAAATCCCTATTTATTACAATCAACACTCAATTTGTCACAATCAATCATCAAATTCAAATTCTAAATACACAGTAGCGATTGGCATGAAATTATGAGAGAATAAGGTTCCGAAATAATTTTCAAAATTTATTAAATAATTAAATTTATTCCGAAAATTAATTAAATAATAATATCTATATTTTTCACGATCCACACTCAATTTATAATATCCAATCGTCAATTTCAAAATCTGACTACACGGCAGCGATCGACACAAAATTCTGAGAATTTAGGGTCCTAACAAAATTTTCGGAATTTAATAAATAATTAAATTTATTCCGAAAATAATTAAATAATAATATTTTAATAATTTCAAATAATAAAATATTATTAATTTATTAAACAATTTCGAAATATTTATTTAATCCCAAAAGTAATTCATTTATGTCAAATCACCATTATACTAATATAAACATCAATTTAACCTTAACTAAACATATTTTAAGTTAAACCAACCTCTTAATCTAATTCACAATTAAATAAATTAAATTAACCACCTAAGCTTAATTAACTTAAGCTAAGCACACCTAAAGCATAATTAACCCTCTAATCGAGGTTTAGTGAGCTAAACTCACCGGATTAGCGAACCGAGCGGACCAAAACGATGGGGACGACGCGAGGATCGACTTTCCTCAAGGCGGGCTGAGCATCTGGGCACAGGAAGGCAGCCAAAACGAGCCAAAACCGAGCTGTGAGACCCACTTTTCTTGGCTGCTGGTTGAGGCCGACGGAGGGCTGCACGGCGGCGGTTCGAGCGCAAAGCCGGCGGGGATGGGCGGCAGCAGCTCAGGCGGGTTGAGGCGGCGGTGCACGGCGGTCGGAGGGAGCTCCAACGGCTCCTAACAACGACCAAAATGAACGGAGAAGCAGGGATGACGCGGCTGGAGACTCGGGCGGAGGCGGAACGGTGAGCTGGCCTGAGTGGGGTGCGCGCGAACGAGCAGCGACCGTGACGGCGAGGAGCTCCGGCTAGCGACGTGCGACGGCCATGGCTGCTTGGGTTGCTGCTGGGACACGAGCAGCAACCGAAGATGGAGAAGAGAGGGCTTTGACGACGCAACGGTAGAGGGAGAGAGGCAGAGGAGCGAGCGGCAAGGGGCGGCTGCGAAGGCGACGGTGAACGGCGGCGGCTCCGGAGGCGTGCAAGCGTGCGTCGAGCGAAGGGGAGGCCGGTCGGTCGCTGGTTTTCCTCCCCCTTTTTCCCACCCATCCGGTTCTCAAGGAAGAAGAAGATTGATGGGAGAGCCCCACTTTTTGAGAGCCAATTAACACTTGCCACTTGTCAAGCTCTCATCACTTGGCTCCAACCACCATGACATAAGGTGATGTCATCTTCCACTAACTCCAATCTCCCATAACCTTAGTCCAATAGGTTCAATTTTATTTTCTGCCGGGACATAAAGTCTTGTACAACCAATTCTTCAATTTCACTTGATTCTCTTCCAATTGAATCAAATTGAAGATCATAAAATTAATCCAACATCACCACACTTCAATTTACATCTTCACTTGTCCGTAGAATCAACTTAAGTCCCAAAAGCGCGACCAAAGACGGGCCTACCAATTTCTCGAGCCAAATTAACCATTCTCTAATTATTTTGCTGAAAAAATTCGGCTTGCATGAAAAATCTTCCAAAAATGAGTCAATACTCCTAAAATGATTTGTGACACACCCAGACTTCCAATTTCTGAATTCGATCTCAATTCCACGGTTAATTTCACTTTGGCACGATACTAGCGCGGCCCAACCTACCGGGTAGCCTTTAGGAAATTTTCTTGCATTTGACCTATGGTTGATCATCTCAAGCCACAATGTACATCTTTGAAACATTGGTGACTTTCGGTTGTCGAGGTAATCTCAAGATTTCAAATACGAACATAGGGTACCCAATCGACAAAAAAGTCGGTCCAGTGCCGATCGACAAGAATTGTGCGATCTTGTGGAATCACCCACACCCGATCACATGCCTTTGTCGAGTCAACCTATCTCCGATCTCTATTCGATTTATATTTGTGCCATAATGACCCTTGTAGATTAGCTCGGTCGAAAGGTCGCTCCCTGGTCAAATTCTCGAGTCTGATGCATTAGAAACTCTTAACGACTTCACCTGATAGACTAGTTTTCACATAAGTGGCCGACTCAAGGGAAAGAACTTTATGCGTGCCAACGAAATGCCCGTCTTAATTTATTGAAAATAGGATTGGAAAATCGAGATGTCACAACTCTTCCCCTCTTATAAAAATTTCGTCCTCGAAATTTAAACCTTTACCAATTCTTAAACAGAAAAGGTGGGGGTACAATTCTCTCATATAATCTTCTCTTTCTCAAGTTGCTCCTTCTGTACCAATTCTGCTAGATCATTGTTATCTTGCCCAAATCACTTCGGATCCAAAATACTGAAGACTTGCCCACTTAAAGTTCCAAAGGTCTTCAACACAAAATCTGCGAAGCTAAACTGGCGATTCTGAGCAGTTTCTAAACTGTCTTTGATAATTGCAACTACCTCCACTGACTGCTGAACCAACTCTGGACCTACGATTTTCTGATCTCTGATCTCATTTCAACAACTAAAGTTCTGAACACTCTGCTCTACACTGACTAAAAAGAAATTATCTAACTGATCTTCTGAAACTGGGAACCTCTGGTCAAGATCTGATATAACTCTGACACTAATCTCGGCAACTGCAATCATTGACTACTGTACTGACCATGGTCTGTGATCTTTCTTTCCTTGACTTCATCTCAGCAATTGAAATTCTGCATTATGCACTGCTTAAGAAAGAACCATCTGAAAGCTCTGCAAATTTGGAACATCTGATCTAGATTTGAAATACAATTCATCCCCAGCACTCCATGCAGATGATTTATATGATATACACACACTTCAGTGTACCCACTTTGTGACAAGACAGAATCTCCAATTTCTGAAATCGAACTTAGATTGGCGGTTAATTTCACTACGACACGCTTTTAGTGTGACATAGGCTACTACGTAGTTTTCGAAGCTTTTTAGGACAAATGACTCGTGGTCGATTTTCTTTGAGCCACGATGAAGCCACTCGACACATTGGCGACTCTCGAGGGTCGCGAAAATCTCGATGATTCAAATACGGACATAGGGTACCAAAACGACAGTAAAATCAAATTAGTATCAGTCGACGAGAGTTTTCCAATTTAGTGGAGTCACCCACGATTGGTCATTCATCTCAGTCGAACCGACCTATCTCTGATCTTAATTTGATTTTTAACTGTGCCGTCATGATCTCTAAAGATGAGTACGGTCGAGAAGTCGATTCCTAGTCGAATTCTCAAGTCTATTTGCCTTAAAGTCTTTAATAACTCACCCAACTAGTCTAATTATCTCGTAAGTGGCCAACTCAGAGAAAAACATTGTAATCGCATCGATGAAATGCCCAATTTAACCAATCAAAATCAGAGTTTGAAAATCAGGATGTCATACCCTCAAAACAAGATCTATTCGTACTATTTGGACAACGCTGAAATTGCTATGATGAGTTTCCCATAAGATATCTTCTTTTATCTCGGCATCATCAATTACACACAATCGTCCTCAAAATCTTAGTGTTTTGTCTTTAGAAATCTGAAAATCAACCTCTCTCTCATCTGCATTCTCTTATAGAGTCTTCTGAATTTCTAAATCTGTTCACTGAAGCGTTTTGATTCTGATCTGCACTCTCGGCTCAATTCTGAGGGTGGCTATAAGATTCGAAAGGTGACCTACCTAAGATTTGAAAACCGAATTTCGAACGTGCTCAATTAAGATCCAATCGTTGAGTACCAACTGTGCAACTAAGGACTCTCGATTTAGTGCATCTGTGACTTTGCTCACCTTTCCAGAGTGATACAAAATATTATAGTCATAATCCCCAAGGAGTTCCATCCAGCGACGCTATCTCATATTCAACTCCTAAGGTCCCAACTGACGGGACGCATATGCAACAACCCTATCATGCTGTATCAACACACAACCCAATCCTTTAAACAATGCATCACTACAAATCTCATGACTTTCAAGATCAGATGGAATAGTCAGCACAGGTGCGGTAGTCAGCTTCTACTTAAGCTCTTGAACACTACTCTCGCACTTATCTGACCACACAAACTTTTCTTCCTTTTTTAGCAGTCTCGTCATCGGCGATGCTAACACTGAAAACCCTTCTACAAACCATCTGTAATACCCTGCTAAACCCCAGAAACTTCTGATCTCTGTCACTACAGTCAATCTCAGCCAACTGATCACTGCTTCAATCTTGGATGGGGTTTACGAAGATTCATTTTTCTGAAATCATATGACCTAGGAATGCAACACGAGTCATCCAAAACTCGCATCTGCTAAGCTTATCATAAAATCCAAAAGTACTCAAGGTCTGAAGTACCATCCATAAATGTCTCTCGTGCTCCTCAGCACTCTTTGAACACACTAGGATAACTTCAATGAACACGATCACAACTGATTCAAGTACCCTTAAACATTATGTGCATTAGACCCAAACAAATAGCTGTGGTGTCCATTAAACCACACGGTATTACAATGAACTCATAATTGCCATATCGAGTGCGAGATGCTAACTTCGGTATGTATTTCTTCTTGATCCTCAACTAATGATACCTTGACCTCAAGTCGATCTTAAAGAATATCGACGCACAACCACAATGAACCACATTTCTCCTTCAGGAACAGAACTGGTGCTCTCCAAAGTTATGCATTGGAACATATGAATCCCCTATTCAACAATTCTTGTATCTACACCTTCAGTTCTTTTAACTCGGGTAATATCATCCGGTAAGGAGCCTTAGGGACTGGCTTTGTTCCGAGTGCTAATTCAGTCATGAACTCTAATTCTCTTTCTGACAACAAACCTGACAATTCTTCAGAAAATATATCAGAAAATCTATGCACCACGGTTATGTTCTCCATATTCGGCTCCTCAATTGACGCATCCATTACAGCTACCATGCAGATTCGGTAACCAACAATTAGAACCAAGTCATCTTCAGTGACAAATAACAAGGATCGAAGTTCCTCTTCGACTTTCAGTAATTCAAAACTTTCGCACGCTAACTGAACAAACTAAATTATATCACTACTATGATTTAAAACAACAGAAAGCTCCTTAAGCTAAACATTTTTATAAATGACTTCCAAGTCATACTTAAGCAAACCCCCTTCAAGTACAACTATAGTCAAAGGTTCACATTTCTATCACTTTATTACCACAATGAAAATCCTACAACCATCATTGAAAATTCTGCTGCACTACCCTGATAAAACATCTCAAAAACATTCTTCTGATCGATGCGTGGTTCGATTCATTCATGTTCCTTTCGCCATCCTAGTGGCGCCCTAACTGCGGTAGCGGTGCTGGTGCTCTCCTAGGCCTATGAGGACAGTTCCTCACTTGATGGCCGTGCTGCCCACATCCATAGCACACTCCTGTTATATCTGGACACTGAGTCAGTCCATGCTTCCTTCCACAAACTCGACATTTGTCTGGCGGGTCCTCTACTTCCTCTTGGATGGCAACATGCACCCTTTCTTGCGCCGGGGGCCTTACCCAAGTACCCCACAGTGCGTCTTGTGGCGCATTCTCTCTATTTTGATCCATCGGTGGCGGTGGTAGAAGCGCTTGTTGTCCCATCGCCTGCGCGGACAATTCCTGGCCATGTGACCCTTCTGGCCACACATAAAACAACCACCCATCCTAAAATGGCACGGGGTTGGTCCATGCCTTTCCCCACAGGCATGACACACTCCCTTCAGATTGGGTGCTGGCTTTCCCATAATACTCCTTCGAGTGGGACGTTTAAAGTGTTGTCCTTCTATCATTGGTCTTTTCCCAAATTGACTTCCAACTCTGTTTATACTGAACTGTGACCTAGATGGGGCAGCTTGCTCCTCGATCACAATTCCAGGTTAGGTCTCAACAGGTGCAGCAACAACGGCGATTATGGCATTAGTGGCAGCAGTGACAGCGGCAACAGAGGCGGCTTGATCTTGTGCTTACTGACCCAAAATGCTTCCTAAAGACTCTAGTGCCTGAACAATCCCGTTGAAACTAGTATCGTTCGGTGCTACTACACTCTCAGTACCGACTCGCAGCGGTACTCTCACACTCGCACTGGTCTGAGCCTGCGCTCTACCTCGGGTACCGACTCTTGTCAACGTCCTACCCCGAGATACAGGTCCTACCAACCTCCTCTAAGGAGTTCTCCACTCCGTCCAACCGGCAGATGCAATTGACAAAAGCAACGCTGTATTCCAAATGGTGGGACTAAGACATCCATTATCTCCTCTCCTTACTATGGAATCCTTGACAAGATCGTCCGTGCAATCTTGATGTTGGTATTCACCTAGAAAGCAACGCGACGACTTATATGGCCAAATCATATCTCTATGATTCGAGCTTTAATAATTGCTCAATCTAACTATGGAGGTTTTCTTTTATTAGGAGCCTAATTCATGTAATGATTAAAATCGTGAACAGAGACCTTTTTTTTTTCTTTTTTCATTCCTCTACCCATGAAATAAATCAATTTCAATGGATTGACTATATATACAAATTTGACATCATTTTTAGATCTTTGAGTACAAACTATTATTTTGATTTAGGGCAAATAGAATTAAAAGACAAAGGTAGATCAATTGATAAACGCTAATGATTCAATTTGCTCAGTGTTAATGCACTAATCCTAAACCTGATAACTATAACCCCCAGCTTTTGTGGGAAATCTAAAGTAGCAATTATATGAACAATAGACTATATACAAGCTGTGTCTATGTCTCTTAAATAACAACCACTTTCATATGAAGTACTAGGCAAAAGATGTATTGTTATGGTGTGCCTCTCGAAGGTCGATGATAGCATGTGTTTTTCCTAAAGCAGATTTTCTGAAATTCCACCGATGGGTTCTTTGAGGTAAGAGCGCAAATTTTGCATGATGGAACTGTGTTTTTTCGAATTGTGATTTTAGTTTGCAAATTCAACCCTTCTATTCAATGTGATCTCTCACAAATATATGTTTTTTTCAAGTTATGAGTCATGTGGACTATGAAACTCTATACAATAAATTGATTCATCTGTAGTGGTTGATATTCTCGAGATCAGGCACAATATTTTTTTAAAATAAATGCTCAAAATTATGTTTCTCATGCTTTGGATGAGTATAATAAAGTATATGGACTGTTTAACTTAAAAAAAATGCCACGAACACTTGCTGTTCACCTATTCAAATATATTTAGTAAAACTTCTCCATAATGTGGTTGGTGAGACTTGTTTTGAATGCCAGAATTTATGATGAAATTTACTGCATATAAATTAAACATTTAACCATTCAGCCAATAATTCAAGATTGCAAAATAAAATGATTTGACTAGAAGTTATCACCAAATGGTTTTGATCATAAAGGCCTTTCAAACCGTCTTTTCCTATATTAAATGTGAATTCCATCACACTCCTCTCTTTTGACTAAAGTAACACCTATCACATGACAAGCATTAAGTGTAGAAAAGTACCTAGGAATGTTTAATCATTCGGCCAATAATTCAAGATTGCAAAACTAGAAGTTATTACTAAATGGTTTTGATCATAGAGGCCTTTCGAACTGTCATTTCTTATATTAGATGCGAATTCCATCATGCTCCTCTCTTTTGACTAAAATAAAGTAACACTTGTCACATGACAAAAATTAAGTGTAGAAAAGTGCCAAGGACTAATCTATGGGAAGACCTTAACCTTTTCACGCTAGCTTCGGACATAGTTGGCCCACTCCTAGACCCAAGCAAAAAAAAAATAAGAACATGTGTCGATCAGCAACGTTGATTTATGTAGGCTCTATATGAGACTTACCTTATCTAACAATTGAAATTCATCGAGATCTTGTGCATCTGGTTCATGCAAGTGCGGCTTGAATCCGCACTAAAATCACCGGGCCCAATGCCGGGTGACCAATCAGAGAGGCTTGGTGATAGTGACATGAGACTCGCAAGTGTCACGGGTCGATAATTTCCTTGGCCGCGGATTAACTCGTGCGATGCCTGGCGAACAGAATTCACCAGACCAACCTTTATTCTATAGTTGTTCCAATGAACAATACAACAAATAGCTCTTTTCATACGAGATCATATCACGTCCAGCTTAGCTCGGGCGTCTAGTCCATTGAGTGACATAGCAGCCCTCTTTAGGCTCAACAACTAGTTTCGGCTTGCCATGGCCTCATCGGGAGAACGACTTTAGCTCCCGACCAGTTTGTGCACGACAAACTAACTCCGCCTTTAGAGCTCCTAAGTAATATTATCTTTCTATCCTAGAACTCTTAGCACCAACCGTCCTGACACCACTCCCTTGGATCAATTGTGTTTATCCTCTCTGTGCCCTCGCTCTTCACTCGATAACTCCAAACTTCACTCCCAAAGGTTCACGGGTACGAAAGAATCACGGACCGTGTCACAAGGCTCTCTCGGTGCATGAATACTTCAAGTCGTTTTGAAGTCTTCGGAATAACAAAACAACAAGCCACAGAAAAAAGCTTGGTGATAGTGACACGAGACTGGCAAGGTTCTCTCGGTGCATGAATACTTCAAGTCGTTTCGAAGTCTTCGGAATAACAAAACAACATGCCACAGAAAAAGGCTTGGTGATAGTGACACGAGACTTGCAAGGTTCTCTCGGTGCATGAATACTTCAAGTCGTTTCGAAGTCTTTGGAATAACAAAACAACACGCCACAGAAAAAAGCACACAGAAGAGACGTTGTGGGGTCCACTGCGATCCATTCGGAGAATGACCTTTCTCAATGATCAAAATGCGCATTGCGCGAATTGAGGACGTCACTTGGGATTTTCCAATGATGAAGGTGTGTATCACAACAAGATGATCAAGTGTGACAACAGCGGCACCAGAAAAATATAATGATGATTTTTGCAATACTGTGTGGATACGTATCCCTATTTTATATTTCAATGAGCTCTTATCACATAACATTGTCTGTTAAATTAATTCTGCTGCTTCAATAGGTTTTAAGTATTTTGAGTCTTCTAAAATTGAAAAGGTTGAATGAATGATTACCTCTGTAGAGAATTATCATTTCACTCTGAAAATTATTATTTTCTAAAAGAAGTCACTATGTACATCTTGAATTACAAATATAATGACATTCAAGTGTGTTAGAAAAAAGTAGCCCTCTGATACTCTTCGTGTAGACTCGACATGTACCCATAACCATATTTATTGTCGTATAAAGATATATTAAAATCATAAAAAAAAAAACTTACAATAATCTCAATAATTTCTAAGAATATATCGCAATATTTGTTCAAATAAGATTAGCATCTCATAGTACATTTGTAAATGTAGTTCCAAGCAAATGTAAAAAGCAGTTGACTCCGAATTTTGTGCTGAGTATGAGCAAATAAAAAAAAAAAAGCAATCGATATGTTGTAATAGTTATAATTGGGAGCAAACATAATAATGGTAATTATCATCATAAAATATGCTCCACTTATATAGAAATTGACCATTAATTGACACTCTTTTATTATGCCAACAGATGAATGTAGCTAATAGGTGTCCATTACATGTTTTCTCCTCAAATTAATCTTTGGCATGATAGTGTAGCTATTGGATCAAAAGTTTTACACAACGTCTAATCAAGCCTGCAAATTTTTTTTTATTGGGTCCTTTAAGTATATGCTTTTCTTTTTATTTGTATCAGTCCATCTGTTTAGAAAATTTACGAAAGTTCTGCCAATATGGCACTAAGTTGTAGTAAATTGTTGCCATAGCGCCACATATTATATTAGATGTGACCATCAAAACCTTAAACAACATGAAAAGTTGAATATTTTTTACTCCTAGGAAGGAGCAAAATGTCACGAGTTTGCCACATGGGGAAGGTTCTATTATCTATCAAGGGCATTATTCTGACTTCAGTTTCAATATTATACAAGGCATTGTGGTGACCTGGTTTGTAAGGAAGCCTTAGAAATAGAGCAAAAATGCATTACTCACTACAAGAAATACCGTTGTTTTCAATCTTTTGATACGAGATTTTTTTTTTTTTTTTGTTACACCTACAAATCAGTTAAAATTTCATTTGAGACTACTTCTTTGTACTATAGTTTGAGATATTTTATAGGACCTGGTCAATGACTAAAATATAAATTTAGTCTAAGTCATTAATTTGTAAAGTTTTGGTAGATAGTGAGAAAAAGTACTAGTTACTTCTATCACCTTTCGAGAACAAAAAAAAAAAAAAAAATTATATTGCCTTTACTATAGGTTATATATTCCTTGCTAGCTAGTGTTTTTCATTGCAGTTTATTAGTACCAAACTTACAAAACAATTTAAGTTCTTTCATCCTAAAAATAAAACGAGTTTGTTCTGAAATAAAGTTAATATCAAGTAAATCTCCGATACTTCTTTATTGATCTTGTGATCCTCTCATATAGGTTTGGATAAAAAAATTTTGTTCATGATGACTAATATAGTGTTTTTCATCCCTTCATCATATTTCAAAGTAATCATATCAAGGTTGGAGGATGTGGTATTTTATGAGTTTTGAATCAGTTTGTCTTTCCCACTCTCACTTCAAATTAACATCTAAACTAATTAAATGAACTAAAAAATAAAGAGAAAGTGAAGCAAATTGAGATTTTATTTTTGTTTTGCCATCATATCAAATTAAGATCATATTACCAAAAAGGAAGAAATAGTGAAAAATAGACACTTTTTCTGGCCTATTATAATCCTTTTCACCAACAATTGTGTTAAATTTTTAATATATTAAGAGTAATTGCAATATAATTAGAGAAAAGTTAATACTGAAAGTGAATGGAGATTCTTACTCGTTATAAAAGTGAATTGGGATTATAATAAGAAAAAAAGAAAGATGAAAAGGAGTGAGAATATTATTTTTTAGACCTATTATTATATGTAGGGAAAAAAAAGACAACAAAGAAAAGATAAAGGGAAAGAGAGACAATGACAGAGTCAAAATGACCATATTTTGGCCTTCTGTAAGTCTCCTCAGTGCACTATAATGTTAGATTGTGACAATTAAACTTGCACAAATGCTTGCACAACTACAAGTCCAAAACAAATGGCAAACATAACATATATGTAGAATACACAATCAACCCCGGAAGTATTTATGGACAATTAATAGACATGTCATTATAGTAACAAAGGATCAGATGCTAGAACCTGCTGAATAGAAATGAGAACCCATCATCCGATGTTGGCTCATCGTGAAAGTAGTTAAAGTCGCGCGGGAGTAGAGGTCTTCTTTGTCCACCGCGTTTTCGGTCTCTTTATTGTTTTCTTCAACTGTTGAGCTATCAAGCTCACTGTTAATCCTAGCGAGTTGCTCAACCACTTCTCTTATTGCCAGCCTCCTCACACCACTTGGGTCGAATCACTTCACTACGATCTCAGCAACCATTCCTACTATCTCCATTTCATCTTCACTAGCGGCCTTTGAAGCTTATGACATTGGAGAGTGTATTATACTTTATGGAAGAGATGAAATAATGGATAATATTAATTGACTTTCCGAACTTAATAATAAAACTTGTAGGCTTCTTTCCAGTGAGCAACTCCACAAGGACAACTCCAAAACTATGTACATCATTTTTAATCGTTAGTATACCTGTGGTTAAATATTCTAGATCGATGTAGCCCAACATGCCTTGTATTTCATTAGCTACGACATGACTACACTCTGGTGACATAGGTATCAAAGTTCCAAAATCATATACTTTTACAGAGTAATTTTGATACAAAGATATATTTACTGATTTGATGTTACCATGAATGATCAGGGATTTTGCACAGGAATGCATATACTCGAGTGCAAGAGCAGCTTTGACAACTATTCTAAGCTAGGTTTTTCCATGATCTTAAGATGGTCAACACATTCTAATGGATGTGTTGGGATAGGGTACCATTTGAAATGTTTTCATAAACTAGCAAGGATATTCTAGTCTCCAAACATATGCCATGGAGCTTCACCACATTTTTGTGGTTTATTTGCATCACAATTTGAAGTTCATGTTGGAAATCCCTCTTGATTAGAGACTTGCATCATTAGGCTTCTTGATTGTGACAACAGTGTCTCCTACTATTTGCCTCTATATAGACTAAATCGAAACTACCATCGCCAAACTTATTGCTATCATAATTGTTGATTGATTTGCTAGCTCGACCTTCGTAAATATTTGAACACGTTGGTGTTTTAAGAGCTCTCCTCTATTTCGGCTACAGTTTTTCTTTTTGATTCTCCTCCTCTGCCACTTGTCAAAGACTAAAGTAACAACAACCATGAACAAGAAGGCTCCAATTATCGTTGTCAAAGCATATATTTCACTAGATTAATTATTCGAGCATGTAATCCTTATCCAGTCCAATAATTCATAAAATAAGTTAATTTCTAATGGACTACCCATTTATTCTATTATTATATAATCCACATCAATTTTTTTGGATGATTGGTCCATCTTACAAAATACAATTACCCAATTTATCAGTGATAAAAATGGTTTTTGAAAGGCTACACATCATGTATCACGTAACAATCCTTATGTGAGTCCTTATCTTAAATTTGATGCACGTTGTTACAAAACCGAATAAGTTATCAATTGAACTCAATTCAAGTACATATTACTAGTGTCTTCTATTACTTCTCCCAATGTCTATCCTTGATTATAATGAAGAAAGTTTTTAATAAAGAAAAAAAGAATGTGGAAGCACTCACCTCATTTATATGGTATGAAAATTCAGTTAAATCTTTTAACCACTTGCGTGTGAACATAGATATCGCTCGAATTTGTATCTAGTTAATATATAACTTGCCAATTAAAAAATATGATTGAAGGATATATACCCTAGCTAGATATGAAAGAAAACACAACCATTTTCATCTACTTATTAATGATGTCTCTAAACCTAATTTTAACTACCTGAAATGAAAAATTGCCTCGCCGCCTCCCCATGCCCTGTAGGGGGCACCACCATGGAATTAACTTCTTTTAGATGGCCATCAAATATCTTGCTTATACTGATAAGAATGAATGGTTTCAGGACTGGATTTCATACAAAATGGGCGGGCTCATGGGCCGGTTTTGTAGAGCCGAACAAGCTCCAATCTTCACAAATTGGTCAACGTGGGATGATGTGAAGATGAAGTATATGGAAATCAATTGTACCGCATTGCTTACCTAAAGGACTTTTTCAAACTTGCATCTTCTTTAAAAGCCAGACCTGTTCAGCCCGACAAAAAAGCAAGACTTGTAAAGAGAAGTGATTATCCTTATCCTTATTATTATTACTACTACTGCTACGAAAATTATTACAAATAAAATAAAATAAAAAATATATTTTTTCTTAAAAGTGTAGACGCGGCAGTGCTAATGCTATCCTGGGCAGACATTCCTCGAGCCCAGTGTCCATCCCAATAGACCCGGCTTTCCCCAGGCTTTTAGGCATGGATCCATTCCCTTTTTGTAGCTTATTATCCATAAGACATTTAATTATGTATATGCTTAACTTCCATAACTTTAAGTATGTAAGATGGATGAGAAAATGTATTTTTATACCCCGGACAAACTAATACTTCCACGGTTAAATCTCAATTAAATTGTTAGCATGGATTATTATAACTTACTTTGCCGACCTAATCTCAAATTGCATATGCAGTGCAAGTGGGATTTGTCGCTTGTCCTATAGCTACACTTCTGTTTATCCTAAAAATCTCGGTTTGTCAGTTTCCACTTTTTTTTTTTCTGTTTCTTTTTCTTTAATCCCTTTTATTGGATAAACGATTGAATATCTTGTGAACCATTTACGGGATAATAGCCAAAGGGAACATTTGTTACCCAAATCCAAACTCAACCAAGACATGCAAGTCTGAATAATAATTACTGTAAAAGGATCTGGCAAAATAAAAATAAAAATATGCCCCAATCCAATCCATCGGTGTGATCGTTGAAGGTGAGTTGAGTTTCTTGAATTCTGGTAAATCCAGCTGAGCTTCATCAATCTTGAAGATCATCCTTATGCGCAAGTTCACCAAGCAATGGTCTTTGGCCTTCGTGTCGCTGTAGTGTAGGAGCCATTACTCCTTTAGCAATTCACAAGATGTTAGAAGAAAGACATTCTAGAAATTTATACCATTATTAGGGCTTTTCTCCTCTTGAAATCAGACGCTCTAGTGGTTCGTTTTGGCCCAAGATTTGTAGGTTTGGTTGGAGTAGATATTTTCACTTAAAGATGCTGTGTATCCTCCCACAAGTGGAGTTTCAAAGTGTTTAGTTTCAGAAAAAAATCGAAAATAAAGAGACAAAAAAGAAGGTACCCAAATAAATAAATAAAATACAAAGGAAAGATGGGATTGCACCGATTAAGTACAGTATAATAAAAATAATCCCTAAAGCATACGTCAAAACCTACTGCGAAATTAATAATGAACCATCTAGTGAATGATAAGGGGATGTATATCGAATAACCTTAAATAGCTACGAGCCAATGAGAATTCGGCAACGGATTGCCCTACATTCCCAACCAGCATTGGCATGTGTAGCCCCCGGGCTTATTTTTGGACTTTCCATGACATGGATATCTTTTTGGTTCCTTACACTCATCGATGTCTACATTATGCAAAGGACAAATTGAACCGTTATCTCAGCTAATGGAAAAAAACAAATTGAAAAAGTTTGTGCATGGATTATTAGACAGATAATATTATCCCATTTAGCTTTCGATTATAATACCATGACATGTGTCCACTCTCTCTCAGGATATCTTCTCTTTCTCTACTCTGTCTCTCTCCATGTGGAATCCGAAATCAACAATGGCATTGTTCTTTGCCAGTGATGGGGATTGATGTTACCTCGAACTGTATATACGAGACCCATGAAGTGCACACGAGCTAGTACAAAATCTGGCATACGGAACTTTTAGAAATCGAGCTTTTGCAATAATGCATAAACCCTATGTTGCAAGAGCCAGCAAGGGGTTTTATATGGTCATTGGGGACAACGACTGAGCCTAGGAAGGAGGAGTTTGATCTTTACATACATACAATAAATTATAAATATGAGCTGTTATTGTATGAGTGAGGTGGATGTGCTAATATTCATATGTATTACTAAATACAATGGACTCGTCAGATCCAACCCTTTAAATGCATCATAGTGTGCATACCACATTCAATATATGTATATATAAGAGTGGAGGCACAAAGGTTTGAGAAAGAAAGAAAAATTTTCTTTGTAAAATGGGAATAGAGTTGCTAGAAATTTTCGCTATAATGTTGGTAGGGTGGTGGCAACTATCTTGATGTATTATATTAGGAAAAATGTTGGAACTTCAGGAAATGTTTTTAACAAATCCAAATTTACTTGATTGAGTCTATTATATCATTAATTATGCAGGTCCCACGTAAATTCCACGAAATCAATTCCGGCGATGGATTTGGATCTAGATGAGATTCCCAATTTTATTTAGGCCTTGTATTAGAATTATATCATGCGGTAGGACACATCTAATAAATGAGAAAAACTCACTTCCTCCGTCTTCCCCTTATCACCTTCCACTCAACCCAACATCCCCTCCACCAACAATGTGCCCCAGCCACGCTGCAAACGTTGCAGTCATTGTGACCGCTGCATCGCCATCCCCACCCGTCGATATTGATGTTCAAATGAGCTAAGGTCACGACACCACCCCCGTGAACCATTGCCTCATCTCTCTTGATGAAAGGTCGATGCAATTTCTTCTTTGCCGTTCATGCAAGCAAATTTCATCTCCTTCATCGTAGTTACTGCTGAGATGAGGTACAATTCAGACTCATGAATAGCAGAAATTAAACGGCAGCTAATAGATGGGGTAAAACTAGATGGAATCAATATACAGATACTACTTCGCTATCCGGCTCATAGATGTTGATTAATTAGTTAGTTATCCACATCATTCATTCGAGTGTGATAATGCATGAGGAGTTATATATGTCTTAATTACATGTACACCCTTGGATGATTTTCCTCGTACCCAGCCTTGCAAACGTAACGATGACCCTGTCCACTCCCGAAGTCCTTATCATTCTGCGTTGTTACCCCAGGCATAGCTCGACTGGGTCAACATGGTCTGTTTGCAAGTCATGTCCAGTTCGACCATCCGGTCCACAACAAGGCTCGGGTGTTGCCCACATCCTCAAACCTCGGGAGAGTCCAGTTTGAGATACATAATGACCTGTTGTCCACCAGAAAAGCCCATGCACAGCGGTTGAGTTGCGAGGCCGACACGTTTTGGTAGATGCAGGAGATGCTAATGTCGAGCGTCTTAAGCCCCCTTGAGATGGATTCTTGACAGCAAACTTGATCGGAGCAAATGGTCTCCTTCATGAAGTGAAAGTTGCCATTGCAGTAGGAGATGCAACCACTCCCGAACGTCCCTTCTTTGTTGGCCACGACCACAACGGTGCCGCAGCGGGCGACGGTGAGCTTGTTTACCATTTCCAAGAACTTGTACCAAGGATTTGGAGATAGATCGTTGGCCAGAGGACTGCTTTTGTTTGCTAGCGTTCGGGGCGGCAGGCGACCATGGTCGAGTCCCCGACCGAGATTTGCGTATCGGTTGAATGCTACTCCCTTCGATGTTGGTGCGATTGATCAAAAAATCTCTGGACCTCGCACGTTCGGTTCGAGCGCAAACAGATAAGGAACGGCAACGTCCCCACACCAGTGTTCGCACTTTCTGGGCACGGTGGCAACTCCGCCTTGTCGAAACCACCAGGCCACAGCCACCGTCAGAAGCCAATGCACTACCTTCATTTCGAAAGAACTCTCATTCTCTCATGAACAAATTAAGTAACTCAAATAAATTAATAAAGCTTTGTGTTGCTAAAGATGATCAAATGCATTTGACGACTAATGATGCGTTTATTTCATGGAAAACTCAAGATTTGAAAAATATTTTCCGGAAAACTAATTCATTTATTGCTTAAAAAAACCAATCAACGGAAAATATTTTCGTTATCGACAACAATTTATACTTACCTACTTTCATGGATGAGGAAAATATTTTTCAATCATTCATTTTCGTAAGTGATACAAATGATCATTAATCTTTAGTTTTCCATAAGATAAATATGGAAAAAATATTGATTCGAATAACATATCCTAAAAACAATAGTTTGTATTGCTTATAAAAATGAATAAGCGAAAAATGTTTTCATTGTTCACGAAAATACTTAGATATAAATTGTCTAATAATGAAAATATTTTTTATTGACTAATTATTTCAAGTAATATAAGTGAATATTTTTATATTTTTTTCAAATTATTCATTTTCTATAAAAAAAAAAAAAAAAAGAAATGATCCTTTTATTGATTTTTTTAACTTATTGTGGTTACAACACACTCCCTAAAGTGTTTCATTCTTCACTTACACAAGCATCTTTCATTGATATATTGCCTTCACAATGTTGATCGAGTGTAGAATCTTAAAATTTCTCGATAGGAGAATAAAGTCAATCAAAGTAATATGGTTTAATCAATTGTTTATTGTTCTTTTCATATATTTATTGAAATTTCAATGTTTGTATTTTTTATATAACAATTCAAACATTAACTACTATTTCCTTTCATTCTTTGGAGGCAACAATTAATATTTCCATACCTCAATCAAGTCCTTGCTAAAGTATGCCACGTGTCATTTCCTTATAACCCCGTCCAAGATGACGCCATCGAGTGCATTGGCCCAGTGGTGTGAAGGCCCAATGGCATGAGCTTATATTTTTATATTTTCTTAAAAATTTTACTTTGGATATTAGGAAATACAGTATTATATATTCTCGATTTTTTCTGGGCATTTTTTTAATCTTTTAAATTTATACTCCTATAAGACTTGAACTTTATACTTTAAAACTCCTAAGAATACATTAAATAGATTTCACGGAGGATGCCTGGAATCAAAATTGGGACAAATCATCAAGTTTTAAAATTAATTTAATTTAAAAAATAGGACATTATTCATGTGATATATGATTAAATCACATGAAATTATTCTTTCTAGTTGATATATTTTTTTCATTTAAAAAGAAAAAAATCATGTGAAAATAATTTTTTGTCTGGCAAGTAATAAATTAAGTTTGATGAATCATTCACTCTTTCCAAAAAAAATAAAAATAAAGAAAAGAATTACTCCCAGTATGATGAGCATTGAGTCAGATGAACAATTATTTCCCTTTATTTTCAAAATTTAATGTAAATTTACCATGCTCATCATTCATGGATCTATCTATTATAGAATGAATATGCAAACTTTTCTAGACATTTCTAATCTTACTCAATGAAGTATCTAGATAAATCTTGGGCAATTTGAATGATATGAGTTCACGAAACACCATTGTTCTCTAACTATCATATTTTGGAGAATTTAAAAAAATAAAGACAGGCGATAAGGAAAAATTCAATCATTTATACGCTGATTATTTCAAGTGTAAAATAACATAAGTGAAATAGATGTGCTCACATGGTACAAGTAAATTTATTTGCAATTGCCTTCATTTCACTTGATTTACAAATAATATTGAATAAATAATTAATGTTGAATTTAACAAGAGAAATGAGCATGTTTACGCAATTATTCCACATAAAACTTCATGATAAAGAAATATACTTTCCATGAAATTATTATCAAGTAAAACAGGTAGTTTTTATTTATTTGGCAATATGGTAAAAAGTGTTCTTGAAAATGTTTTCGGGCGCTTGGATCTCATCTATAATGATGGATATTGAGAAAAGGCAAAGATGCAAGGCTTTATTAGGAGACTTGTTATACTCAGGAATAACGGGAGTTTATTGTTTCCTTGGGCTCGCTTTCTTCGCCATTTTCAAGCAATGTGAACGGTGAGTTGCCTTCTTGAAGTCCGAAGTCGTCGCAGGATGAGAAAAATTATCGTTACCCACCATCAGCTGCAACGTACAAAATGATCAAAATTCGTAATATTATTAGTACGGTCTTTCTTTTCATATGCCAGCGTCAATTATAGGCATGCTGGATCTGCATCTAAGAATTCCTCCATTTTTTTTTTTGATAAATATAAAGTAATAATTTTCTAGGAGATTGCAAGTAGAACGTAGTATCAAAATGCTTTGCATATCAGCAAACCGATTCCCTTCTTGAAAAATATGATGAATTTTAAATTCAAAATGAGAGCTCAATAGCCTAATGATATCCTTAAGTAGTGTT
This sequence comes from Eucalyptus decipiens, assembly GCA_014182575.1. Taxonomy (NCBI): domain Eukaryota; kingdom Viridiplantae; phylum Streptophyta; class Magnoliopsida; order Myrtales; family Myrtaceae; genus Eucalyptus; species Eucalyptus decipiens. Next base: position 1,884,449 of record CM024612.1, read on the forward strand.
GGTCCAGTGTTATCTTCAGCTAATGACTATGTCTGAGCTTTTGATGATTCTATTATAATATGGTTCACCTCTAGTATAGTCTTTGCTTCCTCTTATTGCTAGTAACAAGTATTTCATATTTCTTTTGTAGTCTTCAATGGGTGATTTTTGGGGAAAGATGGATTACTCATCGGGGAAGTGATACATCCTACTTAGAGACGTGTGTAGATGCAAGCACACACAAATTTCACCCACAGAGATACAAAAACGGCACTCCGTAGGTTTTATTACCTTCTTCGAAGGCTCAGTCCTACAAAATGATACCAAATGGCTCTTGTTGGGGTTGATTACCAGCTCGAAACATTTCAATCGTATCAGAATTGCCATAAAGTGAACAATATCATATCTATAAATATAGGCGACTTTCTTTTGGGCCAATCACCTGTTGCTTAAGACACTTTACTGACCTTACTTCTGAACAAGACTCCCCAGGGAAGCTTCTTTATCCATTTTTCTTGGCAAATATGTTACGATTTCTCAAATTAAGGATTACATTATGTGATATTGGTTTCTAAGTTCAACGGCTGTCTTGCATTCCAGTCCTCAACATATCTCGATGTAGGTTCCGTTTATGAATTTTCTTTCCTCTCTGTGATTTTCATAGGTGGGGTCAATTTGTCAATTATGTCCCTGTTGATGCCCAAGTTTGGAGAAATGTGGCTTGGTTTTGTAGTTTTAGTGTTCATTTCCAGATGTTTAGTTGACTCAAGACCATGAAGCTGAACCGAATGGCATCTGATTATATATCCCTCAGCTGCAATGGATAACATTTGACATAATCGATCCAAATTAATCATCAAACTACAAATTTGATTGATGTGAGTGCATATGCCCCATGAGCTGAAGGTATCATACTTTGTTTCCAAAATGACAGAGGACCTATTCAATTGGAATTGGAACGACATTATATGCTAAAGTTTTTTACTAAAATTCATTCTATTGATCAAGATTCCTTGTGAATACATGTGACTTAGCTTTGTTTTCAAAATGTAAAATAAGCTTATCAGGTTTATGTGATCAATTTTTTTTCTACGTAGCCCTATATATAAGTTATGACTTTCCAAGCATGGTTGGTTATACGAAATATAAAAATATTTTGGCATGTCTAAATATTCGTTGCACTTTTTCATTACATAGTTAAAGAAATATTTTTGGAATACCCAAATGGAGGGATGACAAATGAGTCAGGATGGGCCGTGCGAGCCCAGTCAATGGGCCCATTTTTTTCAGCCCATTTAGGAAGAAACTGTGCAATTTGACTTGACTATATATTCCCACAAAAATTAATGAACAGCTAATCCATGCAACCTAGGGAATCACACTAAGCTAGTCATTCGACAGGAACATCTTTGTCTTCATTATATGCCCATCACCAATTTTGGCCAAAAGTAAGTTATTCTTCAAGGAAAGTAGAAAGAACGAAATACCATAAGCTCAATAAAATTCACATATTCTAACACAAAAAAAGAAACTCTTTCGGTCCTCATGATTGGGCAAGCGCCGCCCTAGCCAAATTCAACAAGTTTAGCGGGCCTTGCCATCGGCTAGCGATGGTCACAATCCTCACTGGTCACAATTAAGAAAAAGAAAATTAAAAGAAAAGAAAAAGAAAATTAATAAAAAATTTATCCATGTCAATACAAGTCAAATTACCTAGGACAGTTAGCTATTATAGCAGCCATTTTCGATCAAAATTGATTGGATTGATTCAATTGACATAAATGCAAGAAGGTTTAAGACTAATTTAGTTCAATTGAAATATTTAGAACTGAATTAATACAAATACAATAAATTTATGACTTTTTTGCTACTTTTCCCCTCTTATGTGGCATTTTTAAAATGTTCTCTCTCTTCTACTTGGTATTGGCCTTACCAAAACATGAAAAATAAAATAAAACGACATTGTTTTGGCCCAAAATTTTTAATTAAAATCTTAATTAAATGAAATTACAAAAATAAGGATTTTAAAAAATACAAAAAAGAAGAAAAAAGGGCAAGGGAACGGCAAGGGCCCTCACCACCGCCACACCGTAATTGTCGGAAAGGGCCAACAAGGATCGTCAAAGCCTTGGCCGTAAGCGAGCACCACAGCCCTCCACTTAAATCTGCCCTCGCCAAGATCAAATGGCTCTCAACTAGAGCGCAGCCACGATTGGCCGATGCAAGGCGCCCTCACCACGGTCTGCTCGAGGGCCGATTGATCTGGGTGGATGGCGATAATCCTCGCCCAAATCTAAGTTGGGGGCTGCAATCCTCGCCCAACCCCACCTACACTCTCTGGCGATAATAGGACGGCAGTGCCGAGGGTCCTTGCCCTTGCCTTTTTTCCCCTTTTTTTTTTGTGTCTTTTTTAATCTAACTTTATTAAGATTTAAGTTTTAAATAAATCAGATGTGGAAAAAATGATGTCATTTTAACATTATCTTTCTTATTTTAGCCACATCAGCACCATGTAAGAATTAATGATGATGATGATGATGATGATGATGATGATGATGATGATGATGCAACGTTAGCAGCCATTATGACAAATTGGATGAAGTTAATAAAAAGAAATAATTGAACTAATTTGACAAGTTTTGAATTTTATTGCACTTTTTGTTAGTTTTAGAATTCAATTGTATTTTTGTGATAAGTTTTAAGACTTGCAATGCATTTATCCCTCAAAATTAAGAAAGAAATTGAATCCCCTTGAGTATATGCAGTTGATTGAGGTGTTAAAAGATTACAACCTAGGAATTAAAAAGCATGTTCAAATTTTACCAATTCGCACAAAATGTTCAAAATAAGGGTTATTAACACAAGTCAAAAACTCTAATGCCCAGACCCCCCCTAAAAAATAACCTAATAACCCACATAGATCTTAAATATTTTCGCCACCCACCCAGCTTCTACGGTGGCGTACAAACTTCAACCTAGATAGTGACAACTTTTTAAACATTCGTTGCAGATCGTCCATCCCTGCATGAGAGAGAGAGAGAGAGAGAGAGAGAGAGGTGATGATGTCTCGTGTCGAGTGGTATTTAGGGCGTGTCATGTGGGGAGATCTAGTCAGGATTTGGATAGTAAGTCGGCGACAAGGTTACTTTAGGGGAAATATATAGTGATGTGATATCTAAAGACTCTTGTTATTTGTTGTAGTGTTTGATCACACAAAAATGGGGGGGGAGGAGGATGCAAAGAAGTTTTGGAAATGGAAGATGTTAAAAATGGTGGTGCAAAATTGTGGCTTTCGAAGAGAAAAATTCAGTAGGGTTTCTAACTTTTTCCACCAAATTGGTAAGGAATTCTCTTTTGACCACATCATTGCGATGATTGGGGAGTGGAAAATTCATATGGAATGAGGGAATTGAACCACCAACTTTTCATTTTTCAACCCGTGAAGGAAGGAACTATTGACTTTGGTTCAATCGCAAAAGGACAAGTACACCCCGCCACTGATTGATCAGATAAGTCTCACGTTTTTTGTGTTCGACAAAAAACCTCGAAAGTTAGAGATAAAAGAAAGAGAAACTTGAAAAATAACATGCTCCGGATAATATTTATATAATTTGAAATAATTGAATTTATAAGGTATTAATTAAACGTTATGTGCGAATATTCTAGTTGTATATATTTTGCAAAATTACATCAGTTGATTACTTAAAAAGTGTTTTGATGCACTTGCTAATGAAATTTTGAAAGGTTTTTGTGTTTCCTACTTATTGGAGAATGATGTTGAATGCCCCTTCTAATTAGGTATGCCATGGAGCATTTAATTGAATTAATTCGATGCGGGTGATCACTTGTTCAAATCAATTCTCTCTAAGAGGCGCAATCTCGCTGGATACGTGGACGATGCAACATACGTGTATTCACAGAGAATAGTCGAATCAAAATATTCGAATCCTTTTTGTTCAAGAAAAGTGGAAATCGGTTCATTAATAACTAGCACCTGTTTTTTCTTATTCATCCAAGGGATGCTGTCCCCTGCCGCATTAGATAACCAAAAAAGAAAAAAGGGAAAAAAAAAAAAAGTAGGATCCACTTAAGATGAGGGATGGGCTCACACAAGGCCAGTGAGAGTGAGCTCACTGCTTGGACAAGCTCGTCTCTCACCTATGGCCAATCTCTAACGGTCGCCTTGGCCAACAACTAGTCGAAGAAGAAGAAAAATGAAGAAAATAAATAAATAAATAAAAGAAAATTTTAAAAATATAAATTCGACTTTTTAATGAACTTTTCATTTACTAAGGCCTCGAGCTCTATGGACACTTGCATGGCTTTTGTGGACCCAAGCCTAAGTGCTAGGGTCTAGAGATTGAGCATTAGGGACTCGAGCATTGCATTTATGGACTCGAGTTTAGGTGTCGAGGTATCGAGAAACACGAGCATTAGGGCTTTGGGTTTGACCTCAATGGACTCGAGCTTAAGTGTCACAGACCGAGCCCAGCTTTGAATGGACTTGGGCTCGAAGGCCAAAGACCTAGTCTTGAACATTAGGGACTCAGCAACCAACTTTGGGGTTCTCACATCTAAGTGTAGAGTTTCAGGTCCAAATACCAATACCTAATCATAATTTGAAAAAGGTTTTATGATTTTCAAAGATGAAATCATTTTCTTGAATATAAGTATAGGTTTTCCATTAGGTAGGAAAATATTTTCTTTACCTCATTTTTCTAAGTGATTTAAATATAAAAAATAAAGAAAATATTTTCTTGGAAAATGTTTTTCGCGAAGCAAACATAGCCTTAATGACAGGATAATTTACTATTGGGTATTTTTTTTGTCGGACCTAATGGGAATTAAAGAAGATCAATTCACGTTTGCTTCATAAACCAATTAAAACTTGGCACGTTACTTAGCAAGTAAATTTTTATAAAATCCCTCAATACATCCGCTATCTTCCGAAATCCAAGAGTGTAAGAGATCAGTGAGGTGGGCGTTCTTGATTTTCTCGTGGGTTAAGATTGACATTCTCGTCGTTGTCTTTCGGCCAAAAGCATCTCCCCTCTTACTTAAACTTTTTACTCCAAGCCACACGTGACGCAGCACAATAAGTAGTGCTACTTCGACCCCAACCATGTGTTTCGAGTTCGAATCCTCCAATTTACGTTTCTAGCGTCATCAAAGGGGTTTATTCATTACAATGGACAGAGTCAAGACGTAGGAATTACCTTCGTGGCCACACACAGGAAAAAAAAGAAAAAAAAGCTTTTTGCTCCACTAAGATCACAATAGTAAAAGAGAAGTACAAGCAACGGAAAATCCATAAATATTTTTTTTGGGGAGCGTGCCTAAACTTATTACTAAATTTAACATTAGATTACTTATAGATGATTTAACATTAAATCTCCTTTTTTTTTTGTAGTTAAATCAAATGTTGGGGGGTCTGAAAATCAAATGTTCACAGTGCAGACAAACAGACTAAATTCCAAGACTCCATCTGTAATTTTCGAGAGACAGAGAGACAGAGAGATGGCGTCCTCCCGAGGAATATACGCCCATCTAGCTCTCTGCGTCCTCTTCTCCACAGATGTTACTCAATCGGAATCGAGAGAATTGCGACCCTCCGATCACGGGCTGCAATTCCAGGATCCGCCGCCAGCCGGAGAGAAGCTGCCCCAGGAGACGGCGTCCTTCTTTGGGGGGTCTCCGTTGTCGCCTTCTTCTTCAAATCTGTCCGTGTTGCCGCTCCTGAACGGGACGAATTCGAGCGACGACCCATGGTGGCGAGGAGCAGGATATGGCGGCGGCGAGGGAGGAAGAGGGAGGAGAGAACACGTGAGAGGGGTGCTCTTGGTGGCGAGCATCGTGTGCGGAATCACTGGCGCCACTCTGTTGTTCGGTTCCGGGCTGGTTTTTCTCTTGAAGTTCCGAAAGCAGAGGTCGGCAGGGGCGGCAGCCCCACCACCACCTCCTCCTTCCCTCCAGCCACTGCTTTTGCTTCTGCCGCCGGCGTCCAGACAATCGGGAGATTGCAACAAGTGAACCGATTCGCTGTTATCATTGCCGATGATGTAGTGTTGTAGTTGATTCTTGCCAAACGACGCCATGTAAATTATGTGAAGAATATCACAAAATCATTCATCGCTCCAAAGCAAAAAGCAACGTTGCTAAGATAACCCCTTTCCCTTTCTTCTGGACTTTGGTTTTCTCTGTCTTTTTATCCCCACTTAAATTAGGTCTAGCACCATACAAAAAGCCTTGAATGAAAGCTTCTCAATTAAGATTGTCTGGGGATTAGCACGGGTCTGATTCTCCACCTACTCAAATGCGATCAATATGTCCATCGAATCATAACCCCATTCCCTATTTGGTGACTGAGGTTGATCCAGCATTTCATTACTTCGAAGGACAAAACATATGACTAAAATCAAGTCTATATAACTCGAGTTCATCACAATAATTGATTATATGGACCCTTCGAAGGACAAAACATATGACCAAAATCAAGTTTATATAACTTGAGTTCATCACAATAATTGATTATATGAACCCTTCGTAAACTTTGCGATGCAAGGCTCATTCTTAATGAGCTCAAGCCAATCAACTTGGATTTTAAATTTTAATCCGAATTTCATTGGTCGATACCTTTTGCAATTTAAAGTGGTGTTTGCAAAGAAAAGCATGCTGTACAGATCACATGTCAATGCAAATGCATCTAATGCAAGTAAAGCAAGACAATTGTAGACTTAATCCATACTGAATCAGGGGTTGATGATCACCAAAACAGCATGTGCAATAGAGTATCTTCAAACGAACACAAATTTTAGATATACTCCTGGATTATACGTAGATTAAAGTACCGTATACATTTTATTAAATGATACATGAGCACCTTGTTTTGTCAAGCAAATGAGCAGTTAAGCCAGAACTTATTCATAACGCGTTTAAGACTGTTCTCAACAGATCCACACGCTTAAAGGTAGCCGACAGGGAAGCAAATATGCTGACAATTAGAGCATTAGTGACCTTGAGAGTGTTCAATGATTCGTCACTAGCAGAAGGTTGAGTCAGATTTTCCTCATCCTCTGAATCTTCATCTTCGATCTTACAGACAAAATCTTTGGATGTCTGCAAGCAAGTTCCAGCGAATTAATAAGTATAAATAAAAAGAATGAAAAATTGTTCATTTCAGAGAAGTGAAATCAAATAAAGAAGGGCGGTTTAATACTAACATGGAATATTATTGATTTAGTAAGCGCTTCATCCTCTTCCTCGAATTTCCTTTCCTTTCATAGCAACAAAGTCATGGATAGGAATTGGATCATAGTTTGGACTAAAGTCCAACTCATGGAGTATGAGTTCTGACAATCAATTCATAAAAGCAACCATGAAGGCAATTAATCTAACATAACCCATTTCCCACCACAGAAACTACTGTTAGACTAACAATTGAGCTCCATTGATTCTTTAAAAATGAGAAAAACATAAACAATTAAGCTGTTGTTAATTAATTTGACAGAACAGAAGAACAAAACATAGATCTCTGCAATCCTATCAAATAGAATAGAATACCAAATGAAATAATAAAGAACCAACTGCACATAGTAGGATAAGGCTCCAATGTTGCTATCACATGAATAAATCTCTTAGTTTACAATTCTTTTCCTGCAAACTAGCATGCAAACAATCGGTATCTCTGACTTCCCGAATAATCTGAAACTCAAGAGACAAAAAAACCAGAAGGCATGCAGTACACAGTCCACTGTGACCCAAAAAAACACTAACAATTTACTCGTTCTCTTGTTTTTTCTTTTGGATGAAACTAGCCAAGCATCTAGCATGTCACAGTGGCTGGAATGGTCCAGGAAATTTGACAGGTAAGTCCAAAGTAAATGTCATTCTAAAGAAATGTGCTATATGTCCCCAAAATTTGCTTTGAACTGAATATGATGAAAAGGTGCTTAAGTGGTTCTTGAAATGGCTTTTGCACTTTCGTGCTTATGGAGAATTTTTGTGCTCTTTGGACAGGTATATGGTAAGAAGCATTACTTAAAAAGATAAACTGAACAGCGGCTGGACTTAAATCGTGTTTCCTTTTCTATAAGTAGGTAATTCATAAATGAGCTATTGCTTTAATCTGATGAAATTTCCCCAATCAAAACTCAATTTTGCACCCTTCTGCATATGAGATCATGGAGGTTAATTAAGTTGTTCTAAATTTGTTCAGAGACCATTTGAATAACTCATGCACAAAGTGCCATAAACTTGGCAATCCATGTTCTCTTCGAGATCAAATAGCTTGGAGAAGACCAATTAATTGTGAACTTTGGTCAACTTTTCTCAAGAAGCTTCCACGACATTAGGCAGAAATGCCAATCATTTTGCAGAGTAATGTTTTTATCTGGTCATATTCGATATCTAATCAGGAAATCTCTTTGTACATGACTAAGTAGTGAAATTGCCAAGGGTCCAAACACACTTTGCTGATTCAAGCAATACCTCTTAAAAAGAACTGCCACTAGAGCAGTAGCTTCCAGATTGGTTCTGTTATGCTTTGACATAAAATACGTCATAAAGTAATCTCATACGTCAAGTTTCCTGAGCTATGTGCTGGCTGCACCAATTACTATTAAGACTCGTCTTTTATTGTCTTCCAGGAGAAGTTGACAAAAAGTTGTCAGAATTTCAAGTTTGATGAGCCAAGATATCATGCCTCATATTATCGCTCTTTAATATTAATTACCATTCATGGCCTTGGGAGGAAGATCTAGAAATACTTGAGACTCTTCAGCCTGAAGACCTTTCTCGGTTTGCACCTACAATGCTCTCGAGAGCATTCTTAGAGTGTTAGTGATTTTAGAAGTTATCCCTTTCTTTTTAAGTTAACTCTCTCATATTTGAATCTTGATTTACTTTTATTTTGTCATCACTCACTAGGGAATATAGAGCGTGATGAAGCAGTCAATTGTTCATCATGTCGAAGATGTTTTCTTTAATGGTTCTCATCCTATATGCAAGCATGTGCTCCAATCCAACTCATGACAAGCAGACTCGTCACACTTGATGAGGGTGTAAATTACGTCTACTCAACTGAAGGCCTAAACCCAAATGATGAGAATTGTGCATTGCTTCACTATATTCAGGTATTTTTACTCAACAATATTAATGAAAAGAACAAATTTCTGTCCGCATAACTTTGTCATGAAATCTTCTGGCCTGTCTTTTGCCTGAATAGACGTTCAAGATGACTCCCAACTCCAATGAACTTAATTGGCCTAGGCCACCTTTGATCTGCTAGTATGTTTCTCTGGTTATGTGAGGCTGTGTTTTGCTTGTAATTTCGGCCAAAAATCTATCTGGTGACACATTGCGCATGGTTTACCCCCTTGGGATGGTTGATTTCTGACACACTTATTCACTTTCAGAAAGTATATGTTTGTACATTAGCAAAGACAAAAAGTTCATCATATTACAAGCATTAAAAATCATGGAGTAACTCATTTTGGTAGGTCTACTTAGTCTTTTTCTGTATGTATTTGATTACAACCCCATGGATAATTGCATATCCATCAAGATGACATTACTTTGAACATACAACTTCAGCTTTTGGCTTTTATTGCAAGGCATGAAGCCTTCCACCAGCTCAGAACAGTTGAGCAACTTGGTTATGTCTGTTTGCTCACACATTGGTAAAACCATTTAATTTCTCCCTTCTTCTCCCCAGATGTGTGTTCTGCTAATTATTCTAAGGGTTTCGTGCAGATATGACCTCGATGTCTACTGTGAAGGTATACCACAAGGTTCTCTGTGTTTTGACTGCCTCATCACCATTAACTCCTTCACTTTGTTAATCTTAACAGGGTCCAAGGTACATCGACACATGGGTCTTGAGCTTTCTTGAGTGTTTCGAAAGTAAACTCCTTAAGATGAGTGAGGTTGATTTCAAGGTGAGTTGTTTCTCCCGTGTTCCATCATGAAAATCATGTCAGCTTGTCAAATAATCTTTAAACCATTACATCGAACCTGTGGAATTTCTGCCTTTGACAAAGCCATTTAAACACACTAATTGAATCGAAGATGGAGAAGGACAAGAATTTGTGGGAAGAATCTGAGCATCACTGGGAAGAGATAACTGATAGAACTTTCCTATTTGATCGAATAGAAACTAAGGTACAAGATATTGCCTCTCTCTCTCTCTCTCTCTCTCTCTCTCTATTACAGACATCAAATCCTAGTCTTCTCAGTAGTGACTGAGCAAATCGACCCTATTTTTCATCTACTATTGGTTTCGCCTACATTCATCTTCTGCTTGATCTCTTTTTATGGAACTAAAGTTACTTGTATAAAATTGGCAATATGCCCTTTCCCTCCTCTCAGCTAAAACTACCTAATTTATCTTCATAAAGCCGGACATGCAAAGCAACTCACGAAAATTCACTTCGTTTGCATTGGACCAGGTCGCAGCACTAAGGAAGCTGGCAAAACAAGAATTGATAGCTTTCTTCAACAAGCACATACGAATTGGAGCGCCCAAGAGGAAGGTGCTTAGTGCACGAGTTTATGGGAGCAAGCATTCATCAAATTTTGAAGTGGATAACAATGAAGCAGTTGGACCAAACACAGTACGAATAGATGACATTTTTAGCTTCAGGGCATCGCAACCTCTTTACGATTCACATAGAAGAGGGTATGAACATATGGAAGTTCACAGCAATTCTAAATAAGCTAGAATTGAGGATCTTGGATAATGTACTCCTGAAACATTTCTCCAAAATTTATACTACCACGCCACACTTGCCCTGTGGCATTTGTACCTTATAGCGTTTTAGTGTTTGGTGTGTGTAAATGACTAAATGTATTACTTGGGATTTTACTAGACAACGGAACACAAGAATAGGTGTTTGCTCCAGCTCAATGTTCCTAACTGAGTGAGCAAAACTGCTCGTGCTGGAGTTAGGGTGTAATGCATATACGGATCCATACCATTGAGAGTTTCATAGCAAGAAAAGCTCATAAACTATGAGAATTTTCAAATTAACGAATCTCCTAGTTGCCAATTCTCCATAAAAGCATACTTGCTCTGCAGTGAAATGCTGGCTCTCCCGCAATTAAGTACCAGAGGCATCTGGAAATATCGAGAGCTTGGCCCCCTCAGCTACGTGAAACATTATTCGATTCATGTTGAGGACGTCTGCCGAGAGGCTGCATAACCTTGAAGCATGGGAAAATGCTAGCAAAAGGCCGTGAATTGATGAGACATAGCCTAGATCGCAATGCAAAATGCGACAAATGATGTAGTTATGGTGCCACGCGATATTGTTCCATTGTCCTCTGTGGTCAATTTGTGGGTGCTGTAGAGCAAATTCTTGTTTCCAAATTAGACAATAGTGCTTGTTTTTTAGATCTTGTATTTTAGGAACATTTAGGGCACAACACCATAGCGCTTGGGGACAACAATTATCGATTTGGACATTGTCAAAACATTAACAAAAGATGGATTGAGATCGATCAACTGGTCAAGAAAAACGAATTGAGAACAAAATTCATTCATTTAAAATAATGAATCACTGCTACATGAATTATTGATTTAAGCTATCTAAGGACCAAATTGAACCAATTGAATGAAGACACAATCTATGAAAAAATATGTGAGAAGACAAGAAACAACTTGATTTTTGGCTTGATGTCTAGGGACAAAATTGACAATGGAGACACAATTCGTGTTTGAAAAATATGCGAGAAGACAGGAAACAGCTCAATTTTTTGGCTGGATGTCTTCCCTATAAACGCTCAAAACACATCCCAAATAGAGAAATCTAAACTCTTCCTCACACAACAGAAAAAGCATGAGTTCAGTAGAGTCGATTCTGAGCCTGTGGTCCGGACGAGGGCCATCGCTTGTGCTGCCGCTCGAGGAGTGGTGGTGGTCGTCGTCGTCATGGTTGGAGGGAGGATGGTAATACAAACGTGCGGTTTATGGGCAGTGAGAGTGGAACCTTGCAGCCATCCTCACCCCTAGATCCAGCAATTCCACGTACTTCCCCATGCAGTTACCATAAAGGAAGAGATGCAATTTGTAATCAGGGCTTTTAAGACGTCAAACCTTTGAGAAATTGCAATATCAGCAAGCATCTGGAGACTGGGAAATAATTGCACAACTTAAACAAGAGAGAAACGGACTACAAGAGTGACGAGCTGTTTAGTGAAGCAAGAGCAGAGGATCTTAAGTCAAAAACACTAACCCTTTCCAGTACATCAAAAGCTTTCTTCCTTAGCACATCATCTGTTTAGTGAAGCAAGAGCAAAGGATCTTAAGTCAAAAACACTAACCCTTTCCAGTACATCAAAAGCTTTCTTCCTTAGCACATCATCCGATGTGTACATGATGACGTTGTCAATCCCAAGATTTTGCACTTTAATGATAAGTAGAATATACAAAATGAAATGGCACAAAATCAACATCTTTAACTATAATACCTGCAAGGCAGCAAAATGGCTAGGAACAAATGATGAGAAATCTAGAGTCCCACTCTCACTCTCCTGTGAGATATCTCCTTATGTGGTGCAAAGCAAGAAGTCAATGGCATGTTTCTTTAATCTCCAAGGTACAGTAGCTGAACAAAACATGCCTTAGGATGCCAATTGCTTGCCACCTTCTGGTTTGACTACCCCGAATTTCATTCTTTACAGCATTAAATCCTCCTCAGCATTATGAGCAACAGTTGGTTTGACTACCGACAGTTATGATGCTGGTCATCATGTCAATAGCAGACCCTGTTATCAAGCCAATGTAAGATAAATGGCAACATCTCAAGAAGTGTGAAAGTTCAATCACTGGATACATGACCTGATCCAATGTTATGAATGTCAAGATGGTGAATTAGTTCAAAAAGCACGCCAAATGGACCTAAGATTGATCAGACCACCTTGTCAGTCTTCTTGAGGGGCAAGTCAGTGGCAATAAACTGATTAGCCACTGGCAAACGAAGATGTTCACTCGAAGCTCGCTGCACCCACTCCTGATATGATAAGGAATCAAGAGCGAACACCAAAATGCATTCTTCGGAAGTTGACTATACAGTAACAAACAGTTAAGGTCTATGAGGACTACATCTTTTGATACCTGGATTGTCAAGTCAGTAAGTTTATCTACGCAATATGCAGTTGCATACCATGGCTCGACCATGTTAGTTTCCCCTTCAAATTTCTTTGACACCCAAAAAAATTCTGTTGGTCACATGAAAGAACGTGATGAAAGGTCTCCAGGCTCAAGCATATGAACACAATTAGGCTAATGGAAGTATTTCAGATAGTCATGACAATGAAATCTAACTCTTTTGAACTGCGTTCATTAAGAGGGAAGCTTAGGAAGATAAAAAAAAGATTGACAATGCAATCCTATGTCACTCAGAGTAAAAATAAGCGTTTTATCCTTTTCCCGAATGCAGTAACTTTCATAAATATGGAAGTAAATAAATGATGAAAATTTGATGGTGTACCAGCAAATCCATTATGTCGATGTATTTGAAACATTCACGATGCTTTCTAGTTGCTATGGTATATATTCAGAAACAAAAATAACTGATTGTTATAGCCTCTTTCTCCAAGATGCCCATAAGAGGAAAGGACATATCTAATATACGCATATCAACGGATGCAGGATGAGACGATCTTACTAGAAGTTTCTTGAAGAAAGCTTCTCAAGTACTGCACGGATGATGCTGGGATTAAATTTAGAAGGCAAGGATGACTTCACAAGCCAATCTTTTCGTGGGTACAACTGACAAAAAATTGATATTAAAGTAAATATTCCAATGCTTTTTGGAGTTATGTTTTTACTGAAATAGTTATCATATGCCGCTTTTCTTGATTCATATGCCAAAAATCAAATTTAGCAGGAAAAGAGAGAGCTGTAAATAAGTAGATGAAAGTAATGGAGTGAGTGGAGAAAGGGGCAAAAAATTTGTAGAAGCTATATGCTAAAGTCCAATATTTTAAGGCTGGCCTGAATAAAAGAGGAAAGTAAAGTCAAAAGTTTTGATACTGCCCTGGAAAAACATCCAAGTACAACCATCAAAAGAAACATCCAAGTACAACCAGATATACATTCTAGCAAAGGAAATTGATCACATCTTGTGACTTCTGTCAGGTGTCATTGTAACTCAAAAATCAAAGTTAAATCTGAATAGGACTTTATGTTATCTCATCACACCAATTCCCTCTGACTCCTAAACTTCCAAGAGAAAATATCTAGTATCTACATTGTATGCTATTCCAGTTTACTTGAAGAGGACCAGCAGGGTTGGTCTGAAGTTTGAACTAGGAAAGATACAAATGTTTTCCATAGAATGCATGCACATCATCAATTTAGAGAGGTAAACACATTATACAAGAAAGTTTGGATACCTTCATATTTGATGCTATAGAGACCACATAACTCATTGGAGAGATCTTATCCTGATTGTGCAACAATCGTCTCCCTTACAGCTGCAATCTTCACCAAAAGATTAAATTAGGATCCACACAGAACCTCTGACATTCATATTTAATCACACAAGATGAGGTGCTCATACAGGGTGGGTTCAGAATCCTTTAATTCCAATTCAAACTTGAATCACATTCACTCATTCCATGCCACTGCCATTTATGATCAATTCGACAGATTTAATGTACATTGCAATTTGGAAATGTTATGCCTAATTTTCTAGTCACATACAAAATGCAAGAATTTACTCATTCCTTTCTTCTTTTTGGTGCAAAAGACAGATTTAAAATACCATTTTACCCATTTCAAAATATATTAGACATGGAAACATGTACACATGGTAGTGTCTGCTAGTGTGTTTAGTTACTGCTCAACAAATCAATGACAAAGATTAGAGAATTACGATCTCTTTTTTATCAGGCCCATCAAAAACCAACCTTGATGCTGTTAAAATGTCCAACCCAAAAGTTTAAGCTGGTAAGTGTAAGGAGACCACATGAATATAAGGCCCATATAAACCCGGTAGACATGCAATGTGAGGTACTTCAACAGATGCGTTATTCAACAGATGCGTTATTCTCTTTTAACACAAATGAGGTAGTGCTTTCTCATTTGACAAACTAAAAGCAACTATTCTAGTAAGAAAAGTACCCTTGACAAGCTTCTTGAACTCGTAAGCTTACATTATAATGCATTACCATGTTACGAAAGTCACAATCAAAGATAGAGCTGCAAGGACCAAAATTTCGATGACTTCCCTTCTATTGAAGCCCTAATGGATACATCTGCCGGTTCTACCTGTATTCAGAGTCATCCAATAAATTTTTTCTCCACATTTTGTAGAACTTTTGCCATGATGGAAACATCATCACATTTGTGACAGCTATTAAAGGACAAAGGGATGTTTAAGAAGCACAAGTATCATCAAAAGGTTGATTTCTTGCAACTGTTAGAGGCTATTATTTATTTAATTAATACAATTGATAAAGTGAATGTCCCCTGAGAGACTTGCTCTGACAACATTTGATAGAAGTTGTATCTAGCAAAGTATAGAAGAAGCTCGAATGCATGTAGCCTCAAGTTCCCAATTACGAAAATGCTGCAATGCGGAGCATCAGGATTCTTGGCTAGCATTGTCGCTGTAATATAAAGTCCATACACCAGCCAATTACCTCCTTAGCTAATGTATAACATAGAAATGAGTAAATACATGCAAGGGCCCCAGGTAGTATCCTGAACTTATCATATTTGCAACTCATAGTCCTAAATAGGTATTTTGGATCCATACATCGTCATAAATCCACTCGCAAACGCCAGACTGGTGTAAGATGTCAATGTATTTAAAGAGCAATCCCATGATATCTTGCATGTGCTATGCTTTTTGGTGCAATACATGATTAGAATTTCAAGCCTCATAATCTGGGCTTTCTTACACGACCGAGTTTCTGCCAAAGGGGATAAGCAAAGCCCTAAGTTGGTGAGAATGGTTTTTTGCAAATGACCTGAAAGAAAAACAGAGAAACGCCCAGAGGCAAGAATAGCCAAAACAGAACAACATACCGTGACCAACATCAGTCATCTCAATAACAACATTAAAGAAAGGAATATTTGAATCCACAACGCTTTCACAAGCAGACAAACTAGTGGCCCATCCTGCAAAGTCATTTGCATCAGAACTGATCATAAACCCTTCAGAAAAGAGACTTGATCAAAGTAGCTGAAAACTAGCAGAGAAATCCAACCGATACATTCGAAAGAAGAATAAAAGGAAAAGGGAAGACACAGGGGCATAAACGGCTCAAGTCGGAACTTCAGCATCGACCACAGCTCCCACATGGTTTCTCTGAGGTCGTGCAGTTAAATACGCACATATGAAAAAATAAGTCCACGTATTAACAGTTGATAGAATGAGTACGCATAAGTTTCCCTCAATACGGATCAAACATTCGAAATTTCTCTAGTTCTTTCAATCAGATATATGCACATAATGAAACTACATCAGTCGAGAGCCGATTAGTGACAGCGAATCAACAGGCCAGAGCTGCCCAGACTCTCAAAATAGGGAATTGCACACCAACCTTGATAGTCATCCACAGTCAGGCTCCGCGATCCAAGTCGAAGAGACGTTAAAAAACAAACAACCCGAAAAGGAAAGAATAGTCAGCGCAAGCCGACGCACGCAACGAAGCGGCGGATTGGAACTACTAAAGACTAAACGCAAATCAGCAATTCCATCAATCGTGAACATCACAACAGACGACAAAGCCCGGAAAAGACAAACCCCGAAGCACGGCATCTCCAGTCCCGGCCGACCCCAAAATCCCCGAGCCACCGGAGCCCGGGCAAAAACCGTACTCAACGACACGGGAGGGAGAAAATGACGAGAAACGAAGGAGAAACCGTACGGACCGTGAGAAACGGTGGACCCATTTGGCGATCTGCAGTACTCACAGAAGCTCCCCGGCCGGCCGCACTCCACGCCGCCCTCCACGACCACTGACTCCCCCCTTCCGCCGACGCCGCCGCCGCTCGCCTCGTTGCGATGATTGGCCGCCATCTCCAATCAAAGCTCCTTCCCTTCAAGTGTTCATCACCAAATCGCCGGCGTCTCCGATTTCTACGAGCATCGAATCAGCGGAGTGAAGATGATGACGGACGACCGACCAGGACGGACCAGCTTCGAGCAGAGCGGAAAGCAAGTCGTCGACGGAAGATTAGACGAGAGGGCGGAGGCGGATGCGCTGAGAACGAAACAGAGGAAGTGCAGCTCGTTCTCTGTCTGCTCTTCCACGAGGAGAGAGAGAGAGACAAAATCCAAAATATTTAAGTGAGGAGAGAGAGATTTTAAGCGGGAGTCGTCCTTTCTTATGCCAATCCAGCCGAGCCGAGCCATCAGCCGAGAGTTATGAGAGAGAGAGAGTGAAAAGAGAGAGGAGAGAGAAAGAAGCGCAGAAGATGGAGAGAAGAGAGAGCGGACGTGGCGGGCCCCGAGGACAGGTGTCGACGCGTGAATGGTTAAGAGCACGGATGACGTGGCACTGTTAGGGTACCTAATAATTTCTCCAAATTTACGTTAGTCCATGAAACGAATGATAGGTGCCATCATTTGGGTCCATTGTCAGAAATCTTTAAATTACCTCTCTCACGTGTCACACAAGGCTCTCTACTCTCTCCTTCCCCAACGACGCTTTGCTCTCTCACTCCCCCTGTCGACTCACGATCTACTCTCTCTCGCTGCCGCCTCTGCCTTGTCCGTTGCCTCCACCATCACCTCGTCCACCGATCCACCTCCAGCGATGGCTCCACCAATTAGGTCGTCCGCTGCCCCCCACAGCCTAGGTCCAAAAACTAGCCCCATGTCCCTAGTCGTCATCACCTGTGACCCTAGGCTCTCCCTGAGCCCTTACATCCTCAAGGTCTCTTGTAGCTTGGATGACATCGCTTCCCTCCACCGGTCGTCCGCTGTTCCCCGGGTCTAAGAACAAGTCCAAGGCCCCCATTGTCCACAAGCCCAAGCCTTCCATCAATCCCTGCATCCTCAAGGTCTCCTATAGCTCCAATGCCGTTGCCTCCCTTCAAAGCTTCTAGATATGGCGAGGCTGTCAAGGTGAGGATGACCCTTGCCCTTGTTGCGAGGGTCCAACCCTTGTCAACTCTGGCGAAAGCAACCCTTGCTTGTGGTTGGATGGCCGACTATCGGTTACAGGCCAAAGGGAAAGAAAAGGAGAAAAAAAAAAAGAGGGAAAAAAGGGAAGAAACTTTGAATAAGAAGAGAAACCACAAGTGCAAAAGAGGAGAGAGACAAAGGGAGAGGAAGATAATTTCAAATAAAAATGTTTATGTGACTGTCCTTAACCTATGAGAATATCAACTTGTTTTTTTTTTTTTTTGGTAAAGAAATATCAACTTGTTTTATGCCATAAGAAATAAAAAAACAAATAATTAGAAATTATTGTAAGGATCACTTATTCAAGAATTTGCGATTCACATCTTGTTTTAGTTCAAAGATTATTATACTAGCAAATCCCATTTCAAAATTTCTAATGGTGGGCCTCAAAGATGGCACGTGTCACCAATACCACTTGCGTATCTAATATTTTCTCGAGGAAGTGGCCTTAACTCACCTAATATTAATCTCAACAAGGAGACAATGAGCCCATGGCTTAGTAATGTTAATTGCATGGCTGGCCCTTGGTGGTGACCAAGCGGATGGTGAGTTCTGTGGAAAGTGATGGAGGGAAGGGAGAGCATGTTTTGATTTGTACTACCACATATAATTTTAATGGGAGATCCATATAATTTTAGGTAATCTTTGTAGAACCTAAATCTATTTCTAGTATTGAGCATGTGGAATGTAAGATTCACATTATCAACAATTGTGATAAGCCCAATTGAATAAATTCGAACTTGGACATGTGTTTCTCCCAAGTTTTTGACTTTTTGCCTAATGGAATAAGTCAAGACTGTTGCCACCACACTAGGACGTCAGCGTGTATTTCTAGCAATTCTATCCCCACGTTTCGACAGCGATCTTCCCTTCCTCTTTAAACTCTGCAACCACCCTCTTAATTATATATTCACTAAACCTAGTACACGTACTAAAATGCATCTAAATAAAAGGATCCAATGAGCCCATCGTATTTAGTAATAGGTATACATATCAGCACACCCATCTCACTCATGCTTGTAAAGATCAATCTTCTCATTCCTAGGTAAATGATATGGAAACAGCAGCCCCTCACCCCGCTCTTGCAACGTGGGGTTCATGCATCATTGCAAAAGCTCGATTTCTGCAAGTTTTGTATGTAGATCCTTTCCGAGCTCTTGTGCCCTCAATGGGGTCACGTACATAGAGTTCGAGGCTGCAATGATCTCCATCAATGGCAAAGAACGATGCCATTGTTGAGGTTGAATTCCACAGGAAGAGAGACAAAGGATAGGGAAAGGAGATAGAGAGTGGATATGCGTCACAATACTATGACCAAAACTTGAATGGGATAGCATTGCCCATCTAATAATCCACGCACCACCTTGTTCAATCTGCTTTTGCCATTAAACAAGATAAATGATCAATTTGTCTTCTGCTTAATGTAGACATTAACGAGTGCGAGGACCCACGGACATACCCATGTCCTGGAAGGTGTGAGAATCTGCTCGAGAGCTACACGTGAGGACGTTGATAATCGTCGCATTATAGCTATTGACGGTAAGTATATCTCCTCATCATTTACCTAATGGTTGATATTCTATCGATCCATTCCTGATATTAGTTGGTGTAATCCCCAATAATACAAGCAATGAGCCACAGGCTGCCAGGTGTCCCTATTCAGTCCTAGGCTAAAGCTATTTACATCTTTTCTTTGTTTTTTTCTTTTTAACTTCCCTCCTCGCCTTTTTTTGTTTTATGTTTCTTCTGAAGCTAACACTTTGAAACTACGTGCGTGGGGGGATACACAACAGACCTAAATGAAAATTCCTCCTCAACCCAAACTTGCAAATCTTGGCCAAAAAGAACAACTAGGCCTGCAGATTTCACAAGGAAAAAAAAAAAAAAAAAAAAACCCTAAAATTTAAAGCGAAAGTGAACACAAATTTGGACTAGACAAAGAAAAAGGGAAAATGGAGCACCGAATTAACCAATGACATATGAAGGTGATTGTTGAAGAACGCTAAGCGGTTGAGCTTCCTTAAAATCTGAACTATGAAGATATTGGCCAAAAAAGTAGCACGGGAAGAGCCTAGTGACTCTTGAGTCTAAACGATGATTTATTTCTGAACTTTCTCAGCTCCTCTTGTGAGTTGCTAAAGTGACAGTCGCTCTTGAGAATTAGATGGACGCGATGGCCCAAGTGAGACAAAAAATATTGGCCCAAAAAGCAGTGAATGTATTAGTTTTTCTTAGGATATAAAAAGTTATTTTTTATTTATTCTACATATTTAAAGATACTGTCATTATATATGTATGTGCATGAAAAACTTGGCGAATCCGCCCCACGTACACTTTGAAGAAAAATATATAAATATTTATATGCATGTGTATATTTATTTATTTATTTAATTTTATGACAATAATTTATTTTAAAAATATGAAATAATAATAAAACCCTAAAGACGATATCTTCTCCTTATCAGTCTTGCTTTTATAGGAGATGCAAGCTTGGTAAGTTCTTTAGGTAAGTAATGTGGCACAATTATATCTTAAATATTTCATCTTCACATTGTCTCACACTGGCTAATTTGTTCAGATTGTGATTTGTTTGACCATATTAAAGCAAACCCCGAGGCCACTCCTTTCTTATAAAATTCACCCATGAGGCCATTCCTTTTTATAAAAATAAGAAAAATGTCAAGTTGTCATCTAGAAAGCAGTCTAGATCTTTTTTAGAAGGAAAAGAAATTCTATGGCAGTGCCTCGCATGGGATGGCGGCATTTCATTTTAAGGGGTGGGAATAAGGAACGCGATCCTCGTCTTAACCCCTCCCCGTGCCCGTCCCTAGTTAAAAGGTCATACTTTCGATTGGTGAGTTACATATTATACAAATTATCCACATGTCAACTCAACTAAATATAAATTTGGGTAATGATATATAGAGGTCAACATGATTTGAATTGGGCCAATCCAACACCTAACCTAGAGACCAACCCACACAATATCGGTCCCCAATTTTAGAGACCCAAGACCAACCTTGTTCAGCTTGGGACTAAGGATCGGATCGATCCTATAGGTCCAGTCTGACTCGAGGGTCAACTCATGACTAACCGAATATTTTTATTTTCATTTTTCGTATTTCTTATAAGGACAAACATATTATTTCAAATTATATATCTGTCAGCAATGCGGCATTGAGCAACGAAACTATTAACACCAATACATATCAAACATAAATATAGGATAAGGTAACAATAGAAATTTCACTCTTACTATAAGTAACAAACCATAAAAACGAACACGTGCCGTGAGCAGTGAGTAAGGCAAGCGAGCAAGCGAGGTTGAGATGAGTGAAAAGGATTTCTTTTATTTTGGGGGGGAGGGGGGTCGAATTAGGGTTGATTTCTCTCTACTTTCTAATTTACATAGCAAATTGGAGGTGCTAGTATTTATAGTTGACAAAAGCATTAAAAAAATATATATTAGATACAATATATAATATGTCCTGGGTTGGTCTAACCCAAATCAACCCTAAACTCTCAAAACCGAGGACTAGCCCATACAATGCAAAGGTCTGAGGTTCTAGGACTAAGGACCGACTTAGTTCCCCTGAGAATCGAATTAGCACTGGCTAGGTTAGGCTGGTCTAGGGTAAGTCTAAAGTTGATCCTAGACTAATGTTCACCCCTAATGATAGATCCTAGACTAATGTTCACCCCTAATGATATATATGTTTGTAACCCACCAATTAGAGTTTCAACCAATAGAATAGACAGAGAAAAACATTTAAGCATGATAACTATAAGGTGCATAATTGGTTAAACAATTCCCCCCAAGTTTTGATACCATTTATAGATGGAAAGATCTAAAACAATGTGAGGTGAATGCCTTCTCATTCTCTTTTATTACAAACCTTCTTCATTATAATCAAGGAAAGACATTATAGAAGATGCTGATAATTTGTAATAAATTGAGTTCATTCGATTACTTATTCACTATATAATGACACATGTCAAATTTGAAATAAGGACTTCTATAAGGATTGTCACATAGTATGTAATATGTGTAAACCATTTGTCACCAAAACAATTTCTATCACCATTAAATTGGGCAATTATATATTGAAAGATTGACTGACCATCCAAATCAATGGTGATGGTTATATATATACTAGGTTGTGCGTTTAAAAAATATTAACTAGGTTGTGCGTTTGAAATTGATCTTTTTTAATGAAGTATGTGGAGTGTACGAGGATTACATGCTTGAATCAGTAATCTAGTAACATAGGGCACACATGTTTTTATTTTCATTCCTTTTCTGTTCCCAGGAACAGAAATAAAATAAAAAAGTGTTTCTGTTCCGGGGAATAATTTTTGAATAAAAAAACGCGTTTGATAAACTTGTTCCGGAAATAAAAAAATGAACGGAAACACGTTTGGTAAATTTTATTCTTTTTTGTTTCTTTCAATTTTTTAATATTTTTATTTTATTTTTTCATTTTTTCCTTTCTTTTTTTTTTTTATTTTTCGGCGGCGGCCTCGCCTTGGCTAGGCGAGCTCGGGCTCGCCCAGCCATGGCGAGGCTCGCCCAACCAAGGCGAGGCTCCGGCGAGGTCGCCAACCCTCGACGGCGTCGCCGGCCCTCAATGGCCGATCGCCGGCCATGGCGAGGCCGGCGACCGGCGAAAGAAAAAGAAGAAGAAACGTTTCTTCAAAATTGTTTCTGGAACAAGAAGTAAGTTTTTTTTGTTTCTTTTTTTTGTTCTTTTTGTGTTCCAGGAACAAAAGAACAGAAACGCAACCAAACGCGTTTCTGTTCTTTTTTTGTTCCCGGGAACAAAAAAACAAAAATTTTAGGAACGTTTCCATGCAGCCCCATATATTCTTTGCCAGTGATTCTTGCGCCTGTCGTCTGCATATGTGCTGGTGCTTCAGTCTCGGTCACATTGAAGTGGAGAATTAGAAAGATAAACTTCAGACAAAATGGTGGTTTTGGTTCCGTTTATAGAGGGAGAGTAGCAGTGGATGTCGAGATCGTGGTCAAGAAAGCCAAAGATGTCAGCAAGCCTCTAATGAAGAACGGATTCCAAGATGTACTCAAAATTGTGACGCAAACAAAAAACAAAAATGTGGTGAGGCTCTATGGCATATGTTTAGAAACTAGGATACCCTTACTAGTTTATGAATACATTTCGAATGGTACCCTCTTCGAACATATCCATCTGAATATGTCAACCATCTTGAGATCATGGGAAAACCGACTCAGAATAGCCGCTGAAGCTGCAATTGTGCTCAAGGAAATGCATTCCAGCGAAATCATTCACGGCAACATTAAGTCGGTACATATACTTCTAGATCAAAACTACTCGGTGAAAGTATCTGATTTTGGAACTTCAGCACTTATATCACCGGAGCATATCGTAGCCACCGAAATAGAAGGGACATTGGGCTATATCGATCCGGAGTATTTAACCACTGGTAAGCTGACAATCAAGAGTGACGTAGCTTTGGAGTTGTCCTTGTGGAGTTACTCACCAAAAGGAAACCTACAAGTTCTGTTGCTGATAAGTCTGGAGAGCCAATCAATATCATCCCTTATTTCATCTCTTCTGTGAAGGACAAGTCCCTCTCTGGTGTCATAAATTTTGAGGCTGCTAGTGAAGATGAAATCAAGCAAGTAGAAATGCTTGCTAAGATTGCAATGAAGTGCTTGGATCAAAGCAATAGAAAGAGGCCAACAATGAGTGAAGTGGCCCAGCAACTCCCCCCAATTCACCAGAGCTCGACGGTTGTAGTAGAGCCCAATTTCGAAGTGCCTGAAACAATCTGTCCCACTGTGGAGATTCCAGTGACTGACTGTCTTTCTTGTCTGGGATTGGCTCAAGGATGTTCCTGCATTTGATCCTTTATTCCTGTAGTAACATGTAGTAATTGGCCATAAGGACTTTTAGGGTTGATTGTGTGTTTGCTATGGATTCTCTCAGCCTGTGGCGTGCATCCTCTACAAGCGTATATGCAATTAATTTCAGTACTTTTAATGCTAGTTAGTAGTACCCGCTAGCAATGTCTGTTGAACAATTGTGTTCATTATGCTACCTTTCTTTGTCCTTTTTTCAACATCTAGAGATGACAGAGATCTATCTTTCTTTAACGTTCATGACTCTCTATGACTCACATTTCCCTTTTCCCTACCGGCCCCCTCATTTTCATATCGAACAAATCTCAATTCGGTTCAAAGACCACGGGCCATCGGATTGGCAAACCCGCACCACATGTTGAATTGACGATGATAGTGATGATTCTATTGGCATTGGGAAAATTCTAGAGGTCCGCATTTGATGATTGGATCTTTGGAATCAAGTTCCGGCATGAAAATCTAGCCGTCTTTCTGGTTTGTCATGGGTGATGTCGGTTTCATCGATAAGCATGGTTGGGTGTGGGTCATTGGTCGAGAAAGTGGTCGAATCAAGGGGGGGAAAAAATGTTTACCCCGAAGAGGTACAGGATGAATAGTGTATGAATTGGCTTGGCAATGACATTATTTTTCTTGTGAGGATTTGTTGATAAGTTCGAATGGATGATGCATAATCACCCCACGACCGCCGCACGACTGCCGCACGATCGTTGCACGACCACCGCGCGACCGTGGAGCTCTGGTTAATGTTTTCTTCATGGGAATCCCTGAAGCTCGCCTGACTGCGATGGTTGCTGCATGTGTTCATGTGAAGGAACAAGGGCTTTGGTCTGATCAAAGCCGTGAACTTGGAGCTGAACAAGAACGTTTGTTGTCCGATGTAGTTCTTCGAGAGTTTTGTAGAGGAAGGAACATAGAACTGTATTGCTCTTTCAAATCTCCAACTACTTTGATGCTAAAAACTCTCTCTGAAACACACACAATTCATGCACACAGCCACGTGACCTTCTTGGCCTTTATTGATTGTTTAATGTTTCGATCCATCAGAGGCTTGAGCACATCTTCGAATTCCGTGACCTTCTTGGCCTTTAAGTTCATGTTCGAATTCCGTCTTCATTAGAGGCTTGTGCACATCTTTGTGCACATCCAGGGCTGAAGAAAACATTGACCAGAGCTCCACAGTCGCGCGGTGGTCGTGCGACGATCGTGCAGCGATCGTGCGGCGGTCGTGGGGTGATTATGCATCACCCATTCGAACCTATCAACAAATCCTCACAAGAAAAATAATGTCATTGCCAAGCCAATTCATACACTATTCATCCTGTACCTCTTCAGGGTAAACATTTTTTCCCCCAGTCTTGATTCGACCACTTTCTCGACCAATGACCCACACCCAACCATGCTTATCGATGAAACCGACATCACCCATGACAAACCAGGAAAGACAGCTAGATTTTCATGCCGGAACTTGATTCCAGTATCCAATCATCAAATGCGGACCTCTAGAATTTTCCCAATGCCAATAGAATCATCACTATATGTCGTCAATTCAAGATGTGGGACAGGTTTGCCAACCTAGATGGCCCGTGGTCTTTGAACTGAATTGAGATATGTTCTGATATGAAAATGAGGGGGCTGGTAGGGAAAAGGGAAATGTGAGTCATAGAGAGTCATGAACGTTAAAGAAAGATAGATCTCTGTCATCTCTAGATGTTGAAAAAAGGACAAAGAAAGGTAGCATAATGAACACAATTGTTCAACAGACATTGCTAGCGGGTACTACTAACTAGCATTAAAAGTACTGAAATTAATTGCATATACGCTTGTAGAGGATGCACGCCACAGGCTGAGAGAATCCATAGCAAACACACAATCAACCCTAAAAGTCCTTATGGCCAATTACTACATGTTACTACAGGAATAAAGGATCAAATGCAGGAACATCCTTGAGCCAATCCCAGACAAGAAAGACAAGTACCACCGGAATCTCCACAAAGGGGACCATTGTTTGTGCACTTCGAAATTGGGCTCTACTGCAACCGTCGAGCTCCGGTGAATTGGGGGAGTTCTTTGGGCCACTTCACTCATTGTTGGCCTCTTTCTACTGCTTTGATCCAAGCACTTCACTGCAATCTTAGCAAGCATTTCTACTTGCTTGATTTCATCTTCACTAGCAGCCTCAAAATTTATGACACTAGAGAGGGACTTGTCCTTCACAGAAGAGATGAAATAAGGGATGATATTGATTGGCTCTCCAGACTTATCAGCAACAGAACTTGCAGGTTTCCTTTTGGTGAGTAACTCCACAAGGACAACTCCAAAGCTACGTCACTCTTGATTGTCAGCTTACCAGTGGTTAAATACTCCGGATCGATATAGCCCAATGTGCCTTCTATTTCGGTGGCTACGATATGCTCCAGTGATATAAGTGCTGAAGTTCCAAAATCAAATACTTTCACCGAGCAGTTTTGATCTAGAAGTATATTTACCGACTTAATGTTGCCGTGAATGATTTCGCTGGAATGCATTTCCTTGAGCACAAATGCAGCTTCAGCGGCTATTCTGAGTCGGTTTTCCCATGATCTCAAGATGGTTGACATATTCAGATGGATATGTTCGGAGAGGGTACCATTCGAAATGTATTCATAAACTAGTAAGGGTATCCTAGTTTCTAAACATATGCCATAGAGCCTCACCACATTTTTGTGTTTTGTTTGCATCACAATTTTGAGTACATCTTGGAATCCGTTCTTCATTAGAGGCTTGTGGACATCTTTGGCTTTCTTGACCACGATCTCGACATCCACTGCTACTCTCCCTCTATAAACGGAACCAAAACCACCCTCACCCAGCTTCTTGCTTTCATCATAGCTGTCGGTTGTTTTTGCCAACTCTTCCTCTGTAAAGATTTTAACTCTCTGACGTTTCAAGTGCTTTCCTCCATTTCGTCTGAAGTTTATCTTTCTAATTCTCCACTTCAATGTGACCGAGACTGAAGCACTAGCACACATGCAGACGACGGGCGCAAGAATCACTGGCAAAGAATATATGGGGTTGCATGGAAACGTTCCTAAAAAGTGTTTCTGGAACACTTTTTTTTTTTTGTTCTCGGGAACAAAAAAAGAACAGAAACGCGTTTGGTTGCGTTTCTGATCTTTTGTTCCTGGAACACAAAAAGAACAAAAAAAAGAAACAAAAAAAAACTTACTTCTTGTTCTAGAAACAATTTTGAAGAAACGTTTCTTCTTCTCTCTCTTCTACTTCGCTTCTTCTTTTCTTCTTCTTTTCTTCTTCTTTTTTCTTTCGCCGGTCGCCGGCCATGGCCGTGGCGACACCGTCGAGGGTCGGCGACCTCGCCGGAGCCTCGCCATGGCTGGGCGAGCCCGAGCTCGCCTAGCCAAGGCGAGGCTGCCGGCCGAAAATATAAAAAATAAAAAAGAAAGGAAAAAATGAAAATAAAATAAAAATATTAAAAAATTGAAAGAAACAAAAAAGAATAAAATTTACCAAACGTGTTTCCGTTCATTTTTATTTCGGAACAAGTTTATCAAACGCATTTTTTATTCAAAAATTATTCCCGCAACGGAAACACTTTTTTTTTTATTTTGTTCCCGGGAACAGAAAAGGAATAGAAATAAGAACATGCGCGCCCTATGTTACTAGATTACCGATTCAAGCATGTAATCCTCATACACTCCACATACTTCATTAAAAAGATCAATTTCAAACGCACAACCTAGTTAATATTTTTTAATATATATATATATATATATAACCATCACCATTGATTTGGATGGTCAGTCAATCTTTCAATATATAATTGCCCAATTTAATGGTGATAGAAATTGTTTTGGTGACAAATGGTTTACACATATTACATACTGTGTGACAATCCTTATAGAAGTCCTTATTTATAATTTGACATGTGTCATTATATAGTGAATAAGAAATCGAATGAACTCAATTTATTACAAATTATCAGCATCTTCTATAATGTCTTTCCTTGATTATAATGAAGAAGGTTTGTAATAAAAGAGAATGAGAAGGCATTCACCTCACATTGTTTTAGATCTTTCCATCTATAAATGGTATCAAAACTTGGGGGGAATTGTTTAACCAATTATGCACCTTATAGTTATCATGCTTAAATGTTTTCTCTGTCTATTCTATTGGTGGAAACTCTAATTGGTGGGTTACAAACATATATATCATTAGGGGTGAACATTAGTCTATGATCAACTTTAGACTTACCCTAGACCAGCCTAACCTAGCCAGTGCTAATCCGATTCTCAGGGGAACTAAGTCGGTCCTTAGTCCTAGAATATCAGACCTTTGCACTGTATGGGCTAGTCCTCGGTTTTGAAAGTTTAGGGTTGATTCGGGTTAGACCAACCCAGGACATATTATATATTGTATCTAATTTTTTTTTTTAATGCTTTTGTCAACTATAAATACTAGCACCTCCAATTTGCTATGTAAATTAGAAAGTAGAGAGAAATAAATCCTAATTCGACCCCCCTCCCCCCAAAATAAAAGAAATCCTTTTCACTCATCTCAACCTCGCTTGCTCGCTTGCCTTACTCACTGCTCACGGCACGTGTTCGTTTTTATGGTTTGTTACTTATAGTAAGAGTGAAATTTCTATTGTTACCTTATCCTATATTTATGTTTGATATGTATTGGTGTTAATAGTTTCGTTGCTCAATGCCGCATTGCTGACAAATATATAATTTGAAATAATATGTTTGTCCTTATAAGAAATACGAAAAATGAAAATAAAAAATATTCGGTTAGTCATGAGTTGACCCTCGAGTCAGACTGGACCTATAGGATCAATCCGATCCTTAGTCCCAAGCTGAACAAGGTTGGTCTTGGGTCTCTAAAATTGGGGACCGATATTGTGTGGGTTGGTCTCTAGGTTAGGTGTTGGATTGGCCCAACTCAAATCATGTTGACCTCTATATATCATTACCCAAATTTATATTTAGCTGAGTTGACATGTGGATAATTTGTATAATATGTAACTCACCAATCGAAAGTATGACCTTTTCTCTAATTAGAGACGAAAGAAAATGTAACCATTTATAATTTACAGATTGACTATTATTCTAAAACTAGTTTTAACTAGGGACGGGCACGGGGAGAGGTTAAGACGAGGATCGCGTTCCTTATTCCCACCCCTTAAAATGAAATGCCGCCATCCCATGCGAGGCACTGCCACAGAATTTCTTTTCCTTCTAAAAAAGATCTAGACTGCTTTCTAGATGACAACTTTGTTGGAGAAATCTTGCCAGAATATTTTGAAGCTGACAAAACGTTTCTATCAGTCTAGTACGGGACCATTCGATCTTTCGTTTAGAGTCGAAGACAGGTTGGACATCAAGACTCAAGACTCAAGACTCAAGACTTAAAGATATTCTTATTGACAGTTTTCTAATCCATTGTCGAAAGGCTATCCGAACCTAGGTGTTTGGTTAAGAAGTTAGTCCTATTCTCGGAGAAGATATCTTGGTCGGGTTAAGCTAACGGATTCTTTTTATTCAAGATCCGATGATTGACGAAGTAATCTTGGAAAGTTCTATTCTTGGAAACCAAGATCCCGGTTGTATGGGCGAACAGGATTGATGGGCTATCGTCAAGTTCCTTTAATAGCTCGAAAGATCTCCTAAATTGATTCCGTCCAACGGGTAGATTGGAAGAATTCCTTTGGTAAGTGCCAACGGGTATGATGGCATGAAGGAGTATAAAAGGAAGTCGTTCAAGTTATTTTAGTGCATGCTCGATAGACGAATTCCAGTCCGAAGTTCCTTGATATTCGATCGATTTATTCGAGCAAAATTGTATACACAAAAGAGTGTTTATACTTAGTGGTATCTTGAGCAAGTGTGGTAGATCATCTACACCACTGAATCAAGGAAGAACAACGCTGTAACACTTCTTTGTTCATAGTGGAATCCAGCCAATAGGCTGTCAGTGCAGAAGAGTGGACGTAAGCTTAAACAAAAGCTGAACCACTATAATCATTGTGTTCAATTCTCTTTTCCCTTCTCTCAGTCTTTCGATTGCTGTTTATATCCATCAATTGTCTAGTGTTGTGTGATTTTAGTGAAAAATCGTTTTATACCTATTCACCCCCCCTCTAGGTACTCGTTCTAGTTATATCAATTGGTATCAGAGCCTGTGTACTTACTTTATTTGAAGTGTTTTACTTCAGAGTAAAAGATCCATAGCTAGTATGTTAGCACCAGGGCTGGTGGAAGGGCAAAGCAATACCAGACCACCCTACTTTGATGGAAAGGATTACAACATCCGGAAGAACAAGATGAAAGCTTTTCTACGATCAAAGGATCCTCGGAATGGGACGTTGTAGAAAAAGGAATCATTCATAAAGTTGCAGCTGTCTCAGAAAGAGGAAAAGAAGCTGTGGAAGCTAGCAGAATGTCTCAAGAAGAAATAATCAAGAGACAAACTCTTGATGTAAAAGCAATATATTCTTTATATTGTGCTTTATCACCTACTGAATATAATAGAATATCTTCTTGTAATACAGCAAAAGAAGTCTGGGATAGGTTACATATTACCTATGAAGGAACTGATCGAGTAAAAGAGACTAGAATCAACATTCTTCTCGGTCAATATGAAGCCTTCAAAATGAGATCTGGAGAATCAATAACTGACATGTTTAGTCGTTTTACAGAAATTGTGAATGGTCTACAAAATCAAGGTCAACCAATTTCTGATTCCATGAAGGTTAACAAGCTTCTGCGTGGACTCTCCAAGGATTGGAATCACATAAAGACTTCAATAAGAGAGACACAAAGAATCATGCCACTATCTGTTGATGAGATGGTTGGAACTCTTCAGTCTTATGAAGTGGAACGAATAAACGAAGACGAAGATCCAAAAGGTAAGAAATCCATTGCATTAAAATCAAATGATGATTCCGATGTTACGATTCTCGAAGACGATATGAACGATGAGGAGTTTGCCTAATGATTAGAAGATTCAGAAAGTTGAATAGAAAAGGAAGAAGATTCAACTCTAAGAGACAAGGCTTTCAAAGACAACAGACCAAGATTGTTGATGATGATGAAGCAAATAAAGATGTTTGCTTTGAATGTAAGAAAAAGGAACACATCAGACCCAACTGTCCTCTTCTAAAGAAGAAGAAAGGAAAGGCTGAAAAGTCTCAAAAGGCTCTTAAAGCTGAAACTTGGAGTGATACAGAGTGTGAAGAAAGTGATGATGAATATGCCAACTTGTGTCTGATGGCGCAATCGGACTCAAACTCAAACTCTGAATCAGATTCAGATAGCGAATTTGAAGTAAGTAATTTCAAAATTCCTGTCAAGGTTTCTAAGTATATTGATGAGCTATGTTTAAGTCTTAAGACTTCTCTTAAAAGGATTTCTGAACTTAAAAGGGAAAACTCAGTTTTAAAACAGCAGGAAAATATTTTGAAAGAAAAAAGTTAAATGTTTAGACATGAATGTTTCTACTCTTAAAGAAAATGAAGAAAATCTTTTGAAAGAAAATTCTCGTTTAAAAATTGACTCATCGAATATTTCAAAGAAATTTTCAATAGGGTCCGAGAAACTTGAAAAAATTCTTTCGGTACAAAGACCTTATTTCAATAAGTCCGGTTTAGGTATGACAAAAGAAACTATTCCCTTAATTGATTTTCCTAAAGTAAAAGAAAGAATTAAGCAAAGACCTTCAAAAGAAGCTTATAAAAATCATTTCAAAAAGGTTTTTGTAAAGCCTCGTAGGTCGAGATGCTCTCGGGTGTTCTAAGTGCAAAAGTCAGATCATTTTGAAAAAGAATGTCCTATGGTTTGGAAACCTGTTAAGAAAACTTGGGCTAGTATTGTTTATCTTACTAACACAAAAGGACCTAAGAAAATGTGGGTACCAAAGAAAGCTTGAGATATTTCTTTGAATGCGGTATCTATCAAGAGAAAGGTAAAGTGGTATCTAGACGGTGGATGTTCAAGACATATGACGGGAGACTCAAAATGCTTTATAAAGCTTGTTCAAGTAAATGGTGGAAAAGTCTCATTTGGAGGAAATAGCAAAGGAAGAATTGTGGGTTTTGGAGCGTGAAAATTGGAAATCTCACAATAAGCAATGTTTCTCTAGTGGAAGGACTCAATTACAATCTTCTCAAAGATCGATCCAACTATGTGATACTGGTTTTAAGATCTTCTTTCAAGAAAGAATATGTTAGGAACCAGTAAAGACTCTACTCGTCTTTCTTGGGTAGAAGGCATGGAAATATCTATCTCCCGGACGTGAAACCGGAAGAATCGCAATGCTTGATTTCAATAGAAGACGAAGCAAGTCTGGGCACGAAAGCTTGGGCATATTAATATGAAGCAATTAGCCAAAATCTCATCAAAACAGCTTGTTCGTGGTCTACCCAAATTGCCTTATCAAAAGACAATGAACTGTGTACTCCATGTATTCAGGGAAAAGGTAAGAAATTCATATAAGTCTATAAATCATGTCTCAACTAATCATGTACTCAGTTACTTCATATGGATTTCTTCGGACCAACCGAGAACCCAAAGTATTGGAGGTAAGAAATATTGCTTAGTAATCGTGGATGATTACTCTCGCTTTACTTGGGTATTTTTTCTAGCAAGTAAATCCGAAACCTTTTCCTATTTTGAAAAATTTGCTAAAAAAGTTCAAAATGAAAAGGGATGTGTTATTTCAAGCATAAGAACAGATCATGGTGGTGAATTTGAAAATCAAGATTTTACAAAATTCTGTGATGAATGGCTTTAAGCATATGTTCTCTTCTCCATATACTCCTCAGCAAAATGGAGTTGTGGAAAGGAAGAATAGATCTCTTCAAGAAATGGCAAGAACTCTTTTAATTGAAAGCTAAATTTCTTCTCGATTTTGAAATTTCGTTTGTTTCAACAGCTTGCTATATCATTAATAGAGTCTTTTTAAGACCTATTTTAAAGAAAACCCCTATGAATTATTCAAAGGTAAGAAGCCTATTGTTTCATACTTTCATGTATTCGGTTGCAAATGTTTTATATTGAAAAATGCAAAAGATTATGTTGGTAAGTTTGAAGAAAGATCGATGAAGGCATCTTCCTTGGATATTCTTCATCAAGCAAAGCCTATAGAGTCTATAACAAGAAGAGTCAGACTGTGGAGGAGTCAATGAATGTCAAATTTTAAGACTCAGTACAAGATGAATCCAATCAGACTCATCATGAAGAGTCTGATCTTGCTCCAACCTCTCCAAAGTCTTCAACTCAAGAGGCGTCACGATTCGGGAAGACCAAAGATCAAACCATTTTTGAAGACTCGGGCAAAGAAAGGGATCATCAGCCGAGATAAATCAACCAGCAAGAATGGAAGCATAAGTCCAGTCATCCCAAAGATCTAATTATTGGCGAACTTAATGAAGGAATTCGCACAGATCCAAAAGGCGTGAAGAGTCTAGTGCCGTAGCTCTCATTTCTGAAATTGAACCAAAAAGCATAGAAGAAGCTTTATCCGACGAAAGCTGGATTGAAGCTATGCAAGATGAGCTCGAGCAGTTTATCATTAATGATGTATGGGAATTGACACCTAAACCAAAAGGTAAAACTGTTATTGGAGCCAAATGGGTGTTCAGAAACAAGATGAATGAGAAAGGTAAAGTCGTACGAAACAAGGCCAGACTCGTAGCCAAAGGATATACGCAAGAAGAAGGGATAGACTATGATGAGACTTACGCACCGGTAGCAAGGTTAGAAGCTATTCGATTATTGCTTGCTTTTGCTTGTTATAAAGATTTCAGTTATTCCAAATGGACGTCAAAAGTGCCTTCCTAAATGGATTTATCCATGAGGAAGTCTATGTGGAACAACCACCGGGTTTGAAGACCCAAAAAGAAGCCGACTCAATCTTCGATCGAAAAAGGCCTTGTATGGTTTAAAGCAAGCACCTCGAGCGTGGTACGACAGACTCAGTAAGTTTTTAATACATAATGGATTTGTTAAAGGTAAAGTTGATACTACTTTATTTATCAAAAAGGAAAACAAAAGTTTTTTACTTGTTCAAATATATGTAGATGATATTATTTTTGGATCATCTAATGAAAGTCTATGCAAGAAATTCTCTAAGTCTATGCAGGATGAGTTTGAAATGAGTATGATGGGAGAGTTAACATTCTTTCTTGGACTTCAAATAAAACAATTGAAGGAATGAACTTTCATTTATCAAGAAAAATATGCTAATGATCTTGTCAAAAGATTTGGGCTTGAAAAGTGCAAACAGACCAACATACCAATGTCTTGTTCCTTGAAGATAGACAAAGATGAAGAAGGGAAGAAAGTTGATCAAAAATTATACAGGAGTATCATCGGTTCACTTCTTTATCTTACTGCTTCTAGACCGATATTTTGTTAGTGTTTGCATCGTGCTAGGTTTCAATCGGACCCTAGAGAATCTCATCTCGGTCTTTGCGAAACGTATTATCAAATACGTTGCTTTATCTTCAAGCATTGGTCTCGGTATCCTAAGAAGGTAGACTTTAATCTTCCGGGATATTCGAGACGCAGATCTAGCGAGTTGCGAGTTGATAGAAAGAGTACTTCAGTACGTGCCGGTTACTTGGAAACGGGGACGAGTATCCTGGTTTTCAAGGAAGCGAGTCGTGGCTCTTTCAACAACGAAGCGAGTATGTAGCTCTTGGCAGTTTGCTATTCGCAAATTCGTGGATTAAGCAACAGCTTCAAGACTTCGGAATTCAAGACTCATGCACAGAAATCAGATGCGACAGCACTAGTGCAATAAATCTCACAAAAAATCCAATTCTTCACTCAAGAGCAAAGCATATAGAGATTCGACATCACTTCATCAGAGATTATGTTCAAAATGGAGAAATCTCGATTCAATTTGTTAACTCAAAGAGTCAACTGGCGGATATATTCACAAAGCCTTTGGAGAAAAATCAATTTGATTTTATTCGCTCCAGACTCAACATCTTGAAGCTTGAGGAAGTCTAGAGACTCTCACATTCAGACTCAGACTCAGACTCATGGCTATAAAGCGTAAGTTGTTATTTTATTCTGTCTCGAAAAGGTATGATTATTTTACTAATTTATAATTACCGAGAAAAAAGGGAATCGTGTCTTTTCAAAAATATAACTTCCATTAAAAATAGCAGTTATTGATTTTAAAAGAATTCATCGGTTCATCTTCCTTCGTACCGATTGGTTTTTCCTTTTTAAAACAGAGCTATATATATACAGATTTTTCTTCTCTATCTTCTAAACCCTCGAAAAGCATTTTTCTCTCAATCTCGCTTCCATTTCGTGTTCAAACTCGAGAAAGTTGTCAACTTTTCTTGGGAAAACGATTAAAGAAATCTCTCAGTGTCAAAGAAAGATGTCTTCTTCAAGGAAGTCCTCAAGAATCGCAAGCGAGGGGACCACAAAGAGCAAGAGAGGGTCCTACCCATGTTGATCTCACCGAAGAAGATGACTTATCAAGTCAGCAACGAGCCCGATTCGCTCTCCAGCACGTGATTCTTCTCCATCTACCCCACAAAGTGCGGGTCACCATCGAGAGGATGAGATAATCGAGGATGCGAGCCTGTAAGAATACAAAAACCTTCTTTTATCTATAAACTCTATCGTGCTTTGAAAAGCATAGGAACTCCGTTGAACCACGTGAATGAGTTTCTCAAAAGTAAGAACTATGGGAATGAGTATCTTTTCTGCGACAAATGGAGGAGTTGGGAATTGCTCCTAGAGGAAGGGCGGAGGAAGCACTTGCTAGTATTCCTAGTGATCCTCGTGTGTCCGACAGACTCCTACCGATGGGAATAACGATGATAAAATGTTCTATGATTTTCAACCGAGATTGGGTGTTCGCAAAGGTGAAAGGAAAGAGGATGGATTTGTTTAAATCCAAAGAACAGGAGAATTTGTTTTTCAGTTTGTTGAAGAGAGGGGTGATAAACCCTAGAAGCGTTGATTTTGATTTTATGGATGCTATTCATGTGAACTTAAGGGAGAAGTTTGATCTACGCAACTTGAGCAATTTTGCTCGACACTCGAAGGATATGCTCAAGCGGCTGCATATTTCTATTCGAATCTTAGCTTTTGGATGCGAATAGAATGTCCTTTAGTGTCCGAGATCAAGACTACATAATAGATGTGGACATGTTGGCTGATATCATTGGAGTAGAGAGAGGATCATATCAACCGATTAAAGTTTCCAAAGTGCTCGTCTTATGCTGGATCTTGTGAAAGGCAACGAGACGAAGGGAAAATTGTCTACACGAGAATGCGTGCTATCAACATTTTGCTGCACAAAATTGTCATCAATGTCTTAGGCCGAAA
Source organism: Eucalyptus decipiens (assembly GCA_014182575.1). Lineage (NCBI taxonomy): Eukaryota > Viridiplantae > Streptophyta > Magnoliopsida > Myrtales > Myrtaceae > Eucalyptus > Eucalyptus decipiens. Next base: position 1,920,820 of record CM024612.1, read on the forward strand.
TCGACATCAAAGACAAATGTGTCAAATTCGGAGGCAAAATTGATGTATGCAATCATCAAAGGGAAGAAATTCTCTCTTCCTCACATCATTCTCTTTCACATGTATAGAGCAATGGTGAAGGACAAGGGACAACTGCCTTATGCAAGTCTTGTGACCAAGATCTTCAAACACTTGAAAATTGAGTCCCCACAATCTCTGTGTGTTCGACCATGCGATAAAACGGTGGTGGGTCTGCGAATGGTGACAAAAATGCGTCTGAAAGAACTTGAAAAGGAAATGGAGCAGTTCAAAATGAAATCTCCAGTACCTTCCACATCCAAAAGGAAAGGAAAAGAGCAAATCAATCCACCATCCAAAAAGCAAAAGAGGAGACTCTTGGTGGATGAAGAAGAAGAAGAAGAGGAGGATTGCACTATTTGCATTGATAAGGAGAAGACGTTACGTATCGAATCAACGGAACGTCGGGAGAAGGAAAAAGAAGAAAAGCAAAAACGAGAGAGAAGAAGAGAGACAAGAAAAGGCAAGAGAAGAAGAGAAAGAGAGAGAAGAGAGAGAGAGAAAGAAGAAGCGAGCAAGAAGCTGGAGAAGAAGAGGAGGCAGCCAAAGAAAAGTCTGCACATGAGGATGAAGATCTTCAAGTCATTGCAGAGATTGACCCTCATTCTTTCCCATCCGAGGCTTTCGAAACAGGGGGAGAAGCATTAGAAACGGGGAGGAGTTGAGCACGGAAAGACTACATCTGTTCCTCGTGAAGATGTGAGTCGCTCTAAAGCAAATCCAGAAGATGTTCAAATGCCTGGAGAAGGTCATGATACATTAACATCGAAACTGCTCGATTTCACAGAAGATCCATCGTCTGCGTTTACTCCATCAGACCGAGCAAATGTCAGTACACAGACGGATAATTCAGCAGATTTTCGTCGCATACTTGATATCCTTCGGAAATGCGTGGTCAAATCTATGCTTTGGTGAAATTCAAGTCTGAAGAATCTTTGGAAAGCATCTTTGTTTCCCTTCAAGATCGGATCAAAGATCTCTCTCTTCAAATTCAAGCCAATGCCAAAGGAGAAGAGGTAGCTCATCTAAGGGAAGACTTGAAGAGGCTGGAAGGATTAGTTCAATCCATGGGAGATTTCCGGATCGTTCGCATTCCCAAGCAGAATTGACTACTTTTTCACATTTTTAATGATGACAAAAAGGGGGAGAAAATGCCAACTTTGAACTCTGAACTTTGAACCTTTTGAACTTTCAACTTTAAATTTTATCTCTTTTATGTGTTTTGATTTAGGTGTGAGCTTGAACTTGAACTTAGTCTGTAGTGTGGATTTTGATATCTGAATGCTTGCAGTTACATCAAGTATTATTATATGGTTTTACTTGTGAAGGACTAACAAATCTTCCTGTGGATGCAGAGTCTGGTTGTGGTTGTTCTTTATTAATTTTTATGAGATAGCCATATTACTTGAGTAATATTTTGCAGGTCAAAGTTGTTTAAATCTACAAGAAAGTTTTGTCACCATCAAAAAGGGGAGATTGTTGGAGAAATCTTGCAGAATATTTTGAAGGCGACAAAACGTTTTATCGATCTAGTCTTGACCATTACGGTCTTTTGTTTAGAGTCGAAGACAGTTGGACATCAAGACTCAAGACTCAAGACTCAAGACTTAAAGATATTCTCATTGTGGTTTTCTAATCCGGTGTCGAAAGGCTATCCGAACCTAGGTGTTTGGTTAAGAAGTTAGTCCTATTCTCTGGAGAAGATATCTTGGCTGGGTTAAGCTAACGGATTCTTTTTATTCAAGATCCGATTATTGACGAAGTAATCTTGGAAAGTTCTATTCTTGGAAACCAAGATCCCGGTTGTATGGGCGAACGAGATTGATGGGCTATCGTCAAGTTCCTTTAATAGCTCGAAAGATCTCCTAAATTGATTCCGTCCAACGGGTAGATTGGAAGAATTCCTTTGGTAAGTGCCAACGGGTATGATGGCATGAAGGAGTATAAAAGGAAGTCGTTCAAGTTATTTTAGTGCATGCTCGATAGACGAATTCCAGTCGAAGTTCCTTGATATTCGTCGATTTATTCGAGCAAAATTGTATACACAAAGAGTGTTTATACTTAGTGGTATCTTGAGCAAGTGTGGTAGATCATCTACACCACTGAATCAAGGAAGAACAACGCTGTAACACTTCTTTGTTCATAGTGGAATCCAGCCAATAGGTCATCGGTGCGAAGAGTGGACGTAAGCTTAAACAAAAGCTGAACCACTATAATCATTGTGTTCAATTCTCTTTTCCCTTCTCTCAGTCTTTCGATTGCTGTTTATATCCATCAATTGTCTAGTGTTGTGTGATTTTAGTGAAAAATCGTTTTATACCTATTCACCCCCCCTCTAGGTACTCGTTCTAGCTATATCAAACTTGACATTTTTCTTATTTTTATAAAAAAGAATGGCCTCATGGGTGAATTTTATAAGAAAGGAGTGGCCTCGGGGTTTGCTTTAATATGGTCAAACAAATCACAATCTGAACAAATTAGCCAGTGTGAGACAATGTGAAAATGAAATATTTAAGATATAATTGTGCCACATTACTTACCTAAAGAACTTACCAAGCTTGCATCTCCTATAAAAGCAAGACTGATAAGGAGAAGATATCGTCTTTAGGGTTTTATTATTATTTCATATTTTTAAAATAAATTATTGTCATAAAATAAAATAAATAAATAAATAAATATACACATGCATATAAATATTTATATATTCTTCTTCAAAGTGTACGTGGGGCGGATTCGCCAAGTTTTCACGCACATACATATATAATGACAGTATCTTTAAATATGCAGAATAAATAAAAAATAACTTTTTATATCCTAAGAAAAACTAATACATTCACTGCTTTTTGGGCCAATATTTTTTGTCTCACTTGGGCCATCGCGTCCATCTAATTCTCAAGAGCGACTGTCACTTCAGCAACTCACAAGAGGAGCTGAGAAAGTTGAGAAATAAATCATCGTTTAGACTCAAGAGTCACTAGGCTCTTCCCGTGCTACTTTTTTGGCCAATATTTTCACAGTTCAGATTTTAAGGAAGCTCAACCGCTTAGCGTTCTTCAACAATCACCTTCATATGTCATTGGTTAATTCGGTGCTCCATTTTCCCTTTTTCTTTGTCTAGTCCAAATTTGTGTTCACTTTCGCTTTAAATTTTAGGGTTTTTTTTTTTTCCTTGTGAAATCTGCAGGCCTAGCTGTTCTTTTTGGCCCAAGATTTGCGGGTTTGGGTTGAGGAATTTTTATTTAGGTCTGCTGTGTATCCCCCCACGCACGTAGTTTCAAAGTGTTAGCTTCAGAAGAAATAGAAAACAAAAAAAGGCGAGGAGGGAAGTTAAAAAGAAAAAAACAAAGAAAATATGTAAATAGCTTTAGCCTAGGACTGAATAGAGACACCTAGCAGCCTGTGGCTCATTGCTTGTGTTATTGGGGATTACACCAACTAATATAATAATCTTTAAAACAATAAACATACTACAAAATCAGGAATGGATCGATAGAATATCAACCATTAGGTAAATGATGAGGAGATAGACTTACCGACAATAGCTATAATGCGACGATTATCAACGTCCTCACATGTGTAGCTCCCGGGCAGATTCTCACACCTTCCACGACATGGGTATGTCCGTGGGTCCTCGCACTCGTTAATGTCTACATTAAGCAGAAGACAAATTGATCATTTATCTTGTGTAATGGCAAAAGCAGATTGAACAAGGTGGTGCGTGGATTATTAGATGAGCAATGCTATCCCATTCAAGTTTTGGTCATAGTATTGTGACGCATATCCACTCTCTATCTCCTTTCCCTATCCTTTGTCTCTCTCCCTGTGGAATTCAACCTCAACAATGGCATCGTTCTTTGCCATCGATGGAGATCATTGCAGCCTCGAACTCTATGTACGTGACCCCATTGAGGGCACAAGAGCTCGGAAAGGATCTACATACAAAACTTGCAGAAATCGAGCTTTTGCAATGATGCATGAACCCCACGTTGCAAGAGCAGGGCGAGGGGCTGCTGTTTCCATATCATTTACCTAGGAATGAGAAGATTGATCTTTACAAGCATGAGTGAGATGGTTGTGCTGATATGTATACCTATTACTAAATACGATGGGCTCATCGGATCCTTTCTTTCCCTTTGGCCTGTAACCGATAGTCGGCCATCCAACCACAAGCAAGGGTCGCTTTCGCCAGAGTCAACAAGGGTTGGACCCTCGCAGCAAGGGCAAGGGTCATCTAGAAGCTGTGAAGGGAGGAAACGACATTGGAGCTATAGGAGACCTCGAGGATGCAGGGATTGATGGAAGGCTTGGGCTTGTGGACAATGGGGGCCTTGGACTTGTTCTTAGACCCGGGGGACGGCGGACGACCGGTGGAGGGAAGAGATGTCATCCAAGCTGCAAGCGACCTTGAGGATGTAAGGGCTCAGGGAGAGCCTAGGGTCACAGGTGATGACGACCGGGGACATGGGGCTAGTTTTTGGACCTAGGCTGCGTGGGGCAGCGGACGACCTAATTGGTGGAGCCGTCGCTGGAGGTGGATCGGTGGACGAGGTGATGGTGGAGGCAACGGACAAGGCAGAGGAGGCAACGGACAAGGCAGAGGCGGCAGCGAGAGAGAGTAGATCGTGAGTCGACAGGGGGAGTGAGAGAGCAAAGCATCGTTGGGGAAGGAGAGAGCAGAGAGCCTTGTGTGACACATGAGAGAGACAATTTCAAAATTTCTGACAGTGGACCCAAAGGATGACACCTATCCTTCATTGCGAGGGGGACTTGTCAATGCTGAGATGAGGTACAAACTCATATAATTAATTTTGTATGATTTGCTCATGATATACTTAAGCTATACAGTTCAAGATTGAGCGAGGAATAAGTATGTGAGAGTTGAGGTTGTTCAGGTTCACGTGATGTCACGCCCCGATCTTCAAGCACGTGCCCATCCCTCGATGGTCGATAAATTTGTGACATCTCAAGACGCGTCGCTGATCCATTCATTTTAATACGCATGCGGAAGCGAACAAATACCCCTGACAGCTCATAGATGGGATAGAAAAGCGGGATCACAATTGCACAACCACAACACAACTTTATACACAGCTGACTAGTTTATTTACAATACTAGTCTATTAACAAAAGTTTACAAAAGACCAGCTCTCAAAAATGAAACTGTCCTAAGACTAGCTAGCTAGACACATTCGCCGATACTTCGGTCTCCACAGGCTTCAAGGGCGTTGGGTCCTCGACCACACCATCAGGAGGGTCAGCTACACTCTCACCTAGAGTGGCATTGACTACCATAGAGGGGATTTCAAATCCCCTAAGGGGACCCACCCTGAATCCATTGGGTCTGTAGCGAAACCACGCTTTGAATCGATGAGGTACCCTCTGAGGTACGCCCTCTTTGACCCAAACGATGGTCACCACAAGTTCATAGATCCAGTGACTTTCGAGATCAGGGTAGTTGAAAGATCGATAATGCTCACCACAAGTTGATATGTATATTATTGCTCACCAAAGTTGACGATTAGATAATGCTCTCATAAGCTAATGTACAATTGAACCAGAAAGATTGATATTCACACTTCTAAAATCCCACGATTCGATCTAGTCCTCAAAACCATTTTCGTGTCAAAACCCAACACTCGGGATTTTCTAATTAAAATAACAAAATTTCCAAAGTTTGGAATAAATATCCAAAATCACTATTTCCACTCAATTGACACAATTTAGCGTTCAATTGCATAAACTAACCATACCATTGCAATCAGCACGAAATTCTAATCACCGGCTATCCCGGTATAATTTTCGAAAAATAATAAATAATTAAATAAATGCAATTAAATACCAAAAATGCAAACTTAGGCTGGAATTGCTTAATTAAAGACTGAAATAGGCCCGGAAAAATTCCGAATCTATCTAGATAAATAGCACGATCTATCTAGTCCCTAATTAAGCCATTCTATCCACCTAACATGCATAAATGAATAATTAAATCACTAATCTAATTTAACTAACCACATAAAACCATACTTAGCCTAAACTAATCACCCATTAAGTATAATTAACTCTCTAAGCAAATTTTAGTGAGTAAACTTACTGGATTAGCGATCCGGTAAATCCATGGCAATAGCGACGCGGAGACAGGCGACAAACCTCCCGGCGACGACACAAAGCGAAGCCCGGAAGAGACCTAAAATAGGCCTTGAAGACCTCAGCCCACAGCTAGGCTTCGCCCTTTGCTCCTTGGGCCGAGAGGCTACTCGAGCGACCAAGAGCAGCAAGGAGGGACAACGACGGTGCAGTTGGGCCAAGCGGGCGACGGCGGGGGTGACAAACGACTGGACGGCGATAAACAGCGGCCAGGCCACTCGGACAGGGGCTCGGGATGACGGCCAGGGTAGGATGGCGCACGAACACGCGGGCGAGCAGAACGTCGAGCTGGGCTCGCGGGCGCAAGCAAGCGGCGTGCAATGGCTCCGGCTGCCTCGACGGGTGGTCGATGATTCAAGGGAGGGAATTGGCGGTTTCTTTGGTTTCTCTAAGCTCTCTCAAGCCTCAACAATGGAGAAAGGAGGGGGCAAGAGGAAGAAGAAGGCTGCTAAAGCAAGCGAGACCCCAAGTGGCCTTCAAGCCTCAACACTTGTCCAATTCTCCCTTTGCTTGCCCCCACCAACAATCAGCCATCCACTTCAGCCATTATCCACTCCAATCTTCCTCAACAAGCTTGTCAAAGGGTCCAAAATGTTGTCTCCCCCAAGTTCTAGGAATTTTGCATAATCCACATCCAATTTGCTTCAATTCCTCTCCAATTGGACCTAAATTGGAGTCCATAAATCCAACTAAGATGCCCACACGTGAATTCCCATTTTTCCTCGCCCATTTGTCCAACTTGAATCCCAAAAACGGTCCTTTGATTTTCCCGGTAAAAAATGGCCCTATTTTGAATTTTCACCAAAAATCTCGATTTGCAGAAAAATCTTCAAATGATAAGTCGACGTTCCTAAAATAAAGTGTGACTTGACAGAACTTTATTCGCGGTTAATTTCAATTAGATACGATTTTAGCGCGACCTAACCTACTGGGTAGCTTTTAGGAATTTTTAGCTCATCTGACCTATGGTCGATTATTTTCGAACCACATTGTACATTTTTGACATATGGGAGACTCTCAGTTGTTGTAAAAATCTCGAGATTTCAAATATGAACACAGGATACAGAAATGACAGAAAAATTGGTCTAATGCCGATTGACGAGAATTTTGCAATTAGGTATAATCACCCACACTTAATCACATGGCTTAGTCGAGTCGACCTATCTCCGGTCTCTAATCAATTTCGACAATGCCATAATGACCGACCTATCTCCTAATTGGTCTCTAATCAATTTCCCGACAATGCCATTAATGAACCGAAAATCAAGATGTAGAGTTATTGATTCATTTAGGCTTAAATTTGTTGTGATTGTTGCTGTGAATCGTTTGCTATTGTTATTTATGCTTTATCTTCATATATGAATGCTATGGATGGTTGTGTGAGTGCGTTATGTAATATGATCTTTGGATATAATCGTAGGTCAAGTTCTCAAATCTAGAACAGCTGGTTCTTGGCATTTAGAGGTCACTCTCTTGGTTTTCCTTAACCTAGGCCGGTGTTGACACCTAATTTTAGAAAAATAAAATTGCTAGTTATCCCAATTTTAAAATGATTTTGTGACCAGTTCATGCTCGATTTGGGAAAAGAAGTTTAAATTTTTCCTAGCGGCCGATTGGAATCACTATAAAAAGGAGTTGACGTCGGGGAGGAGAATTTGAAAAAATCCGTGAAAAAAGTCCAACTTATTCAATTGAAAACAGAACCCGAAAATCAAGATGTCACACGTGAGTTATGGAAATGATTCATTTAGGCTTAAATTTGTTGTGATTGTTGCTGTGAATCGTTTGCTATTGTTATTTATGCTTTTTATCTTCTTTTTATTTATTTTGTTTATCTATTTAATGAATGCTATGGATGGTTGTGTGTCGAAATTAATATAATTATTAATTTGTGCGTTATGTAATTTTTATTTTTGGGCTTTTTGATCTTTTAAATCATAATATAAATTCTCGATTTTTTTAATTAGGTCATGGTCAAAGTTAATTTAACTTTTTGTGAGACGACAGTTATTTTTTTCAATTATTTTGATCCTTTATTTAGTGATTATATTAATTGTTTAGATTTAACTCTTGTTCATTAGCGAAACTAAAAAATCAAAAAAATCAAAATATTCAAAAAAATTTGCATAAGCATATAGGGTTTAATTAATCAAATTTTTAGGATTATATTGCTAGGATTGCATTTTTAGATAATATTTTTAGGATCTAGAATTTTAAAAGCGTTGGTTCTTGGACATGCACATTTTCATATTCTTATCCTTTTTTTTTTAAATAAAAAAATGAAAATAGTTTTTCGTCAGGATAGGGTTTAAGGTCACTTTCTCTTGGTTTAGTGATATTGAGGCATTTAATCATTTGATAGGTCATGAGATGCCAAGTTTGACCTAGGCCATTTAGTTAAGATGCATGTTTTATAAAAATTTCCAATTTCAAGAAAACTCAAAAAGTAATTTAGGTCGCTTGAGCATCACGAGCATCACGAGTCAAGCGACAATTCCAATTTCATGCTCAACATACTTTATTGTCGCATTTACGATAGATCATGAGTTACACATCACTTAGCACGCCCTTGGGGCATTCATACTTGGACTAAAATAAAAGATAAAATCGATTACTTGAATGCTTGATTCATGTGGTCATATGAGGAATTATATCACTGAGATTTCGGGGGACGATGCCTCCATGTCAATGGGATGTCATTTGCGGAATGTGTTGTATCAAAACGACGCCCGAAAGGATACTTGATGGATTTCGAATAACATGTTCGATGGAGCAAAATGATATCCTAGAGATTTTTGGAAAAACTATAGGGTTTTGGCTATATGTGATTAATAATTAGACTCAAGATAGCATGGTAGTATGGAATGCCATGTGATTCTCGAGTCACTAAACTTGTGCAAAGTATTTGAGTGCTATGTGCATACTCTAGAAGTTATTTTATGGCTTGCGCATGTTTGACATGGACTTATATAAGATGCATGACACGTGCATGATTTAAATGTCATTTTCAATGAATTAGAACGCACGTGCATGTTATGGTCGTCATTGTTCATGAAGTGAGAGGCACGTGGATGTCCTAAAAGTTGTTGTTTGAGTCTTGAAGGCTTTAATAATGCTGTGGATGCTAATACCCGTCATGTGTGAATATTATTGGCTATAATTTGCACACTATTTGTCATTGTGTGGATTTGTATGCCTTTGCCTAGGACTCAAGGGACTTAGGTTGAGGGTAGGTTCCATCATGTATATAATTAAGGCAAAGCATAGACTTTGCTATTGATCTACCATCAACATGTTTAGGTTGGGAAATCGTAAGGCTCTGATGCGAGATATCCACTTATACGAGATTTAGGATCTTTGTTTATTAAGTTTTCAACTCACTGTTGTTGTTTAACCTTTTTTCAGGTCAATAGGTATGGACCCCTTACTCACCGCTTCATGCATTCTGGAGTGCTTGTAAGCATGGAGGTCGCAGTGATAGACATGTTTAGGGAGGATGTGGCTAATTGACAGGTCACAACCACTGTCTGTGTTGACGAGGGGTACCGCAACCTTATCCTACACGGCTGTTGAGCACGATATGTGTGGTTCGATGGGGAACTCTTCGGACCCATCTTTGGATTCCGCGGCCCACCTGAACCAAGCGAGGACGCAACCCCACCAAACATATGCCTAGACAGTTGGTCCTACCAAGGAAGCCACTTCTGTTTTAATCTCATTAGATCATATAGGCTTCCCCTTGCAGCTTTTAAACCCCCACTTTTTGATTTTTTTTTTTTTTTTTTTGTGAGTGGATGACCAGTCACAACGGCCCTAGAAATGAGGGCTCATAAATTGTAAACGTTCTGAGTAGATGAAAAAAGCTTGGAAGTTATGCAATGTGTGTGTGTCTTTCTCCCTGACTATTGGGTGATTGGAGATTGCATGCTTTGACATGGGCTTAATGAAAAGATAAAATTAATGGGATGGTGATGCCTCCTGGGACGTCACAAATTAATCCCGAAGCGAACGAGGGTAAGGTCTGGGATATGACAAAGAAAGTTCCATCTATTTTTTTCACCTTGTACTGTCACCCTTACCTCCAGTCTGCCCTAGTGTGGGGTGATTCGCAATAGGGTTAACTTGAAAGAAATTCTTTCAACATGTAACATGGAATGCCCCTTGTCATTTCGGTCCACTTACCTTTTCATGAGAAAACCCTTTACCTTGAAGACATTAAATTTTTCGCTCATCTCTTGGTGTATAAAGGACTATAAGATAGAGCTTGTCATTCATTATCTTGACACGTCTCAGGTAGTATTCTCAAATAATTCTACATCATTCATTAGATTGTCTGTTTTGACAAGTTCATAATAGAATTTATGAAATAGGCAATATTATCATGCAAAGTATCCCTTCGAAAAATATGAGCATTTTAAGAGCTTGTCGACTTTACGCGTGAGATAGCTTTTAATTTCAGAGTAAGTAGGTTATCAGGACAGAGTCTATCATGAAAATTTTGACGCAAGAGATATGACCTCAAACACTTAAATTTTACCAAAGGGTCAAACAGGGGAGTTGGACCCTAGCACACCGAGAAGTACTCCTACAAGAGACAAAAGGATGCTCTAATGCAGCAACGTCCCTGCTAAGATAAAGTGTCAAACTTGAGAATATCAAACACGCTTAGAAATGGTGTTCATGGATTGTCCCTATTATAAGGGGAAAGGACAAATGAATTGAATAGTCGGTATTGGAAGTCTGATCTACGATTTGATAGATGCCTTGGCTTTACTCTTGCCCCTATACAAGCGAATGTGCATGAATAGGATATTATGTGATGCAAAGGCAAAGGCAAATGCAAGCTAAGACTTTGGATAATCCTACTATCCATCAAGGCACTATCTTAATCAGATCATTCAATCTACGTTCGCTATTGGGGTCTAACATTCCCCTTAATTCGTCATCTGCGAAAAAGAATAACAAAATGTCATTTCCAAAATTAAATATGTTCCAGACGCGGTGCACCTTTTTCTCAAAAGATCGGATGTCTCTCTTTTGAGTTGCCCCTACTTTCTCATCAGTGAGCACGGTTGCATCAAGCATGAAGTTGAAATGTGTGAAGCACTCCTTTTGGCTCTCCGGGGTTGGCATCACGCCCAAATAGAAGGTGATCCTTTGCGTCACATTAATCGGATCCAAAATATTCTCAGACAATCTTGCAAAGATCATTTTGGTATAGACAAGAATCATTGTCAGTTCAGCTCAATTTTCTTAGAAACCAAGGCTATAACGCATGACTGTTATGCAAAAACAAGATCAAGTTACCACTTGATTGGCATAGAAAATGGCTTATGCACCTCACGTTTGTTTTTAAACCATAACAGGCTTTATTTGTAATATGCAAGATGTTATGCATGTCATTTCGAAAATGTTTTTGCAAAATTTTGGAAGGAACACAAAGAAGCCCAACCTTCAATATTACCTTTTGCCTCATTTTTTATTTTATTAGTAGGATTTTAATCACGGGGCTAGTTTGATATATTTCAACATGTCCTGAAAATATGAAAATTTTAATGAGTTGCATTTTATTGAATGGAAATCAACGAACTAGATTATTTGGAAAGGGAAATCCTAGAAAACAATCAAATCCTAAGAAGTAGATCCTAAAAAGTAAGAAATACTCCATACAGAGGAGTGTGCAAAAAATTAAAATGGTCCCTACTCTAAAGGGATGAGAAGTTGAGCCTTCAAGTTTACTCAATGATCAGATCGGTGCTTTCTTCACGATTGGGTTGTGCATTGCGGAATGAGAACACCTTTGCTTCTATCAAATCTAGGACTTTGTATTTCTGGAGGAGACAATTATCTGTGGAGTATCCTATTGACTTGGAAAATGGAGCAGTAAGCATAACAAGTAAAGGTCGGTCCACGACAATGGTCGAACGCCTACCTTATTAGTTGTGGAAGATTGTTCATTTATGAAACGTTGAAATTGTGAACTTTAAAACCATAAGTTTTAAGTATTATTCAAATGGTATGGCGATTGACCCATGTGATGGACCGACGCCAAATTAGAAACACGACAAGCTAAGTAGCATAGAGAGGAGTGTGTGAAACTTACCTGAGCATCGAAAGATGGCAACATATGACAGTGAGGTTTGACGCTTACAACTTAAAAAGACTTGACAAATGGGGCCAAGAGGGTGAGCAGACTAATAGCAGTCTCTCGGACTAAGGTTGGGTCTTCCTAACTCCGGTTTAATGGAAAGGTTGTCTTATGACACTTTAGACATCAAAAAGAAATTCTGGAGTTGAAAACGGTAACCTTTAGTCTTGCGGTCTTGCAGATAAGGTTGCATCCCTCTCAACACCAGCCTAACTTTTCCTAAATTGCAATGAAGGTACTATGGCAAGTTGTATGTGCAAGAATGTAGTGCTAATGCATTAAAAGCATGCACAACAACTTATGATGCAATCACCGCTTCAATATTAAATTAAAGCAATCACTCTCAACACCATTCTGCAAAACAAAGGTCAGTAAAGACTACTCACCAATTAAGAGAATCAATCTCTAAGAACGCCTGCCCTTCGCTCTCCCTCTCTTAGGGATTCCTCTTTCCAAAGCCGCCAGCCCACTTTTTCCAAGCTACATTCTAGAGGGAGAGAGAGATCCCTCTCTTAGGATTTCCTCTCCCTTCCTCCCTCCCCCTCTCTTTATCTTCAAGACTTTTTCAAGACCTCTTCCTGTTCGTTGATTTCGAGGACAACGCTATGGACATCCTCCCCGAAAGTGGTCAGGTTTGTCGCCGTGGGCTCTGAAGATCGAAGCAGGAGCGCCTCAGAAGAATTTGCTCCCTCCGAATTTGCTCGCTCACTTTGACTCTAGGTGCTTGCTCCATATAGTCGAGCGCCCTACAAATCTCCAATGCTTATCTACTGCGTTCAATGGTTGGCTTAATGGTTGGCTTGAAAGTGATTTTGCGATCAACTAGTATCTATTTTGTAACTCCTCTCCTAATTTAAAATTTTAATCTAGATTTAGGTGTTCTTCTATCCTAATTTAACTATAGATCTGGGATTTACAATGTATTATTAGTGCTCTTAAACCTACTAGCGCTGTTGTTGTCTCTAAACAGTAATGGTGCCGAGGACGCCAAAACTACGCACGCACCACCTTTTGGCCGATTGTCCTTTGAAGTTACGACAGATCCATTCTTGTGGATTGAGCAAGTTTCTGCAAGCTATACTAAGTTTCATTTTTTGGATTTGCACTATAGTGTAACTTTTTGGTTGGTTTTGTCTTGAAATTATGTATCTCTCTATTATGTGAAATAAAAATGTTCCTTCTAACCAAAAAAAAAAGACTACTCTCTTTATAACTCTTATCTATAAGACCATTTAACACAATAATCAGTGGTCTACATGCTGCCACACAAAAATATTTTTGAAAAGAGAAAGTTCATGGCCTAGGTCCACTATAAGTTCTAACTCAAATCCCTAGTAAAGTGCCAAGATGTCGTGACCTTCCCAAAGATAAATTACTAAGGGAAAGCTAATGAGTTACTAAGTCAACACTTAGTGCAAGCTCTCCCAAGCTCATACCAATCATAACGTTGAGATTTTAATTTAATCAAATAAAAATGCCATTCAATTGTACTAGGAGTCATCATGAATTTATTATGAGTCAATTAGAAACTCAAGTAAAATGTGAGAGAACATTTTATTTCTTTGAACTAGAGATTTCATGAATAAGGGGACTTGATCAGGCTAGATATATATAAGGCCATTTCGATATCTTTATTATTATTTTAAAAGCTATCTAAGTCAATTTTAGGAATTCTAATACACTTATCACTTTAATAATAAATGGATGTAGATACAAAATTCTTTTATTTGTTGACAAATTAAAAAAAAAAAAAGTTGCCCCTTGTTTAAACAAAGACATGACCATTTCTTAATTTATAAATAAAAAAATAAAAAAATAAAAAAACCTTAACATTCATATGACACTTTTGTACCATAACATTTTAATTGATGTCATAACTTTTAGAAAATGTTCACTTTTGTGCCATAACTTTTCAATTAATCACCTAAATGTTTGAAAATTTCTTAGGATGTTAAAACTTATGGCTTTCGTGGTGGACAACTTTTAAAAGTTATGGCATTAGGTTATTGATTGAAATTGTTATGGCACCAGAGTTAGCATTATATGAAAGTTATGGCATGTGTGGTGTCCTCATCCCATCATTTCATCACTCATCTCCTTCTTGCACTAAGGAAGAATTACAAATTACAAATGGGCAAATTGTCTGGTCAATTTTGATCATATTGTATGAATGTCAATTCGGTTATAAACTTCAATTTAGTGTTCAACATTCGCATGAAATTTCAATATAAACCTCATCACCAAGTTTCACTAGAAACCGCTAACGTGGCAATGCGCTACGTAAGATAGCCGGCAATGACTAGACCACTATGTTGGCAAATTTCAACAAAAATTGATTAGAGTGATCATATCGAAATTTTGCGCAAAGTTTTAGAATTAAATTGATAAAATTAAAAGTTAATTTACATTATTAGGACTGATTGGGCAATTTTCCCATAATGTCATTCTACGCATTCTAAAAAAAAAAACGTTAAAAGGAAACTTGTTAAGCAGCAGTAAGTGTGACTAGAAGTGTAAATCTATGAAATACAGAGTAGGTTGTTTTCATGTAATATCCGCGATGTCAATTCTTTTAAGTCTCTAGACAAATCGTGTTTCTTCCTATTTTTCCATTAGTGTTGTGAAATTAGTCTTTCACAAAAGTCATTTTAGTTAAATTATATAGTGTAATTTCTACGGGAGTCTTATTGTAGCCACACATCAAGAGTAACCACTTAAAACACTTAATATCGATGATTAAATAAGATTAGTTAAAAGTAATTGAGCAGAAAGGGGAGACCTGACTAAAAGCGCTCTTTTATCTTTTCTTGAACAATAACACGTTTACAAAAGATGCACAGAATTACACTAAAAACTACAGATGAAACACAAACCGATTCGCTTCCTATAACATTACTGATCAAATCTAGCGTAACTTCCTACAAGTTTGCCTGCTTTGATAAACACAAGAAAGAAACATTCCAGTGGGAAGGAAATATACTGATATTTACATCAAGCAAATGAGCCCGCCCTTCAAACACGAGACAGAGCATCCTCGATGCGGTCATCTTCCACCTTCTCCGAGCACAAGCTGGGAGGGACGTAAGCTCGGAAGATGCGCTCCATGTCCAGCGTCTCCTTCAGCTCGTGCGAGGCAACTTCCAGCGCTGGGCAGCAGAAGGAGCGATAGAACTTCTTGTTACACACGTAGGCAAAGATAAGGCTCGAGATGACCAGCGGTAGCAGGAGAGGCGCATAGTAGAATTTCTTTGTCCCAAAGTAGGCAAGCATAGTGAGCTGGTAAAGGACAAGAGAAGCTAGGATTCGCAAATGGATGTGCGGCCACATTCTTCCGTAACTCTCATAGGATGGAACGTAAACCTTAAGTGCCTGTCGACCAAAACGATCATATGAAAGTTAAGGAATGCTCTAGAAGAGGCAAAGATGTGCTAAGTCTTTGACTTGAAACTAAAGTACGGCGTCGAGTTAGCCACTCAACCTGATTTCGAAGAATAAGCCATCCTAAGCCGAAGTATACAACACCAAATGGGATGATCAGAGGAGCAATGACAGAATAGCAGAGGGTAATCGTGACGATCAGCAAGTCTCCGGGAACTCTGGTCGCGTATCCTTGATCTCCAGGATACCATGCTTCTTTGACTTCAGCTTCAGTCTTGCAAAGGTATTTCCTCTTCAAGTGAAAAATAATCAGAGGAACGATCCGAGAAAGCTCGAGACCGTAGCCAATGAAGGACCTGATGGCCATTTCCCCAAATTCAGACATTAGCATCATCACTCTACCAAGAAAGCAGAGGAAAAAGTCCATGCAAGAACTGTGAAGTGAAACGTAACCATACTATTGATTTCATGATGGCCATAGGAAACTGGAATTCATTTTAAGGAACATAGAAACTACAAATTATGAGAATAACAAACTGCCCTAATGCACACATAAGCAAATCCAACTCGATTTTTTTTCTTTATGTTCCCCCTAATGCACACATAAGCAAATCCAACTCGATTTGTTTTCTTTATGTTCCCTTTCCCATCAAATTAAGAATATCAGAATCTGTCACTCAGCAAGTTAGAAGTTAATAGAAGACTGAGGAGGAACAAAAACATCTTACCTCAAAGCAACAAAAGTGAGGAAAAATGTTGCATTATCAGGTAGACCGGCCGCCAGTATTGTGAGGAGAGAGTTGGGATCTTTCTCAATAGTCTTGAATGTAGCAAACAAGGTTCCACCCACAGTAACGCCAATAAACACATTCAAACTTGTGAAGTAGAAGTATTTTCCAGAGGCAGCACGTTCTATATGACTCTGGGAAGGAATCCCCTCTAGCTTGGACAGAAACAACAGCAACTTGGGCAACAAAGCCAGAAACACAAGGAGCACAATCTGAGGGAGATAAGCTTCCAACAAAGTTCTGACCGTTGCAATATCCACAATTGGCTTCAAAAACGGGAGATATTTCTTCAGATTTTCCAGAGTCGTAAAGGCGGAAACAAACGTGATCGGAATCATGTAGAAGAAAATGGTCAGAGCCACTATAATGTAGATGACGTACTGCCGTATCTGTCGCTGAAAAAACTTAATCGTAAGATTAGTCCATATGATTTGACGAGGTTCAGGTGCATCCATCACAATCCATTTGTCAGGCATTGTGGCATGCAGGCTTTGTGCTGCAGAGGCTGCGGTCACCCTGTTAGTAAAGAAGACCAGAGCCGCTGCTTGCTGCTTATCTCTCAAGGTGGCTATCTGCTCAGCTTCAAGCTTTGGAGTCAGTTCACTGATCTTCTCACTGTAGTATTCTATACTGTCCACCTTTTCCCCAATAAGACCTAGGAAGCCGGTTTTGTTTGTGGGTCTTACTCCTTCCGGTTTGCCGGTTGTCTTTGATTCTGCATAAATTGTTTCGGCACGTACAAGCTTTTTCTTGTACCCTTCCAACTCTTTGTAGATTTTGTTAACCTACATGATAACATATAACAAGGAAAGGTCTCTCAATGGATGAAATCAAAAGATGAAAGAACAAGTTGTTCTACTATGCCTACATTCTCTGTCACGATATATGACCAAAACTTTCACGAGAGGAACTTTTAAGTATACGACAGATCTTTATCCCTCCAAGTATTTCCGGGCATGGATGAGATAATGCCTCTATGAACAATACGGGGTTTGCGGCAGTGGCACAGTAAAGAAGTCCATAAACCATGATTTTTTTATTTTTTATTTTAAAGGTTGAAGTGGGAAGTAAACTACGATATATTGAATACTGCATTCCCAACGCTCTCTTGGTACTGAAAAACACCTATTTTGTCCTTTAATAAATCAGAGAGCACCCATACAGTGGGGTAAGGTTCAACCATGATTGTTTTCAATACACATACAATGAAGTCATGACCTCAACTATTTGTGTTAAGTAGGACTATCTCTCTATGGTGGTCTTATTTTGGTTCACTAATAGTAGTGCGGCTACTTCTGCCATATGACAAACCACATAAATGCACTTCCTTGTTTTGTGACTTCATATCACACTCCCACTTAAAAACTGCCCAACAAACTGCTATCTCCCTTTTGCTTCGGTCTTTCCTTGACAACCTCTACATAACAAAAGGGCTCAATACTCATCCAGCCCCACAGTAATACATAATTACTCATCAAGCCCCACAGTAATTTATAATCCTGCCCAACTAGAATTAATTATGAAAATAGTCCAAAGCCAGGTCAGCAGTTCCTAACCAGTACCATGATAAATAGCACTAGCTGCACCGCCACTGTGGTGGAGAAATCATTAAAAGACTAACCATCAGGAACCACACAAGTCTTTTTTATGATATTCTCACCTGTGTATTCTAGCCAGCAACCAGATACTTTAAATAGTTGCAATATATACTCACATGCATGTCAATATAGTTAAAAAAAGGACAAAGTTTGCAGAACTTATAGCAAGACTTAGCATAGCAACAACTGAGGAACAAATAGAGTATTCTAGAAAGAAACATTATAAAGCATACCTCTTTGTTATTAGTCACTATCATCGACCTGTAAAATGCATCGGGATAAATAGACTTGAAATATGAATCAACTTGTTCCTTCATAATTTGACCTTCTGGGGCAGGAGGTATGTCTCTCACAAGGACAGCAAAGTGCTCTGCTCTCACTTCAGGAAGTATCAAAGCAGCTGCTCTCAAAGCTAAAACGTGTTTGTATGCCTTCCACAACAGGTAGTATGCAACAATTGAGACCCAGTAAGTAGCTATCATGAATACCCACAACCTTGAACTTTGCTCCTGTACATACAAAAGAATGTGACTTAGAAAACAAGCACTGATTTTCTCTACTCAACAACATTGTCCACCAATTCCTTCCCCACCAAGTATGATATGATGAATACCTCCATAGTTTCCAAAATCTACTTCGATCAATGTCCTAAAATTATGGTAGAAATAGGAAATGCAACATTTCTCTCTACCCTTGACAAGACAAGAAAAAAGAAAATCCTTGTACAAGATTTCTAAAACTTACTGCCACATTTCCCATTGACAACTTGTCAAGATCACTGAATGTCCCATTGCTGGTTGTGTCTGATGATGCGATTGGAGTTTTGTCAGTGGCAGCAACAGGTAGAAGAATCGGTAGGAGCACAATGCCGGATAAAACTAATATTCCCAACACTGTCACGAAGTAAAAAGGGAAAAAGTCTTCAGGATTGTCACTTCTACAGACGGCAGAGTGTTTCAAATATACAAGCACAAGAGTTCATCTAAAACAATACAAGAAAAACTAAAGTGAAAGCTTCCACAATTATGGATTCTAAAACATGCAAAACAGAGTTCTGACCATCCAGGGGACCTCAATACCAATATGTATGCCATAAATTAAATTGAGTGATTGTAGAGAATACACAAACGAGAAGCAAAGGATAACAGAGAAATGGCAACTTTAGGGTTGTTTATAAGTCCCACCTCATTTGTGTCAAGAATTCCAATCGCCTGTAATTATTGATAGCTGATGACAGAAATAATTAGATTGCCTGCTAGTACGCGGAACTTCTATGTAACTAAGAATGCCAACCCCCCATTACTGTCCCACATATGGGATTACACAGGTAAAATTCTTAGGAAAATAGAAAATCTACTTCTCTTTTCTCCTTAAAATGAAGAAAACCATCCCCCCAAAAAAAAAAAAAAAAAAAAAAAAAAAAAAAAAACAAAAAACAAAACAAAACAAATGTCACAAAGCCTAACTTATTTGAGAGGTTATAAACATGAATGCTCATCAAAATCTGATTGTAGCTAATTTTCTGCAACAACAGAATGCAAGTATGGTGAGTGCCTCGATATCAACTCTTCCGGTTAAGCACAACTGTTAGTGCAAGTGGTATGTATCACCAGCCCCACAGTATGTGTTCAAAAAAACGCTTGGGCTCACCAACCATGTTGCAAAAAGGAGCGATGACAATCATTTAGGATAATGGAGCAGCACAAATTGCAGGTCATATTTGGCCCTAGAAACTCAAAATCCACTCACAATCACGAAAAAAGACCTAGTTTCGTATTTCAATCTAGGTGAGTCTAACTTCTTACTGCACAAATTGCGCATTTAATCAAGTGATGCAGGATAGGATTCCGGCCATGGCATGAAAGCGAAATGCTCCGAGAAGTGTCAATGTAGCCCTTGACATGGATTGTCCTAAAGGCATGATTTAGCAACCAAATCAACCACTAAAATTCATCAAACAGACTGAAAATCACATACCATAAACGAGCCAAACTAAAACAACACCCATAAAAGAAAGATTAACCAATAAAAAGGTGCAGCCACCTCTTCACCTGAGAACCACTAGAAAACACAAAAAGAAGCAATCATCTTCAGAAAGAACAGTCCACGACTCCCACTCGACTTGCAGAAAGACGCACCCAAGCGCCGCGTTCAAACCAACCCGTGAACAAAGACGGACCCCGCCGCCCCCGGCAGCCGCTACTCCCCGAGAAGAACCACCAACGTCACATTACAAGCACCCAAACAAAGCAAGAAAGGAACAGACAGCGGCGGAAAAAAAAATAAAAATAAAAGGCACGGCACGGCCACTCACCGGTGCTGAGGAAGACGAAGTAGACGGCGGTGTCGACGCCGGACACGGCGACGACGTCCTGCTCGGTGGAGGAGAGTGCCTCGCGGATCCAGGCGAAGGGGTTGCGGGAGGTGCGGTTGCCGCCCTCGAAGGGGTCCACGCCCCTGAGGAGGCGGTTGGGATAGTACACCACCTTGTTCCCGGGCCGGCGGGTGAGCCACGGGAAGAGGACCAAGAGGACGACGAAGATCACGAAGGACGTGATCATCGACGTCAGGAACGCGCTGAAATCCATCTCGGTAATCCCGCCCCGCCGCCTCGGCACTAAAGCTTCCTTCACAGTTTCACAGCGCCAGGGAGGCAAAAGAGAAAGACAGTTTCTTTGGAAGACGAGTAACGGTCGGAACGAGGGTGGTGGTGGTGGTGGTGGTGGTGGTGGTGGGTTATGGTGTTGGTGGAGTTATTATAACGCAAAAAGACGTCGGCTGAGAGGGAGAGGAGGAGAGAGAAAGCTGATGGGGCTTAGAGAGAGAGAGAGAAATCTGGCGGCTGTGGAGAAGTGATGAGACGAGCTGGCCTGTGGGGCCGCCTTGCTCCTTTGCTTTGCGCGGCTGGCCCTGCATGGGGGGGCTCTCTTTCTTTTCTTGACCCGCTTTCCTGCGAATCGGGGACGTTCTTGTCCGCGCGGCAATCGAATCCCGCGGTCCTCACGCGTAGTAAGTAGTCGACGGTACGTGCCTTTGCTACTCTTGTAGACAGTTCATACCCACCCAGTTCAAACAGATCATAAGTCAACACCGACTTTCCCATTTCTTCCATCAACTTATCCATCTTTTCAAAGAACTCCCTTTTCTTAACTTCTACCAAAAAAAAAAAAAAAATAAAGATTAACATCACGAAAAACCTCAAATAGCTACGTACGTAATCAATTTACCCGAGCCAATTTTTTGACAACCAAAAACTCTAAACTATTACTTCTGTATTAAGTTTCTCAAACTAATCTTTTGAGCACCAAAAACCCTCAAAACTAATACATTTATAACAAATTTAAATTATGTTTATTTCCATTAAAATTGGATCAATATTATACAAAATCACAAAACGGTAGACATGTGACAAATAAATTATAAAACCCCAAAATGGTATACTCGTTAACTACCACATGTCGTCCAATTCAGTAACTTGACGATAAAATTTAATAAAAATTAACGGAGAATAAATTTATCACAAATATACAAATTTAGTTTTTGTTATCACTAATATACTAGATTTGGGTTTTTGTGCCATTGACCTTTAAAAATAATGATATAAATGTACTAAAGCCCCAAAGCTTATCTCGAAAGTGCAATTAAATCATAAAAATTTGAAAAGCACAATCAAATCACACAACTCGTCATGAAAGTATAATCAAATCTCGAAAATTTTAAAAAGCAATTGACAAAAAGACTTGACTAGACCAGCTTGACAAGTTTTAGGATATGATTGTTCTTTTTAAAAGTTTTAGGATTTAATTATAATTTCATGACAAGTTTTAAATTTTAATTTCATTTTCATAACAAGTTTTAGGAATTATAATTCACTTATCTCTTTAATAATAAAGGGGATGTAGATACAAAATACATTTATTTGTTGACAATTTAATAAAGACATGACCATTTCTGAGAAAATAGACACCACAAATATCGTAACATTCATATGGCACTCGCTTTTTTGGCATAAATTTTCAATCGATCACCTAAGTGTCTGAAAAATTGTTAAGACATTAAAACATGTGGCTTTTGTGGTGGACATCTTTTAAAAGTTATGGCATTAAGTTATTGATAGAAATTATTACGACCAAAGTAAGCATTATAAGAAAGTTATAGCATACGTGGTGTCCACCTCTCATCATGTCATCACTCATCTCCTTCTTGCACCGGGGAGAATTACAAATTACAATGGGCAAAATGTCTTGTTGTACGGATGTGAATTTAATCCTAAACTTTACAATTTATTCAATTTAGTGTTCAACATTTGCACGAAATTTCAATTTAGACCTTCCGATGACCAAGTTTCATTGGAAACTACTAACGTGATGATGTGCTGCGTAAGATAGCCGACGATGGCTAAACTGCTATATCAACAATTTTCAACAAAAAATTGATCAAAGTGACCATATTGAAATTTTGCACAAAGGTTTAAAACTAAATTAGTAAAATTAAATAGTTTACAATTAAATATACATTTTTATGACTGATTGGACAATTTTCCCACAATGTCATTCTATGTATTCTCATGAAAAAACATGTTAAAGGGACACTTATTCAGCAGCAATAAGTGTGACCAGAAGTATAAATCTTTTGAGTACCTAGACAAATTGTTTTTTTTTTTCATATTTTTCCCCCTAATTAGTGTTGTGAAATTGTCTTTAACAAAAGTCATTTTAGTTAAAATTATATGGTGTAATTTCTATGAGTCTTCTTTGTATTGTAGCCACACATCAAGAGTTACCACTTAAACACTTACTACCAATGATTAAATGAAACAGTTATAGTAAATTAAGCAGAAAGGGAATACCTGACTAAACGCACTCTTCTATCGTTTCTTGAACAATAACACGTTTACAAAAGATGCGCAAAATTACACTAAAAATTACCACTAAAACACTTACTACCTATGATTAAATGAGATTAGTTAAAAGTAATTAGGCAGAAAGGGAAGACCTGAATAAAAGCACTCTTTTATCTTTTCTTGAACATTAACACGTTTACAAAAGATGCACAAAACTACACTAAAAACTACAGATGAAACACAAACAGATTCGCTTCCTATGACATTACTGGCCAAATTCTAGCATAAATTCCTACAAGTTTGCCTGCTTTGATAAACAAAAGAAAGAAACATTCCAGTGGGGAGGAAATATACTGATAATATTTACATCAAGCAAACGAGCCCGCCCTTGAAACATGAGACAGAGCATCCTCGAAGCGGTCATCTTCCACCTTCTCCGAGCACAAGCTGGGAGGGACATAAGTTCGAAAGATGCGCTCCATGTGCAGCGTCTCCTTCAGCTCGTGTGAGGCAACTTCCAGCGCCGGGCAGCAGAAGAAGCGATAGAACTTCTTGTTACACACGTAGGCAAAGATAAGGCTCGAGATGATCAGCGGCACCAGGAAAGGCGCATAGACGAATTTCTTTGCCCCAAAGTAGGCAAGCATAGTGAGCTGGTAAAGGACCAGAGCAGCTAGGATTCGCAAATGCATGTGCGGCCACATTCTTCCGTAACTCTCATAGGATGGAACATAAACCTTAAGTGCCTGTCAACCAAAATGATCATATGAAAGTTAAGGAATGCTCTAGAAGAGGCAAAGATGTGCAAAGTTTTTGACTTGAAACTAAAGTACAACGTCAAGTTAGCCACTCAACCTGATTTCGAAGAATAAGCCATCCTAAGCCGAAGTATACAACACCAAATGGGATGATCAGAGGAGCAATGACAGAATAGCAGAGTGTAATCGTGACGATCAGCATGTCTGCTGGAACTCTGGTCGCATATTTTAGATCTCCAGGATACCATGCTTCTTTGACTTCAGCTTCAGTCTTGCAAAGGTATTTCCTCTTCAAGTGAAAAATAATCAGAGGAACGATCCGAGAAAGCTCGAGACCATAGCCAACAAAGAACCTGATGGCCATTTCCCCAAATTCAGACATTAGCATCATCACTCTACCAAGAAAGCAGAGGAAAAAGTCCATGCAAGAACTGTGAAGTGAAACGTAACCATACTATTGATTTCATGATGGCCATAGGAAACTGGAATTCATTTTAAAGAACATAGAAAGTACAAATTATGAGAATAACAAACTGCCCTAATGCACACATAAGCAAATCCAACTCAATTTTCTTTCTTTTTGTTCCCTTTCGCATCAAATAAGAATCAGAATCTGTCACCCAGCAAGTTAAGAAGTTAATAGAAAACTGAGGAGGAACAAAAACATCTTACTGCAAAGCAACATAAGTGAGGAAAAATGTTGCATTTCCAGGTAGACTGGCCGCCAGTATTGTGAGGAGAGAGTTGGGATCATTCTCAATGTCTTTGAATGTAGCAAACAAGGTTCCACCCACAGTAACGCCAATAAAAACATTCAACACTGTGAAGTAGAAGTATTTTCCAGAGGCAGCACGTTCTATGTGACTCTGGGAAGGAATCCCCTCTAGCTTTGACAGAAACAACAGTAACTTGGGCAACAAAGCCAGGAACACGATCAGCGCAATCTGAGGGAGATAAGCTTCCAACACAGTTCTGATCGCTGCAATATTCACAATCGGCTTCAAAAACGGGAGATATTTCTTCAGATTTTCCAGAGTCGTAAAGGCGGAAACAAATGTGATCGGAATCATAAAGAAGAGAATGATCAGAGCCACTATAATGTAGATAATGTACTGCCGCATCTGTCGCTGAAAAAACTTAATCGTAAGATTAGTCCATATGATTTGACGAGGTTCAGGTGCATCCATCACATTCCATGTATCAAGCATTGTGGCATGCAGGCTCTGTGCTGCAGAGGCTGCAGTCACCCTATTAGTAAAGAAGACCAGAGCCGCTGCTTGCTGCTTATCTCTCAAGGTGGCTTTCTGCTCAGCTTCAAGCTTTGGAGTCAGTTCACTGATCTTCTCACGGTAGTATTCTATACTGTCCACCTTTTCCCCAGTAAGACCTAGGAAGCCGATTTTGTTTGTGGGTCTTACTCCTTCCGGTTTGCCAGTTGTCTTTGATTCTGCATGAATTGTTTCAGCACGTGCAAGCTTTTTTTTGTACCCTTCCAACTCTTCGTAGATTTTGTTAACCTACATGATAACATATAACAAGGAAAGGTCTCTCAATGGATGAAAATCAAAAGATGAAAGAACAAGTTGTTCTACTATGCCTACATTCTCTGTCACGATAAATGACCAAAACTTTCACGAGAGGAACTTTTAAGTATACGACAGATCTTTATCCCTCCAAGTATTTCCAGGCATGGATGAGATAATGCCTCTATGAACAATGCGGGGTTTGCGGCAGTGGCACAGTAAAGAAGTCCATAAACCATGATTTGTATTTTTTTTTTTTTTTAAGGTGAAAGGGGAAGTAAACTACGGTATATTAAATGCTGCATTCGCAACTGCTCTCTTGGCACTGGAAAACACCTATTTTGTCCTTTAATAAATCAGAGAGCAACCGTACAGTGGGGTAAGGTTCAACCATGATTGTTTTCAATACACATACAATGAAGTCATGACCTCAACTATTTGTGTTAAATAGGACTGTCTCTCTATGGTGGGTCTTATTTTGGTTCATTAATAGTAGTGCGGCTACTTCTGCCATATGACAAACCACATAAATGCACTTCCTTGTTTTGTGACTTCATATCACACTCCCACTTAAAACTGCCAGACAAACTGCTATCTCCCTTTTACTTGGGTCTCTCCTTGAGAACCTCTACATAACAAAAGTGCTCAATACTGATCAAGCCCCAAAATAATACATAATTACTCATCAAGCCCCACAGTAATTTATAATCCTCAACTAGAATTAATTATGAAAATGGTCCAAAGCCAGGTCAGCAGTTCCTAACCAGTACCATGATATATAGCACTAGCTGCACAGCCACTGTGGTGGACAAATCATTAAAAGACTAACCATCAGGAACCACACGGTCCTTTTTATGATATTTTCACCTCTGTGTATTCTAGCCAGCAACCAGATACTTTACATAGTTGCGACATCTACTTCACATGCATTTTGATATAGTTATAAAAAGGACAAAGTTTGCAGGACTTATAGCAAGACTTAGCATAGCAACAACTGAGGAACAAATAGAGTATTCTAGAAAGAAACATTAGAAAAGTGTACCTCTTTATTATTAGTCACTATCATTGACCTGTAAAATGCATCGGGATAAATAGACTTGAAATATGAATCAACTCGTTCCTTCATAGTTTGACCTTCTGGGGCAGGAGGTATGTCTCTCACAAGGACAGCAAATTGCTCTGCTCTCACTTCGGGAGACATTAAAGCAGCTGCTCTCAAAGCTGAAACGTGTTTGTATGCCTTCCACAACAGGTAGTATGCAACAATTGAGACCCAGTAAGTACCTATCAGGAATGCCCACAACCTTGAATTTTTCTCCTGTACATACAAACAAATATGACTTAGAAAGCTAGCACTGATTTTCTCTACACAACAACATTGTCCACTAATTCCTTCCCCACCAAGTATGATATGATGAATACCTCCATAGTTTCCCAAATCTACTTCAATGTCATAAAATTATGGTGGAAATAGGAAATGCAACATTTCTCTCTATCCTTGACAATAAAAGGAAAAAGAAAAATCCTTGTACAAGAGTTCTAAAACTTACTGCCACATTTCCCATTGACAACTTGTCAAGATCACTGAATGTCCCATTGCTGGTTGTGTTTGATGATGTTATTGCAGTCTTGGCAGTGACAGCAACAGGTAGAAGAACCGGTAGGAGCACAATGCCGGATAAAACTAATATTCCCAACACTGTCACAAAGTAAAAAGGGGAAAAGTCTTCAGGATTGTCACTTCTACAGACGGCGGAGTGTTTCAAATATACAAGCACAAGAGTTCATCAAAAACAATACAAGAAAAACTAAAGTGAAAGCTTCCACAATTATGGATTCTAAAAACATGCAAAACAGAGTTCTAACCATGCAGGGGAGCTCGATACCAATATGTATGCCATAAATCGAGTGATTGCAGAGAATACGCAAAGCATAGGATAAAAGAAACATGGCAATTTTAGGCTTCCATATAAGTCCCACCTCATTTGTATCTAGAATTTCAATCGCCTGTAATTTATGATAGCAGACAACAGATAGATTTCCTGCTAGTATGTTGAACTCTTACGTAACTAAGAATGCCAAAAGCAATTTGAATACACGACCAATACTTTCCAATATATAGGATTACACAGGCAAAATTCTTAGGAAAATAGAAAATCTACTTCTCTTTTCTCCTTAAAATGAAGAAATCCACCCCCCCCCCTTCTCTTCTCTTCCCATATCATAAAGCCTAACTTATTTGAGAGGTTATAAACATATGAATGCTCGTCAAAATATGATTATAGCTAATTTCCTGCAACAACAGAATGCAAGTATGGTGAGTGCCTCAATATCAACTCTTCCGGGTAAGCACAACTGTTAGTGCAAGCGGTATGTATCACCAGCCCCACAGTATGTGTTCAAACAAATGGTTGGGTTCACTAACCACAACGTGAAAAGGAGCGATGACAATCAGTTAGGATAATGCAGCAGCACAAATTGCAGGTGCTTAAGGCTTTATGCTAGACTAAAAGGATACATATTTGGCCCTAGAAACTCAAAATCCGCTCACAATCACGAAAAAAGACCTATTTTCGTATTGCGGTCTAGGCGAGTCTAATTTCTTACTGCACAAACTGCGCATTTAATCAAGTGATGCAGGATAGGATTCCGGCCATGGCATGAAAGCGAAATGCTGCGAGAAGTGTCAATGTAGCCCTCGAAATGGATTGTCCTAAAGGCATGATTTAGCAACCAAATCAACCACTAAAATTCATCAAACAGACTGAAAATCATATACCATAAAAGTGCCAAACCAAAACAAAACCCATAAAAGAAGGATTAACCAATAAAAAGGTGCAGCCACCTCTTCATCTAAGAACCACTAGAAAACACAAAAAGAAGCCATCTTCAGAAAGAACAGTCCACAACTCCCACTCGATTTGCAAAAAGACACGCCCAAGCGCCACGTTCAAACCAACCCGTGAACAGCGACGGACCCCGCCGCCCCCGGCAGCCGCTACTCCCCCAGAAGAACCACCAACGTCACGTTACAAGCATCCAAACAAAGCAAGAAAGGAACAGACAACGGCGGAAAAAATAAAAGGCACGGCACGGCACGGCACGGCCACTCACCGGTGCTGAGGAAGACGAAGTAGACGGCGGTGTCGACGCCGGACACGGCGACGACGTCCTGCTCGGAGGAGGAGAGGGCCTCGCGGATCCAGGCGAAGGGGTTGCGGGAGGCGTAGTTGCCGCCCTCGAAGGGGTCCATGCCCTTGAGGAGGCGGTTGGGGTAGTACACCACCTTGTTCCCGGGCTTGGCGGAGAGCCACGCGAAGAGGAGCATGAGGACGGCGAAGATCACGAAGGACGTGATCAGCGACGTCAGGAACGAGCTGAAATCCATCTTGGTATCCCCCGCCGCTGCTGCCTACCCTTGCCGCCTCGGCACCAAGCTTCCTTCACAGCGTCACAGCGCCAGGAAGGGAAGAGAGAGACAGCCTTTTTTCTCGCGGAATGCGAAGTTTGTAGGAGAGGAAAGGTCAGGAGGAGAGGGAGGAGTGACGGTTAGGAAGGGAAAGGATGAAGGGGAAAGGGTGGTGGGTTATGGCGCTGGTGGAGTTATTATAACGCAAAGGTGTTATTACAACGCATAGGTGTCCACTGGAGAGAGGAGGAGAGAGAGAAAGCAGATGGGTCTTTAGAGAGAGAGAGAGAAATCTGGCTGCTGTGGTGATGAGGAGAAGTGATGAGATGAGCTGGTCTGTGGGGGCCGCCTCGCTCCTTGCTTCTCTTGCTTGCGCGGCTCGCTCTGCTCGGGAATTATCTTTGCTGCATTTTTTTCTTTTCGATACGTGGTGGTGGAGCATGTTGTTGCATCGTTCTTTTAAATGCAGAGAGAGAAAAAGGACGAGGGGATGGAGGAAGGGAAGGGGGACAAGACCGTTGAGGTGGTGGGGGAGAGCGCGAAAGGACGGGAATGCCCTTTAGGTTCTTGGCTCGCTTGGGTTCTCTTTCTTTTTCTTGACCCGCTTTCCTGCGAATCCCACGGCGCTTGGGGATGTTCTTGTCCGCGCGGCTATCGAATCCCACGGTCCTAACGCGTAGCTAACGGATCTATCGCCTGCCAAGAGAAAGAATAACCACAATAACGATAAAAGTATTTTTGAAATGCCTTCCTCGCCTTTTTGAAACTTGCGCTCGCAATTTATGTTGCCGCCGTGGTACTTCTACTTTCAAATTGTTGAAACTTCAAATTGCATTTAATATCACTTATTAATACACCCCTATCTGTCTTTACCAAAAAGAAAAAATACACCCCTATCTGTGAAATTGTGAATTCGAACCTTTCCTCGCGATTTCATGAGGGTTGCTCAACCACTCTAGTCCCATCACCGAGGATGGCATTGACCCTCCAGAATGGTGGCTAGGGCCTGAGGGTCTCGAGGTCCTCCACCTCCATCGCAAAGAGGTCATGGCACTCTATGTAGCTGTGGGAAGAGAGTTGTAGTAAAGGGATGATCATGGTTTCGGATAGAACTGAGAATCAAAGAACAAGACTAATTGCTGGTTTAGTTTTAGGTTCAAGGGCATGTATGGTAAATTTCGGATTCTAAAAATTAGGAAATCGATTAAGACGGGCAGGTTTTGAATTTCGGCACGTAATTTGGCACTTGAAATATGTGTTTGTGCTTCTCTTATTCTATGTCTTCATGTGATCTTGCCATGCACCACGGCTTCCAATATTGAGTGTGTAAACTAAAACTACTAATATATGCTTCCATTTCATAGCAAGACTTTTACGTTTGTTATTAATAAAAATACGAGTTATGACTAGTGATTTAACAAATAGTAGTCATTAGAGATAATGATTTACTGTAATCGTTCAATTAAAAATATAGATAAAACTTGAATAAATTTTGAGATATGTGGCAAGATAGATTTTAGATTTTATAATATATAGGGTAAATTTCAAAGAATATGTTTTAGGCTCCAAATAAAATCTAGACGATGCTAAAATAGTTTATCTGTAGTTGCAATCCTCTACCTATCTTTCTTTTTATTATTTTAAGATTCTTTTGAATTCTTACAAAGCGTGAGTGCACATACACAACTTTTTCTTCTAGAAAATTGGGGACATATGTTCGGCATGTGAGGGGGCAAATCTTCATTAAAAATTTTAAAAAGTACAATTAAATTTTAAAATTTAACAACTTAGTAAAATTAAGTCATTTCATTAACCTCATCAAATTTAGTTAACAAAAAAAGCTCACACGAATTTTTTATTATTTTCTCTCTCCTATATGGCTAAAATAAGACATATGACATTAAAACGATGTTGTCCTAGTCTAAATTTGGTTATTTAATCTAAAATACTATTTAAATTCGTGATAAATATACTGCAAAATCCTAAGCTTAGATTAAAGGGGGACATGGACCAAGATGACATCCTTTTATCCTTCTCTTTCTTATTTTGGCAACATAGGAGCGTGGAAATAATAATAAAAAATGTTAATATCCTGAAAAACCCTAAACCAATATTACCTATAACAAATTTACCCAAAACTAATTTATTCGACCATAAAAAATTCCAAATGGATAAATTAGTGATAATTATACCATCCGCTAAATTGGATTAATACCACAAAAAAATCATGAAAATTATAAACCGTGACAAATTGAATGTAAAATCCCAAATTGGTATACCAGTCAATATCACATATAATTTTACGAAAACTAACATGTGAAAATTTTGTCATAAATATATCAGTTTGTGATAAATTTATCAAAAATATACTAGTTTATGGTTTTGATCAATCAAAAAAATAGTTTAAGGTAAATTTTTTTGTATCTTACGGGTTTAGAGTTTTAGAGTATTAACCTTAATAAAAAGTAAAGTCGGCGTTTTTTTGTTAAGCAAATAAGAAGAAACATCAATTTGACAAGTTATAGGATGATATTCAATATTTTTGAAATTGTTTAATCTCAATTGTACTTTTGAAATAAAATTTAGAATTTCCAACGTGCTTTTTCCTTTAAAAAGAAAAAAGAAAAAGAAAGATAGAGTTTGAATTGCTACAAGTCCCAAAGTCCAATCCCGTCATTCTGCCCCATCTCTCCCCTCTGCCCGCTCGTCACATGGATCCTCTTCAGAAAGCGTCCCCACCCCCCACCTTCACTCCTTTTCACAAACGCGCACACCCCTCGTCACGGCAGTCTCCTCCCCCTCACGCGGTCTCCTTCAAAAAACCGTCCCCCTCCCTCACGCCACTCCCTCTCCGGACGCGCGGGCCCGCGCGTGCACCCACTCCCTTTCCGTACCCTCCTTTCCCAACCGCTCCGTCCAAAAACCGCCCGACGTGTCCTCCACCCCCCTCGGCGCGTGCCCTTCTCGCGCGTGGGCGTCGTTTCGGGGAGGTGCCAAACCCCCGCGCACCGGAAAGCTAACCGTCAAAGCGGGCGACGTGGCGGAAGCTGACAACGCTAGCTTTTTACCCCTGGACGGGAGACGTGTCCCTCTGCCGACACGGCGGGGCCCGCGGTTTCTGCTCTCCCCCAACTTGTGATCTTGCGCGGAGAGATCGCGGCCGTTGACCCGATAACGTGGGGCCCGCGTTGTCCTTGTATTTCCGCTCATCCTAATAATGCTCCTTTTTGTCTTTGATAGAAAAATATAAAATTAATTTTGGTGGATTTGACAGGTGGGATTTTCCGTCGGCAAGGATGAGTCCGTTGTTTCGGTTTGCCATCGTGACATGTCGGCCAAAGCGGTATTAGGAAGCACGATTTGTTTCGAGCTCCATGTTTTTTATTGGGAATAAAATCCCCAATAATTCCGCTGATGGGTACGTTCGGACCACATGGCCAAATTAATTTTCAATTCATATTGATATGTCCATAAAATATATAATATAATTAATGTAACATCTGTTAATTTTCATCCAGCATATTAATGATTTGATGATATAAAAACATACGAAACAATCAATTCATTCAACGGGAAAATTCGACATGAATGGATTTTTAAATTACATTGTTGTGGAAAGTCGGATCGGAACAAAACGAATTGGGATGGGAGCTGGGCCAACATTGAACTTGCACATCTCTTTCTAGGATCACCAAAATCTTAGGACAAAGTTAGGGTATTTAGCACAGTCCAAGAATCTAAAGGAGCTTCTGTCTAGAAGGGATGTTGCTAGAGATGGCAAGAAAAGAGAGGAATTGCTGTCCGCGGCCATCAAAAGGGTGCTAGCTAGAGACGAGACGAGAGAGAATCTGCGAGACTTCATGGATTGTCACTAAAGAATGAGTATCCTATGGACTTGGCATTTTTCATTGAAGAGCTTGTGAAGAGATACATTGCAAACGATTCGAATGCTTCCCCTGATTTGGCTAAAGTTTCGTGACTCTTTCCATGATCTTCTCTGCCTCACAGAACTGGGATCCATCGGATGAGCTTGGATTTTTTTGAAGACTTTTTTTTCTTTCTTTTTTTAAGAGTCCTTCGTGCTGAATTTCTATGTTGGATCTTGCCAAACAAGTGGATTGCCACACATGTTTTCATGTTCGTAGTTTAACATGAGTACTAAATGAAAATTAACGGAAGGTGGATTTTTCGAGAGTATATCGCTTTAGGATTTTTCAGTGACATGGAATCAATTTAGAGAAAGTGTGTTACAATTGCATCAGTTTTAAATGTTTTGGCACTAAAATTAATTTAGGATAGATATATCACAAGTGTATCAATTTAAGAAAACGAAATAAAAGTTCCTTAAACTTTAACCAAATGTATAATATTATTCTTGAACTTTTAATTTATTTAATGTGATATTTCAATTATTGCCCATTGTATAATGTCGTTCCTAAATTTTCAATTCATTCAATATAGCATCTAAATTTTTAATACATGTTCAATTTAATCCTTAAACTAGATAATCCAAAAACTCAATTGAATTCAGAGATATAATAATTCAAGAACTATGTTAAATATTTACCAAAAGTTCAAAATCCGTATTGAATAAATTACAAGTTAAGGAATGACATTATATATTTGACCAAAATTTAGGGATCGTTTGTATAATTATCCTTTTTATATCATGCTTAATTTAGGAAATAAAAAAATCCTCACAAGAACAAAGACACACATAAATACATCTATAATCTAAATCTTAGGTACACATCACTACAATCGGGAGATGTGCTAGAGTAGAGTCTAGCCATGACGATGAAATCGAAAAGTAATTTCAAGATGTGTAATTCATTTTTGGTAGATTTATCGTTTGTTTGAATCTAATATGGGTTCAAAGTCACATTGCTACCTATATTAACGATCATGAAAACAGTGATTCTATTACATTGGTTTAAGCACAATCATCACCGCATCGCGAAAGATAATGAAAGGAGCACACTTCAAATTGCGACACGGGAAATCCTATAGTTCAAATGGAGTAAAGATAATGACAAGGAGAATTCCTAAACCCATGACAAATGTGAAGCCTTCATGGACTTGGGCGATGGCGACAGCGACCTAATCAATCACAAGACCCGTGTTTGTGAAGGCGAAGACGGGACCCTTGTTGGCCCCGCCTTGCTTAGCTTTCATGTCAATCGCCACTTCAATGGTCATACCTTACCTACTCCTCTCTCTCTAACTCTTTAGAAATTTTTCTGTGTTTTATTCCACATCAAAAGTTTGCCGGAGGAGCTTTGTCGACACGGTGCAAGTTTTGTATGGCCGTATCGACTTTCTTGTCCAAGTGTTTGAAGTGTGAATTGCGAAAGAAAAGGAATATCTAAGGATGACATTGCTCGGAAAAAGCAATTTAGGGACTCCCAACATCATTAAATTCATAAAAACGAGAATCAGGGGAAATTTATTTTAACCAAGAAAGGAAAGGCATAATAGTAGTAAAAACATCACTTTCGAACATCAAAGAGTACCGTTGTTAGGTTAATCTCACACACTCATTATTTGATGAGTGACACGTGTTTTCGGAGTCAATTTTGCAAAAGAATTCTTTCACGTATCACTCATCCGACGATAAATATATACTTTTTATACCGACAATAAACTTAATAAAATTCCAAAAGAAAAATATCGAACTTAGGAAAATAGGTCTACAAAATCGATTTGCTACTGTTGTTATATTCTCGCTCACGACGGAACAAAAATTCGGAATTCCCCACGTACTTGGCTCAATCCATAATTTAACCTGAAAAGAACATAAAAAATCAAGGATAAGATGGTACTTTTCCTCGCGCCACAAAGATATGTGGTGTTCAAAGAACATCTTCCGAGACAAGTCGCGCAATTCCCGGACGTCTCCGAGAGGAAACCCTTCTTTTGCACGAGAATTAAGATCGACAAAGAAGTAAATCCAATCATTCGATCTTTCTTCGCCTCATGGAGGTGGGCAGAAAATCATGATGGCGAGGCGGAACCTTGCGTTGATGGAACATGGGTTCCCCAATAATTCACTTTCGATAGCGACTCCAACTTTAGAGTGCTCATCAAATACTAACCGAGACGACACCGTTCTCTATTGGTTCAATAGTCCGTGTATAATCATTGACGAGGATAGGGGAGTTGGAGAGTTTGATTTTCTGATGTTTAGGCGTGAATGATAATTATTTTGATAAAAATTGATTTTTAGAATAGAAATAGATTTTTTTTTTCATTTCTATTTTTTGATGAGTTCTCGAGCGAAAATACATATTTAATAACAATACAAAAATTATGTTCTCAAAATAGAAATTTATTTGATAATAATACAAAATTTCTCTTTCCAAAACAGTGATGGACAGTTACAATGGGTGAGGGTGGTGACGAAGGTGGTAGACGGATGACAAGTAGCTGTGACTTGTGAGGGCAGCCAGGTAGTAGAGAGGACGAATGATAAGACGACTTTTTAATTCTTATTTCGATACCAAAATCATAAGAGTAGACAATTTTTACTTTTCATTTTTATTCCAAAGTTATTTCTAGAGTTAAAATTTGTTTCAGAAATAAAAATAAATGAAATTATGTTATCAAACGTATTTCTATTTTTTTTTAAAATAGGAATATAGTTTTAGAATAAAAATCAAATGTTTATTATGTGCGCTTTTAGTTTTAGATATAAATTTGATGTGCACGTCCCGCAATGAAATAGCAAAAATTTGAAAGTGAGTTAAAATTTAGAGTAAGACAAACCAAAAAAAAAAAAAAAAAAAAAAAAAAATCATCCCTATACCATATTAATTTCAAGAAAAATAAATGATTTAAACTTTTTTTAAAATAATTATTTATATTTCTTACAAAAAAAAAAAACAAAAAAATTCACCATTTGTGAAAATATTTAAATACAAATTGTTATCAATAATAAAAAGTATTAACTAATTATTTAAAGCGATATAACTAATTAATTTTAAAAAAAATTCAAATTATTTATATTTTTGTGAAATAGGATAAACTTAAGCCTTATCCAAATTAGTGGAACTCCACTTTATTCGTTTGAACGTTCGGCCTAAAAGAGATGGTGGGCAGAGAGAGAGAGATATTATTGCTTACGTTACACCCGATTCTGTATCGAAAGCGACGGCTCTCCAAATACAAATACGATTACACGAGGATCTTGCGGAGAGCGCGACCGCCCACGGCGTCGTTTTTCGCCCGGACTGTGCTTCTCTCTGCCCGTGGGCCCCGCCTGACGAAGATATTAAGGGGACACGTGGCCCGCCAAGAGGGAAAGGAAAGGACAGTGTTAGAGAAGGAGGGGGACCCACGTGACGTCATCTTTCTTTCTCGTGCAGCAACAGTCTGCAGAGAAGCCCTCCTGTTTTGTTGTTGGGCCTCATTCGCGGGGCCCAGTACAAAAGCCCCAGATGGGCCCGTCTCTCGTCATTTTTGTCCATTTGAAGATAATGAATCATGTTTGATTATGCAAATCTAATCATTTCTTTTCCCGGTCAGAAACTAATTAGGGTCTGTATGACAATGTTTCTGTTTCTTCCAATTTCTGTTCTTTTGTTCCCCGAAACAAAAAAAGAACAGAAATCCGTTTAGTAACAACAAGTTGTTTTTCTATTCCATGAAATAGAAAGTTAGCCCGAGAATAGATTTGGAGCAAAAACGAGAAACAAAAAAAAATTACTTCTTATTCCCAAGAACAATTTATAGAAATAAGGCAATTTTATTTTTTATTTTTCTTTTATTCCTCTCTCTTGCCGCGGCCACTTTCAACCGCCCGGAGCCATCGCCGTTCACCTATTGCCTACGGCGATGGGCGATGGCGCGGCGGCCGTCGTGATCAATGGCGATCGGCGATTTGTGAGCAAAAATAAAAAACGAATAAATATAAAAAAGAAATTGTTTCGTACCAAATACATTTCTATTTTTTTTTCTATTTCTGGAGTAGAAATTTTGTATAGTTACCAAATATCTTATTTTACTCATAAATTGTTTCCAGAAATTGAAATAGAAAATAACGATTTTTCAAAAAAAACTCTTCCCCAACCAAGAAGTGTTGTCATGCGTAGTCTTAATGACCAAAGGCAAATTTATGATTAAGTAAGAAATAGGGAGTTTCGAAACAATCTCAATCTATGGTCGTTGTCATCACGAAATCGATGAAGGAAATGGCGGTGGTGAAGAAGGCTCACTTTACTCGGAAGGGTAATGGTCTTGTGGATGTAATTAGGGGAATAGGACTTGCATCGAACGAAAATAAGGTAGATAATGGCGGACTCACCTAACACTCATGGGCTTCCCCTAGGATAAGCGCATTATCATTGTTGCTTCGAAATGAGAACCTTTGATTGATGAGTTCCTATAGAGATTGCTTGATGTGGGAAAGGCTCGGACAAGCTCTGTCCCACTGCCACCCCCATTCTGCGCTTGTTTATAAATGATGTCTCAAACCATCGGGGTTTACCCTAGTGGCCACCCTTTTAACTTGAAAGAGAAATATGGGGGTTCGAATCCTCACCTTTTCAAAGGGTTGGGGTGAAGATGAATTAGTTTCAAGAGTGGATTCGACTCTCACGTCCTATAAAGAGATAGGGTAAAAATCTAAGAGTAAAAGTTAGAATAAGAGTAAAGTATGATCGACAAAAGAAAAAAAAGGATGTCTCATGACTGGAGCTGAGGCATAAAATATAAGAATACAAGACTTACCACGGGTGTGCTAAAAATGCTTTGTCCTCTGAGGCACATCAGCACACTTGATGCAAGACATCTTGCAAAACACACGTCTTAGCTATGCCTCGATGCGCATTTCTAAGATGGCTTTGGTGAAGTTATAGTACATGATTGAGGGTACCATCCAAAGTTATAGTCCAAATCAATGTCGAAATCATCATATATGCAGTGCTAGTTGTGAGTGGCTATATCAACTTTCGTGTCCAAGCATTTGAAGTGTGAATTGCGAAAGAAAATGAATATTTAAGGACGACATTGCTCGGATAAAGCAATTTAGGGACTCCAAACAACATTGAAGTCATAAAAACGAGAATAAGGGAAAATTTATTTTAACCAAGAAAGGAAAAGCATAATAGTAGTAAAAACATCACTTTTGAATATGAAAGAGTATCGTTGTTAAATTAATCTTACACACTCATTATTTGACGAGGGACACGTGTTTTTGGAGTCAATTTTGCAAAAGAATTCTTTTGCATATCACTCATCCAACAATGAATGTATACTTTTTATACTGACAATAAACTTAATAAAATTCCAAAAAAAAAAAAAAATATCGAACTTATGAAAATAGGTCTACAAAATTGATTTGCTAAATAATGTGTCGTGCTGTTGTTATATTCTCGAGCACTCGCGCAACACAATTCGGAATTCCCCACGTACCACTACTAATGCAAACAAAATTCTCACGAGCGGCTCAATCCATAGTTTAATTTGAAAGGACTAGTTTAACCTGAAAGGACCATAGAAAATCAAGGATAAGATAGGTACTTTTTCTCGTACCAAAAAGATATGTGGTTTCCAATGAACATCTTGCTTATCAAGTCGCGCAAATCACGGACTTCTCCGAAATCAAACCCTTCTTTTGCACTTGAAAAAAAAAAAAAAAAAACCCTTCTTTTGCACGCGAATTAAGATCGACCAAGAAGTTCATCCATTCATTTGATCTTTCTTTCATTGCTAATTAGGGCAGGGGGTAAATCATGATGGTGTGGCGGGACCCGCGGCGATGGAACAGAGGTTCCCAATAATTCACTTTGGATAAGCGCCCGAATTTTAGAATGCCCCCATGCTAATTAAGACAACGCGGTTTCATACTTATTCCATCGGTCATATGTTATATTGATTTCGAGAAATATTAGTAATTTAAAAATATCTTTTTAAAATTAATTTTTATATCTTTTACAATAATAAATGGATACATTTTTTTAATCATTTCAAGTTATATAAATAATTATTTTTAAGAAATAATTTTAAATCATTAATATTTTTGCGAAATAAATGAAGCTTGAGGCTTTCCCAATGCTAGAGGAACTAATTTGAATGGTCGGCGAAAATAGGAGAGCGAATGATAACCATTCTACAGTCGAAATTGATTTCGGGAAGAGAAATATATTTTTATATTTTTATTTCTATATGAGTTCTAAAGAAAATACCTATTTGATAACAACAAAAAATTTCTATTCTAAAAATAGAAATTTGTTTGATAACGACATAAAATTTCTCCATTTCGAACGGCGGCGATTGATGGATGGCAGCGGCTGGCGATCGACAAACAAAGGGCGGCGACAACAATGGCCAGTGGACGGTGGCGGTGGCGATCGGTGACTGGTGGACGGCGATGGTGGTGGCGGCTAGTGATGATGGCAATGGTGACGATTGGCAGTGGTAGCGACTGGCGGACGACGACGGCGATGGCGGCCAGTGATCGGGGCAGCGGCTAGCAATTGGCGGATGGTAGTCAGCGGCAACGGATGGACAACCGGTTTGTAGCAAGGACAAACGATGAGAAAATTTTTATTTCTCATTTTTGTTCCAAAATTGAGAAGTAGAAAATTTTTTTTTTTGATTTTTATTCCAAATCCATTTCTAGTAACAAAATCTATTTTAAATGAAAAATGAAATAATTTTATCAAACAAATTTCTATTTCAGAAATAAGTTTAAAATAGAAAAATTATTTTTGGAACAGAAATTTTAGTTTATTATGCACCCTAGTTGGCGGACAGACTGCGAGAGAGATAGAGAGGGAGGGGGACCCACGTGACGTCATCTCTCCATCCTGTGCATCGATCTGCGGAGAAGCCCTCCTGTTTTGTTGTTGGGCCTCATTCGCAGGGCCCAGCACAGAAGCCCCAGATGGGCCCGTCTCTCATCATTATTGTCCATATGAAGATAATGAATCGGGTTCGATTATGTAAATGTAATTTTTTTAGGGTCAGAAACTAATTAATGACCAAAGGCAAATTTATGATTAATTAGGAAATAGGGAGTCTCGAAACAATCTCAATCTGTGGTCTCGTCGTCGTGAAATCGATGAAGGAAATGGCAGTGGGGGAAGAAGGCCTGCTTTACTCAGAAGGGTCATGGTCTTTGTGGATGTAATTAGGGGAACGGGACTTGCGTCTTAAGCGCATTACCATTGTTGTTTTGAAAAGACCAACCTTGACTGACGAGTTCCTACAGAGATTTCCTTCATGTAGGAAAGGCTCGAGCAAACTCTGTACGCCACCACCCCCGTTCCACGGGCTCATTTATAAAGGATGTCTCATGACCGAAGCCGAGGCGTAAAATATGAAGAATACAAGCTCTTCCTATGGGGTGCACTAAATATGAGTTGTCCTCCGAGGTGCACTGGCGCATCTATTGCAAGACGTCTTGCGAAGCACATGTCGAAGCTACGCCTTGATGGGCATTTCCAAGACGGCTTTGGTGAAGTTATAGTACATGATTGAGGGTAGCATCCAAAGTTATAGTACAAATCAATGTGGAAATCGTGATATACTCATAAGCATAATGCGTGTGCATGGACTGGAGCTGGCACCGTTCGCTTGTTAGGGCTTAAAAGTGGGGTGGCCGAAATAACACTAGGTCTAACATATAAGTGGGCGCAAGGTTGTAGGCCCATTAGACACCTTAAGAGGATCACTCATTCTAAAGAATGAGTGCATTGTTAAGACCGGGGGAGTTTTCCCCCGGACCTTTCATTTCCCTAAATCATGCCTGCGTGTTTCAGCGGGGAAGGCTTCACGGGGATCCAGGCTGATCCCCCTACCCCCATAAGGGGAGTGTGGACGAGGAGATCAATGGGGCCGGTATATTTTTTATTAAGACTCCGGACCCGAGCTTCTACCTAAACTTTTTTGGTAGTCAGAGCCTTTTAAGGACATGCTCATGTCCATAGGATCACTCATTCTTAAGAGTACAAAAAATTAAGTATTTCTCATTTCCATGCTTGAGCTTCTCTTAGACTGCATTTAGTCATCTAGACAATTTTACTGGATAACCTAAGGTTGGATAGGATTTGATATATTCTACGTAACTTTTGATAATATTTGGATATACATGGACAAAGCTAGATTAAACGTAAAACATAAACAATCGATTCCCTGAGATTTGAAAAAGCAAATTCGAGCATTGGATTCGTGAAAACTATTTATGATTGCTGCCCAGGCCTGCCATGATCATTTCTATCGTCCGGAATAGCCATTGATCCGACGCCATCCTGCCTCTACTCCAACCCATATCATCATCATGAACTTGCTCTATCCCTCACTCGTCCTTCTTCTTCACACTGTCCTTTTCGATCATGCTCGTCGTCCATCTTCTCTGCCTTGTCTCTCTTTCTTTGAATCGATTAACATTGTCCAAGAGTCCATCTCAGCTAAGGAGACCCAAAAGTTTCAGGCCTTCCTCAACCAAACCAGAATGTTGAAGATAGTTGAAGCATCCAGATTTAATATCCCTTCTTTGTTTGAAGATCCCACAAAGACAAATTTTCCTTTAAGAAATGATGCTAATGATGATATCATGGCAAGTATAATTGTGACAGACACATAATCCGGGGCTCAAATCGAGCACCAGCCTCAGATTTCGGCTTGTCTACTTGATCCTTGCTCCGGGGTCAACCTTGGCTTGTTGGTTCTCGAGGTTGATCCTTGATGAGGTTGGGGCTACGCGTGACGAAGCTGGAAGAGGTGGTCTAAGGCGAAGGTAGTCGGGATTGAGGGTGTGACATCCTGAAATCCAGGTTCGATTTCGATCGAAATAGTTGGGCATTTCATCGACGCGTTTATAGTTATTTTCCTAAATTGATCACTCATGGATAACTAGTCTATTAGGTGAAGCCATTAATGAATTTTAACGCATTAGACTTGAGAATTCGACCAGGAAACGACTGCTCAACCGTGCAAATCTACAAGAGATCATTACGACACAGTAAGATCGATTAGAAATCGGAGATAGGTTGACTCGACAAAAGCATATGATTAAGTGTGGGTGATTCCACCTAATTACACAATTCTTGTCGATCGGCACTAGACCGATTATTCTGTCGTTTCAATACCCCGTGTCTGTATTTGAAACCTTGAGATTTCTAAGACAATTGAGAGTCGCCAATGTATCGAAGATGTACTTTGTGGCTTGAGAATAATCAACCACAGGTCAAATGCACGAAAATTTCTAAAAACTACCCAGTAGATTAAGACACACTAAATTCGCGTCGAATTGAAATTAACCGTGAAATCGAACCCGAATTCAGAAATTGAGAGTTCTGCTAAGTCACAATTCATTTTAGGAACGTCGATTCATCTTCAGAAGATTTTTTCTATAAACCGAGATTTTGGCGGAAAAGCAAAGTAAGGCCATTTTT
Organism: Eucalyptus decipiens; assembly: GCA_014182575.1. Lineage (NCBI taxonomy): Eukaryota > Viridiplantae > Streptophyta > Magnoliopsida > Myrtales > Myrtaceae > Eucalyptus > Eucalyptus decipiens. The sequence continues at coordinate 1,962,863 of CM024612.1, forward strand.
GTTCGAGATTGTCAGAGGGCCGTTTTTGATCGAATCTTTGGGAAGCAAGTTGGATCATTTGATGGGGAAAATTCATAAGAAGGTTGAGGATACATGGGTTTATTTAATTGAGCTTCAATTGGATTGAATTGATTGAGAATTGATTGAATTAAGTGTACGATATTTTATGCCACGGTGGAAAAAGAAAGTGGACCCATTGGACTAAGATTGGGAGAAATTGGAGATAGTGGAATATGACATCATGGTGGGCCTTTTTGGGGGATTAAATAAAGAGAAAAAGAAAAGGAATTGCCTCCCCCTCCCTCCTCTCTCCTCCCTCTCCCATTCGTGCGACTCCTTCGGCTCCTCTCCATCTTCTTCATCTTCTTCTTCTTTGAAAACCCAGCCAGCCGAAGAAGCCGCAAAGCAGCAACCAGCAGCCGCCGGAACGCCACCAAAAATGGGTATGGCAGCGGCTTCGTGGCCCGTTTTGACCAACTTCCCGATCCCGGAAGCTAGGCCCGCCTTGGAGTGAATCGATCCCCTCGGCGTCCCTGTCGATTTGAGCCGCTCGGATCGCTAATCGGGTGAGTTTAACTCACTAATCCCCGCTTAGTAAGTTAATCACGTTTAGTGGATGTTTAGATTAAACTAAGTAGGTTTAGGTGATTAGATTAGTTTATTTAAATGTTAAGTGGATTAAGAGATGTGATTAGTTTAGTGGATAATTAATTAAGGCTAAGTAAATGTTTGAATTAAAGTAATCTTGTTTAAGCCTTAATTACTTATTTTAAATTAAATAATTAATTGAATTTGTACCATAATAATAATAATATAATATAATATTATTATATTTAACTTTCGGAATAAATTTAATTATTTATTATTTTCCGGAAATTTTGACAGGGATAGCTTAGGTGACCAGGAATTTTATGCTGATGATCGTGGTGAAGTCCGTTTATTTAATTGAGCTCCAATTTGAGCTAAATTGAATTTATTGTAATTAATTATTAATTTTCGAAATTAATTAATTAATTAATTAAATTTCGGAAATTAAGATTGAGATGGCCGACGACCGAAATTTCGTACTGATTATCGTAGTGTAGTCCGTTTATTTATTTGACCGTTAATTTGTGCTGAATCGAATTAATTGTGAATTTAAGATTTATTCCTAAATTATCTGATTTTGGTTTATTAATGGAGAAATAACCGGGCGTCGGTTTACAGTGCCAAAAATATGTAATGGGCTGATGAAATTGGTGGGATATTTTTAAGTAAAATTATTATATTTTATTTAGCGCCAACGCTGTACCCACACACGGCTATTTATCGTGAATGATAAAAATGATGAATTGACTATATGGTTGGAGTGGTATACTATATCGGCCTTCGGGCGATATGTCAGCTTTGGGTGAGCAGTATCCCGGTATACTATATTGACCTACGGGTGATATGTCAGCTTTGGGTGAGCAGTATACCTTATTATTTGCTTTGGGCGAGCGATATATTTATCAGCTTTGGGCGAGCATATATAGTATACTAAATTGGCCTGGGGGCCCTAATCTATCAGCTTTGGGCGAGCATATACATAATATACTATATCTATCAGCTTTGGGTGAGCTATGCTATCTATTTTCAGCTTTGGGTGAGCAGTCCTAGACTATGGTCGGACTTTATAGATAGTATTGAATGTACCGACCAGGGAAAGGTCGTGGTGACATGTAATCGATTAAGTCGATTGATCGTCAAGTCGACCTGATTGGTGGAATGTAATTGTTTGCTGTAGTTATCGATATTATTAATTGAACTAATGTGCAGGAAAGGAACTGATGCCAAGGTAAGCCCTTCGACCTGTGTTGTGCTTAGGCAGCCCTTATGGCGTATTGGCTTCCTAATCGGGTCTTAGTGGGGTAGAACTTGCTAAGAAATAGTCTCATCTCGGTTTTGGGAAAAATATTTAAGGTCTCTAGATGACGATCGTGGAGGATCGGAAGTTCTGGAGTTCGGGAGGTGGAGGCTGAAGAATCGGCAAATGGGTCTGACTAGTGGATGTTAAGACAGTCACCTTTTTGATAAGCCAACAATTTTGCAGACAGACTAAGTTTGTAATTAACCAGTTTGTCTTTAAAGACTTATCTTGGTTTGAAAAAAATGTGATCCTACTTTTCTATCCCATTGTTTGATTGTCTGGGGATTTTATTAAGCTTCCGGGCGACCTTCCTGGGACGTTGCAAATAAATCGACCAAGTAAGGGATGGGCGCGCGCTCGAGGATCGGGGCGTGACATAGGGCGGTGGTGGTGAGAAGATAGATTAACTGGGAGGTGCAGACTTGGCGGAGACGGCAGTGAGAGAGGGCGACGACGGAGGTGGCAAGCGATAAGAGGATAGCCGACCGCATCGGCAACAAAGGGTGCGCATGACAAAATTTCTAGCCAGAAATTGATTTCTTAATTTATATTCCATGGAAAAAAATTTTAACAAAGAAACGCGTTTGATAACGATTCAGAATTTCTATTTCTAAAGTAAAAATTCATTTGATAAGAGAATAAAATTTCTATTTCTAGGAGCAGCGACGGCCAGCATTCGGTGGCCAGAGTTTGACATCCGGCGATCGTCGTCCAATGTTCAGTGATCAATAGTGGGTGGTTGGAGTCCGGCATTCGGCAGCCGACGTCCAGAGTCCGGCGTCTAGCGTTTGACGTACAGAGGCTGGTGATTAGTGACTAGCGATGGGTGGCCAACGGCCGAAGTTTGGTGGCCGACAACTAGCAGTTGGTAGTGGGTGGCCAATGGCCAAAGTCCGACAATTGACATCCGACGGCCGGTGGTGACCGATGGGCGGTTGGCAGGGGACATTTGGTGGTCGGCGGTGGGCCTCTGATGTTCGATGATTGGCAATGAGTGGCCAACAACTGACGAGAGTCCAACATCCGGTGGCTGCCAATCGATGACGAGCAGCTGGAGTTCGGTGGCCGATGACCAACGTTCAGTGGTTGACGACCGGCGTTCGGTGGCTGACAATTAGTGGCGAGTGGCTGATGGCCTAGGCTGGTGGCGAGTGGCTAGTGACCGGCGGTGGGTGTTCGGCATCCCACGAGCGGCAAGTGGGCAATGGACGATGACGAGAGTGAACAATGAAAAAAATTTTGATTTCTCATTTCTGTTCCAGAAATAGAAAAGCTAAAAATTTTAACTTTTGATTTCTACTCCAAATCTATTTCTGGAATAAAAATTTATTCCAGAAATAGAAAAATGAAATTGCGTTACCAAACGGATTTCTATTCTAAACCTATTCTGGAGAATAAAGAAATAGAGAAATAGAGAAATAAAAAATGTCATACACGCGCTGAAGACTGAGACGGATAAGTGTGTGAGACGGATAAACTTCATGGCTCACATTTTTCTTTTGTTGGTTTTTTTTTTCAAATAGTAGATATCCTATTTGGGTATATCCCATTTACTAGATGGGATTTTTTTTTTGGCATTTGTTTAAAATATTAGATTAAAAGAAAATATCTCGAAATAAATTTTTAACTAATATGTAATATATCTGAAATAGTATTTAATGTTACTATTTAATTTTTTTATACACGTAAATATATCAAATTGGAAAAACGTCAAATGAAAAGTTTGATTATATCGTAATTTTTAATTAACAATTAATCAAAAATAATTTCCTGACTTTTATCTAATTGCCTAGGATGAAAAAATCCACTCGAATGAATATTAAGTACAATGGAAAAATAAAGGTATATGATATTAAAAAATAAATTAATCGGTAATCTGAAATTTAAATTATTATGATAAATTTAGTACATCAGTTAGAGAAGTGACAAAGAAACCACTAGATTTAGACATTAAATATGTTAAAAGTGGCCGCCAGGCGCGTTTGGTATATCTCCAGAAACAATTTTGAACAAAATGGTTTTTTTTTTGTTCTGTTCTGTGGAACAATTTCGAGCCTAAGAATGCTTGCCGTAACTACAAAAAAATTTATACTTCAGAACAAAAATGGATTTGGTAAACTTGTATATATTTTTTTGTTTCTTTTAATTTTTAAATATTTTTATTATATATATTTTTTCTTCTTTCTTTCTTTTGGTTGGTCATCGACCTCGGCCATGGCCGACGACCGCCAACGAGGGCCAGCAACCTCGCCAACCCTCGGCGAGGTCGAGCTCGCCAGCCCACCGGCGAGGCTCGCCTCATCGGGCCACCGCTAGGCAACGCCGACCGGGGGTGGCCCGGCAAGGGAGAGCCTCACCGGGAGCCGACGATGCTCCGGCGAGGTTGCGGCCTCGACGACCGGTCGTCGGCCATGGCCGAGGCCGACAATCGGCCAAAAGGAAGAAAAAGGAAGGAAGAAGAAGGAAAGAAAAAGAAGAAAAAGGAGAAGAAAAAGAAATGTTTCTTAGAATTGTTCCCAAGAACAAAAACAAGTTTTTTCTATTTCTTATTTATGTTCCAAATTGTTTTGGAAACAAAAAAAGATTTTTGTTCTTGGAGACAAAAAGTGTAAATAAACGTTTACATTTTTTTTTGTTCCCTAACAAAATAACAGAAATTTGTGTCCCGGGAAAGAAACAAAAATAAACAAATAGGCGCTTAATTTATCATAACTTTAACATTATATTATGCAATGTATATAATTTGGGAAATGAGTTATTTACTTTTTATTGTTAATGTAGTTACTCTTACTTTTGGAATCAATTTGCCATAAAATGATGGCAGAGGAAGATTCTATTGAGTTCTAAAGACTTTGGCTCAATCCAAGATATTCATATTCTAAAACAAATGAAAAAATCCTAATAATTTTCATATCCATTCCAGTTAAATTATAATTTAAAAACTTTCGTGTTGCCATGTCTAACTTTAAGCAATTTCCAACTTTGTATGTTTGACTTTACAATTTTTTTCAAAAACATTTACGCACATATATAGGTCCAACATTTTCCAAATCATCCGTGACAATAACTATATGCTAACATTGATGAAGATAACATGTAAAAATACGTATATATGTGCCGATGACACACGTATTTCGACAGTTGAGAGAATATATACTTCTATGCTTGCCTTCTGCCACATTACTTGGCCTCTATGCCTATCATGTGGCGAGACACCTAACACAATTTTGCCCAATCTTACATTCACCAATAAGTATTGATTTATTAATTTATTATCTCTAAACTTCATCTCATATCATATTCAATTTCAATAAATGGATGAACATGAAATATCTTTAATGTATTATTAAATGATGTAGTTTTAATTCAATTGAATATATCTAACTAAGAATGAAGTAAATGATATAGTCTATTTACTTATTATAAGTAAAGATTATGTAATTTAAATCAAATCCTTTTTGCAAAAAATAAAATAAGAGAAAATTTAAATAATGGACAAGATCATATAGTCACAAGTTCTAAGTTAACCATTGTTATTAAAATAAAATTTCATTTAGAGAATATGATACTGAAATCCACATTTCTAGAATAAAAATAGAATTGAACTTGCAAACAAATCAATAGCATTTAAAAGCACTTCTTTGATTATTCTGTTGTACATCTATTCCAATTAATATTAAGGTTCTATTTATTTTGAGGAAAATAAATAATTTGAAAAATATTTTTCCGAAATTGATTGTTGTATCTCTTAAAATAATTAATTAATAGAAAATGTTTTCATTATCAATAATAATTTATTTTTTAATATTTTTGTGAACAACAAAAATCTTTTTTATTTATTAATTTTTGCAAGTGTTACAAGCAATTATTTTTAGAAAAAGATTTTTAAAATTATTCTTTTTTTAAACAAAACGGAGTCTAAGATTGTAATTTCATATGGCATTTTACTTGTCTAATTTAATAAATGTTTTACTTAATATTGTCCTGCGCTCAATATTATATATGTGTATGGATTATAACCCTTAATATTCTAATTGTAAATTTTTTACCAATGATAATGAAAAGGAAAATTAACATAATTACGTTTATTAATATATGCCCGTGCTATTAAAAAGAAAACTCTAAAGGCCTACAGAAATGGTATTATTATCATTATCATTATTATTATTATTGGAAAAAAGGCACAAAAATCTTAAACTATTGTCACTGTGACCCATTAATCATGAATTGTGACATAATTACTTATAACTTCTTGTACCTTTGTGATGTATTTACCATTCATTAAATGATTTTTTAGCTAAAATAACATTGTTTTTGTTTCACTTAAATCATGTGAGCATCATGTCAATAATGCTTCGCAGCGGAGTGAACCTGGAGGTAAACTTTTAATGATTTTCACCATCGTCAAAACTTTGAAGGAGATAAATATATCATACAAATCGGTTCCTTTCTCACAATGTATAATTTAGATGATGCTTTCACCTTTATTATTATTAATTATTATTATGGTTAATATCACCTCTCCTATGCTCAACCACTATCAAAAACCTCAAACTAGTGTGTCCATGACAAATTTACTTTAAAATAATTTTTTTAACCAAAACAAAAACTCTAAATTTTTAACCACAAAAACTTTATTTGTTAACTTTTGTCAAATTTTATCGTTAAATTTGTTGACATAGTGATGCAGAAATCTATAAGGTAAATATCAACAAATTGATACATATGTGACAAATGTAACGGTACTCCTATAATAAAATTTAACGGTAAACCTATGACAAATTTGGGATTTTTCTTGGCATTACCTTTGGTTTTTGATGTGGACTTGCCACGCCACCATAACTTATCACCACGTGTCATCCATGTCAGCAAATTTAACGGTAAAATTGACATAAGTTAACATATAATAAACTTGTCACAAGTGTACTAATTTTTGATTTTTTTAAATCAAAAATTAGAATAAATTTGTCACGGTGTATTAATTTAAATTTTTATGATAAAAAAATTATCTCTTGTATAATTTTATTATATATGTATTAGTTTGAGGTTTTTTATGGTTAAAAAATTAATTTGAGTTTGGAATTTTTGTAATATTTATTATTATTATTATTATTATTATGGATAAACTCTCCTCTGGGACTTGACTTGCGATACCCGGCTGTACAAGCCGAAACAGGGCACTCTCTTCTCGGACTCGTCTCCACTCTCGCTACCCTCAAGAAGCTTTATCCAGCACGAGTCGGGACCAGAAATGACAATCCGAGGAGCTTCCCTATCCAAGCTCTTGACAATTTGAAAATCCCGTGGCACGAGGAAACGAGGGTCGTCCTTGGGTCGTTCCGGGATGGCTTCTCTGTCGACCTCCTGGTCGTGTTTCGGTAAAAGCTCTGGTTCTTCTTCTTCTTTCTTGCTTCCCCGCTTGGTGCGTTTCGAAATGCTAGGACTAGATAGACCGGTGTCTCGGGATGAGTTCGTGCTGTGAATTGGTACCCGCGATTCTGGTGTTGTCTGGTCCATCTCGCCGTTTCGATGTTCGTCTGAGGTTTATGTTTTTCTGCTAGTTTGAGAGGTTTTTCACGTTGTTCTTATATGGGTCTCTTATCTTTGGTTGCGCTTTCACTTTTTTCCGAGGAAAAATGTTTTTTTTTTTTGTTGGTCCGGTAAGATGTTTTTCGGTTCTTGATTCTGTAAGCAGATAATTTAGTTGTGGCAGGTAGCGGATTGAGGTGCGCGGTCAAAGCTGATGGTAGTGAGCCCGGGAAGCCAAATTCCATTTACTTGCAGGTATGTTTATATAAGAAAAAGGAAAAGGAATTTTTTGCAGTTATCGGGTTATATAATTTAGTTAGTGTGTTCTCTGTTTGGGAGTAGCTTTTCACGGAAGTTGTTGATGCTGGCACTTGTTCTAGAGCTCAAATCTGTAGCTTGCTTTGCTTTCTCTCGGTTATGCTCATGTCTTTGTATCATTCGTCATCGGTAGCTGAAGTTCAAGGAAGAAGAACGAAAGTAATCTGCATAATGGGTTTTTGAACATCTAGGAGCTGAGGAGTAAACCCTGAAAAGATTTGAAGTGGGGTATACTCTCTGGATGTGTCAGTTCATTTCTCTAGCAAATCTAATGACCCAGACTCGCTTTCTCTCATTTAAATCTGTTCCTCCAGTTCGAATTATTTTCCACCTTTTCTGAGGTTCCTATCAGTTAGCATGACTGGTGCAGGCTTTTCATGTTTTTTTTTTTTCCTTTTGGTGGGAGGCTGATGCAGAGTATGATCAGGATTGAGTTTTGGGTTTGTGTAGTCCAGCATTGACATGTGTACCTGCGCTTGAGACTGAAGTTGAGCATGATAAATAATCTTTCGAGCTTGAATTTGAGAATCTTCATGTCTTTTTCAGCCGAGTCTAAAGCACGAAGAGAAAAAAATGATTGATATATTTACTACCAAGAGAGTGAAATGCTTACCTACTTTCTCACAGATGATACAGTCAGTGTGCATGTTGGACATCTTTAGTTTTTTACTTACAATACATCCACTTTAATGAGCATATTCCTTTCTCCAATTGAACTACATTGCAATATCTTCCTAGCTAAATTGATCCCTTACAACAAGGATGACGATGGCGGGCCATTCCCACTACTAAATAGAGAATGCTCAAGAGGTGGATTGCTAAAATTAAGGCATCAAAGCTATAGCAGTTATTGCATGTCAAAAGAGTATGAAAGCCATCAACAGAAACATATGGTTCTTTTATGGAAGTGATGTCTTAGGAATATCCGGAAATCGTGTCACTGTAGAATGTAGAATTGAGCATCATACTGTACTTAGTGTGTTGTAATTCGAAACAATTTTAAAAGGAACATAAAAAATTTCCTATCTATACTCTTTCAAATGACTTTCTATGTGTGAATGTAATGCCAGCATTGGTCATTTGGATTCTGAAAATTAGCATGCTGTTGAGGTCTATTCTCCGAAGTACTCCTCCAAGTATAATTTAATAAACCACAGAAGAAGTTATTGCTGAAAACTTTTGAACATGTCACTTCATTTGGATTACTGATTATATTTTTTAACCAGTGCATGCGCATGGGTTTCATGTCATGTAAGTTAATTTTGCTGGTCTCTGAATAGTATGGTCTCTGAATATAGTCAGCAAGAGACTAATCATGGTCGAGTGTCAATGAAGTCCATATATCAAATGTAGCATGGTAATTTAGTTGTATAGTGCAACTACCAGATAAGGTGCCTCATTACCTTCATTGATATTATAAACCTTCATGTTCAATGCCATTGCTAATTGTTTCTTTCCTCCCAAACTGTGTAGACATCATTTCTGGGCTCATTTCCTGCCAGAGTTGCACAAATTAGAACTGGCTCAAAAAGTTCTCTTAGGCAGGGGCCTTCAGTACCTTGTATAAAATGCGAGAAGGATGAGTTTGAAGATGTATCTATTGAGCGTCCTCCATACTATAGTTACCTGGACTCTACATCTGGGCAGCTTGAACCAGCTTCTGGTGCACGTGCCCTATCCCTGGAGAGGAGTACTGGCCAGAGGGAACTGCTAGCCGTGTCAGAGCTGCGAGGGCTCCTGAACCAACTGGAAAATCTTTGGGCTCTCCATCTTATGGGAAAAGCCCAGGAAGCAGGAGGAAGAAATACAAAACATCAGTTGCAGCTTCTGAATCCACTGGAGTCGGTTCGCAATCAAATGATTTGCTTGTCCCAGAAGCTGTATCTGGATCATCTGAGACTGATCTCATTCTGTCTGACTCAGAGACACCCGAAACTTCTGATGATGCTATAGAGGAGCATAAAGATAGCTCATCTGGGTATGTTGTTTATCAAACAGAACCTGATGAAGAAGAGACTGGATACGATTTGGACAAAAAGCTAGGGCGTCCCCACCCTTTTATCGATCCAAAAGTGAAGAAGCCTATAAAGGAGCCACTTACAAGTGAAGAATTATGGTGGAACTGGAGGAAGCCAGATGAGGAACAGTGGTCTAGATGGCAAAGGAGGCGACCTGATGTTGAAACGGTTAGTATTGATATTGGGGAAATGGCCAATGCTGTTCCTATTTCAACCATACTTTTCGTTTGGATTGTGGGAACTTGCATATTTCCTTTTCAGAGATACCACGTATATAGGGCTGATTTCTGGAACTATAATCAAGTTGCCGTATATCAGACTTACCAATCACTAAAAGAAAGTGCTATCAAACCTGATCATCAATGATGCTTGAATTTGCGACAATATGCGATGTACTGCCTAGTTTGGATTCCACTTGCTTTATATTACAAATCATTGATTCGGTTTGCACATATCATAGGACATGCTGTTTTGCAGGTTTTCCTAAAAGCAATGGCAGAGACTGGACAAGTAAAGCTTTACGGGGATCATCCAACATTGACTGAAACATCTTTATATAGAGCTAGACGGCATCTATTCAAGGAAGAAAGGCATGCATGTTTAGAATATCATATATTTAACTACTTCTGCAATATGTGCTGATATGGGTGCTCCATCTGGTTATGTCTTTGTGGACAGTGGCATCTGTAGGTTTTAAGTTTTGTTGGATGACTGTCCAGGTTCATTTGTATTTTAGGTCAGGAGACTGCATTGCAGGAGACTATTTTCCCTTTTAATACGTACGGCTACTCAATTTTCTTGATGACAAGTCTCTGTATTATTGATGAGAGAAATCCTTTTCATCAATTTTCTGTTCTCATTCCTAAGTGGTGACAATTCAGTCCATAACTCAAAACCATTATGCATATTATTGGAAATAGCTATAGTTGATAGCTCTTCTTATGCCACTGTAGATTGATTCTAATTTATCATCAACTTATCGGCACTTTTACATCTTTGAGTTTGTCAGTTTCATATTTAAATTGATTGTGAATTAATCATGATCATGTGAGAGCTGCATTGAACTTTCAGATTTCCGTAAAATTTTAACTCCAGTTCAGCTATAAGTGCCTTTGTATATGTGGACCCTTAGCCCATTCCCATTTTTGACGGAATTTGTGCTTTTGATCCTTGTGCTTGATTCCTGGGTGAACCATGTGTGAAATTCCTTAGATTCCTTAGATTGCCTTGTGTTTAGAGTCTCAAGAAATGTTCATTTATATAGGCTTCAAGCTGAACGGGATAGACTGGAAGAAATAGGTCCATTGGCATATTACTCAGAATGGGTATCAGCATGGAAGAGAGACACTTCGCGCGAAGCTGTGCAAAAACATTTTGAAGAAACTGGTGAAGATGAAAACACACAACTTGTTCAAATGTTTCAGCACCAGACTGATCAAGAGTATCGCATTATGATGGGTACTGATCTGCGCATTAAGAGGGATCCTCTTGCAATGCGTATGAGAGAGGATCAAATCAAACAAAGTAAGTTAACTAAGTTCCTCTTTTTCCCCCCTTTTTTTTCTGTTCAACTTTTTACAAACTAGTCATAGTTTTTGTTTGATATAATGAGGTCCTACGACTGAAAGGTTAGAAGCTGTGCCTCCTGTTGTGGCGCTACAGTCACATGTGACTGATTATTTATTGTTGCTGGTGGGGAAAGTTTCAGCATCATCCTGCCCTTGTTCAATACTTCCTCGACTGACTAAATCAGTTTATTGCATTAGGCAAAAGCATAATTTTAGCTCTTACAGCTTGTGAAACACCATTCATCTCCTGTCATTCATCTTAGTAATGTCAAAGGATGAGACTAGAGTATTGTTCTCTTCATTTCTCTCTGTTCTTGTCCATGGCTTCATGCTGGTTGATGAAATCCTGTTAACTGTTGCAGTTTGGGGTGGAGATCCAGTATATCCTACCGTAAATTATATTCAGGATCCGAATGAAATTATTGATTACAGAGGTCCAGATTTTCATGAACCAACTCCCAATATATTGGCTTATCTGAAGGAGGTTAGTACAACGTAATAGTTTCGTTTTTTTCTTGTCCTGGTATGATGTGCAAAATAATCATAATGACCAAAACGGAGATCGTGTGTGCTTTTACTAGCAAGAGACTTGTGGATCTTCCAACAAAAGCATCGTTCGCTAGTAATAAGTTAATATTAAGACAGAATTTATCATTCTAACATCATTCAGAGAACCAAGATCAGCTAGCTTTAATTACTGTTTTCCATCTCATCATTCTGTTCTTCCTTCTTAATTTTGTTTCACATCAATGCAAGTTTTCCAGATTCTTCCTGTCTTTGCTGTGGAAGAATTTGTCGGTCTCCACAGAATTACTCTGTGGCTTCTGGCTTACTTGCTTAGTGGCAAAGTAATAACTGTAGAAGGACCCAGTAAGCTAAATGATCTGTTAGTTATGATGTCCACAAAGATGTAATGCATGCAAATTGATTTGCTGTTACCACTGTTTTCACATCCTATAATCCCTGATGTTAGCATCATAGTCCAATATTAGTTGTAGCATCTTTTGCAATTGTCTTCCAGCCCTTGACTTCCTTATCTTTGATCAGCGAGGCAAGATCATATCAAGGGAGGAGCTTGAGACAATTCTGGCAAAGGAGAAAACTGAGGAAATTGAGGTGATGTACCCATTGATTATGAATTAACATTTTAATGCGTGATGACTTATGAGTACTTTTTCCTGCCATTTTGTCCATTGCAAACCTACTTTTTTGAAGATATATATATACTTCTTTTGTGACTCTAACTCTCAAGTGTCATTTAACTTTTTCCCTCTTAGCTCTGCTTAATAAAATGGTCTGAACAACTGGAACCAAGCAGAAAGACTTAGATTCTTGCAAGTTCATGATCACCAACTTGGTTTTCAAATTATTTTGGCGGAAGAAATGAGATACATTGGTTGAGTGATGGAATGTCTGCTTGAGGACTTGAACTCTCATGTCAAAATATGAGGCGCTTTGTGTTAAGAACTTGTGATTGAGAACCAAAGAGAAGCCCTATCATTAAAAGGGACAAAACTAAAACGGATCAGAACTAGTTTTTGTTGCAGGTGGAGCTAGTTTCAAGTCCTTGGTATTGACAGCTGCCCTGTTTGTTGATATGTGAGAGAAATTTCTTGTATTATTGCTTAGAATTCGTGGACCAACTCCTCTTACCTGTTTTCTGATTCGACTCTTCGAATTTTTCTTTTTTATTTGGTTAAGCTCAGCTAATTACTAGTGTTCGAAGGTTAGATCTTTACCAATAGGATTACCTGGAAAATAGTGTGATAATTATGAAAACAGCTAATAATGCAAATTTTTAACCCCTGATCTTCGTGATCAATGCAGATAACAGACATGGACGAAGCAATGGCACGAGCTGTTGATATTGGGGAAAATGATGTGAGTCTCTCTCCTTAACACACCTCAAGGAAACATGCACTATTTCAGACTTTCTGATGTGATCTGATTCGCTATTGGGCTCTTTATTATGCAGGAAGGAGAAGATAGTGAGCTTGAGGGTGAGGAAGAGCCAGAGAAAATTACACGCAACTGGAGCGTTTTGAAAAGCACCCCTGAGCTCGACAAATCGAAGGTAATTGTCACATATGCTCTTGTGCATTATTCCTGCGATCAATGGCTCTTTGGCAGGTTGAATTTGCTTCATGTCCATGATCGTTAGACTTTCCTCTTCTTGTGACAGCATTTGCCTCTGAGAACATTTTGCATTTCCAGTTTTATGCTCAGGCTTTGAGTTCTTCCACAGTTGAGGTGACGTGCATCTTTTTATATTCTGTTCACGGTACGAATTGCAGGACAAGAAGCCGAAAAAGGAGAAAAAGGATGGTCGCATGTCGTTGGAAGAGGCGGTAGATGATTCCGAGAATCTTACGGATTTTCTCTTGGATTTTGAAGAAGATGAATGAACCCTCCCGAAAGGAAGAACCCCTTCACCTCGCTAGCTATGCAAGTCCGATCGCCACACTCGCACGGCACGACATCGCCGTCAATCATGAATTCAATCTCACTGGTGGAAGAGTGGAGAGCATCGCGTGCTGCTGAAACTCCGCGGTAGCACATTAGGGGGCTGTGCCTGTGGAACTTGTTGCCGTGGACCACGACATCGTGAAAGTCGGAAACTACTGAGTGATTAGTGCATTCTTGCGGTTGGCCTGTTGTGTCCATCACACTGCGGTGGACTTGCAGACCAGAATCATCTGTCTGTCCTGCCGTCAAAATGGAGTTGATTTATGACCCTTTTGTAAAACATAATGATACAGATCTAAGCTTTTTTTCCCCCGAACATGGTCGTGCATGCAATCAACCATGCCATCACCGTGTGTTTTTAAGTTAACATGAAAAGAAAACACAATGGATGAGTTCCAGAGATTTCTTTCCAGAGCTGCCGGAAGATGGGTCTGACGCTCGGAAGACCGCTCATGTAAAGCGTGTCTTGACGAAGATAAGAGTCTTAAATTTTTTGCATTTGTGCTAATTTAGTTCTAAATCTTTTATTAATGCCAATTTAGTCTTAAATTTTTTAATTTGATGCTAATTTAGTCTTAAATCTTTTATAGGTGTGAATTTAGTTCTAAAAATTTTGATTTGATGTCAATTTTATTCTAAACTTTTTAATTTATTGATAATTCAGTCATTCCGATTAATTTTTATCGAATATTGCTAACGTGGAGATCAAATGACATGACATAATAATATTTTAATGTGCATTGAGGTGGATAACTTTTAATAATATTTTAATATTTTTGAATTATTTATTAATTAATTTCTTTTCTTTTCTTTTTTTCCTTCTCTGTTTCTTTTCTTTTTTTCCTTCCCCTCCTCCTTCTTGGCTATCGACCAAAGACGAGGGTTGACCAGGCAGCATGAGGCCTGGCCTTGTTGGATCCGGCGAGGCTTGACTCTTGTCCGATCTGGCAAGGGCGAGTCTCGCCTGCCCAGTGTGAGGCTGCCCTCATCATTGCTAGCGAGGTTCGCCAACCCTCGCTTTTGGCTGGCAAGCAACTGGCTAAAGCAAGGAGGAGGGGAAGAAAAAAAGAAGAGAAAATGGAAAAAGGAGAAATTAAATTAATCAATTGAGGGGTGCTCAAATCCCATCATTCTCGGAATTAGAGTGATGACGATTTCATTTCGGGAAATGAAGCGACTCCCACGCCCGCAAAGGTAAGGGCAAAAGTCTCGAGTGTGAGTGTTAAAATAGGATTAGAAAGAGAACGAAAAAAAATATTAATAATTTGAAAAAATATTAAAATATTATTAAAAGTTGTCTATGTCAACGTAGGCCATGCTACGTTAGTTGACAAGCGTCCACATTAGCAATATCTAACAAAAATTAGTCAAAATAATTGAATTGACAATATATTAAAAAAATTAGGACTAAATTGACACCAAATAAAAAGTTTTAGGATTAAATTAACACAACTGAAAGGTTTAAAACTAAGTTGGTATTGAGTCAAAATGTTTATGATTGAATTTGCACCAATAAAAAGTTTAAAGATCAAATTTGCACCAATGTAAGAGGTTTATGGCTTTTCTGACACTTTTTCTGCAAAAAGAAAACTCAAGCACTTGGAGCAGTAGGAACTTGATACGGAGGCCAAAGAGGGAGGGTGACGAACATAATTGAATTTTGATAATTGCAAGACTCAATGAATTAATCATACACTCTTAATATATTTTATATAAAAATCTGTTTGTTGTGACTTTATACGGGTAGCGCACAAGTTTTGGAGGCCTTGTGCTAGTGGGAAGACGGGGGTGGGGTGCCGCTTGAGTAAGGGTCGTCGGTCGGTGCGCACGGTCCGGGCAACCGGACCATCATAGGCGTGCAACCACGAAGTTAATTAGATTACCCATTCGACCAAAAAAAAAAAGTAGATTTTTTTTTTTTTTTTTTGTCTCCTATTTTATTCCTACTCTACACTCTGGAAGTTGCAACCCACTCTCGAAACTTACGTGTCTCTACCCCCATCCCCCAGTGGATTTGCAGCCCCTTCCATGTGGAAGGGTGGCAAGAGCTGAAATAAGGTGGTTAAAAAAAAAAAAAAAGTAGATTACCCATGAAATGCACTGGCACAACAGTTAAGAGGGGAGATTAAATTTTTTTTTTTTTGGGTAAAGGAAGTGACAATAAATGTGTAGAAGGTGCTGTTGAAACTAAAAACATTTATGCAGAAGCAGAATTTTCTACCAAGTAGAGATTGAAGGGATTAAAGAGATAGAAGAGATGCAAATCAGATGTAGAGGGGTTCGGCCTTCCACTTGTCCTACCACTCTCCAAGCTCTAATAGCCTCGACAAGGCTGAAATTTACGTTGTAATCCATGAGATATTCAGCTTGTGCGGAGCATTGCTTTTACATGAAATTTTCGTTAGTTGCTTCTATGAACTTAAGCACCTCTCGGGACGTTATATTACTTTCTTTCCAAATTACAAGTATTCCCACTCTCGGGAGATTTACAATTATAAATCACTTGATTTTGCGCAAAGCAAAGCAGTAAAATTTGATGCGACAGAGAGAGTGAGTTCTTGAACTTCAAGCCTTCACCAGCCACTTGGGGGCGTTTGTTTTCGTTTCTTTTTTTATTTTTAAACAACTTTTCTGTTTTTTTGTTCTTGGGAACAAAAAAAGGAAATGTAAAACGGGTTTGGGTGTGTTTTTGTTTCAAAATTGTTTTTGTTCGGGAAACACATCTAACAAAAACAAGAAATAAAAAAGTTGTTTCTTGTTTCTGAAACAAAATTTAGAAACACTTTTTTATTTTGTTCTTCTTTTTCTTCTCTTTTTTTTCTTCTTCTTCTTTTCTTCTTCTTTTTTCTTTCTTTTTTCTTTCACTGGTCGCCGGCCTCGCCATGGCCGCAGAATCAGCCGCCGAGCCGGCCATGGCCGAGGCCGATCGGCCAAAAGAAGAAAAAGGAAAAAGAAAAAAAGGAAAAAGGAAAAATAAAATAGAAAAATAAAATAAATAAAAAAATTATACAAATTTACCAAACGTGTTTCGTTTATTTTTTATTCCCGAAACAAGTTTACCAAACGCGTTTTTTGTTCAAAATTGTTCCCTAGAATGTAAAACATTTTTTTCTATTTCGTTTCCGGAACAATTTTTAAATAAACATTACCAAACACACTTGATCTGTTTAAATGGGCTTTCAAGCTTCAAAATATCCGTTGAAAGCTTTCCAAGATTCATTGTTCCAACCTTCTTTATGACCATCAGGGCTATATGAACAATCAGAACGTCTGTTTATGGGTATTGAATGCCATTTCCAAAAGTAGAATTCTCTGCTTTTATAGTCTAGCTGATACCTTTTCTGCTTTTGCAAAAATGGCAAAATATGTTATCACGTACTCCGCTTTAGGCAAATTTCAGTCCTTGTATGCGACCGTGAAACACCAATTTGAGTTCATTTCCAAAATGATAAAGATCTGAGTGTTCCCACCAAGACTCTAGAGACTCGTATCTAGAACCATCTATCCTGTCCATAGCATGAGCTGCTTCAGCAAAATATCCCTCCAGACTTTACACATATTCTTGTTGAATGGTCCGTTCACCTTCTATAAACAGGTCCTAAGCGAATTGACGTCCTCGTCTTCTTTGAGCCGCTCACATTTTATTGTTCCCTTCAAGCTTTGACGAACCCTCATTCCATAATAATTTGTTCACCTTCTACAAAAGTCCTTCCAAATTTAAACTCATTTCCCGTCCAATAGTTTGTTCTTCTTTTATAGAGCAAACCCTTTCCATGCTTTTACACGTCCTGTTGTCGAACTCTAATGGGGAAAGAGACAACAATTGGCCCAAACCTACTCCTCTCTCCTCATCAAAATGATAAACGGCGTTGTAACCCTGCGGAGCTCTCTATATAAAGTGCATCGAGGGTTCCCCAACCCTAAAGTAATGGGGGAGCACGCTGGCGTTAGTACAAAAAGATAATGACACCGATTGTAAAAATGTCCGCGCATTCTTCTGTTTTTTCAGCTCTCTTCTCCGAAACAAATGGTTTCGAAGTTACCGTCTTCAAGAAATTCATTATAAATCAGGTGAATACAAAATTTACTATCGTTTAAGCATTTTCAAACCTTAAATCATACACAAGGTTAAACTCACAAGTGTTACCTCACAATATTGCATTCTCAACGGCATGAGGAAATTCTTGCACAATTTTTCCCTCTTGTCAAACTTCTACTTCCCTTCCTCTTTTTTATTTTGTCCTTTTTGACTCTTTTATCTCCTTATTTCTCGTCTTCCGATTTATATATAGGAGGATTCTCCTTAGACTAAATCCAAGAGACTTCCTTTATTTTGTGGCGTACATTTAGGCCAGATCCTCGAGCTGTTGGGAATGACTGATCCCCGAAAACCGGATTCGACACCGAATCGAACCCCTAAATCAATGCGGAAGACGAAGCCCGGGAATTACACGTATCACCGATCGTAAAACACACCACGGATTCGAGCGTACCTTGTTAGCTACGATTAGACACCGACGCCGAAGAAGAGGAAGAAATTTCGATCGATTCGATCCGATTGGCCTTGAAGGGAGTTGTGCGTCGCCGTGAGCGTTTTGAGAGAAAGAGAGCGCGGGAAAAAAGAAACGTACGTTGATTGTGTTTCCAACAGGTGCCATCTCTCTCTCTCTCCCTCCCTTTATACCTTCCCCTTTCCACAGGCCCTATTCCCGTGGGCCGGGCTCTCTTGGGCCCAACTTGGGCGAACGGGCCAACTCAGGCCCATCAATAAATCCATCACGAGCAATTCGAGAAATCCCAGCGAGACGCAGACAACTGTGCGTAGACATTAATTTCACAAGTTTAGGCGATAGTACGGGTAAAGAATACAGCTGAAGAACCTACTTATGCCGTGGAGGAAGGTGATCGTTGCAATAGCAGGGTTTGGAAAAACGACAAACACTGGGTTTCTTTTGTTTTTGGTAACTTAGGATATTTTCTTCGAAGTTATGGAAATGAAAATAAGTTTAAAAAATTTATGAAAACTAATGCGTGATTTAATGTGTTTTTCATACATTTGAAAAATTGGGAGGATTATCAAAAAAGTCTTAAACCTATTGCAATTGTGCCAATTCAGTCATAAACTTTTTTTTTTTTGCTAATTTAGTCATAAACTTTTTACAATTGTGCTAGTTTAGTTCATTCGACCAAAATTGGCCGATCGACGCTAACGTGAACACTGGCCATCGGCGAAAGATGACATGGCCGTCGCTAGGTGATGCCCCACCAGATCTGGCGAGGCTTAGCCTTGCCTAGCCATGGTGAGGGCTGACAGCAGGCTCTTCACCTAGGCTCGACCTCGTCATGGCTAAGCGAGGCTCGACCTCATCATGGCTAGGTGAGGCCGAGCCTTGCTAGATCTAGCGATGATAGCCTCGTCGTCACTAGGTGAGGCTCGCCTTCGCTAGTGGCCGGCGAGGATAAGTCTTGCCATTGGCCGGCGAGGTTGACCTCATCGACCCTCACCTCTGGCCGGCGCCAACCAGCCGGAGGAAGGAGTAAGTGAAAAAAAAGAATTCAAAAATTCAAAAAAATATTTAAATTTCCAAAAAAAAATAAAAAGCAAATATTAAAAAGTTGTCATGTCAACTTTCGCCGGATGACTGGCGTCCACGTTAGTGCTGGCAAGCCAATTTTGGCCAGATGGACTAAACTGGCACGATTGTAAAAGGTTTAAGACTAAATTGGTTAAAAAAAAAAAAGTTTATGACTGAATTGGCATAATTGCAATAAGTTTATGACTTTTTTGGTAGTAAATTTTAGGTGTTGTGCATGTGTTTGATATCAATGATTAGTGGGGAAGAGAAAGGATATTTGGATGAAGGAACAAAAAAGGAAAGCATTTTGGAGACATTACTATAGCTAATTTTGTGTGATTTTATCTCTTAAAATTATACAAATTGTAAGGATTTGAAGTGATTGGGGGAGCTGCTTAACAGCCTATTTCGTTATCTACCTTTAGCATCCATGGGCGAGTGCCTCCAAGAACTTCATTGTGAATTTGCCTAAGTCCAAAAGGTGTCAGATTTTGATGGTCATGGTGGATTGATTCTCTAAGTACACAATATATGTGCCAACTACAAAGGATTGCCCGGCCAAAGAGGCGGCCAGACTATTTCAAAGCACATTGTCAAGTAATGGGGCATACTATAAACAATTATGAGCGATTGCAATCCTCAGTTCATTGGGAGATTCTACACCGAGCTCTTCAAGCTGCTAGAGTAGGACCTCAACTTCTCCATGAGTTTACATCCCCAAACCAACAGTCAAATGGAGAGGGAGATTGTGCTTTTGGAGTGGTACCTCTAACACTATGTGAGCACAATGCAAGCAAAATTGAGCAAAGCTAATCAATATAGCCCAATTCTCCTACAACATGTAGTGGAGCAAGTCCATGGGCCAAAGTCCTTTCAAAATCGTGATGGGACAACAACCGCTCACTTCAAGTACGGTTGCACTGAGTTATCGAGAAGTAGCCCATCCACTTACAAGCTTGCTAAGGAGTGGCTGAGCAAGCAAACCTGGCGTGAATTTGTCTACACGAGGCCTCAAAGTACATGAAAAAATGGGTTGATAAGAAGCAATAGCACGTAGAGTAACAAGTCAGTGAGCTGGTATTGGCCAAGCTACATTTGATTCTCTGATATCGGGATGTGTACAAATGGTTGATCCATCACTATGAGTAGTTGTTTTTAGTGTTGCAACAAATTAGGGAGGTTGCATACAAGTTGGAGCTCCCGTCGAAACTAAAGGTACATCCGATGTTTTATGCAAGTATGTTTAAACCTTTTCATGTAAATGACAAAGACCCGGATCAAGAAGAGTCGCAATGGGAACCTCTTGAGGCTAAAACCTCGTATGATCGAAAATTCAATTTCATCATGGTGGATCGAGTCATAAGAAAGTTGTATCGTGCGCTAAAGTAAGAATATTTGATCCGTGGAAGTATCTACCAAAGAGTGAAGATAGTTGGGAACCTACCAAAGCTCTTTACCCAATTAGATGGGGGAGAATGTCACGTTTTGGACGTTTTGCATGCACAAAGAACAGTGAATAATTCAAGATGACTGGATGAATTTCTCGTGTTCGCTAGGATATTCCTAGGGGCAAGGACCATTGTAAATAAACCTAATTCTGGAGTTTTCCTGTAATAAATGTAGATAATTGATAAATAAGGAAACCAAATTTCCACCATTAGATTAAGAAGATATCTATGATTGTACCACGAGGAGTATATGTATGTACAAGGGTCTCCTCCCCTCATTTATATTATTTCATAAGTGATAGAAACGCTCCCCTCTCTAAAGAATTTCTCTCTCTACACTCCTATAAGAAAGGCTAACTTGGCCGCATGAGTGAGAGAATGTTAGATTAATTGGCCAGTAACACTCGGATATAAGATTTTAACGTAATAAACACGTTGTGCCGGAGAAAATATTATATTTATCAAGACAAACTAAGTTTACTCCATCCTAGTAATTGTATAGAGTTTGCCCAATTCGGAACTTATGATTAAAGATTGAGATGAAGTGCACTCACTTGCACAGGGATACAAGCAATACTTGCCCATCGTGTTGTTGGTGCATTTCAAAGCGATGAAATGATTAACGAAGAAGTGCGATTCCATGTCGTATAATTTTTCACCCTTTAAGCCCTTTAATAAAACTCAAATTATACTGTCATGATTTTTAACTATTTCAAGATAACAAGACATTAGAGAACAAGACAACCTCACGTGAGCAGTCCACCGTGTCCATTTCTCCTAGGGTTCTGTCTGTCTGTCTCTCTCTCTCTCTTCGGACGGCAGGAATCGCCACCGCCGAACCGTCGCCGACGAATCGCAGCTTCGGCTGAACCGCCGCCGCGCCCGCGTCGCGTCGCGTCTGAACCGCCGGCGGCTTCGAGGGGGCGAAATGGGGAGTTCCGGCGACAGAGCCCCGCTCTCTCTCCCTCTTCAAATTCACTTCTCGTAGAGGTTGGGGACGAACCCTGATCGGAGGTCGCCCATTGAGCTCGATCTCAGTCGTGGGTGACGCCCAAAAACCCTGCTTTCGGCGGCAATCGGGTCGACATTTCGTCGAGCACAGTTGAAGAGATAGAGAGAGAGAGAGAGAGGTGATCATGTCGTTCTCGTTCTTCAGGCCGTCGAGGCCGAAGACGACGCCGGAGTTCGTGAAGGGGGTCAAGGATAGCCTCATGGCCCTCGACACCAAGACCGTCGTGGAAGTCAAGGCCCTCGAGAAGGTGAGTCTCCATCCCGGTTCTCGCCTTTCTGGTGCTGATCGTCGATGCCGCCCAAGCTGCGGTTTTCCCATCTTGCTGTGTTGTAGTGGGACCTGATCGATGGATTTGGGGATTGGGATTTGGGGATCATCGTCCTGCGTCGACCAATAGTAGTTTTCGGTGGTTTCATTCACACTGTCATTTGTTATTCTTACTGGACAATGCTTGCTTAATATTTATAAATGGAGAGATGGGGGATTAGCAGGAGTTGTTATTTACCAAATCCAACCCTTCCGACTTGGAAGGGGGAGATTAGGGATTCGAATCTCCACCTTCTCAGGAGGGTTGAGATGGGATGCATTAGTTTCAGGGATGGGTTTCGACTTCCATGCCTTGCGGGGCAAAAGTCTGAAAGTGAGTGTTAAAATAGGAGTAGTAAAGTAAGACTGACCAAAAAAAAAAAAAAAAAAAGAGGCGAATTCCATCAGTGGGTTCTTAACTTGAATTTCATTAATCTTGAAATTACAGAAGCTCCCAGTGAGTGCACTAGCTTCTTCTTAACGTAGAGCCTCTAACATGGCGCTGGTTCACAGTATTAGCTGATTCCTACTCACATCCTTGTTCTAGAATTTTTTGTATAGGCTTAGCCGATAAGGTCTTCTATGGGTAACAATTCTCCATGGGTTCTCCTGCTTTAACACTTGGGGCCAATATTCTTTGGATAAGTAATAGCATTCTCTTCTGCAGTATGGTGTAGTGGGCAGACTTTCAGGCTTCTTAACGTAGCTTTTGATCACAGATCTAAAAGGGAGTACCAACAGCCAGCCTCCAAATAAGTATCTTGTCTTTCATATTGTTTAGCTTGCCATGTTAGATTTTGATACGCTGGACCACTGTTAATTTAAGTTGTTCTGAAGCAAGAGATGTGCAAATTCCACAGTATACTGCACGCACATCACGGTGTTAATTAAGATTTATCTAAAAAGGAGCTCTTAAAATCTCTAGTTTCAAAGTAATCCTAGCAGATTCCTTAGTCCTCCTCAAAGATCTGAAGTGTGCTTTCAGAGCTTGACATTGAAATGTCTAAGACGTGTGTTTGATTTGATGTTTCAGCTTGATATCTTGAGGCAAGCTCTAGTAAAAACTCGAGATCAAGCTTGGACTTAAATTTTCAGTGTACAAATACAACTAACACCAATATATGTATGTTTTTCTTGCTCTGCTAATATATATCTGTGTAAAAAGAATACAAGTATTCAGTCTAGCTCGAAAGCTGCTCTAAGTCAAATATTTATGAATTGGAGATTAACCTGATTTGATCTTGATACATGCTCTGCATGTACCCCTTTCACTCCAGAGTCAACATGACCTGACCTTGCTAAGGACATGAGATCCATGTCAAAAAAGGAACTTGAAATCATCTACCATCCATAGTCTGCCTGCTTCTGATGAATTGATGGAGGCAACTGAGGTAGAACATATAGAGTTGAAGCGCCAGAACAAAGTGCGTTCACATGCAAAATCAAGGATTATGTGGATCTTGAATCAGCTCTAGAACGGTGGGTATTAAAACTTGGGCGAGGGGAACAGAAGTTTATGGCTAGCCATGAGCACAACCATTTGCAGGCCCTGGGAATAAGGCCATCTCTGAAATAACAAAGGTTGACTCAAACACTGATGGAACCACAGGCCCATAGGCTGTCGTCAAGTAATTTGAAAGGCACCATGTGTCCTCTTTAGTCAATAAAGCAATCTTTAAGATACAAAAGAACAGTTTTATGATTTAATTATGAAAAATTAATATGAGATAAATTGCATTGTTATTACTTGAAAAGATACAAAAAGTTTTGAAATTAAAATTCACATAACTACTAATAATGTTGATGTGTTTGGGCAACCATATCCATCTTTTGGACACTTTTTGGGCGAGTGACTGTGTCCTACAGTTTCAGTTTTGGGGATCAGACTCCTGGATATGTCCATATCCGATTCCCACGTTAAAGAATTACCAACATAGAATATGATATTGGAGACTAACTCAATTGGAACCGATTCATTCTTGAGTAGTCTGCAAGTTGAGTTTGACTTGTTTGCAGCCTAGTTGGGGTCATGCGATGCTTGGATTTGGAGCTGTGGAGATGAAATGCATTGTTATTATTTGACAAGATACAAAAAGTGTTGAAACTAAAATACAGATACCTACTAATAATGTACATGTGTTTGGGCAAACCATATCCATCTTTTGGACATTTTTTGGGCAAGTCACATTGTCCTAGAGTTTCAGTTTTGGTGATCAAACACCCGGATGTGTCCATATCCAACTCCCACTTTAATAAATTACTTACATAGAATTTGATATTGGAGACTGACTCAATTAGAGCCAATTCTTGCTTGAGTAGTCTGCAAGTTGAGTTTGAATTGTTTGCAGCTCAGTTGGGGTCACACTGTACTTCAGTGTGGAGTTTTGGGGTAGTTATTTTTTTCTATGTATTAATTTTGGAGAATATGGTCTTTTGCTAATCGTGGGTCCAGCTTAAGGATTAGAATTTAAGATTGCAGTCTACCCATTTCCCAAAGATCAATCAATCTAAAAGTTCACTCTCCATGTTCAACTGCAGGCTTTGGAAGAAGTTGAAAAGAATTGTTCAACTATGAGATGCATGATTTCTGGAGATGGAGAGGTTGAGCCTAATGTCGATCAAATTTCACAGCTTGCACTTGAAATATGTAAAGAGGATGTTATCGCCCTTATAATTCACAACTTGCATATCCTAGGATGGGAGGTAGATTATTATGATGCTCTGGACTCTTGAATATCAGAGACTATTCAATTGCCTCAATGAAATAATGACATCATGTTTACGCAGGCAAGAAAGGATTTGGTCTATTGTTGGGCCATATTGCTAAAACAAAAGGTTGGTTCAACATATTGTTGTGTGGAATATGTTGAGAACCATTTCGAGTTGCTAGACTCTCTTGTTGTAAGGTAAGAATTGTCTAGACATTTCTTCTTTTGTAATAACTTATTTTTGTTTTTCAATATTTCCAAGCTTATAAACCTACCCCCCCCCCTCAACCCCACGGGCGCAGGGGCACATTATAAGCAAACAAGATCATCAGTCAGATTTTTTTCGGTGGTGATAGCTATTATGCCTTGACCATATTATGTTGTGATTGTCTACCTAGTGATAATACTCTTGACTGCTTTTGCCAATTAGGAACCTACACCATGATGATATTCCTGGCTGGTTATTTATGTTTTTCATTTACGCCCGCAGCTAATATCTACTTTCTCTTGCTTGCAGCTATGATAACAAGGAAATTGCATTGAACTGTGGAAATATGTTGAGGGAATGCATCAAGTTTCCTACACTTGCAAAGTAAGATATTCGTGCTATTTGGGAAATGAGAAGTTTAGTGTAAGGCCTTGAGTTATTTAGTTCTGTAAGTTCACTATTAATTGTTAGTAAACGTTTCTCTGTTGTCTTCCAATGATGGTTGTTGAAGGAGTTTGGAAGAGCATAGGCATACAGCACATTATGCACTCACTCACATGCTCAAACATAGAGAATGAGAGTTAACTGATCCCTTAATAAATAAAGGAGGTATGGCCACGTAGGGAGCATGTAGTTTGAGTTGTGCTGATGTATATATATCAAAGAACTTCTTGTATCTCAAATTTAAAACAATGATTGTTAACACTATAATAATCCTTTCCATGACCTATTGATATGTTGGTATTCTATAAGCAATGAGTAGACAGATGCTTGTCGGTGCTGGGTGCTTGAGATTATATCTTCTTCTTCTCTGGGGTATCGTGAATCTGAAATGTAATTATGTTAGTGGTGAAATGGAACACTCCTTTACCTGTAACCAGTTCCACTTATCTGTGGAGTGTCTTTTGACTTCCGTCTATTCAAGATATGAAATTTCCATGTATTTTGCGGCAGTTACATTGGGATAAACTTGTTAGTATTATCTTCTTTTTACTAACATGTGACAAATTCTATGCTCTTGTTTTCTAGGTACATTCTGGAGTCAGCAAGCTTTGAACTTTTCTTTAAATTTGTAGAGTTGCCTAATTTTGATGTTGCATCTGATGCATTTACTACTTTTAAGGTGAGAGCCATGAGTTTTTAGTGCTTGCAATTTCTATTGTCCCCTTATGTTTTTTAACGGGCTTGAAGAAAGATATGACAGGATCTGCTTACGAAGCATGGAGATGTGGTTGCTGAGTATCTGAACATCCACTATGACGAGGTTAGCTGCCTCCTAACTAACGTTACATGTTTCATTTTGTTTCTGAACGCTTAAATTGTGCACCTGCTTTTATAATAAGGTTATTTTTCAAACAACACTACACTTGGCTGCATGTGTTCTCTGCTATATTGATCTGATTGTTTTGCATATTGCACCTTCTTTTGGCACTGAACGAGTACTTTTGTAGTGTGTTATCTCAATTAACACAATCAACTTAGTAATTTCATTGGTTGTAAGATTTATTCAATTCTGACACTTCATTTTACATGTCGGCACTGATGATAGGATGTTTTGACAATCAGTACTTGTAGTTTAAGTCATGTTACTTTCAAAGCATGTACCTGACAAGTGTTGGTGTTTCCAGTTCTTTAATCTATATGAGAAACTTTTGACTTCAGCTAATTATGTCACCAAAAGGCAATCTGTGAAGGTTAGTTGCTATATTTCGTTTACCTCAATTTTGATTTTGAATTATCATGACATAATACGTGGATTTTTTGAACTCAAGCTTCTTTCGGACTTTCTCTTGGAGCCTCCTAATGCCCAAATAATGAAGCGGTATATTTTAGAAGTTCGTTACTTCAAAGTCATGATGACGCTGTTGAAGGTATTGTATGTTTGGCTATTTGCTTGTCTTGCCTTCCTCTCTGCACTTAAAATGCAACATCTGGACATGGATTGCAGGATTTTTTTTTTTTTTCAAAGGACAAGATTATTATTTAGAATAGGTGTGAATGCATCTACAGATGACAGTCTTGGAAATGTAGTGCATTAACACTGGTGTTTACATTTACTCATTAAATGGTGTTCAATTTCTTCTTCCCTGCCTTTTCTTATTCTTAGTTCGTAAATCTCTCTACATATGTAGATTTTGCTTTTGTGAGAATTCTGATTGAAAATATGCTGGGCGCATTCGTTGGTTTTTTTGGTCAGGTTATCTCATTTACTAGGTATGAACATGGGTAACTTCTAAAATCAGGGCATCGTCACGGTCATGGATGAACCCATTGACACTAAAGCATTGATATACTGGATTTTTTTGTGTATTATATCCATTTTCTGAATGGGGGATGTCTCTTTTTTTCTCCATATGCTATGAGGCTTCTGATTAATTGCTGTCTCTTTTCCTTGCTGAACCAGGACTCAAGCAAAAACATTCAGATGACTGCTTTCCACATCTTCAAGGTTTTCCTAGTTATACTGCTTTTAGATACAAATGCTTGGAAAGATAGCCTGAGCCTTGCTAATTGTACTTATCCTATTATATCTGCAGGTGTTTGTCGCGAATCCTAACAAACCACCCGAAATTAAGGTTATCTTATCAAAAAATCATGAAAAGCTGGTTTCATTGCTTCACAATCTCTCAGGTGGTAAAGGTAATCCTGAGAATTGATCATGTATCTTCTGGATGCAGGACTAAATTTGCAGTGGAACATCTTTAACTGATTTTTTCTTCTTTGTATTTTAAGACTTTCTTGCACATCCTTTTAATTTTCAGGTGCTGATGATGAGCAATTTGAAGAAGAGAAGGAGATAATTATCAAGGAAATTGAAAGAGTATCTCACCTTCCTAATCTGGAACACTAATTCCTCATTTAAGCCAATTTCATTGCGAAAAATGAGAGGGGATTTCTGTGGATCCACTGCTTACCCTTAATTACCTGAGGGGAGAAAGAATTGAGGACAAAAGGCCTAAATCTCAGCCAATGAGGATGTATAGGAAAAAGAGAGGTTCTTGTATCCGCCCCGCCCCTCGCCTAGTTTGGTCCGACCAACGGACTGGTGCCAAATTCTTTGTAATTACTGAGTTATGGGCACTAAACTCTTAATGGCTTTCTCTTGCCCTAATTGCGCAAAGGTTTTGTTGCTGATGCCAATCTTGTCTGAATCCCGGGTTGATTCACTATAGGTCCAGTTTGGTTGCAAGAAGAATAAAATGTTAAAATGTGTATTGACTTGTATGCAGAGACTTTCCATCGTGGCTGCATCACCGTTATTGCTGATTGATGATAGGTAATGCCTAGTTGGAGTAGACGTTGCGATTCTTGCGGTGATTCGGCTCTGGAGTCGGCCAATTATCGCCAATAGAGTTAGAGACAAGTTGTGTGGTAAACACATGCTTTTGTGCCTGCTTTTGGGAATTTCAGTCTCATTCATCACGAGCAACATATCAAAACCTTTCTAACTATTGCAGTGTCCAACTCTATCGTCTTCCTGACAATGTTCCTCCTTTTTCAGATAAGTAATCGTTTCCGAACGTTACTATGTTCTCTCGATGTCCTTTAGATAGGTCATCAATTTTTTGTCGTACACTCTTTCTCAATCCAAACTCCAAACGTATCTCTTAACTCGTAAACCGGGGACATAAACACTGAGTACGTTCTGTATTAAGTTTCCATGGAAACTTGTATCGGGAAGTTCCTGATCAATCGGTAAATGCAACTCGAATGGTGAACTTGTGGGTAATGGACCTAGAGTCGATACGATTCCTTTCGGGTCGATGAAGAATGGATGGTATTATGAATCCCTGGCTTTATACCTCATCGCGTTTAGAAAGCTATTAATCCGACGAGAAAAGTAAGCATTACTTTTGCAAAATTATTTATGCGTATTAAGAAAGATTGCGGATACGTAATCTGTGATTTTATGCATGGACGTGGAGACACGGCTCGGATCGAAGAACTTCTGCATCGAAGGCTTTTTTAGAGTTCTTCTTCAGCTCCGGAGGCCTCTTTCGAGACGTGTAAACTCGAGTAATCTCATGCACGAGCAGTTTTTACCAATTTCCATCTTCCAGGACAAGCCCGGAGAACGTAAATTTCTTTCACATAATCAGAAGTCTTACCAAGATTTTTGAATTGCAGACACACCATTTTGTTTGATTGACGAATTTCTGCCAAAAAAAGACTATACATATATGGAACATCGTTAGCCAAAAGAAAAAAGAAAAACTACAAATTACTATTTATAGGGACACTCTTATGTGGAATCTAAACGCAGCTTATGAATTTTTTTTTTCTTTTTGGGAAGATTGTTTACGATATCCTTGAAACATACCCCCATATAAAGATGTTACATTACCGACTAAAAAGACACAGTAAATTTCTCTAAAGGTCGTCTTCCAGGCTCCATAACGAAATTTATATGCTAAGGACCAGATTGTCTAACACCCTTAAGTTGAAGTGCGGAGCTTATGGCATCAGGGTGAATAGCAAACGATGCAGAAGGGACAATATAATTAGTTAGTCAGAGAAAGCATCGGAGTGCAAATGCTAAGAATTTTCGAATAGAAACCAATACCATCTCAGAGAATCTTCAAAGACAGGATTGACAGTTCATGAACCAATGTTGTTGTCCTAATGAATTCCTAGCGGCCCGCTGTCGAGAGAGCGAAAGCCCCCTCCAACCTTATTCATTTGTTTAGGGCCAGTGGGTGTCCTTCAGGTCTTTGAGCCTTGTCTATTTGTCCTTCATTACCTATTTGATGACTCTGCTCCTCCCCCCGCCATACGATGGGAAACTTCAACATGGGGTTCTTCATTTATTAATGGATCTTTCGGGATTTATCTCAACCATCTACTCATAAAAGTCCGTCGAAATTAGTTATGTCTCGACTTATTATCGTTCTCCCCCACCCTATCTCGACACCAGTATTTTTAATACTAAGGATCTATCTTATCAGGAATGATCACGTCATGCGATGGGAAACTTCAGCGGAGGGTTCGTCATTTATTAATAGGTTTTTCGGAATTTATCTCAACCATCTACTCATAAAAGTCCGTCAAAATTAGTTATGTCTGGACTTATTATCGTTCTCCCCCACCTTATTTCGCCACCAGTATCTTTAATACTGAAGATCTATCTTATCAGGAATGATTGGGGCACACGATGGGAAACTTCAACACGGGATTCGTCATTTATTAATAGATTTTTCGGGATTTATCTCGATCATCTACTCAAAAAAGTCGGTCGAAATTAGTTATGTCTCGACTTATTATCGTTTTCCTCCACCCTATCTTGACACCAGTATCTTTAATAATAAAGATCTATCTTGTCAAGAATGGTCGTGCTACAAGACAATAATTAAATCGTAAAAAATCTAAAATTTCAAAAGTAAAATTTGATTTTGTATCCTCACTTTCCAGAAATCATGTAAATTGGCCACTTACGTCACATCAGTTCTATGAATCTATATACAAAACATATATATATAAATATATATATATATATTCTATATATTGTATTCAACAGGTACAAGTGTGTCCCACGGGTTCTTTGGTAAGTGGGGACTTTTTGATGGGGAATGATTGATGGGAGGGAGAGGGGGAAAGAAAAGGGTTTTGGCGGATTTCAAAAGGGGTCGCCATCGCCGGGGTACGATGGCGAAACACATCACGGAATTCAATTAAGCCTCCCCACCAGTCTATTTCAATCAACCCTCTACTGGCTAGCTAGCGGCAGTCTCGTAAATATGCAACTTGATGGTGATGAAGTGACCCTCGTATTTTAAAAAAATCAAAATTGGCAAAAGATTAAATGAAAATATTCTTTTAACAATCGTTATCCTGCATTCGTGATCGATTTTTGCCTTCTTTCCATCTCTTTTAAAAGGAATAATAACATAAATGGTCATTTAATTTTGACTTAATAGGCAACGTCGGCCATAATTTTTTATTTATTTTATATGATTCCTAAAGTTTATTTCAATATGTAATATCACCTCTAAATTTTCAATTTATTCAATACAATCGATTTAGTCCAGTTCATCATTACTCCTAAACTTGAATTAATAGAATGATATAGCTTATGGATTAACATGAAAACATGTAACAAAAATTCATGGATTGCGTTGAAGAAATTTTAAATTTAGAAATCAAATTAAATAATTTAAAAATTCATGAATCATATGACACATGAAGTCAAAGTTTAAAAGATCATCCGTGAAATTTTCTCTTTTCAAAAAATTTCATCAAAGTGATTATATATTGTTGAGCTTAAAATTGTGTTAAGTTTGTGCCTTTCCAAAGGCCTTAATAAGTCAAGATCGAAATTTATCCATGAGTAATAGTTCGTGTTTATTGTCAAAAGATAATCGATAAATATCTTATTTTTGGTGATTTAAACTTTTGGAATGGTTATTTTTCTCTTATATAATATTGATGTGCTAGTACGACAAGAGTCGTCAAATATTATTCATGATCTTCTGTACCACCCCTTGACAAGGCATACGCACTATGCATATTGATGTGTTCATATTAAACTTAATCATGTCCGCGTCATGAACTTGTTAATCAATACAATATTGGGTTTGAATTGACTACTTAAAGTAATCCTTATGTTAACACGACCTATGTTTAGGTACATCTAAAAGTACTCGCAATATGAAAACATCTATGTAGAGTCTACGCTGCATGTTATGGAATCCACTTGTGTCATAATTAATAAGTATTTTGTGTTGGCATTAAACCTAAATTTGACACGAAGAGATCGAAAGAATGGAAAAAAAGAACAATATGGGGATGAAATTGAAAAAAAACAATGATAAGCAATGAATTATATGGAATAGTTCCTCCATATTTCGTCAATGATTTTAGTACAATGACCCATTGGATCAACTTTCAAAAGTTCAAGGGCAGTGTTGAATTTGGACAAAAAACAAAAAAGCTGAAGGAGGATATTGAGCAATAAGCAAAATTTAAAAAAAAAAACACTGATGTCATCGTCCCTTTTAAGAATAAAATAGGGTTTTTAACATATCATTTCACAATCTACAATTGAAGGGTGCATTTTGTGGCAAGAATTCATTAATTATCTTTTTAAAAAAATCTCTTTTCACAAGAAATACTTTGACAAATACAAATAATTTGTATTTCATTTATACCAAGCAAAAAATGTACTAGACTTTAGTTAGACAACCTCAAACTCGATAACCTCCAAATGCTTGCCTTTGCAATAAGTCGGCAACCTAGGCGCCCTTGTTGGGTGACTTATTTGCCAAGACGGTATATAGAAAGCAACCTTTGTACCCCCTCTCCCTCTTTTGAACAAGAGAAAAGAGTTTGGACAGGGTTGTGATCTACTTCATTTATAGCTAGAATGTCCGCTTCAAGACACTAACAATGCATCACTCACCTATTGAATGACCCCGTCGCTGAAACCCTAATCATGTGCGAGCGGGGGGAAGCGCAGTACCACCAGCAACTGCTTGCTAGGACGAATTCGTCGTTGGAGTTCCACTAGGTACGTCCAATACCAACCGCGTTGCCCCTCTCTCTCTCGACAATACCGACGGCGACACCCCTCCCTCCCTCCCTCCCTCCCTCCCCCTTCTCTCTTCATAATGCAAACGACCTTAGAGATAGGAGCCATTCCTCTTTCAACTAGGATCCAATTCCGTGCCTCACTCAATTATGGTAAAATCTCCGGGAAGAAAATCGTTGTTGAAGTGTGGGAAGAAAAAGGAAGAGAACTTCCCACTGACCAAACGTGGCCTGTCTTCTTTCGGACGGAAAGAAGCTTGGAGTTAACGAGACCGGTGGATTCACTTCGGTGATAGAGAATCAGCCATAGAACGTGATCGTCGTTTGCCGGATTGGAGCAGCTGCATGTGGTATTTATGTACATGGGCACCCACATCCATGCAGCCCCTCAATTATGTCTTTTTCCCCTTCCTTTTTTTCTTGTCTTCTTTTCTTTATTTTCTCTAAATTTATATCTTGATCATCAGAAAAGAAAAGAATGAAGTTATCAAAAGGGAGTGGTTTTGGCTTGAGATTGATTTACACTAATCTGCCGACTAATTCGGATAATTATAATAAAAGATGCACGGAAAAATAACATAATCGAGTATGGATAAGTAAATTTGTACATTTGAATCAAAAGTATTTTTTGTCTCACTTTTACTTTTCCCATTTGACCCAAGCTTAGATATTACTTTAATATTGTAATGTGACGTAGCATTAAAGAGAAAAAAGAAAGAAAGTAAAATTGGGTAAAAGAATAAGGAGGTAAAAGGAAAATGTTAACTACTCACTTTTCGCTAAAGGCTACATTTGGTGAATTCCTCCAGTGCCCTTACAGTTCAATACTCAATTTCACCCCCCTTTTATTTTCTTTTTCTAAATTTTCAATAGAGGTTTGTTTTTATTATTGAAAGAAAACCAAAAACGGTCATTCAATGTTTGATTTCTAGAAAGAAATCCATGTAGCGGTAAAAATAAATAAAAAATAAATAATCGCGCAAGCGCATAGCATATGCATGAAAACTAGTTATATCTAAAACAAATTTGAAATATGGTTTCAATTCAAATCTTTTTATAACTATATAACAAAATGCCATAAATAAAAAAAAAACCCTAAGAAATTGTTGAGAAGATTTTTTTACCTATCGAAACTAATAAATAGATGAAAAAAACAACCTAATAGTAATTGAAATAATTACAATCTGAATTTCTCAAACTTTAAATCTATCACACTTTCTAATTTGAAGTTGAATACTTCCGGTACAACAATAATTTGAATCCAATTCCTATAAATCGAATTCCCAGTCATTGCACCCTTTTTTAATGCTTATTTAAAGTGCTATTATTTTTAAATGCGCAATGCAGGCGCTATTTTGCCAGTATATGCATTAACATATATCTTTAGCCTTTTAGAAATGACACTAGTTAGTATTTTATATTGTTAATTTTCCACGACCGAAGGAAAAAAATAAAAAAATCCAACATCCTTATCATCTAGAAAACTCAAGGTACCATCCACATCACATCCCTACAATTTTTTTGTCTATATGCCATACAGGATTTTCTTACTTAAACCTGAATCTACATGATTTGATTCATCACAACCATTTATATCACGAGACGCTCATCTAGGGTACAAGTGAGACCCACGAGATAAATAGTTTGCAATGTAAGTAGTCGAGCACATTCATGAAACGAAAAAGAATTTCCTCTCGTTGAATTTACACTTTCCTTTGTATGCCAAATATGTTTATAACCCCATCATGTCTTGTGCATTTTGAATGCAACCATCATTTCTAAATGTCTAGAACGTACATGTGCAAACATACAGGCACATGGATATGGACACACACAAGCGAATAGTTACAATGGTACAAGGGTTGCGTCCTTTGGCTTGGCTAGGGTTTTTGGGACCCTATCGAATTTTGGTCATGACGTTACATTAGAAATTGGGAGGAGACTGACATGCATCGGATGAGAACTGCCCCCCCACAGGTAGGACGTCCCTTTCTCTTCGATTCGCTTGAATGTCTCGAATCTATGGATAGCCCCCTTTTGGGAGAGGCTCTCCAACCGAAGCGTATGCGGGCCAATGCAAAAGTGAGTCCATATGATTCAAGTGATCATGCAGGTACTTTGTCACCTAGCATCCAATCTTATGGAAGACCACTCTTTTTTTTTTTTTCTTTTTATCCTTTCTTTCTTTCCTTTTTCATGAAAGTGTTTGTAATCGATATGGGTATTTTATTAAAAGGTTAGATGGAACATTATCGATGAGAATGTGCTGGATTATATTGCAATGACAAAAGAAGTATAAGATATGATGAAGTGGTTCTTTTTTAGGTATCGACCGATTCTGATTGGTTCTATTTGGGAGCCAAATTAGTTAGTGCAATTCCTCACTAGATCGGGGCGGATTCATGACTTGAACAAAGGGTTTAAAACGAACCGGGTCAGTTTTTGGATTTTTAGTCAAGGAAGTTCACTTAAGAATTAACCTCGACTTGAGTTGGTTCTCTTCAGATCCCGAACTGAACTCGGGACTCAAAGGGAATAAGGGAATGTTATTATCATTTCAAACGAGATTAATTCCATATTTTAAAAGAGAGGGAGAATGCCATGATTTCAGCCCCCAACAAACCAAAAAGCTCGATCCATTCTTAAGACAAAATGCTGATGGAAATTCACTCACAACTCACAAGACAGCAACAGAGGTTAAACGAGAGAGAGAGAGAGAGACAGAAATTCGAAATCAATAATAATAATAATAATAATAACACTGGGACTATCTACACATGACTATAATATTAATTAATTATTATTCTCTCTCTCACTCTCTCTCTACTGCAACCTTAATTTCGTCGAAAACAAAAGGGGGGATAAAAAAGAAGAGAAAAAGCAAAGCTCTTGCGGGCATCAAGCATGGGGGAGGAGTAGGCTGAGAGAGAGAGAATATCCAAAAAAGCTGGTCAAGATTTATTATCATCATCTCATCTCGATTAAACTATTCTCAATAATTTCCGGTCGGCTCAGCAGATATTATTGAATAATTCGAGGAATTTCACCATTTCCGCACCGCCCGCGTGGCATTTCCGTGATAAACGCGTGCTCATGAGGGCAACTTGCAACTAAAATGGGGGGTGATTAGAAGGAAAAAAATTATTATTAATTTATTTTTGTTATTGCCTTAAAAGGAGCGGCAATAAATGAGCGCAGATATTGATGGTCAAATGGTGGGGGTGGGTGGAAGATAAGGTCACATTCCTCACTGACACATATACTTTATATGTAATTTTAGTTTAATTTTATTTTCGGTATTAATGAATACAATAAAAAGTTAATATCACAAAAAATTTGAAATCGATACGTAAATTTACTCAAAATTATTTTTTGATCATAAAAAAACTTCAAAGTGATATATTTTTGATAAATTTATCCATATATTAATTTCCGTTAAATTTACTGCCAAATTACTAAGTTATATGACAATTTAGGGTTTTACTCACTATTTGTTAAGTTTTTTTATTTTTATGATATTAATACAATTTAACAGAAATTAATAAAGAGTATCATTACAAAAAAAACGGAAATTAATAAAGAGTAAATTTGTCGCATATATATCAATTAATTTTTTTTGTGATCAAAAAATTAATTTTTAATCAATTTGTCATAGGTATATTAATTTCAAGTTTTTTTAGAAATTAAGCCTAGAGTAAAATAGAAAATATTATAAAATAATAATAGATAAAATGGTTCGATTTTGAGTGATCATTTTATTTCAGTAAAATGGAATTGGGCCTGCGTCTCTTTACTTGACATTATTAGAGGCTAATTGAATTGAAACGGAATGGGAATCGAAATTCAAAATGAAGAGTGATCCATTAATGTACCTATTTTTCATAATTTTCGTAATAATTTGAAATGATAAAATTCAAGATATAGAAATGATACATAATAAATCTAATAGGTCACCAAATAAAATATTTTCAATTGATCCAATTAAAACGATAATTCTTTTCTATTGAATCATTTAGTGTGCATTCGAAACTCATAACGGCTTTCGTTTTCTTCATCAAACCCATGACCGACAATTTAACTTCTATTTATTGTAGAACCCCTAGAATTTGTTAAAATACAAAATTATTGATTCATAGATATCAATTTTTACGTCACAAACCGAATCCAAGATTTCTTACGTTTTGTTCAAGGAGAAAAGTAAAAAGAAGAAAAAAGGCAATTTTTCTTAGGGAAATGTTGAGGAGTGTCCCTTACGTTTTTCATGCAAGTCTGAAAATCCCCAACCTGAAAAGCAAGTGTCTTATTGAAATCCCTCTTTATTCTAAAATTCGTTATCGAAAAGTGTTATTTTTATTTTCTAGTTAAACTTAATTAAACGCCTTAATAAAATTTTTTTTTTCTTGAAATTAATTTTAAACTTTTTTTCTTGAAATTTATCGTACTCTTCCCCTCTCTCTCTAACTCTCTCTCTCTCTCTATCTGATGTTGATTGACTACTTCGAAGAGAGAGATAGAGAGAGAGAGTTAGAGAGAGAGAGGGGGGAGGGGTCCGTACGAGTAATGTGTGGGAAAAGTGATAGACGTCAAAAGAAGCAACAGCTCACCCGATTAGATTTGCGGGCCCCGCCCACGATTCCTCCCTCTAGATTTCGTACCCCCCCCGCCCCTCCCACCGTCCCCTCCACGCGACCTCTGGGGGCGCGTGCGCGCGTCCCCCCCGCGTCCCACTTCCATTCCGTCGGCACGGGCCCGCCGCCCGCACATACGTCTAAATCTAAAATCTAAAATCTAAAATCTAAAATCTAAATCTGCGCACTTGGTAATCGCACTTCACCTCTGCTTTGCTTCTTTTATAATTCATAACGCAACCGCTACGGCAAGAGATTCCATTGTTGGGTTTAGTAATCGTGTTCTGTTATCGAGAGTAATTTTTTTGCTCTGAAATTGGTTTTTTTCTATCATGTTCTTTGGATGAATTTATGAACATTTGAACGCATATGGTAACCGTATAAAATTTGTAGTATCGGAAATGAAAAAATAATGTATTTGGAATACGACTTCAATTTTTTTAACGTATAACTTATTTTAATTTTTTTAATGATTTTTCCTATTTTTCTATTTTTTTTCCTATCTTCATCTTCCTCCTCTAGTTGATCTTCGAGCCTTAGTGATTGCCGACGATCGGCTAGAGATGAGAGCCAGTGACCTAGCCAGCCTTGGGAGAGCCTGGCTAGGCCCTGGCAAGGTCGGCCTTGTCGTGACTAGGTGAGACTTGACCTCATTAGATTTGAGCGAGATCAAGCCTTCTCTCTGGCTAATCACTGGCCATCATCGAGGCCTAACGATCCGCTAGAGGAGAAAGAAGAAGAAAAGAAAATGGCTTGTTTCGAAAATTGCTTTTGGGTATCATTTTTCTATTTCTTATTTATTTTTCAAATCTATTCCGTGGCTACTAATTTATTCATGAAAATTGAAAAATTAACCAAATGAATTGCTATTATTTTTTTTATTATCAAAAATAACAAAAATAGTGAGGAATTGGTCGATTACTAAACAGAGCCTTAGTAAAGAACTCGCAATCTTTGTGAATAGATCAAAACTCAATTTGCCTATTTCTCTTAAAAGAAAAACCTCTTAGCTTCAGGTCCCATATGAATTCTACCTCGAACTTTGTTATTAAAAAAAATCTACGATTTTCACTCTAGTTCCAAATTTGCCTAATGTCCAAAAGTCACCCATAGTTTCTTCAAAATTATCAACATCAAGGTCAGTCAAAGGTCTATTATTAGAACTCGCGTCTTCATCAACACTCTTGTCTTCTTATGGAACAACAATAGTCTCCTAATGTTGATAATCTTGAAGAAACAAAGGGCAATGTTTATGAGACTAGATTTAAAGTTAATAATTTTTTTAAAACAATTCAGGATAAATTGGAATTAAACCTAAAATTGAGAATTTTTTTAGGGAATTAAACTGTTTTTGACTTATGTAGGCGGTCATGGTCGAAAACAGTTTGCACGCAATTTGCGAAATTTGAATCGGTGATCTCCGATCCCCGATGTGTAAATCTCTTGTTGTTGACGCCTTCGACCAACTGCGTTGTTTCATCAGTAATTATAGCATGCACTTTCGATGTAAAAAAACAAGTGCTCCATAAGATTGGGTCTAATTTACTTTGGGTTTGATGTTTAGTGAGAGAATGAGTAATTAATATCCTCAAATCAAAAGTGGAGAAGATCGCTCGGATAAAATTTTGCTGATTTTAATTGATAGTCAGTGAAGAAGTTATCAATAGATCTAACAAAACGGCCATCGCTGGTTGCTATTTTCAACCATAAATAAGTATTGATCTTAATCCTTTAACGAGTCCATCTAACTCTAGACAAAATCGTCATAATTTTTAATCGTACGAGTGACGATAACCACATTGAATCCAATTTTGTGTCTTTTTTGTTTGCACAATGAGGATCATCGATTGCCAAATAAAAAAATGACCGAGGCATCATTTGTTTCACGAAAAATATTTTTAGCTATGTGAATGGCTTAGAATAATGAGTTAATGGGAAATCTGTACTTAAATTTAGGGAAACAATTTTAAACAATTGAAATTCATTTTCCAAAATATGACTAAAATTGACGCTTATACCAAAAACTCTATGTTTGGGCAAAGAAACCTCAACGCTTGAAACCCCAATGGTCGGGCTCAGGTCCACAAGGGTTGGGCTCAGGACACCAATGCCCATGGCTAGGCCTAGGACTCCGGTATCGTTGCTCGACTCCCTAGCACCTCGGCCCATGTCCATAGAGGCGAGATCCGTATCCATCAAGATCAGGCCCCAAACCTCGGTGCTCGAGCCTAAGTTATCGATACCCATCCCGTGTCCATGACACCCCCTACCCAGCTCCATCGAGACCGAGATTGAGACCCCAGAGCCCATGCCCTAGTCCCCGGCACACACGTCTATTGAGGCCAGGCCTAGGTCCTTGGCACTTAGATCGAGGTCCATCGAGACTAGACTCGAGACCATGGTGCTCATATCCAATTCTCTGACTACCTGTGCGCAAGTTACGAGTGTCTAAATAATGTGTCTATTTAGGAAAATCTTATTTGATTTTCCCTATCAAACAATGAAATATATTTTTCAGTTAATTTTCAAGTTTCAATCAAATAAAGTAAAATTTATTATTTTCATGGAAAATAAATTCCTCAAAATTAATTTTCAAAGATTTCACACTTTCCACAAAACAAATCAAGTTGAAAACTTCCATTTCTGTTGCTAAACTATAAGATGGAGTTTCCAAGTGATTAATGTGACATTAACTGTGTAAATTTTCTTTTAAGTTGAATTATTATGTAAAGGTTAGCGTTGTCTTATTTTCTTTTTTCTTTTTTGATTCATTTTCTCTCTCTATACGTACCATTTTATTATTACTAATATTTAAGGGATTGTTGTCAAGACGTGCTCGTGATTTTGTCAAATTTTTTTGTTGAGCTTAATTTAATTATTTCTATTTTTTTAATCTCTATTGTATACTTGACTCTGGTAAGAAAAGCGTCATGTGAATTCAGCATACGAGATATTCTTTGGTAATGGGAAAGCATTCATAATTATAGTTATTTATACGAATTCATTTGCCTATGCTATTCGAATCATATTATGTGGAAAAGAAAAAAATTATAATAAATAAAACTACAAGCATATATTTACTCAAAAGTATAGGGAGAAACATTGACTTTTTTTGCGTGCAATGCCATTAGGCTAAATTTCAATGAGATAATTCGTTGTTTAATAGATTGGATAACCTTTGGAAAAAAAAAAGGGAAAAAGGAAATTTACATCTGAAGGAGAACCAACAAAGGAAGGCATCCAAAAGAGAAGAAATATATTATGCACCCTTAAATTAGAGTGCAATTAAAAAAAAAAGGTTAATTAGGACAAAGTTCGATGAATTGTGTAAGTGAGCAAGGTGCATGACTTTACCTGTCTAATATATATTGGGCATGACTTTTTCTAAACACGAAACTATCAAACTAGAGAAGGAGAGTTGTAACAGTTGAATTCGAAAATCTTTGAGGGTATCTAGGATATGAAAATAGTTTTCATCTTGGAAAGGGGGAGGCAAAGAAGTCATAGAAATGTCGAAGAGGGGACAAACCGCCCTTGAACTATATGCTACGCATTAAGCTCTAATAGTCTTGGATAACTATTCTGATAAACTGTCGTTAAGTTTGTCACGTCAGCTCTAAAAAGATAAGTTGCGTTGGAGAATCACGCGCCAAAACAAGCGTCTTTCTAATAGATTCAACTATCGGACGAGTTATTTGTCAAAAACAAGTGATAAACTTTCAATTCACTGAAAGGTACACTCGAGTTCTTGCACATTGATCCTCTTTTTTTCATACCACTAATCCCATATCTAATATAGACAATCTTAACGAAGCGACACAAATGTAGAGACATAAGATGATTAGGGTGGAGCCCATTTGTTAATGATGTTTTTGAGTGTGTGTGTGTAGAGTAAGGGCCAAGAAAGCAAAAACACCAATTGGACAAAGAAAAGGACGAAAGCGAAACCATCGATGTGCATTAATTAAAACAAGAATGGGTCATTAGCGACCCCTTTTTTCCTTCTTAATCAAACCCCATCTGAGCAGGGAGAGAGAGAGAGAGAGAGAGAGAGAGGGGGAATGAAATGATGAGAGACACGTACATAAATAGGAAGACATTTGACCTGATGTTTCGAATTTCTTGTGCTCTTTTTGGCAGGC
The DNA here is from genome assembly GCA_014182575.1 of Eucalyptus decipiens. Classification (NCBI taxonomy): domain Eukaryota; kingdom Viridiplantae; phylum Streptophyta; class Magnoliopsida; order Myrtales; family Myrtaceae; genus Eucalyptus; species Eucalyptus decipiens. The sequence goes on from CM024612.1 coordinate 2,004,202, forward strand.
CCTCTAGGAGGGAGCAAAACAAGCCAACAAGCCAGCAACCTTCGATGTTTCATTGACCATGTTTTGGGCGACACAAAGAGAGAGAGTCTGATCCAACACGACCACAAGAAACCATCAGCACCAAGTTCTGCTCTAAAAGTGCTGTTTCCTCAGCAGCCACTATAATCATTCCTATATCATCTTGTGGGTTGTGCGCCAAAAAGTCATATAAAACAGTTTCCATTTGACCCTGTTATGCTGGATTCTGCTCCTCCAGTTCCCATAGATTATCAGATTTTCTTGTTTAGATCAATCTATTCTTCCATTTCATCTTGAGCCTTACTAACTAAGCTATATTATTTTTTTAAGTGGGTGAAGGTTTTTCTCTTCTCCTTCTTTTTTTTTTTCTTCGGTGGGCTACCAAGTGGGTCAAGATTTAGAAAAGGGCATCGTTTGACACTTCCCAGATACTCTTACTAAACTAATGGGAAATTGTTTACTGGGAACCTGAGAGAGACGTAACATGGTGCTGAGTTTTGAATTGGAAATAGCCAATTTTATTCCCCCCACCAACAAGAAGAAACCGAAACCATCACTAATCACCAATCATGACTCTGGCATAAAGGACAATCTTATGATCAAAAGCTATCATAGTCAAAGATCCTCTAATTTTTCAGAAATTCTCTCCAATTGTTTGGTTTGTAGTGATATGAAGCACATTTCTATTATTTTTTATCATCTTCTGTTCTCTAACTATCATTTCTCCCATTTTTATTTTATTTTATCTCATTATAGATTATAGGAGTCAAATCCTACATTTGAAACTAAACGTCATCATCTCACCTTATTCATTTGCCATTAGGCAGTGTGCCCAATGCAGATTTCTATTATTTGAATGTGATTTTTGTTGTGGTCACTAGGAGGAAAAGAATGTTATGTTATGGAAAAGTGAGATTTCGTTATTCATTTGGATTTAAATGACTTTTATTTTTAATTTTTTATGAGGACACATTTGTTTTTAATTGGAAAAAAAGAGTTACAAATACTTTTTTGACTTTTTCATCTAAAAATAAAATATCATTTATTATGAAAGAATTATTTGCATGTCAACATCTTTATATTGTGAAAAATTTCAAGTGTTCAAGTTGAGTAAAAATAAAAATGTAAACGCAGAACGATGTCAAAAATGCAATACTTAGAAAAAGTAAATAAAATCCAACTACACTTCTAGCGTTCAAAATTTGACTTCATCTAACATTGAGTAACTCAAACTTTATTATTATATAACTATTGGCATCTTTTAAGTCATTAAAGTTGTGAAAACCGACCAAAAAAAAAAAATTAATATTTTAAAATTTAAAGCAAGGGAAAATAATACTGAAAACCATTCTCTACTTTCAACCGCGTTCCATTTTTTATCCTCCATTTCTAAATCTTCCACTTTGCATCTTAGTGAAAAATGCATTGCTCGAAACATCCAATTGCTCTCCCTCCGGAGATAATCTCCAAATCCGCCACAATCCTCAATCACCAACCACAAATCTTGACTCTCAATCCTACAAGTACAAACCCTAACCTCTCCATCGACCACCAGTTGGTTGGCCACTGCCCCACCACCGCCTACCGCTGTGGCATCACCGCCCGCAACCCCCTTGCCTCTCTTTAGGTCGACCCCGCTCTCCCGGACAAGCAACATGACCTGTTCATGCTCAATGGCGACCACAAATCGAGGTTGCCGACATTGTTGAGATATCGGGGTGAGGTCGTCACGTGTTATTGACGACCTAGGTTGATATCATTGACACCATGAGGACCTCGATCTAAAGTGGTTGATAATCACGACAGCCTTGACACAAGGTTGTCCTAGACAGAGGAATGGAGGGAGAGGCTCCGATGATGATGACTTATTATCGCAGCAGTGGCGGCGGACAATGGCATCGGTTGAGTAACGAGTTAGGGTTTGGGGGGGTTTTTCTCATATCAGATGTAATTTTGAATCTAATAGCAAATATTTAGAGTGCTAATGATAATGTAAAGTGATTATGGTATAAAAGATGACGATTCTTTGAAGTTTCTCTTTAAATATTCTTTCTTTATCTAGAGAATGGGGAATTTATAATAATTGCTAAAGATGTGCCATATGATGCAGCTTTTTAAGGTGCAACAGCATGTCGTACATTGTGGCTATTCAATAATTGAGATTTTTCAGTTAATTGTCCAACACCACCAAGCGAGGTCGAGATTAGCACCTTTGTGTAGTTTGGGTTCCAAACTCGCACTTTCTTTTCTTCAAATATCTTAATAAATAGGGGTTTTCGAGCTAGATCAATGAGCAAGAAAGTTGAGTTTGAGAAAGAATGGGGGGCCATGCTACTTGCAATCGAAGGTTAGCGTTGACGAGCAAGAAGAGGGCCCAACTATAAATAGGGCATAAGTAACCTAATAAGTTAGGGTGTTTTAAGTTTGATCGGAATGGACCGATGATTAATAATGTGGGTTATAAATATAATACTGTATCTATGATAACACGCAGCCAAAGAGGACTGCTTTCTTAAATCCAGGGCGAGAAGGGCCCGGCTTGACTATCTATGGCCTTCGTGCATGTTATAGTTAAGTTTATCTTAAAAGACTTTTAATTTCGATTAGATACTCCAGGGCTGTCTATTTAAATACATATGTGTGTGAGAGAGAGAGAGAAAGAGAGAGAGAGAGAGAGGAGCGTAGAAATAAAAAGAACAATTTGGAGATCTTGCAAAGTGATCACTTGGATTTGTAGGCCCCAGAAATAAATTTAGGTAGATGAGCGAAGTGGATGACCACAGTTGAATTATTCTCTGATGGGCAATGGTGGGCAGAAATTAGGGTTTAGCTTTTTGTGTTTTCTGCTCATCTTTATTTTTAATATTGTTTCCTTTTGGACTAGAAATCACTTTAACTTAGAATTTGAGAAATGACGTTTCCTTCAAACCTAATCAGATCTAAAGGACTATATTAGAATTTCATATAAACATTTAAAATTAAATTGATAAAATTGAAAAGTCTAAGATTAAATTAACATCCGTACAATAAATTCAAGATTGATTGGACAATTTCCCATGCCGTGAATTTCACTCGATTCTTAGGTTGCCACCATCTTGACTCATCATGGTCCAATTTTCTTGATTTTTATCTTCTTGGACAGAATCTTGAACGTACGAGCCACAAAGGTTCCACAGATTTTTTTCTAATGCAAGATGCATATGCATAGTGTGGGCCAAAGAAAGAATCCCACATTGAATAATTAAAGTTCAAAAGGAGTTACATAAGTCAAGAGATTTAAATCTTTTGATAAAATTAAAATCTAAATAAAATATTGATGAGTTCAAATTTCAACTCTTCCGATGATTTCACACTATGAGATATTGGTATATTTACACGCTCCAACCTATTACTTTTGTCCTTTCTCGTCAAAATAAGAAATTATCATGAATAAAATTTCAAATTACTTCAGATCATGACTAAAATATAATAGTCATATAAGTTTGAAGATTTGAGATGTTATCATATAAAGTCAACTCTAAAACCCTAAACGTAGAATGTATAAGTCACAATTAAAATTAAGAGCATGACCACAGAATGGTGGAAGTTGTGTGCGGCCTAAATGAAATTAACTAAGATATTCATTCAATTGAGGCGCCATATGAACATCTTATATAATACATCAATACATTTTACACGTGACAAGCCCCTAAAAGGAGTATCGAGGTGTAATCACTCAAGATAATGATTATTTATTTGCGTGTGAATCTTACTTATGAATAAGTCAAAAAGGGTGCTATCATCTAATATGAGGTTTGGGGTGTCATTGACTCGCTCATTTAGCATCTAAGTCTTTTTTGTTGACTAATATCGCCTTGACAATGTTTTAACCCGATATGATATATGGTTTGGTTCATTTCTATTCATTCGCCATTTTAAATATTTGCCAAGAGCCTGCACTTACTCTAAACTCTCTCACCCAGGTGACCATGCCATGCTTTTCATTGATAGGCTGAGAGCTCAACCCGACCACAACCACGCTCTATCGTGGCAATCATGGCTCTAATACTCATTTTGAGAGAGATTTTTATCCATCGCATGAGAGTCAAGCCCTTAGAAGGAGCATTCAGACATAATCAACTCAAGGTAATGATCATTTCAAAGATGAATCTTACGAAAGGACGAATGAAAATCTCTCTCTCATTCGATTAGGTCGAGGTATCACTGTTCTGACGTTGGATTGGATGTGAACGCAGGAAGATCTTCGCGTCTCCCTTGCCCTTGGGAGAGAGGTGCTTCGCCATGGTTGTCACGTTGCAGTATTTTCAATACTGTCTGCGAAAGCAACGTGGGAGGCTCCACCACAGAAAAAGCTGATGCCACCGACTCCTATTCCCTTCTTGCCTTCGATCCACATTGCTTTTCTTGGCAAAATCAAACACGACTAAGAAAGATAATAAATAAATAAATAAAGACGGCATCAACAATCTCAAAAATTAAAGAAATGCAATGCAAATACTGGGACTTCCATATTTGAAAACTCTACCATTCATTAATGTCAATCTCAAATGAGAGCCAAAAAATTTTAACGTCTATATATATGATATAAACGCATGGTATTTGCGGATTATAATCATCGCACATTACTTTGTATGCATAGTACTCTTTCCTCCCATCATTATTGAAGAGTTATAAACTTTTGATTTGCTGCATGAGACAATAACGACTTAGACAACTTCTCTTGTTAAGGTGGAAAAAGACACTATAATTCATTAAGAAATATCCTTGATGTACAATTAATTAAGTTTTCGACACTGAACCTCTTGAAATGATACTTAAGAGAACAGCCACCACTTAAGCGATGCAATTGGACGTGGCTATTTTTGTCCGGCGAAGATATTAATCGAGCCGAAAGTTGGGATACCCAGGTTATTTGAAAAAGAACAGCCGCTTGAAGTGGTCTTTTGTTTTTTTATTAGCTCTTCAATTGTTGTTATGCACGCACTTAAAGAGCTGTTGTTATTAAATCCAACCTCAGAATTTAAAATAGTAAGTGAAAGAGAGATCACTTGCATATATAAAAAATATATAAATCTTACTGTCAAATAATGTGAGATAAATATTTCAAAACACACATTTTCATGTGCAAATCGAATTAGAAGTGGCACGTGAAATTTGACTAACAGGGGTTAGGGGCGGAACCTAGCTCTGATATCGGGTTAATAAGTTTAATCCAAAAACTTAAGTAGAGAGAGATCACATGTATATAAAAATAATATAAACCCCATTATCACAAGATAAGAGATAGATATTTCAGCAATTGCATTTTTTTGCCAATAATGAAATTGAGATTGGATAATTTGATTTTATGTGCTTAGGTTGTATTCGGTCTTCTTGATTTACAATGTCATATCCAATGTTTAGTAAATTGAAATAATAAAGCCAATATTTTCATATCAAGTCTTGTCTATCGTTTAGTAGGAATTGCACATCAATGTAAATGAACCTAAAAATGCACAAAGGAAAATAGTAAGAATATCTCATAATTCACGACTAAAGAAACCACGAATGCACAAATGGAGACAATGTTTAGCAATTGATCCCTAATTAATATATAATTGAAACGTTAAAAGCAAATGAGTTTATCTAGCATTCCAAAGCCATTGGTTTGATCGTGATAAGAAATGTAAATAGACTATAGCAACGTCAGCAAGATAAATCAGCAAATAAATGCCAATTCCAACAAGAGAGAGAAAGCACAATTGTTCACCTTTTCAATTTCAAATAGTACAATATTTCGACTCTTTCGCTGCTTTTCGTGAAGCTTTGGTGCAAATTAGAGAGTTGTGAAGGACAGTGAGTTCTAACTCTCTTGTCGTTCAAGGAAAATTTCGCATTCGTAAGAAAATACATATATTTGACCAAAGATGAACAGCGGGCTAATTTTAAGCAGCATACTTAATCGAGAAAATCCAACTCAGCGTGACCATGAACATTCCTATATAAATCTTATGTAGGTTCACCGCAACGCAATAGACTCGACCATTAGGCTCCGTCGCCAAGCAGTTCGCTCTCGACTCTATTCATTGTTTTGTTTCTTCCCTTGCAGCCATCCTCCATGTAGAGCACAGTAGTACAAAGACCTAACGCAAGAGTGAGCTGGAATATTTAATTTGGACATGAATTCGATCTTAGGGGTGCGATTTTTTGAGTGAGATAATTTTTTGAATCTTCGCATGTTTGGTTTGTTAAGAAACGATTGGTCAATAAAAAATTATTTACAATCAAAGAAAACGTGCTTACCTAAAATTATGAAAATGAATTCTCAAACCTAAAAAAGATATATTCTGCAAAATATATGTTTTTACGATGAATTATTTTTTTCAAACAAACACGATTCTTAATTGCATTTTCAACGGTAATCGCGGTCCAATCAATCCCACTCCCGCTTGGCAATTCCATGCACCCTTTCCCTTTGCTCGTGCAGTGTCTGCCTCGGGTTGTACATCGAACGGTCAAACTCAAATTGGGTCAACATTATGGGGGCATGCATGAAGGAGAAAAGCAACTTGAAAGCTCCAGCAGAAACTGTCACTTTACTCCTGTACAAGCGTCAGCTCATCCCTTGGAAGGATGTTCTTTCGATTTTTCCTTTTTTGTTTTTTAATAACGTTGCTATTTAGATATATATTAAATTGCGCTCCCTCCTGTATTTTTGTCTGAAAGTCCAAAGGATGTTCCTACAAAAACTCTCAAGTACTTTTCATGCATGGATGTCTGTAATAATTGGGGGACAATCCCAATAATTAACTTCATTTTTCACGAATATTTAAGTCTTATCCGGCTGCTGTATTCTTAATTTTGAGGAAATTGGAAAGGTCACTGTCCACTTTTTTTTCTTTTTCTTAGGAACGATTTTCCAGCCCCGTGGCTTTCTCGTGATGGTGTCGTTTGAGGTGCAAAAATGTTCTGATGATCTGAAGCTAAAAGTTGCGAGAGGTAGGTAATTGGAGGAAAAGTTTTCGCATGATTTTCCGTAGTTTTCACAATGCTTTCCATATTAAATGTTCAACTTTTGCATCACGGTCTCTAGCTATTAATGGGTGGGAGCACGTAAAAAAATAAAAGGCAGCATCGAAATAGGGTGTCCAATTGATTAAATTGTCCTTTCCGATGGCAAACTAAATTGATTGAATGGAGTTGGCAAAATATGATTGCCATGTCAAATCCGACGGTTGCCCTAAGTTGCTTTTGTCCATAAGTCAAGAGTTTTGTCATTCAACGATTGATAATTATTATACTTTTAATCTAATGCTTGAAATCATGCGTGATAATTTTATTGTGTGAAGGAAAACAACACTATCGTAAAACTCGTATCAATTAGAAAAAGTTTTAGGATAACATTGTACCTCAATTAGATATTGAACGTATAATATTCTATATATATTTCTGTGAATTGGTGGGGAACGCTTTTCTGGTGGCGTGGGTTAGTCCATATTTTTCCATGTTTTCTCTTTCATTTTGGTTGAATGTTGGTGGGAGATTTTTTATTTTTATATAATTTTTCGAGTCTTATTTAATTTGTAAATTAAGAGTAGAAAGAGTATTCTCCCATATTATTTTCTATTTTCAATCCTTGAATTATATTTGTAATTTACCTGTTGCTTTTGTTTTTCTTTTGTCAATTTCAAAACTAATATCAAAATTTTCATTATGATAAAATTTTTTTGAAGACTAATATATCATTGTATGTTACTGCAGAGAATGATTAAACACTTGGATATGATTTGATTTTTTGAAAGAATTTATAAATGATTATAATGCGACACTCTAAAATTCTAACAAGTTATGCATTACATTTTAGAATTTATTTAATTTAACTAAATACTACTATACACACATGACATGAAATTACAACGTAGAAAATGATTCTTTTTAATTGAAAAAATTCCGTCATTCAAAACAAGACAAAAAAATGTTTCGTGTGAAGATCGGTTTTTTGATTAACAAGTTCAAAATGATGAATTCAATGAATCATTTGCTCTTTCTAAGGAAAGAAAATAATTCCCATACCACAAGGCCAATGGTCAATCTAAGTGATGAACAATTCATTTGCTTTGCTTTCTCATATACACCCATAATTAGGGACGGATCGCATACTCAAATGCATGATTTTTCACTAATACAAATCGTCTAAGTATTATGTATGGACAGTATAAATCGCCCTCATTTTATTATGTAAGAATTGACTTAACTATTGAAATTCTTGATTTTTCTCCTATACTTAAAAGTAAAAATAATTCTTGGTAGACTAGGAGCGGTAACAAATATTTCACTTAAAAGACCATTTCGACATCATTTATAAAATAATGTTTTTGTTTTTTTTCCCCAAATTCCTCACGTTTGACATTAGAAACAACCCAAAAATAAAAAAGTAGAAAACCAAGCCCGTAAAATCCAACTTCATCCGAGGGCATTTCAGTCTTCTCGACTGAACTGTCCCAAGATGAACAAGGTGGGGGAAGCTCTCTCCTCCATCAACAGTCGACTGCCATTTCCTGCTGTCTCTTGTACCTTGGAGAGCCCAAAAAAGAGAAGAAAATCAAAAAAAAAAAAAAAAAAAAAAAAATGAACGGTCTTCTTAGAGAGAGAAGGAGGGCGTGCATGAGAGAGAAATCATTGTCAGATCTCCTCTCTCTCTCTCTCTCTCTCTCCTCTCTCCATAGACTCCCTGTTTTTCGTGTGTGAGAGAAAGAAGAAAGAGAAGAAGGGGAAAGAGAGATAGAGAGAGAGAGGGGAGGGGGTAAAAGCGCAAGTAGCAGAACTACCACCCACTGGCAGTACTAACTTCAAACTACAGTCTTCGTGCTTCTTCTTCACCCCCATTATCAGTGACACCTCGCTGTGCCTTTTCCATTACTGGAAACAAAAACCTCCCCTCCCCTCCCCTCCCCTCCCCATGTTCATATCCATCCCTCCATCCTTTTCCCTGAGCAAAACCCCTCACGTGTACCCTTTACATGCCCTGCGTGTGTAAATATATATACTTCCCCTTGCAGCAGTGACCTCTCTCATCCCTGTGTTTACAGGAGCTGGAGCTAAAGAGTTTTTCCATCGTCTCCGTCTTCGTCCTCGTGCTTGAATCGTTGAATTCCGCGAGCCCTCATCTGGGTTTCTCTGTTTGAGAGGAAAAAACCTTGCTTTCTTGAATCTTGGGATCCAGCTTCTTTGTTGCCTTTGTGTCTGGGAGTTGTGCTTTCTTGGGTTTGGAACTTTTGGGCCTCAGTCTCGGTTGAATCAGAAGCTTCTTGAGCAGCTGAAGATGGCGGGTTCTGTTCTCTGAGTACTTGGGTTATGAAGCTTCTTGCTCGAGTTTGGGAACATTTTGTAGGTGTTTTCTATGGTTTTGATGAAATCAACTGAGAGCGAATGAGGCTGAAATGGGTTGTGTTTTGTAGCGGAACTGGGTTTGGTTGAAGTTTCTGGGATGGATCATTATCTGTGGTTTCAGCATTATAAAAAGGTCTTGAGCTAGACCAGCTTTGAGTAGTTTGAAGCAATTCAATAGGATGGAGTATGTGGATTTGATTTTGGGGGTTTTGTCAGAGAAGGTGATGGGGATGCAAAAGTCTGGTGTTATATTATGAAGGGAGAACTGTGGTAAAACGGAAAGAAGAAAAAAGGCTTTTCTTGGCCAGTGCAGAGGGTTGTGTACTTATAATATCCTGAGAATTCTAGTGAAAAAAAGAGAAGGTTCGCAATTTTGGATCTCCTTTAGTGGGGGTTGATATTTTCTGAAAGAAGTTCAGATTTCAGAGTTCCGCTGAAATTTGGATTTTGCAGTTCTGATTGCCTAAAAAAATGAGGCTGTCTTCTGCTGGTTTTTCTCCTCAAGCCCAGGAAGGTATGTTTCTTGTTTTTTGGTGTAACTTTGCGTTTGAATTTCTCTCACCTCTCTGGTGTGGGTGACTATGCAACTGGAAATTTTGTCTTCAGATTTCTACTGGCATAAATTGTTGTATTATGTTCGAAAATTTGAGGTGGCTACAATTTCCCTTGCTCTGGAGTTTTTCCAAAATGATTTACAAGTATTGAGGACCAAAAGCTTGACCATAAAGATGTTGGCTGGCTTGTTCAACCAAATTCTTGCTTAGTGAGCAAAAAGATGTAACTTTTTTCATGTCTTTGCTTTTCTCTCCCTTAGTGAAGTGCTTTTTCAGATGCCCCAGCATATGGGTTCATTTTTCTTGGTCCAGCTGAATTTGCTTTTTCTAATTTCTTGGATGCTCGATTTTGGTTCTTGCTGTTACCTCTGAGAGGCCACGATTGGGAAAAAAAAGAGAGAAATCAATCTCTCTTCTGCGCCATGTCCGTACCAAGTGCCCGTGTTATCGTGTGTGCAGCCGTTTTTCACCACTAGCCTATCTTGTTTTTGATTTTCTAAGATCTTAACGTGTTCATTTATCTCTTTCAAAATGTTGCAGGTGAAAAGAGAGTTTTGAATTCTGAACTTTGGCATGCTTGTGCTGGTCCTCTCGTTTCTCTGCCTGCTATCGGAAGCAGAGTTGTTTACTTCCCTCAGGGTCATAGCGAGCAGGTCAGTAGAGGAGAATTTAGATGCACGATCTTGAACAAATTGATTTTGGATTGGGTGATGTATTCTGAAGAAAAGTTAAGTATGTAAATAAACAAATCAGTAAGCCTGCTCACTGTGGAGGGTGTCTTAATTAGCTTGCGGTTTGAGATTGCCCTGTAGCCATATTGGTTCATCTTCTTTCGCAAAGAGCCCCAATTGGCTTGGGGGAAGGGACGTGGATATTAGCTCTATGAAGAAACATAAGAATAACTTGCTATTTGACAGACCAAGAATCTATTTCTGTACCTTAATCTTTACTTTTGCTGTACTGATCATGAACTAGATAAGTTATTTATTATGCGATTTATGTATGATCAGATTTTACAAACCCACCCAACAGGCTTGTTTGCAATTGTCTTTCATGGTAGCAGCTGGTGAAAAATTGCATCTTGGAACTTTTTGTGTTGGGACACTTGGCATCATTCTTTTCTTTTTTTTAAAAATCTTTTCATGGACGACCAGTGATCAATAAAATACTACTCCCACATTCACACCAACTTGATTGTGAACATCGTCTTCATAATTAATCAGGTTGCAGCATCAACCAATCAAGAGGTAGATGCTCAAATTCCTAACTACCCAAGCTTGCCTCCACAACTTATCTGCCAGCTTCACAATGTGACCATGCATGTAAGACCTTTTCTCTCTCTACGTCTAATGCTTCCTGAAATCGTTGCCTAAAGTTTCAAGCTTTTGTTAACTTCAGGCAGATATTGAGACGGATGAAGTATATGCTCAAATGACATTGCAACCACTTAGTCCAGTACGCTACATAACTTCCTTAGTATTAATGTATTAATCTTTCGTGGCTATGCCCAGTTTTTTCTTAGAATTATATTTCTTTTGTAGCAAGAGCAAAAGGAAGCATACCTTCCAGCAGAATTAGGCTCACCCAGCAAGCAACCCACAAATTACTTTTGTAAAACATTGACTGCCAGCGATACCAGTACACATGGTGGCTTCTCAGTTCCCCGACGGGCAGCTGAAAAAGTGTTCCCACCTTTGGTCTCTCCCTCTCTCTCTCTCTCTCTCTCTCTGCGCATGTCTGTGTGTCTCAGGGGGTGTGCTCGCGTGGCATCTGAAGATCAGTGATTAAATCCATGATGCATCACTGACTAATGTGTGTGATTTACAGGATTACACCCTACAGCCGCCAGCCCAGGAATTAATTGCAAGGGATCTTCATGACAATGAATGGAAATTTAGGCATATATTTCGTGGTAAGTGTTCTTGACAATTCATTTATGGTGCAAGTATACGAGCAAAAAATGGTGACTTATTATTTTTAACAAATGCATCGTCTGCGTTTGAGCGATGTAATTATAGGCTTGAAGCCACATTCTTACCCTACTTGAAGTAACTGTAATGTAATTCTTGCTGATGGCTAAGTATATGCATTTTAATGATTCATTAACGGTGAAGAATAAGGTTCCTTATTACAAGAAAAAAACCACAGCTAGTGAGGCTGATGAGAAAATTGTATAATGAAAATTCCATCTTGGTTAACAATGATTTATTGTTCTGTTTGTTCACCCATATGTTAGCCTTAATCTTCTCATCTTCGAGCCTCGTTATGTTACTAAACAGGAGTCTCACCTAACCTCTGCTTCCCAACCTAGTAGACAAATGGCATATGCTAAAAATGTGCAAAAGATGACATAGCAGTTCTCTACCTTCTAGATTTCTCTATCTGATACTAGTCTGATGAGACATCATCAGATTGTACTCTTCCTATGTCATCTTAGTATTTCTTCGTGTTTACATCTCTACTTTGTTTGCCTTGTCAAAAAATGTGAGGAGATGAATCTGGACTTTTCTGATTGTTTTTCTGTCATTGTTCTGGATTGTCATCATTGTGCAACAAGACTAGTTCAGTATTGTTACGTATGTGCTTCTCACCAACCTCTTGTATGAGCAGGTCAGCCAAAGAGGCATCTTCTTACAACAGGATGGAGTGTGTTTGTTAGTGCTAAAAGGCTTGTTGCTGGTGATTCAGTGCTCTTTATATGGTAGGTCGTGTAACAAGGTTGTAGTTTGCCTCATTACCATGCTTTTCTTTTAACTACTATATCATCTTACATCCCATCTCAAGAGCTCTCTGCATGCTGAGACTGTACTTTTAGGAATTTCCTAACCTGAGCACTATCGGAATTATAGACACAGAAAATCTATTGTTGAAAGGAGCCCTCAACTGGCATGTCATTTGCCTCCTCTGCTGATGCTTTCTGAATGAGTTGTAGCATTGTGGGTGTGGGTGTATTACCTATTGTTCCTCATACTCAATTGAGTAGATACCTTTGCAACAAGAATATGGATTTCTCTGGTACACATACTTAGAGTTTGTCCTAATACCATGGTTTGATTTATTTCATCAGGAATGAGAAGAACCAATTACTTCTTGGGGTTAGACGTGCTAATCGACCTCAAACTGTGATGCCATCATCAGTTTTATCATGTGACAGCATGCACTTGGGCCTTCTTGCAGCTGCAGCCCACGCAGCTGCAACAAATAGCCGCTTCACCATATTTTATAACCCAAGGTACAAGTACAACTTGGTCTTTTGAGGAAGGTGTGACATTCTTATATCCTTCTAAAGCTCATGACATTTTGCCACAGGGCTAGCCCATCTGAGTTTGTCATATCCCTGGCCAAATACATCAAAGCAGCTTATCATACACGGGTTTCTGTTGGCATGCGCTTTAGGATGCTTTTCGAAACAGAAGAATCTAGCGTCAGGCGGTAAGTTTCAGGCTTTTCAGCCATGGTCCATTATAGCTGCTGTAAGTTTAGACTGTTTATTTGGCTTAGAATACTTCTCATTTGTGTCCCGTTGGATTTTTTTTTTTTTCCTCTTGTGATGACGACTTAATGTCAAGGAACATTTTGTGAGATTTTGTAGGACCATTGCCAACTATTCTAAAAGCTTAAGCTGTTAAATGAAGGCACTTTAATATTTAAAATATTTTATCATTTCCCCTCACGCTTAGTCTGGCCTTTTTTGCCCTGCACTAAGGTTGGAAATGTTTAATTGAGGAGACAAATAGGGGCTTAGAGAGATTTGGACTCCGGACCTCCTGTTCCGATATCGTGTGAGATTTTGTGGGACCACTACTAGTTGTTCTAAAGCTTAGGCTGCTAGATAAATATTCTATCACATTTTAGCTACTATATGTTTCGTGAAGGGGACCATAGTTTCCTTGATGTTATTGATTTCTTCGTTAAAACAGTTTCGACTTGCGTTCTTTTCACAGTTTTGCTTTAGTTATACCCTATAGTATTGTGGCCAAGAAATGCCCTTGGAGGAGTCTTAACGTACACTGAATAAAATTTTTTTTTTTGGATGTACAGCTATATGGGAACTATTACAGGCATATGTGACTTGGATCCTGTTCGATGGCCGAATTCGCATTGGCGTTCAGTGAAGGTATGCTTCCACCAGTTTACTGGATAGGTAGTTTAGTAGGTTATAAGTGGACCCTTTTGTTTGACTTTATGGCAATTGACATATGCATGCAGGTCGGATGGGATGAGTCCACGGCTGGGGAGAGACAGCCAAGAGTGTCACTGTGGGAGATTGAACCACTTACAACTTTCCCAATGTACCCGTCTCCCTTTCCCCTAAGGCTCAAACGCCCTTGGCCACCTGGCCTACCCTCTTATGGTATGTTATACCCTGCATCAGTGTTGAGCCTATGCAAATATGAATTGGCTTTCCTCTACAATAAATTTGCCACTGTAAGGTGTGGCTCTGAATGTCAGATCAACTTCACGTTTTTCCTTTTCACAAAATATTTACTGCAAGTGATGTTTCATCTCTCACAGAGATACTATGGTAATGCCTGTTAAAGGATATATACGAAGGTCGCCTATTCATAAAAAGTTATTTATTATGCTTAACACTTTCATATTTGTCTTTACTTTTTTACTTAGGTTGCCAGACATTAAATGGAGCTATGTGAGAGTTATCAAGATGAAACTATCGTATGAGTAGTAAGTTAAGTTATTCTGACAGGGATTGTGTAGGTTTTGAATATACTTGCACAGTTAATATTTACTATAATCACGAGAAAATCCATGGAGCCTTCTCTTTCTTCTGCTGGTGTTCTGATTGGTTTCTTCTGTTGATCCAAGGCCTTAGGGATGACGATATGGGAATGGCTTCTCCATCAATGTGGCTTCGAGATGGAGACCGAGGAATTCAGTCCCTAAATTTCCAGGGAATGGGGATGACACCATGGTTGCAACCAAGGTTGGATGCGTCCATGCTCGGATTGCAACCAGACATGTACCAAGCTATGGCTGCTGCAGCTCTACAGGAAATGAGAGCTGTGGATACCTCCAAGCTGGCTACCACATCCCTTATGCCTGTGCAGCATGTGCAGAACATAACAAGTGCTTCTGCTTCTCTGATGATGCCATCCCAAATGTTGATCTCAACTCAGCCTCAGCAGTCTCTTCTCCAAGGGAGTCGAGAGAGCCCACATCATTCAGTTTCTCAAGACCAAGTGCAGTCTCACCTTCTTCAGCGACAGTTGCAGCATCAGAACTCATTTACTAATCAACAGCAGCCACAGCAAGAGCAGCTGCGGCAGCAGCTGGTCAACCAGGAGCAGATTACAAGTGCTTCTTCCCCGTCTCAGTTTGCTTTGGCCTCTCAGTCTCACACTGCATCACTGCAAACCATGCCTTCCCTTTGCCAGCAACTGAGCTTTTCTGATTCAACTGGCAATCCTGTCACTAGCCCGTTGTCTCTCCCCTGCAGACACTCTTGGGCTCTTTTACTCAAGATGGGTCAACCCATCACCTCAACTTGCCCAGGACCAATTCCTCAGTGTCCCCTTCTTCGTGGCCATCAAAGCGAGCTGCAATCGAATCTCTCGTTCCTTCAGGGCCTTCCCAACGTGTTTTGCCTCAGATGGATCAGCTGGGTCCGCCCCAGAATAATCTTTCTCCAAGTTCTGTCTCATTGCCACCTTTTCCTGGCAGGGAATGTATGGACCAAGAAGTCACTGATGTGCAAAGCCATCTTTTATTTGGAGTTAATTTAGAACCCTCTTCTCTTCTGATGCAAAATGGTATCTCGAGCCTAAGGGCTGTTGGTAGCGAAAGTGACTCAACATCCATGCCCTTCCCTTCTAATTATATCAGCAACAGTGGTGCAGACTTTGCACCTAATCCATCAGTGGCCCCTCCCGGTGGCATTGATGATTCGGGTTTTCTGCAGTCACCAGAAAATCTGAATCAAGTAAACGTACCAACCAGAACCTTTGTTAAGGTAACTGACCTCACGCAGCTTATCTTCTAAAACATTGATCGCAAGGATGCATATATGTACTAAACTTTTGTTTGTTATGGTTCTGTATTTTGTTATGATGACTTGCTGATTTTGAATATGGTGTTTGATCTACTTGACAGGTTTACAAGTCAGGGTCCTTCGGCAGGTCACTAGACATCACAAAATTCAGCAGCTACAACGAGCTGCGGAGTGAGCTTGCTCGCATGTTTAGCCTTGAAGGCCAGTTGGAGGACCCTGTGAGATCAGGCTGGCAGCTTGTATTCGTAGATAGGGAGAATGATAGTCTTCTCCTTGGTGATGGCCCTTGGCCGTGAGTTCACGTCCTCTCTATTCTTATCAAATTCAAAGTTTCATTTTTTTCCTTGCAATGAATTTCAAGTTTTATTTACTTATCCCTATGTTCTGCCTGGTTCTTTCTGGTGCGCTAGTATGTGCATGCATGAATATATTTGATCGGGTGGGTAGGGTTATACCCTTTCTTTGTTTACATGTTTGCCTTCCTAAGATGTAGGATCATGCAAAATATCCGAGCGCTTGTAACGTATATGGGTATCTCTAGCAGCTTAAGATATGGGTCTTGAATGCTGATTTACCTCTTGTAGCTATCAAGATAATCTTTAGACAGTTCTACAACTGGTCTAGAAGTTATTCCGTAAATGATTATCAATGGACTTCTTGTTAGATGAATTCCAATTTTTGGGCTCCTTGATTTTATGCTACACGAGGCTTGTATCTTAAACTTATAATTGAATTGATTCTTGCTGCAGGGAGTTTGTGAACAGTGTGTGGTGCATCAAGATACTCTCACCTCAAGAAGTCCAGCAAATGGGCAAACAAGATCTTGAGCTTCTGAATTCCATCCCTGTTCAAAGGCACTCGAACGGCGGTTGCGATGAATTCACAAACCGACAGGATTCTAGAACCATGAACTCCGGAATACCATCTGTGGGGTCTCTTGATTATGGAACTCTATGACCAGTTAAGATGCAATTTCTTGCTGTAATATTCAGTGTTGTCCAAGCCATCTGTGGTTGGAACGACTCGCTTAGTTCTTACCTTAGATTGTAACACTCATGCAGAATTTAGCACTGTAATGATATTTGCTTCTCTCCCATGTTTCCTGAATTGTGATATACGCCATGTTGCTACTAGGAAATTAGTGATTGCGACACGAGGTATGTTGGGTATTGTAGACGTTCTACTTGCTTATTCATCGATGGTCTTTTCATGTAGTAGAAGTATGTCTGTAGTGCTTGTTTGACATTATCTTGCAGTCGAAGGAAATGGAGACCACAGAACTCTCTGTATCTGGCTTTTACCTTTCTGTGTCTCTGGGTATGGCATGGACAGATCGGAACTGTATCTCTCTGAAAGTGACTACTAGGGTAAAGTGATTCTCTCGTCAATCTTTTCGAAGAATGTGCACTGAGAGCTTCACTCTGTTCTTCCACTGTTTTCCTTTTTTATTTTTTCCTTTTTATTATTTTTTATTATTTTTAAATTTTTTTAAATTTTTTTAAATTTTTTGAATTTATGATTATTTGTGTTGAGCAGAGTGAGTCTTTGTAACAATTTCTCGACACGGTCTTTCGTACTATGAAAATGAAATGACATAAGAACAGGACCCTTATGCTCGCCAGGAAGCATGTCCTTGAATGATGTCCGGGTGAATTGGCAAATTGCATCGAAGTTTTACAACAATAGCTAATTCTCGGCGGCAAATTAGATCAAAGTTTTACCACAATAGCTCATTCTCTGCGCTGAACTTATCCCATCGCTAAACTTGTCCCAATGCACGACTTAGGACGATTGTCTATTCATTTTAAAGTCTAGCTTAAAATTTAGGTCCCCTTATGTGCATTCTCTGCACTGTTGTGGGTAGAATTCTGAGGTCATTATCACGTCTCAGAAAGAAGTTCAAGAACCATGGTTTCTGAAGAAAAATGCAGTTGGCTTGTGCCAGATCAGGCCACTGTTACAGCTGAAAGAGACTCTCTTTGGCCCTTTGGATAGATACGTTACTTATTTTTATGTTTATGCAGATATATAGCTATGTTAATTGGTTGAAATTTTATGTCGGCTAAGATTTTTCTTTATGACGATTCAGGTTGTGGGGGTTTCATGTGCTGTATCTGATTAAACGCCCACAATGTGTTTTTCCATGTGTATGGACCCATTGAAGTGTCAGTGGATATGACAAGTGAGGGTATGGCCCTCCTAATTTCATTGTACCTTTCTTTTTCTTTTTCTGTTTTATAATTTTTATAATTTTTATTATTTACTTTCACCACCACAATCTTAGTCATACAAAGAAAAACGCAAAACCATTCTTGTCCCTGGAAAACAAAGTCCAATCAAATTAAGGTTTTTGGAGACTGTTGTCTGAATTCTCCTTATTAGGTTTGAATTATGACCATATCTTCTGCTAATTATGGAGGACATGGACTTTTTCAGATTGCTCTTAAGGCAATTTTGATGCTTCTGAATTGCTTCTGCTAACTTGATTAAATAACGATGAAGAGGTAGAATTTTTTTTTCCATCTTCAATAGCGCTTAATATGCATCTCTCTCTCTCTTTTTTCAGTAACCTACAGGCGTGATCATAATTAATCGGCCACCTAAAGGATAACTAGCATGGTTGATCTGAGTTTCTTATGGTAAAATTCGAATCCACAAACCATCATTTCTTGGACCAAAAGTATGAGAGCCCCTTTGTCACTAGGTCATAAGAAACCTTTCTCCTTTTTGTTTTTATAATCTTTTTACAAGATCAAAGCTAGCCAACACAATGTTTTTATCCTTGGTAACTTTTTGAAAGAAAAAGGGAAGTTTTTTACAAATTGAGATCTCTTTCCTTGGGGGTTTGGCTGGAACACTAGGGCTAGTTTGAGAGGGTGGAAATGACAGTGAGGTATGGGTTTTTGGAGTTTTTGTGCATGTGGTGGGGTTTGGTCATTTTGATAAGGACCTCTTTTTCTTTTGGGGGTGGAGTATGGAATGGTGACAAGGTAGGGCACTATCATCAATTATAGTCCCCCCAATAAGAAGCTTTTTTCTTCCTTTCTTCTCTGCAATTCTCGTGTTGGTTGAGAGAGACAGAGAGAGTTCCCTCTTTTTTCTCGAATAAACGAGAATCATGCTTCTAAGTGACCCCATGATCTGCACACGAGAGAGAAAGAGAGAGAGAGAGAGATTGTCTGGTTTATCTTGTTTTACATGTGCCAATGAAAATGAGGGACTGTGTAATCTTAGGTGACTCCAAGGAATAATGGAGAAGAACACGCTTGCGGCATTACTACCACAAATTAAAAATCAAACTGAGATGCGCTTTTGGTCAAGTCGAGATGAGACAATGATGACCATGAGGAAACTTCACTATTCGCCCACAGATCACCGGGAAAAAGCAAGCATGAGGAAATTTGGACACTTTGTTCATCAATTTCCACGTACCTCACGTGAGATGGGATGTTAAAGCAACCCACGCTGCTCTATGAATTCGAGTATTCGAGTTGAACTTTCCTGGACAAAGATGGCGTGCTCATTGGAATTTCTTCGAGGTGCCTCTACTTTGTTATTAGCTTTTAAGTGTCGAATGTGATGTGCCTAGAGATTCTTGGCAAGATATCTTGGAGGTATCTCTACTGTGACTTTTAATTTCGAGAAAAATGTGCTCGATTCATGCATGAGAATATGCGGTCCATTATGTTAGGTCATTATAGAGAAAATGCGGTCCATCATGTTTGGTCTTTATAGCACATGCATTTTCCTCCTTGCAGCTTTCACCAAGAGTATAAACTAAAGGACCAAGTTTATTTATTTTTATTTCTATTTTTTTGTAAAATGAAAATAAGAAGCTCAATATAGATTAGTTCAGAGGCCCATCAATCTGGCAAGACTTAATCATTTGTGACCTGATTATATTAGTAAATTCTTTGTATTTAAGGTAAAATAAAAAGTTCCAAGATAATTTTGAGTAACCCCTAGAACTTCTTCGTAGTGACTTTGTTACATGCCTCATTTCATAGGGAACCTTAAAGTGGCTCAAATTTGATTATCCCCAAGACTTCTTTTCTTTGGTTCTACATTTCTATCCCGAAATAATAAATTGAGTTTGTATAGGCATTTTGGATGCTGCCTCAAATTAGAGGTAAAATTTTATTGGTAGAGTCTACTGGAATTTGGCTCCGTATCAATTGAGTTTGATCATTCATAATATGTAACGAACACCAAATAAATCCTTAACCCTTCCTTTAAGACTATAGCATGTTCTTGTGAATTATGGCCAATGCCAGGTATATAAGCAGCGATCCATGAACATATAGGAATATCCTACATAGCTATGAGTTTTTTCTCCGGTAGATATTTTCATAAGTTACTTTATTGTGAAATAACCATGTGATTGTTTTGCATTGAGTGATATAGCTTCTTGCATGTCTATCCACCCACACATGCCTTGCCTTACAATATGATTTTCTACTAATTATGATAATTAATCGGAATATCATGGTTAAATTTTTTTTATTAGTCGGTATTGCTTCTCATTTGGTGTTCTGGACAACAATTCAAATTAGGAAGTCCAAGTGAAATAATTAAGGTGACATGTGTATAATACAATAAATTTTCACCAAACGAGTTTTTTTTTTTGGTCTGAATTTCACCAAACGAGTTCAAATGCATGTCATGTGCTGTATTTCTCGTGAAATATAAGGGCCATTGTCCGTTAAATGTCTGATTTGATGGGTCAAAATCGAAAGGGAAAAATTGGCCCAAACCGAGCCTTGATTCCCTTTTCTAACGCCGGTCCGAGCACATCTATCGTGCCGGCGTTACGATTTTTGCTGAAGATATTGATGAATCTGTTGACGCCCTTCATCTGGTTCACGACGCCGGTGGAATTCGACCGACTAGTCCGTTTTCTCACCGTCGGCCATATGGCAATGACTCTGTCACCTATCGACGTCGACGATGTTTCTTCAACGGCGGCTCCGACGCAACTCCCGCCATGACGATGTTGCACCATGGACAGACAAAGATGCAACCTCTCAAATTTGGAGATTTCTTAGGTCAATTTGGAATGCACATGTGGTTGTCCTTCAATGAAGATTTTTGAACCTGGAGAGATGAAGTTTCAATTGGGATGAATCACTGGAAAATTCAAGGAAAACGGTTAATTTTTATTTGTTTGGTGATTTATGAAAGGCATTTCTTTTTGATAGAAGATGGAACTTTTCACCCAAACTAAGCTTGTTGTTTTCATTTGATTACATTTTCTGTAAATCGATTAGTTTTTTGTCTTTCATACATGAAAAAGTCCATAAACATTTTTTCATAAATAGTTTTTCCTTAAATAAACGGATCCCTATACATATTCATTTTTCCAGAAACAGTTTTTCTTGACGAGTTAGTGCTTAATGGCATATATCTAAAATCATGTACTATACCTTTCTTGGCCTTTTGGCTATGATCAAGTGAAGTATCTATTCTTCTTATCGATTAATATCTAAAATCATCTTTGAATTAACATGATAGCTATGCTAGAATCTTTGTGAGCTCATAGTTTATGTAAATTATTTAGATATCTTTTTTCAAGCATATAAAAGGAAAAAAGAAAAAAAAAAGCATACCATAGCATTAAGAAATCATTGATTTGTCAACTAATTCCTTTTAAAGTTAAAGGAACTAGTTACTTAAATAAAACTTAAACAAAAAATGACTCACTCAAGTGACAAGACATCACCGACCAAAAAAAAAAAAGTGACAAGACATTAGAAGGATCTTGAAAAGATTGATTTAGAATCAATTCCGTCAATAATTTGAAATGACATTAAACACTTAGAACTATATTCTTGCTTATGAAACAATTTTCAAGATAATGACAATTTTAGTTTTTTTTTTTTTTGCATGACAGCTAAACGTTGTTTCTTTATCTAATTGAACTTTTCCGATAATCTCCTCCTTTATGAACTTTTTTCCCATGAAGATGGCGCTTTCAAACTTATTTACCTATAAAGAGCACTCTGTACTACGTAAACTTCTATGTGACTTTATTTTTCTTAAATCATCAATTTTGTAAAAATCTAAAAACTTACCTTTTTAATAGCAAAAAAAAAAAAAAAAAAATTATTTTAATGAATGCTAAAATCGTCTATGATTAAATTTCCTATGAAAAAGAGATAAATGTCCTTAAAACTAGAACAATCATTATAATCACCAATACGATCTAATAATGATGTTCATATAATTGCTTGTACCCGATTATTATATAATTTATATTACTCTGATTATATAAAAAATGATATTTTTTGGGTTTCAAAAAAGAAGGCATGGCGCCAATCCATACATATGTTTCTTCCTCGAAATATATGCATAATAAGAAAAGGCCAATTTTTTTCCAATGAAGAACATAATTCGTTTGAGCAAGTGGCTCTATTAATATGTTAACGATGATATTATCCCAAATATAGCATAATTTCTTATTACCCTATTGGAATATTAGGCGGTAATGATGTGATAATTATCTTACAGTGATTACATATTAATATAAATGAAATTCATTCATACACTATGCATGTACAGCAGTTTAATTGTACATTTTACTTAGAAATACATTATTTAGTTCAATAAAAATTTTCGCCTTTTTTAGTTGATTGCCTTAAATTTGTAGTAAGCTAAAATTTGTAGTAAACTAATAAAATTCACTTGTAGGACCAATTAAATAGTTGAAATTTCTTAAGAATATGAGTATCAATGACTTTAAAGATGATAATCTAGTCTACCTATACATTATATCTAATTATTACATTATGCAAAAGTTACATCAAATATGAAATTTTTCTTAATGTTTGATCAAGTAATTAATAGATATGCTAATCATATTATGAAAAGTTCTACAATTAGTATGTAAAATTATAAAACATAAGGTATCATAGACATTTCTACAACACAAGTATTGCAATTAATTGCTCACTCAAATATTATTCATAATTATATGACCTGTTTATCACCAAATTGTTACATATCTTACAAGAAACATTATAGATGACGTTCGTTATTATACTAAAGACAATTGCCTTCTTTAAAAATCGATATTATTTGAAATTTAAACTAATATAAAATAACATTAATAATTAATATTTTAATTGTTATATTTTCACAATATTAATTTTTATGATATGATATTTCAAACCATGGAACTTGATTCTATCATTAGTTTTTCAATTATATAAGATACAATACATATAATCAGATGGTATAATTATATGAATGAACTGGCTACTACTTAATTACATAGAACTATAAATGTTATGTAGTTTTATTAATATAACTATACATCATAAATATAAATAATATTATCGTATCGATTATCATAAATTGTGAAAGTAATTTGCCTCTTTTCAAACAGAGATTTTTTTTTAGAATTTTATATAACTGTCTAATTTAGAACTAAATAGTTAGTAATTATTTTATGTATTGTATTATTAAATAGATTGTTTAAGAATGTTATAGCATAATACACTTCAAATCATATACTCAACAGTTACTTAGGAACCTTTATTTTTATCATAAGTAATTTCAATCTTTTCTGAGATTACTTTTTGTGCTAGCGGAAAGGCAAGTTTTAGATTCTCCTAATCGATGAAGGTATTAAAAATTGAAATTTTGGAAGAGGTTTCTTTTCTAGAAAGACTTGCAAAGAATTTGGGATTATCTAAGTCAGTAGGACCATGCTCTTCTCACCGATTGAATCAGTCAACTTTTTGATGCCACGAAAGAACATCAAACATTTTTCTAAATCTAACCAAAGACAATCTTAATTCTCATTCCTTCATCAAAAATATTTTTCGCGCAAAGCCGGATTTGAAGTGCTAGCAGTACAAAAATATAACCCGAAACCTTCAGCATCAGAGCTCATTGGCCAAGAAATGAGAGCTTCCTGCCATGGAAGCTGTCTTCTTCTAGAGTTGCTGTCAAAAGTACTGTAGAGTTCAAATGCCACAGAGATTGATGCAACCTATATTCTTCATGTACTCTCAACCACCAACGTCATCACGACCAACATGCCATGTGAGAATTCAAGAACAGTCTCTACATCTAAGCCAAAAAACAGGGAAGCTTGATTGATACGTACAAGGGTACACATTTAATGTATACATACGCCACAACACTCTTTTGGGCCACTCCCTCTCGTCTGTCTTATCCCTCTGATGTCCTTATCACAACCAACCACCGCAGCAGATGTAAGGAGACGACGACGGCATTTGTCCGGTTTGACGGATGAACTCCGCCTGTGCAGCAGTCCTCTCTGCCTCACGATTCCTTCTGGCCTCGGCTGCAGCCCGTTTCTCCTCCGATCTTTGCCTCGCCATCGCGATCTTCTTCACCATCTTCGCTTGAGCTTGGGCTCTCATTTGCTCAACTTGAGCCTGAAAAGAAGTCACTCCAAAAAATAAAGAGAAATGCTGAAATTATTAAGAAACCTAGTTGACCTGTTCTCAGCTTTCTATATGACTTCAAATGTTACAATGGCTTGCTACACCGGCCATTGATACTCGAAGAGGATGAGGGGAAAGTGCTATACGGCAGCTGCACTAGGCCTAGGAAACTAGATAATAGCGAACAAACTCGATCATCACCCAGTTCCAGCAATTAATTTTTGGGCTTCTTAAACAACCGTTCTATCTCTCGATGGCTAGCATCGTTAGGGATAATGATTTTAAGTACCTCTATTCTCCGCATTTGTGCTTCCAATTTTGCTTTCTGCTGACTTTCCCATGCTTGCAGTTTGATCTCTTCACGCTTGTATCTGAGAATGTGGGTTCTTATTGTCAGGCTAAAAGATTTTCCCACTATAGAAACAGACCTTTGCATATTGCATTTTTCAAGAGAGAATAGAAGAAGTGGGAATGAAATCCAGTCAGAAGGGGGGTCAATTTTAACAAGAACCTTGCTGTGTGTTTAGATTTCTCAGCTTCCTCCCAAGCAGCTGCGCGCTTTTCAAATTCGATCCGCTCAAGTTCTTCCAGAGTAGCTTTTTCCAAGGAAGATTTATTCTTCTCGGATTCTTCTTTACTTGCCCAAGCAGCAATATTCATTTTACCCAGTTGGACTCCGAGGGCTACTATTTCTCTCCTCGTCTTCATCTTCATTTCTTCCTCGGACAATTCCTTTTTGCACAATTCTGTCGGATGCTGAGATTCTTCATCAGTGGCATGCCCCACAGGCGTAGGAGCCGGTGCTCCTCTTCGAGGAGTTGATGGCACCGATGAAGTTGGGCTACGATGCGGGGTAGCTGAACCCACAGGAGTTGCTGTCCTTGAAGGCTCTTGACTAGTGGCAGGAGTCATCTCCGTTCCCATATCTCTCATTGAAACTTCTCTAATTGCAGGAATGCCTGCTTTATTGATTAAATTGAAACATCAGAGGCAAGAGTAAGGAAATTATCATTTCTAAACAAAAATCCCATGATAAAGAAAAAGATAATGTACTGAACTTTGTGATGCAGTGATGAGCAACAGTCCCACTTTTTCAAGGATACTCATATGCCTACAGAAAATCACAAAATATTATGCACTGCAACTATCGCGCCATGCTCATGCTTTATATTGATTTTTCCCTCTCCTAAGCCTTCATCATATTATCAATCCATCCATCAATCAGCAAATAAACACATTAGCTGTGCTAATGACACCGTACAAGCACCTAAATTGCCAGTGCCTCCTTGCAAAACAATTACCATACGCTATCCATCCAGTCACTCCAGTTAGTGATCACATAAATAAATGAGCTGATAAACATATGATTAGCTCAGTAAGAGTGGAGAGTACATTAATTAGGCAACCGAATCAAATGGAAAGGACGTTCCAGTGGAGACTCATAAACTTACTAGAACTGCTCAATTATAGTTTTTATAGTTTTATCAAAGATAAGGGGCACTCTAAATGTGAAAAGCAAAAGACAGTTTCATACCTGTCGATTCTTCTGTCGAGCTTTTTATGCAAGAGGAATCTGCATGAACTACTTCCTTCAAATCCTTAGTTTGAGAATTTGCATCAACCCGCAAATTTCCACCATTAGATAGACCTAAAGTCGGCATTCCCTCAGGAGGGCCAAAAGAGAACTTATCATGTCCCGTTTGGTAAGTAGGATGGCAAAAATCGACTCTCTTGGTATCGGACCCCCTAGCAAACGGTAACTTATTCTCACACCCTGCATGCTCAGGAGCAACTCTTATTGTGTTCATCGCCGGCAGGCGATTTGTTTGGTTCTGCAGAACGGACTTCTTCCAATAGTTAGCTTGGCCGCTCTGCCTGTTCATTATCCATTTCTCGGCATCGTTCCACTTAGACGGCATCGACCTCGAGAGCGACCGGTTGATGTGGTGGTGAACTGACTTCTCTCCTTTGTGAAACTCGAAACTGGATGAGCTAGCATTGCTATCGTAATCAAGATTTTCGTCCTCTAATATTCTCACAGGATACACTGCACTGGAGTTGCTGCCGTCTCCCTTGGCGTATTGTTCGAAGCGAGCACGGCCTACATTCTCATTTTCTCTCACGACCGTGGCTCTGGAATTGAGTGAGGCCTGATTATAGTGGCCTGGTTCCGAAACGGACGACTGAACAGGTACTTTGATTAATGTGGTCTCTACCCTGGTAGCTGCAACTGAAGTTTAGCTTCAAATCAGTGCAAGTGCTGATTTTTAAGAACAAAAGCACGATTCTTTTCCACAAGAAAAAAATAGAAATTATTTTCGAACCGGTTCTACTTATTTCCAACAAATTTGAAACCAATTCTGAAGAAGGTCCAAGGCAAAGCATTTTACAACAGAATGAAGAACTGTTTCTCCGCTAATCCCATCTCAATCTAAACCAGGTACTCACAAAATCGACAGCACTCGTTCAGACAATCTCAGCATTTCAAGAAGAACTGAGAAAAACCAACTCAAAGCACTTCATAAGTTTGTTCAGAAAATAAGGTGGTTTTCAAGAGCAGTTTCCCCTGAGAATTGCCTGGAAAACTCTGCTCTTTCAAGACCATCCCAGCTCAACCTATCAAAAACAAGAAGCGGAAAAGGGCGAAGGCTGCGGACCTTCCTCGTCGAATTCGGCACCGTCGGAGGCCAACAAGCTGTTCTTCGCGAACTCGGAGTCCTCGAGCTTGGAAGGAGACGTTCTTGAAGAGTTGCTGTTAGACCCATCCTTCTTCCTGTGGTGGTGCGGACCCATCAGCTTCATCCTCAGTTTGCTCGGAGAGATAATACCAGTCTGCACTTTCAAGAATCAAACCCAGAAAGACCAGCGTCAAAGACTCGAACAAGATCATCAGAAGATTAAATCTTGAAAAAAGAAAGACCACACAAGCACCATCATTTCACCAACAATTACTCCAAACACAGCCGCAAATCCAAACCCCAAACACTTCTCGTTCAAACAGCAAACGACTCGCTGAATCATCACGAACAGAGACCGGTCAAACGAACAAACATGTCCACGCGACCAAATTCTTCAACTCAAAAGCGAGACTCATCCGCACCACAATTCATCTCTTTAACACCGCACGAACACGGAAAAAAAGACGGGAAGAAGGAGGAGGAGGAGGAGGAGGAGGAGAAAATGGCTACAATTGGAAGAAGAGAAAGAAGGCATCGTCGTCAAGAGAACGAGCACGTTTCGACAAATGCATCAGCGAAGCAGCAGAGCTCGAGACGACTGGCAAAAGGGTGATTGAATTTCGCACCCGAATTGAAGAAACAGGGGCGTACCTGCACCTTCTCTATCCTCTCGTACTCCATGGCCGGCCTCCCTCCTTCCCTCACTCCCTCTCTCTCTCTACAACACAGGAAATGAACGATTTCTCTCTCTACGGGTGGAACAGAGAGAGGGAGAGAGAGAAGAATTTATAGCTCAATGGACATCTGCTGCAGCCTGCACTTTCATGACAGTCTAATTCGGTATATGGAATAAGACATAAAGTATATCACATGAATACAAAAAATTTTCCAATATTAAATTAAATATGTGGGTCCACCTATTTTTTATTGATTTTATTTTAAAAATTTTATAAGATAAATGATCTGCCAAATTTTTTATTAAGCCTAAATAATCTCTAGAAATTTTAAAAAAATTATCTGCAGTCTGCAGATTCATTATTTTTATTATTTTATTGATAATGAGAATGTAATTTAGTAGAAAAACTCTAATTTTTATTTCCTTTTTGCTTAGTAAATAATCATCTCCCATTATACTGGTTAGCGGATGGACTTGAACAGATGCCATTAAGGGTTCTTTTGGTAACGTTTCTACTTTGAGAAGCAATTTATTTTCAACAATAATCTTTTTTTAAAATTTCTATCATCCTAAACAATTTCTTAATAAAAGAACGCATTTAATAATTACACAAAATTTCTATTTTCGAATGAAAAAAAAACAAAGGATGCATTTGGTACAATTCATAAATTTTTTATAATTTAGAATTTCTTTTAAGTTTTTTCTTACTTTTCTTTACCGCCACCTACTATTGACCGTTGCAGCCTGCCGCCGACCCCCACCGACAACGCCATCAGCGATCATCAGTTGCCGGCGAGGATAGTCAGCATTGGTTGGCTAATTTGAGGGTGGCAATGGCAATGGCGACGGTCATTAACAATGGGCAGCAGTGGGGGGTGGCGGCGATGGCAACAATCGATCGACAACAAGCAACAGAGGGGGTGGCAGTCGGCAAATAAGAAGAAAATAAAAAAATAATTTATTTATAAAAATTGTTTCGAGAATAAGAAATTACTTTTTTCTACTTCTCGTTTTTATTCCAAACCTACTCCCCGGCCACTTTTCCATTATGGATAATAGAAAAATTAATTGACATTATCAAATGGATTTCGGTTCTTTTTTTGTTCTGGGGAACAAAACAATAAAAATTGAAAGAAACAAAAACATTACCAAATAAGGCATAAGCATGTCATATGCACGCCAAATGAAGTTATTTACAATTAAGAAAAAATACGGGTATACATCCATTTCACAAATGAAACACTAATTAAATATAAATTGTTATTTTTTAAATAGAAAAGAAAAGATACAAATTTTATTCTATCGATTTGGAATATGGAGAGCATAGAAAATAATTTTATTTTTTGACTTTATCGTCATACCTAAATTCAATTATTTTCCACATACCGTGCAATTAACAATATTATGAAAGACTATGTGATTTTACATAGCAATTAGCGTTGCGTTTCATTAATATAAGGAAAAATTATGCAAATGGTATATAAACTTTGATCCAATATACAATGTGCCTCCTGAACTTTTACTTTGATGTGCAATATTATCCAATGCTACCTTTTTATTAGTTCAAATTTATGGATAATATTAAACATCTTCGTATTGAACTAGATTGAACATAAATCAAAAGTTCATGTAGACTACATTATACATTATGCTCAAATTTTAAAATAATCCGTGTCATTATCTCTTAATATGATGAGCTTTTCTTCATCCGTTCTTCATAGAACTCCAAAGTCCAATTTTTAGAAGGGTTCCATTTTCCTTTGGAAAAATATATTTTTACCAATCCTCATTAATTCAACCGCATTTTTCCAAACTAAAAAAGTAAAGTAAGGGAAATTTGGGAGAATTTTCCTTATGGTCAAAAATTCAAACCGACAGTGGTCAACGGTCTTCGATAGCCAACGGCCTTTGGTATTCCATTCAGACTTGGGGGGGTGGGTGAGGGGGACCAACATCCCATCCGGTCTTTCCCCAACCGACGATGAAAGGTACTCCTCCTAAAATAGTATCCAAAGAAAGTGCAGGTACTTCCCGCCCGATCCCGCCACGTCATCCCTTTGACCGCCCGGACCCGGTCAACGATGACGTGTCGACATCTCAGTGGGTCGCTCGCCCCTCGAGATTTCGGTAATTTCTCGGATGGAAATTTTAATTTTAATTTAATTTTTACTTTTTTTATTAAAAAGAATTTCCTTCGGTATGAGACAGGGAAAATGATTGAAATCATTAAAACCCCAGCCCCGAGGGGGGCTTCGCATGGGGGCAATGATGAAAAGTTGGAATTCCTTTATTCTTTATTTTATTTTTTTTATTTTTATTTTATCTTCAGAGAAATTTTGTGAATTTTTTTTTGCTTTTTTTGGGAGGTAAATATGTCGCTATCAATCAATCAAATCGACATAAATAGGTGAAGGAGAAAAAGTTAGGAAATTAGGAAGGGGTTGGCGAGAGGGGCAGCATAATCATTTGATCAATCTAATCGAAATCGCATTTACAGCGATATTGGATCTTTGCTTTAATTATCACGAACGAACCCAACGAAGCTTTTCCCTCTTTTCGATTCCACGACACGTGGACTCGATATCATTCTGATCTTTTTTTGCTAGAATTTTTACGATTTTTTTTTAAAACTCTAACCGTACTTATTAGGCAGCCAATTGACGTAGTGTGAATGAATTGACCGGCCCTTAATCATATGAAATGAATAGTTTATAATTCAGGGTTGTTCAAATTAAAATTAAATATGTATCGTAAGTGCATCAAGGACATTTGTTGAGAAAACCCTTTTTTTTTTATTTTTTTATTTTAAGGCGTACATTCATGGAAAATGAACTTTTTTAAAAAGTGTATTCAAAGGAAGTTATTTTGGAAAAGAATCCATTTTTTGTTTCATTACTTTCACGTCTTTTTCAAATCAAGCCCCTGCATGTTTAATTTATCTAATCACGTCGTTAGACTTTCATAAATTGTCAAATCTAATCCCTTCAATACCAAATTTGACGAAATTAAGCTAGCGTGGCGATCGAATGATGCCTAGATATGATGCAGCCAAATTCAGCTAACATGGATGTGGGTGGAGAATTTTTGGTCGATGCATGCAAATTTCTAAGAATGACTCGATAACATTTAGCCAATGTCATGGTATGAGTCCAACAACCCACCCCGGTTGAATTTGGTTTAATTTTATGTCAGAAAAAATTGATTATAAAATTGTTAAAATATAAGAACTTGATTAGACAAATAAAAAGTATAGAAATTTGATTAGAAAAAACGTGAAGATACAGGGACGTATTGTATAATTCTTTCAATTATTGCTAAGGAAAATGGTTTTAATTTTCCTATGTTTAGTCATTCTTTGCAATTAAGAGAGAAGTCAATTTTTTATGTTTCTTTAGCCCTAGTCCAAGCCGCAAGAACCTAGGTCCGGTGATAGGATAGGTCAGGGCTGTTGATCTTAATTTCATCTCATTTGATTCTTTTCGTATGAAAAAAATAAATTATCTTATATCACAATCTATCTCAATTGTAATAAGTACATTTGAAGATGAACTTTTACACTAATATTATGTTTAGAAAAGTGTCTATAACTATGTCAATTAAGAAGGAATAGTGCACTGTACATTGACATACATTTTTAAGAGGAAAACATGGTTATAGCTTAGAATGTTAACTTTGATGGGTGAAACTTTCTTGATTTTGTTTTTTTTTTGTAAAGGAGTGTGATTTAAGGAAAAGTATTAAAAAAAGCTCCAAACATTTTGCATTTATGCCAATTTAATCATAAATCTTTTGTTTGTGCCAATTTAGTTCTAAACATTTTTACTTGGTGCTAATTCAGTCATTTTCAATTAATTTTGGTTAGATTTTGCTGATTGGGCACCAGTTAATTAACATGGTACAATTGATATTAACATGGATAACTTTTAATGATTTTAATGTTTTTGAATATTTTTTTTTTTTTTCTGTTTTCCTTCTCCTCCTCTTTTTTCCAACCGGTCACTAGACCTTGGCAACCGAACAGAGGTGACGATTGACGAGGTTGAAGTCGACCTCGGTGCATGCTAAAGGGATCTTAACTGTCCCACATCGCTTGGTTGCGGTCGCCCTCTGGCCTGCTTAACTGTTGTGGTCCCCCTCACCTCTCAAGACATTTTTTAAGGCTGAGACCCCCAGATGCGAGGCTCGAGCCCTCGCCTAGCCCCTAATGAGGTTGCCCTTGCTGCTAGGGCCTCACCAAAGGTTGGGCGAGGCTTGACCTCGCCGGATCTAATAAGGTGGAGCCTTGACCATGACCAGTGAGGTTGCCCTCGCAGCCACTAGTGAGGCTCACCGGTCGTCTTTTCTGGCTGGTCATTGAAGTCTAAGTGACTAGCTAGAGGAAAGAGGGGGAGAAGGAAAAAAGAAAAAAATAAAAAGCAAAAGAAAATAAAAAATTCAAAACTATTAAAATATCATTAAAATTTATCTACGTCAGTGTCGATTTTGCCACGTCAACCGGTTGACATATACTTAATAAAATTCGGTCAAAATTAACTAAAAACTATACTAAATTATCATCAAATAAAAATGTTTAAGAACTAACAAAAGGTTTATGGACTAAATTGGCACAAAAATATTTTTAAAAATATAACTTTTTTAACACTTTTTTCCCAAATTTATACCAACAATGGCGATAAGAGAATTAGTGATAGTTTTTTTGAGATAAATGTGGATGTATGTGAAGGAATTTTTCAAATTTCTCGAATGAAGATGATCATCTTATACTTTCAATATGTATAGTTAGCCCCATCAAAAGTACCACATTTTTATAATAGAGAGAGAACATGCTTCGATATAAAATATCATATCCAAATAAGCAATCAAAGAGGGAGGGGAATTGGTTTTTTTTCAAATATGCATTGATTTTTGTAGAACTAATGCCTTTTCCAAATTCTGCTTCCACAAATTAACTAGAAAATGTAAACAAATTATAAAGTTTACATAGAGAAATTGCAACATAAATTTATAATGATTTTTGTTGAGTGTAAAACCCACTAATTTAGCAAAGAGCGCAAATATCGTCTTGGTATAAGGGTAAAACCCGACTCCTTCTACAGCTCCCTGCTAAAAACTAAATAATTATTAATTATAAGCTTACCACTTTTGCTAACTTTTAGGATCAGCACTCATCGACCGACCGACCGACCAAGTTCGGCCGTTTGGTCTTCTTATAGGCCCCGAAATTCGAACGTTTAGCTTGGATACCATCTGTTATTTCCTTCTGTCTGTTGGTAAGATCCCACCGACATCCGCTGTAGAAGAAGCTTCAATCAATCTGGCTGTAGTCATATAAATCTTCTGTATATGGCGGGCTTTGAATACATCTTTTGTCCATCGATTTTCACGTGGAAATCAGTCCATGGTCTTCTTTTGCTGCGATAAACTGATGATATCCGCGTCATGTGGATGCGAGCTGGGTCTTGTGATTTGACAACCCAGCGGACACAAGATTTATGAATGGAAAGTCCGATTCGTCATGATTAGTCAATGTTTGGTTGCTTCTGCACTTACTACTTTATATGATTTTGATTGCCAATGCCTTTTAAGATAGAAATAATTCATGAAATTTGATTTAATATGTAAACTAATCCATAAATTTTAGTTTAATATATAATGTTGCCTCTCAACTTTTAATGTGTTTAATAAAGTTCACAATTTTTTTTATAAATGTTCAATTTAGTCATTTTATTGCATAAAAATGTTTAGTGTCATCATTTCATTAATTCAAATTTGAAGACGGTATTAAACATTTTTACAAAATTAAATTAAGTATGTACAACAAATTTAGGGATCGTATTAAATAAATTAAATGTTGAGGGATAACATTACAAGTTAGAGTAAAATTGAATTACCACATTAAATAAATTTAAAGTTTGGGACTACATTACAAATTAGATCAAAGTTTATAAATCATTTATGTCATTTACCCATACCCTTTTTTTCAATCAATATAGCTATTGGTCTTTTTTATAATGTCGTTGCAACTTCAATCAAATTTATTATATACCCAACAAAGTTTTGTTATTTTCAATATCGGTGAGACATCATAGTATGGTCCTCCTAGGTTACGTAAGCCAATCTACGACCGTCCACGCTAATGGATGAATCGAATCCTTTAGGCAACGTCTCCATCGTTCCCCAAAAGAGCTATAGTGTAGAATCTACATATCGTCTAGATGCTCTCGAACAGCGTATAGACCATAGAAATGATATATTTAATAGCCTCGAATCTTGCAAAACATTCCTCCAAATTACTTTATAGCCTTAATTTTCTGTTCTTTTGCAATGATAGGGAAATGAAAATGATAAATTTCAAAGACTAATTGATTCCTCACGTGAAGCCAAATCGGTTCGTCTTTTGAGATAAGTCTTTGCATTATAACTCACAAACATGAGATATATCTCTCATGCGCTATATGCTGTTTTATGCTCAACATGCATAGCATCTATTCAAAATTTTCAATAAGAAAATCCCTTATAAATTTGGGTAGTTTAACTTTAGTGAATCTCTAAAGAACCCACAATTGTGGAGGGCATTTAAATAATATAATAAGAAAATATTACAAATTTCGATGCATCGACTTTTCTCTTGATATGCACCCTTTAACATTTTTAACCTTTGCTTGGTGACAATCAATTATAATAAGATGAATTGTAAATAACCAACTATCTTCGGCATCAACGCCTCCTTGGCAAGTTAACTCATTAGACATCAATCAAGTGAGGCCCAAAAATCAACCCCCTTTAATTCATGCACCAGTGCATGTCCTTCCTGATTGAAAAAATTAGAGAAAATTACATCCAGGGTCGTTGATTTTGTAAATTCCAAAGTGATGTGGCCATTTATTAATTACGAGAAAGCAGGTGGGGAAAACTACAATTTTTGTTCCCCGTACAAATTAGGGCGAGAGCAGTTGTGATTTCATTGAATTTAAGACATCTTTTTTTCGTTTGTCACCTCTTTTTGAGGACCTTAGGACAATATTTAATTATATTTTGTCATTGAATTATGGGTCTGAAATGACCCTTGACGTGCATGAGTGTAGAAATCGTGGGACTCGGACAAGTCACACCACTTTAAATTCATCATATTTTCAGTCCTTTCTGAGGAGCTTTGTCAGGCATGTAATTTTATTGGACAAACCCTAAATAAATATGACGACGCTATCCGTCTTTCCTGTTTTGTCAAGAACAAAACTATGGCTAAAGTAATGCAATAACATTATTGGCGCTAGCATATTATAAATCTCGCAATTTACTTTTTCTAACACAAGTTAATCTAACGTATTTTCTGAAATTTGCTATAATAATTTACGAATGATTCAATTATTCTTACACCTTTTTTTCCAGTCAAATCCGAATTATTCTAGATGGTCTCATAATGCTGTTTTTCGATATTTCAAAACCCTAATTTCTCATGTATCGAAATGATGTAAATATGTAATTGTCTTGATCCGACTTAAATAAATAAAACAGAGAATTTCAAACTTTAAGAAGGTGAGAAACCTAAACCAGAATAAATAAACAAAAAATCCACCGCCGATAGTTCCGCCAACATTGGCGTGGCTGTTTCTGAGACGAGAACCAAGGTCTTCTGAATTCCTCGCCGCGGAATAGATTTTCCGGCTATTTATTTTAACGCTCATAAGAAAACTGAATTTGGAAAAAAAGCAATTTAATAAAAAGAGAAAATAATATATAATAATAATAATTATAACTTTCAATGAAGTCATCAGTCAAAGATACTTTGGGGAGCACGTCCACCGATGCCCACTTTATATCTTTGAGTGGGTGAATTTCAAATAAAAAATAAAAATGAAAATTATATTTTTGAACAGTGACAGTGTGTCAGAGACAGAGCAGGGGAGGTTCGGAATTCTATAATTCATCACTCCCCTTTCTCTCTCTCTCTCTCTCTCTCTCTCTTGCATTGGAACGAATGAAACTTCCCCAGTCTTTTCCGACCACAAAAAAAAAAAAAAAAAAAAACTCCTTCAGTCTTTCTACCCAAAAAAGAAAAAAAGAAAAAGAAAAAAAAGAAACTCCTTCCTCCCTTTGCCCGCCTAATAAAGTTCCTTTCCTATTGTGGTCAGATTTTATTAAATCCCATTCCCATGGAAGAAGTGTGCAGCTTCTTCTTTTACATTCCCCTATTTCCAAGAGAAAATCTTCCTTTTTCAAAGCGTTCACATTCATGAAAGTTCTTCCTTCTCCGAGAGGAACAGAAGACTGCAAAGCTGATTCTCCTTAGCTTGCTGTTGTTTCAGTTTGCCCTTGTTCTTGTAATTGCGGGTTCCTTCCATCTCCGTTCTTCACCTTCAGCTTTTGAGGGCTAGAGAATTGGGGAGGGTAGGGGTTCCTGTTGTTACGTTTTGGTTGTTGGCTTCTTAGCTCTGTGTTTCTTGTTGGCGCCCTCGGGCTTTTTTTTATCGGATCCTCGTCACTCTTGCTCCTTTGTTAAGAGTGCTTGTTTGGATCCGATCTTTTGTACTTTTGTCCATTCTTATTAATATTATTACCTTCACCAAAAAAAAAAAAAAATCTTCCTTTTTCAAATATTATCCACAGCCATACAATAATAATATATTTGCCTCACGCTATTTCCATCCTTATATTTTTAGACACGTCTTAAAATTCCTTTTTGTTGCATAGACATACCTTAAAATTTAAATGGTCCAAAATGGCCCGAATTGAGACCTTATTAATAGTAAAATTGATGAAAGAGGAAAAAAAATATAACTCTGATAAAAACTGTTGTTTTGTCCTCTTTCATTTTTAAAGAAGAAAACTTCACGTATTCATTCCTTTTTTTTTTTTTTTTTGACGAGAATCATCTAAGTTATGAGTCTTTTGATAAATTTAATGATTGAGATTTTAATTTAAAAGAATATTAATATGGCAACTTTATTTATGATGTTTCTCTATAGTTGAATTTGGAATAGCTCCTCGCATTATACAATTCTTAAGTTCAGGTTTTCTTGGGGGAATTCTTTGGTTAAAATTGTGAACTCGTTATGATTATAATTTATATTGAAATATATTAATTTATAAAGATCATCAACAAGGTTCAAACCCATAACGATTTGTTTTTCATGGAAGTCAGCTTGAGCAAGTTAATAGATAGAAGAAAGGAAATGAAATTTGTATAAAGACAAATGGAAAATTACATGAGGCAGTGGAATAAAATATCATTGTCATGATAATATGATCAATCTTATATTTTCACGACATTGTGTGATTTTTGCATTTTAAATAAACAATAAGTTTTATCCATTCCATTTGTAGTTTTGATTAATTAATTCTGTTGAGATTACTTTCATCAACTCAATAAGTTGGGGAGTTTTATAGAAATTTTTTTTTGGACGGGGCTTTATAACCATTTAGAAGGTGAAAATAGCATGAGCTTAATAATTGTATGGTGTGCAAAAACCAACAACACTATATAGCCAGTTATTGATTTTTATTTTAAGGAAATCATTCCCTTAATTTTTTTTTGAAATATCCCTAATCATGTACGGTAAATTGTCGTACCTAAATATGATTTTATTGTGTTAGAAAGATTTGAACAAACAAATTATTCACATGAGTAACCTTGACTAGAATTGTTTGAGGCCGCAAATCTCACACAATATGATTGTCTATTTGCACTGGCTTTTAATTTTTACTTAGTCAAAGTATTACAATTCACACATTTTAAAATTTTCTTAATTCAATACACCTCAGGCTTTTATAGTATATAAGTATTAATACATGATTATATATATATATTCTTTCTTATAATTTTTGGAAATTCAAATGATATCTTTAAATTTTGGCAGAGAAGTGTGCTTTCGCATAATTCCCAAAAAAATAGGCCCTAATACTGTAATTATATCTTGGAAAAACCAATATTGACAAATAGTGGGTTATGAATTTGATTTCAAGGTAAACATTTCGTGGTCTTCTATTTAAAATTTTCCTTATTGCGTATGGTGAAATTTTGTTGTATATGAGCAAGACAGAAATGTATCAATCTGATACGAGAAAGGTACATTGTGATTCATTATAAACCCTAGATCATCTCGTCCAGTAGGAAAAATCAAAAAAAGAGAAAAGAGGTCAATATTATTGTTTTCTAAATCCTATAAAAAAAAATTATCCGGGCCTAAAGGACTAGACCCAGAAGGATATGCCTAAAGGGGGGAAAAAGTAATTAGCATCATAATTAACACCGAACGTTTATCTTGGGGCCTGTGCAGCAAAAGTTTAATAGAGGTGGAACAGTCAAAGAACTCAGGATTTCTATGCTATTTTGTGAAATTGATTACAGCTCAGACAGACCATCATGACTCATAAAAAGGTGAGAAATGGATCGTGCGATGTCATTTTACAGGTCGAATTTTGTACGGTCTGCATATTGCCATTGCGAAATACTAGGAGAAATTCGGCCTTAAATAACACGGGACAAACATTATCTTAGTCTAAAATTTTTAGTTGGGAAGTGGTCCTATCTAAGCCAACGCCTTATCATTAGTAACTCTATTGATATATCGAGGATTGAGAGGTGAGTGTCCACCCTCCATGGTCGATTGATCGAGACTCGCCTCGACTAATGTAACATCGTTTTGAACGTTTCTTAATGGGCAAGAGAATCATGAGTTCATTGTGGGTCTTCTACCTTGGCAAAGTTTATTGTACTATTGCAAATCCACATGAAGGCCACCATGGGATCATATAACACATTACTGGATCACGAGCCTATTACCTTGTGTACGGATTATCATATTTTTTGTCTATATTAACTCTATAGAGGTTTGTCCTGTGATTGTATGTCATTCGATACTTTTATATATTTCATACATGCATGGTCATTTAAAAAGAAAATTCATTTTTGAAAAATCGATTGTGAAGCAATATTACGATATTCAACAACATCATCTTTGTCATGTATATTTCATTCTCATAATTCATTAACGTAGAATATAATTATCTCTTGACACTTTCGATCTAATAATTCAAGCATCTCATAAGCATAAGTCCCATAGCATTTCAGCATTAATGTTTAACACATTCTCATCGATACATCTTGCACGATATTAATCTCTATATAGTGCATATATCACAAAGTATTAGAGTGCATAAAAGGCAACATGGACAATAAGTGCACTAATCTCTTGAAAATTTTCATTTATTGTTACGGGAACCTTATCATTTCTAGTGTGATATCATTTCCAACAAATCAGTAAATACAAATTATTCCCCATATTTCAATAGAAATCCATGTTAAGTAATCTCAGTTATAATACCCAAGACCCTTATTATCAAATACACACAAAATCCTTTTTTGATATCTGTGAATTCTAATGCCTAATCATGGTTGTAAAACATCTCATTTCCTATATATATTTTAATTACAAAGGATGTCTCGGTCCCATTAATAACCTTAGGGACCTGTTCCTAAATTTTCTAACTAGACCCTAAGATTCTTTAATATGAGTAATTTCACTTCCACAACAACCTCAACTTTCAAGCCTCCACTTCCATGAAATTTGATAAACGAGCTCACAAATTAGTTCAAGATAAACAATTTCTCGTATTTGATAAAGTTTCAGATTCATGAAATTTGCAAAGAAGCCGTTTAAGCCGTCCTTGGTTTTGCACATTTTACCCTAAGTCGCCGATTTTTCACAATTAACCCTACGATACCAATTGGAATTAATCTAAGAAACTAGGCCTTGATCTAGCCAAATCCCCCTTAAGAAATGTTCATAACATTGTATCAAGCCGTAGTTAAAACAGTTTTTAGAGATGCAACTCGGATCAATTAAAAAAACATTTTCCCACATTAGCATATTTCATCAACTAAATCAATCTAATTTGATCCTTCAATCACGATAATCGGAAACGTATGCTGGTCTCAGCTTTGTCTAAATGTAAAATCGCTGATTTACCACCTTAGCTAGTTTTTTTTTTTTTTTTTTTTTTGAAGCAAAGTTGATTAGAGATTTAGGATGCTTGGGGCAGATAATCGGGGATTGAAATCTCGGTGACTTGTGTTGACCAATTCAAAAGCTCATAATTTTATATTCATTATTTAATAAAGGTTTAAGATTGGATTACTTAAATTAAAAAAATTAAGACTTAATTGGATTATGAATATACAATTTCATGCTTTCGTCCCCTCCCCTCCTTCTATCCATTCGCACATGTATATGTATATGGTTCTATTTATTTTACGAAAAACCAATCCTTCGAAAATTTTTCTTAAAAATAATCTTTTCCATCCTTAAAATAATTAGTCAAACAATGAATTTTTTTTTTTTCATTTATTCATGTATATAAGCAATATATATGATTATTTTTAAGAAATTATTTTTTAAATCATTAATCTTTTGTAAGATAAATATACCTTATATATGCATATCATCTTATTGTTAATGTTTATTGTATATGCATGAATTTCTGCTTTGGATTATGACGAGAGAGAGAGAGAGAGAGAGAGAGAGATTACTACTGTTTGTTCCATCAAGTCAGCATCGCCAAAGCTCATTGGAGCAACCAAAGGAGTCCCGATTCAACCTCATCCTCTCCATCTGCTCAAAGCCCTAGGCAAATGCCAAAAATGGTCCCTCCAAAGCTTCAAATCTCATTGGCTTCATGTGGTCTTATCGAAAAGACTGATTTCACTTCCTTCTAAACCAGATCAGGCAGGATACAAAAAGAAAAAAAAGAAGAAGAAAAAGTAAAAGGGTTGTGTCCCCAATACATTCTTTTGCAAAAATCGTTGATTATTATGAAATCCTAGGGTTTTCTTTTTCCAAATTTTTAATGAATTGTTGTGGTCCTACGGCTAAGTGGCTTGAAGGCCCCATTGTTAGTTTCTCCTTGTCATTGGGCCCATGTCATTTGGTACTTTGGTGGGTAATGCAGGGGCACGTAATAGTCTCTGTCTCTGTCTCTCTCTCCAACTCTCTCTCTCTAGGGTTTTGACCAAAGTTGCCTTCATACCCATTTTGTCAAAGCGATTAAGAATGCGTTTGTCGAGTTGACTACACTAGCAGTCCCTCTTTTCTTATTGGGGCCGTGCTCTCCACGTTGCAAAGACGAGATCAAAAGCCAAACTGAGGAGGAGCCAAAGGCTACATGTCCTCGCCTTTCGAATCAGCCTCTTGCTTGAAACCAAAGGCTATGTGCCGCTGGCCTCGGCCGCTAATTTGTCGGGTTGTTTATAATTTAAGCAAATGATACATTAAAAAAATAGTTAGTAGTTAGAGAATCCAACACGTGGCATGCGTAGAGGAGCCTCATTAGGCACTGCCATACTAATGTATTGTCATGCAAACCCAAAATTTGCGATTCACACATTTTGACTTTTTTAATGTAAGTGATAGCAATCTTTAGATTTAAAAAAAAATTAATTTCAAAGTTTACATATAATTCTTTTTTCATAATTTTTTAAAATAGAGAATTCCACCAAAAGTTTTATATGTTTGGTTCAATTTGCAATATCATTCTAAACATTTGAGAATATGCGATTGAGTCTTTAATATTTTGACTCCGGTGCAATTGAATCTTTATTAAGATTGCAAATAAAATTTTCTGATGTTATTTGTCGATATTTGACATGATAATTTTAAATATGTTTCGACATACGTGGGAGCATGTGAAGATTGTGGGCAACGCCACCCTCAATTTGTCCAAACGTACTCTCCAGTTATTTGATATTTCTGTTATCTTTCCTAACTTTCGGCTTTTTTGATTTATTCCTTTAAATTTTGGCTCTTATGAACTTTCTATTTTTAACAAAATTGATTGTTTTCGACATTGAGCTTATGTGCCACGTCAATATTGCATGTGCTAGAAAATATTTAAAAAAAATGCGTGTTGGATTCTGGTGTCGATATAATCGGTTGCGCTATTGCAGGGAGGACTTCATTGCACTTTCTCCAAACGTTGAGGACTTGAATGCATTTTGAGTGAAACGTTTAGGATTATCAGTCCAAGTTTTCTTCTTTTAAGATTTAGATTATGTTTTAAATTTTGGTGACAAAGTAGAAAAGTTATTTTCAATATTTAGAAGTTGCGACGAAAAACTCAATGCAAATCATTCAAAGAGCATAGCCTAATCAATCAAAACCTTTGATTTGAAATTTCTTAATCTAGCCGAAGATAGAACGCATGCATAGAGCCACCCTAATTCAAAATTCAATGTTCAACCTCGCAAACAATATCCGCGACCTTTCTAATAATGATTGTAAAGACAAATACCTTTTGCGGTCATATTGCCACACATGATGTCCTTGTGCGTGCTGCACCGTGGCATATACAGCAGCACAATAATGAAAGCTCAAAAAGATCTGCTCCAGTCTTAATTATTTGCTTAGATCTTGACAAATCAAAACGAATCGTAGGCGGCCCCATTTATTACATGGGGACTCTCTGGGAGGATGAGTTTGACTAGAAGCTCAGCTTGTGCATTAATATTTTCAGCTTTCTCAAATGGGTCCCTCAGCCATCAAACAAGGGGAAGGATTTGTTTTCTTTTTGTTTTGACAAATGGGAAAAGAAAATGAGGTTTCTATAATAATGAAAGTACATTATATGGTATATACACCGCGTGATACATTGACGTGGTATTAAACATTAGTTTTAGTATTCAACGATTTCAACCCAAATAGCATAACAACTAACGACAGGATTATTATAGTCGAGCGAATGAATAATTGCCGAATATCGGGGCACTACAAGTCGTGCGATTGCTTCCTTTTTCTTGACTTTCTTTCGTCTACATTTGAAAAGTTCAAAACGATTCGTAAAGTTGTCTTTTTTCCCTCCATAGTCCATTCCGAGCATAATGATGTAACATTTCATGGGGCATTATTCTTCGGAAGAGTCCATATTGCTTTGCATGTGATCATGGGCATATGTGGAGAGAGAGAGAGAGAGTTAAAAGTCTTTGAAAAGGCTTTTGATGATGTATACTTGTGGAATGAAGGACAAGTATGGAGGTATCT
Organism: Eucalyptus decipiens; assembly: GCA_014182575.1. Lineage (NCBI taxonomy): Eukaryota > Viridiplantae > Streptophyta > Magnoliopsida > Myrtales > Myrtaceae > Eucalyptus > Eucalyptus decipiens. The sequence continues at coordinate 2,046,950 of CM024612.1, forward strand.
AATTCAAATAGAGAGAGAGAGAGAGAGAGAGAGAGAGAGAGAGAGAGAGAGAGAGAGAGTTAAAAGTCTTTGAAAAGGCTTTTGATGATGTATACTTGTGGAATGAAGGACAAGTATGGAGGTATCTAATTCAAATAGCGCCATTTGCGCAACTGCTTGCACATGAAACGTCGACCTCAACACCCGTGACATGCATGCTCTACTTTGAAAACTTTTCTTATCCTAGTTTTGCCTATGTTTTTTTATTTTTGGTGGACCGACATAATGAGCCTATATATATTTATATATTGACACGCATTGCCGGAAAGTCACGAGTTTTTCAAGCGTTAGATTTATACTCGTTCCTGGCATGTATTGGGCGGCGGCCACAAGATTTGAAAAAAGTGTTGACTTTCGTAAAGCTGCCAATTTTAGGATCAATCAATTCAATTCAAGGTCACGACAATGCGAAATAAGTAATGGTAGGCTGGTTGCAAGAAAAGGTTTTCTCTAAGATTCATGTATCTTGCGCAAAGAAATTTGTTGGAAAACATTTTCATTTTTCAGTGTTTGGATCATTTAGGTAAATGAGTCAATGGAAAATTATTTCATAATCCATAAAATTTTTATATTCAGAAAAATAATCTCCTCTTTTAAGAATAAGAAATTATTTTCTATAATATGCGTAGATAACAACACTTAGGTGCAGGAAGCCCGACTCCTGTGCCCCAACTCTTAGCAATTGGGCTTGGTTGCACATGGGGTAAGCCTTGGTCATCGGTGCTTGTTTTCAGGTCCCCAATAGTCATGCTTTTGTACTCAACTCCCAGTCTAGATTTCACAAAGGTTAGGTAGCCTAGGCCCAAGTTAGGCCTAGGACCACAAAGGTTGGGCCTAGGTCTCTCGAGGTCAGGCCCAATATGTCGATTCCTATATAATTATCTAGCTTTTACACTTGGGCTTGAGCCCATGGAGGATGAGCTCAAGACTTAGGTGTGGGATGCTCAAGTCCTCATTGACCATGCCTGGGTACCTAGCTTTGGTGCCCAAGTTGTTGATCATTAGGACTGAGTCCACAAAGGCCAGACTTAGGACGCCAGACTCAGGACCCCAGTACCCATGCTTGGGTCCCTAATGACCATGCTCGAGTATCTAGTTTCGCGCTGAAGTCATTGGTGCCCAAGCTTGGGTCCATCAAAGCCAAGCTCGAGTTCATGAAGGTTGGGTTGGGACCTTGGTACTTGTACCCAAGTCCTCTATAACCATGCTTGAATACTTGACTTCCATGCCCAAGTCAATTGCGCCAAGGCCCAAGTCCATCAAGGTCTAGCTTGAGTCCATGAGGTTGGCCCTAGGTCCATGGAGGCTTGGACCTTGTTTAGTGCTTATGCTTAGGTCCTTGATTGCCATGCCCTAGTACTCAATGGCCATGCCCAAGATATTGGTGCTGTGGCTTGGGACCTTGGTTTGGCGCTTAGGCTCAAGTTTCAATTCGACACTCATCCCAAGTTGAATGATGTCAGGCTCAGGTCCATAGAGACTAGGCTCAGGACCTTAATGCTCGTGCTAGGGTCCTCGATTGGCCGTGCTAGGGAACTTGTCTCTTCCCCTAAGTCACCAATGCCAGGGCTCGAGTCTACAAAGGCTATACCCGAGAACTTGATGCCCCTGACTAGGTCTTTGGTGGTCATGCCCAAGTACTTGATTCTCACACTTGTCACTAGGGGTTGCATATGTATAGGCTAGGTTTAGAACCTTTTTTTAGCACTTGGGCCCAAGTCCATGGAGGTTGGGCTTGAGCCCTAGGTGCTCGTGCCCGAGTCCTCGACAACATGCTTGGGTACCCAGCTCCTATGCCCAAGTCCTTGACACTTAGGCTCGTGTTAATTGAGACTGGGCTCAATTCCTAGTTGGCTAGACCTTGGTCCCTTGCCTTGATACTTTTATCCGTTCCTTGATAGTTGTGCTTGGATACCCGACTCTCATAGCCAAGTGACCCTTGCCTAAAGCTGGGTCCACAGAGGTTGGGTCAAGTTCCTTGAAGGTAGAGCCCAAGTCTAAAAACTTTGCACCCATGTCTCTTGAGGCTAGGCCTAAGACTGGTGCTCAGGTTTTTGGTTTGCGCCCAAGTCACTAGCACTTGAGCTGGAATCCATCACGGTCGGGTTAGCATGCTTGTGCTTGGATTCTAATGGCTGGGCTCAAAAGTCCCCAACATGATTGAGATCCCAATGGTTAGATATCCTTTATATCACATGAACAGTGCATGTCTCTTTATGAAAATAAGATCAAGTTTTCCTTTTTAAATTGGAAATAATTTCTAATTTATTTTCAGATTTCAGCTAAAGAAATGTCATTTCTTGGAAAACATTTTCCTAAAATGTTAAATTTTCTACGAACACATGGAGACGGAAAACTATCATTGAGCGTAGGAAACTACATTTTTTTTTTTTTTGAAAGAACCTAAGTTGATGGAGAAACAATTATTATTAATGCTCAAACCCAATTTTTCCTCAGTTTTCTTCATAAAAGGAGCATTTCACATGGTTTCCTCAATTACTCTCGAAATGAAAGTTACGAACTCCAGTTTTCTTAATGACGAGCACAATTTTAGATACAAAAATTGTGTTATAAAAGGAAATATTCCGACTAAATGTCTAAGAAACAAACTGAAGTTCGCAACAAAAGGGTCAATGGGCGGTTCGAAAAAAACGCAAAGACTATATATATGCATATAAGCATGCATGTACATACGTATGTACGTGTATTTGTGCGTTTCGATCGAAAATGCCCTCGCTATGGGCCGGACCATCTGGTATTGTTATGTACCGTTGGGCCTCAGCTATCCGAAGTTTTCTTTATTTTGGTCCAAAGCTATCCGAAGTTCAAGTGGTGTGATTTAAGCAGATTATTTTGCATAGCCGATGCAAGATGGGTCAAATACATATTCAGCCATTGAATTTTAGAGACCGTTCCATTTTATTATAAATTGTATGTGCAAAGTTCCTGAATATGATCCTTTCATTTTGACTTCTCGATCTACTGGTATTTTAATGGGTCATAATCGAATTTTGAGCTGTGGTTGGATTGCCCATTTAAAAATGGGAAAAATACCAATTACCTTCTTCACTTTTCATGCCATTACCACATTGCCTCATCTGTTTTTCAAAATACCATTTCCCATGTTAAGACAAAATCCTATGATGAAAACCAAGTGATCAAACGACAAAGTAAATAGAATAAGAAAATAAAATGAATACCGAATTTACATGGTTTGATCATGGGACTTACTTCACAAGGAGAACAAAATGAGATTCTATTATAGATCAAGTGATATAAAGATCCTATTATGAAAATCAAGCAATCAAACAATAAAATAAATAGAATAAGAAAATTAAATGAATACCGAATCTGCATGGTTTGATTAGTGGGACTTACTTCATTGGGAGAACAATACGAGATTCCACTTTAGATCAAGTGATATAATGGAGAATACAACACACTTGAGTCATTTACACAATCTCAATGTTTCCCAACCCTTAATTATACTTAATAGTTCACACAATATTTAGCTCTCACAATTTCTTACAAAACAATCTATCAATCTCACAAAGGGATTACACAAGTCTTACCGAAAGATTTCTTGGCTTCAACACTCTTAGATTACTTTTGAGTGTAATGCATGAAAAACAACCTCTTGGATGCAATTCAAGAAGAAGACCCCTTAAATAGAAATATTTTGGATTCTAAATAGAAAACTTATTTAAATTAGGAAATCTACTTGGATATGGCTTCTTTTTTACGGGCCTAAACTTGAGATATTCAAAAATTTCTACCTTGGCTCAACATTTGAGTTAGCTCACAACTATTTTGTTAGAATTTCAACTTTATCGCTACTCTACCACAGCTCCTCATGGGTTCAATTGGCACAGACATCTTTCAAGTCTAGACCATACTCGAACTTTACCTTAACATTGGGGTTCATCAGAATGCCAACTCTACTTATACCTTTAGCTACTCCACAAGAATTTTTAGACATGACCTCCTCTATCATAAATAAAGTAAAACTACCGTTGCATTCATATCTATCATAAGATCGAACATGCTCCACATTAAATTCAATAGCTCAAATAACCGTTGGCACTAAAGGCTCTAGCTCACCTTAGAGGTTTTGGTTGCAATTTCATCTTAAGCTAAACACCGTCTAAATCTGTATGAATGTTTTCAATAGCACTTTTACCTAGAAATATTTAGGACTTATCAAATATAATTTCTCTATCGATAACGAGTGAATTAATTTTGGACATCACAACCGATAGACCTGTTCATCTTGTACATATCCTAGAAAAATTCACTTTCTTATCCCTCCCATTGACTTTACCATCACTATTGAAAGATAACATGGGTAATAAATATTTTAATAATAGAATAATCAATAATGTTCTATGACCACATTTCTTTGGGAGTCTAACATTCGGTGTAGTTGATCTAATCACCAAGTAGATCACATAGTGAGCACATTTACCAGGAATTTCCTAGCAATATTAGCACTAGAGAATATTTGAAAAAAAATATTCAAGTGTCAAAACTTGGCATGGGTAGATATTTAAATACCAAAATTTCCAAAAAGTATACTTAAGTATTAATTCTGACGAGACTTGATAGAAATCCGACATGGCATTATTTTAATAATGAAAGTGGTCCATGTCATTCGTCAGAATGTCCACTCAGCAATTAATGTGCAAAATGACGTTATTTTGCTCCCAAATATATTAATCAAATATTAATTAAATTAAATTAAAAAGGAGGCAACATTCGACGAAGGCCTCTACAGTCCTCGTCGTTGCCGCCACCCCATCATCATTGGAAAGGGTTGACAATGGGGCGAGGGGTCGTGGCCCTCCCCAGATTTGGCGAGGGTTGTTGGCCCTCACCTAGAGGGGCCAATGGCCGCCATTGGTTATGGTAAGGCTACGCAGTGATTTGGCCCTAGCTAGCAATGGCACTTAGCCTGATTGGGTGAGGGTTAGTGACCCTCGTTGATTTGGGAGAGGGCCCATAGGCCCTCGCTTGTAGTCGACCAAGGTTGTCGCCAATTGGTCGAGGTCCGACGATCCTTGTCGACCCTTACTAGCCCTTTCTGGCAATGGTGGGGTGGCAAAAGCGAGGGCTATGAAGGCCCTTGCTGAATGTTGCCTCCTTTTTTAATATAAAAATAAAATAAATTAATATTAATTTAAAAATCAATCTTGAGGGCAAAATGACGTTGTTTTGGGGTTATCTAGTCATGCTGGCGCTACGTGAATAATTTTTTGAAAAGTACTTGTCATGTCAATAAAAAATATCGTTGGAAAATACGACATCAATAGTTTGGCTGAAAATTCTCACAATTGGTATATAAGTATAAATTTTGGAAGTTTTGGTATTTAAGTGTCTACTCGTTTCAAGTTTTGGCACTTGGGCTATCTAGCACTTGAGAATAATTTATTTGCTGTTTTTAGTAATGTTCTGCTTATCAACTCTACAACCTATTATGATTCATTGGAATTAGCATAGTGTGTCACCATACTTTCTTTCATGTAGAATTTGTATGACAACCTTGAACAAAAGTTCATGCTATTGTCAATCATCACATGCTAGATCATTTTACCAATCTCTTTTTTGGTTGTTGCCTGATTCTAACACTAGCAAATCCATGTTTGCCTCAAGAAGTTATCTACAACTATTAGTATAAATTTGATACTTTTTCTTGAAGGAAATTGCTAGCACCTCCTGTGACATCCCAAAATTTGGCACCTGATTCAAATATATAAAATGGTTGTTTTGTCAACGCGCTTATGGTTAATTTACACGAAACTGATTATTCACGAGTTAACTAATCTATTAGGTGAGACCGTTAAAGGATATAAACTCGACAGATTAGAGAATTCGATCAGAAACTAACCGCTTGACCATAATAATCGGCAATAGTCAATACAAAACCGTTATAAATCGATTAGCGAACGGATATAAGTCGATTCGATGGAATTGTGTAGTCGAATTGTGGGTGATTCCGCATGATTGCGATATTCGCGTTGAACGGCTATAACCTGATTTTCTATCGATATTATATTTGGGACACGTAATTGAAATCTCGCGATTTTATGACAATTGAGGGTCGTTTACGATTCGGAGATGCACAAACGTGAATAAAAATTATTGACCACGGGTCAAACGCGTTAAAATCCCTAAAAGCTACCCGATATGTTAGGTCGTATTAAAGTCGCGATTTTAACTACGAAATTGAATTCGGTTTCGGGAATCGGACGTTCGAGCGTGTCACAATTTATTTATTAGATGTTGTCTCATCTTTCGGCGAAATTTTGTCGAGTTCAAAATTTTTCGGAAAAACGATTTTCGGACAAAAAGAAAATAAAAAGGAAATTCATATGGGTTGAAAAATAGGGTCTACCTCCAAAATGGCTTAATTGGGGGAAATGAGAACCAAATGGTGATTGGATGACCATAAGACTTTAGGGGCATGAAGACTTTGGGGGTAAAGTGATGAGTGCTTAAATATTTTTGCTAAGCCTCTCATTGACTATTCCCTTGACTTCATTTCTTTCTTTCTTTCTCCCTCTCTTTACTCTTCCTTTCCCCCCATGCGTGCATTCTCTTCCCCTTGCTGCAGCCGACCACCTTCTTCATCCCAATTTTCCTTCACGTCTCTTTCCCACTAGCTTCTTCTTCACTTTGCTGCCAACCCTCACTCCTCTCCATTTCCCCTCCATTTTCCATCTTTGCCGCACCACACCCCAGCAGCCACCCACCGCCAGCAGCTTCCCACCCTCACGCCTCCAGCTCACCGTCCCAACTCCAGTAACCGCCCGTTTGTCACCAGCCTGCCAATAGCCGTGTCCAGCCGAGCTGCAGTCCACCCAAGCCAAGCCAAGCTCCCCTTGGCTGAGAGCTTGTAAGGCCGTAGCAGCAGCCATCGAGCCTTCATGCAAGCCGTGGTTGTCTCGAGTCCTCGACGTCATCGCCACAAGCCCGCCGCCGTTGTAATCCGGTGAGTTAACTCTCTAATAATTGATTAGGTCGTTAATTACGCTTATGAGTGTTTAGTTTAGCGCTAATGAGGGTAGTTTAGCTCAATCTAGTGGATTTTTGGATTTTAGGAGCTAGATCTATGTAAGATTTTAGCTTGCATGTATGCTGTGATGTGTGGGAAGTCTTGTATATGAGTTTCTTGAAGGTTTATGGCTACTAAGCTTGCAAGAGATGTGCTCAAAGGAGCTAAGTCTGAATTTCTCTTCAAATCTGTTTACCAAACACTCGCCTATTGCTATTTTTGTGGGTTAAAATGTGCTATGATATTTTGAGGTTATTTCCTTCTTGAAAAATGTTCTAAACATCTTCATTTATGACATATATTTTACTCAAGATTTTCTGGATTTAAAAGAACAATATTTCAGCTTCGTTGCATGCAAGGCAAAATCTCGTTTTGTGTTGGAACCAATGACCTTTTGGTGTTTAAAAGATTTTTATCAACTCTTAGGGTTTGATTTTCGAAAGGGTTTCTTCACAAAAGTTTTTAATCATATCTTGAAGTTTAACATAGTCAAATTTTAGAACAAATAGACGAGTTTTAGATCTTGAACCAAGTTGGTTTTGGAAAACATAATTTTTGGACATGGACATAGTTTTGGTAACGATTTGAGCAATTTATTACTCCTATTCTAGAAAGATTTGGGTCGAGGTGTCTTAATAAAAAAATGGTTTTTTAAATGTCCTTTATAACACATTTAAATTTGAGGATTTTCTGAACTCGTTTGGTTATGTTTCTAGAATTAATCTTGGAGACGTGCAAGTGGACTTGTTTTCTGCTGGTGAGGTCCGGTTGTGGTCTTGTGGTTGTTCTTGGGGTCTTGCTTGCTGGAAAATGTATATTTTGTTATTTGGTTGATTTTTGGCATGCTGAGAACTTATGCATGATATTACGAGATTGGTTGCACTATGTTGATTCCGATTTTTATGTCAAAAATCCTTTTAATAGAAAAACAATGAGGTGTTGGGTTTGGACACCAAAACTTAAATGCTCAACAGAATAAGGGGGTTTAAAAGTAGAAGTGTGCAAAGTTTGACGGGTTAATTTTAAGTACATGAGCACGTACAAATTTCGTTCCAATATTTTTAAAGAAAAAAAAGGGGGTTACTCTAAATTGTTTCCAAAAAGGGTAGTTAGACAAAGAAATAGAAAAGAAATATGGTGTCGGGTTTGGATGCCAAGTTTTATGTGCTCAATAAAACCGCGAGGTTTCAAATTAGATGCGTGCAAAATTTGATGGGTCGATTTCAAATACGTGACCTCATACGAATTTATTTTGGAAAGTTTTGAACAAAAAAAAAAGAGTTGCCAAGTTGGTTTTTAAAAAGGGATTTTGGTGTTCTTGGCTGTATGATGGAAGAAAAAAGTTGACTTGATTGATGATGTGCCTGCATGGTTAGGTTAATTAAGTTGTTTCAGTTTAATTAATTGCAATTTATTTAATTAATCATGATTTATTTGATTAATCGTAATTAGTGTAATTAGTGACGGATTAGCCGTTTCGTAGAATTTTACACTTGTTTTCTTGGATGAATTTATGCATGAATTTGGTGACTTATATATGCTATGAAGTGCCATTGATTGCTTGATGGTAGTTGTTGATTTTTAATACAAAACTTGGTTTGATGGGCATTTAAAAATAGAAAAAAAATGTGAGGTGTCGAGTTTTGACGCCAACTTTTATGTAATATATAAAACCGTGGAATTTTAAAATGGGAGCGTACTAAGTTTGACGGTTCGATTCCGAATATGTGACCACGCACCATTATTTTACCGGGATTTTTAATACGAAGAAAAAGTTGCCAAGTTCATTATTTGGAAATGAGGCATTTGAACACAAAGCATGGTATTCTTAGCTAAATATGTGCTTGTATGGTCACTAAGTGGAACCCGTCTTGATGTGTATGATTATGCGGGACGATGCCTGGTTTTTAATCAGATGCTCGGCGGAGGTCTAGAAGCCGAGTCGCGTTTGAGATTGGACCGATACTCCTTTATGGAATGCCGTCTAGGCGGGAGTTCTAGACGTTGCCGTACCTGATGGGGTAGGACGATGCCTGGTTACGCCGGATGACTGCCAACTTTTGAGTTGGCCATGGCCAATAGGTCGTAATAATCGGAACATGCCTGGATGGTTGTGATGCTTTGCGCTTGATTATGGGGCAAAATTGTTAGGCATGGTTTGGGACGTGTCATAACGGTTTTATCTTATAATCGGACCTATGTGAATGTTTGGAGGATGAGAATTATGTGTTTTGGTTATTAATTACGCTTGTCGTATTTATAATGGCATATGTGATGCACTAATATGTAGGGATGTGCCGAGGTGATGTGAGTTTTGTGTGGTGCCTGTTTAGGTTGCCTTCGAGGCGAATTTGCATCCTAATCGGCGTTTAGGTTGTTGACTCACTGAGCTTTATCTCATCCCGTCGTGGTTAACCTTTTTTAGGGCCGTAGCGTGGAGGTCTTTTGAGTGCAGATGTGGTGGGCATGAGATGCGACACCTTTTGGCTGGCCCTATCGCTAGTGAAATTTAGGTTGACCCTAATCCCTGAAAATTTTTGAGAGGGTCGATAGGGAGTGGCTGTAGAGAGGCTTGTACATATTAAACTTCCTAGGCATAATAGTGGATAAATAACTAAGTTGTTTTCGATGACATTTGTCGTGTTTTACAATCCCTATGTTTGTTTGCTGACCGGAGTTTATTTAATTCGCTTTCGCATGTGCTTAATCAAAAGATAAAAAAAAATGGGTCGGTGACGTGTCTTGGGACATTGCATTTTTAGTCGACTGCCAAAGGATATGCGCACGGAGCTCGGGGCGTGACCACATTTTTCTTGGTCAAACTCTAAACATATTTCATTCTTCCATTCGCTTCCTAATATGCGTCCTCTCCCTCTAATCTTTGTTATATCACGTGAGGAGCGAACAATAACAACTTATTCGATAGTGGATAAGCAAATATTGAGCGCTATAATATGTGGATCCGTGGACCTTTGCGAAAGATTTGGTTTCTATTTTTTGGTAATAAATTCATGATCGCTTGGTTTTGGGGTAAGTTTGAGATTTGATGTATATAAATGAGTTTAGGTTTTGGATTTGAACAAAGGAATTCGGAGAAACTCGGATTTCTAGGGTTGGGCTAACTGGGCCAACTGCTACAAACTCATCTTGCTTTCCTCTCTATCGTGTCTGGCCCCTCCCGTGCCATGCCTTTTTTCTCTCCTCATCTTTGAGTTCAAAGATCGATAGCTCATCGTGCCTCATCTTGTCGTGCCGAGGAGGTCGACAGCCTCTTTTACATTTTCAGGTCAAAGACGAGAGAGAGAGAGAGAGAGAACATTCTGAATAAGGATTTGACTTCTGTACCTTCTCAAAGAGGGTGAGTTGGACACGTCAATTGGCTCGAATTTCAATGCCTGCTAGGGTTCAAAATAGTAAAAGAGATTCAAAATTTCGTTACAAATATACTGCGATATACATTCACAACAAATGAGCCACTCTTCATCAATTTTGGATGACCTACCTCTCTTTGCTTTCTCCCTCGTGCCCTAACATGGGATGAGGAGAGACACGGCGATGGTAAGTCACTGAATTATCACTACTCACGTAAACGACCTTGAAGATGTCGTACTTGAGGTCGAGAGAGAAGCGGTCAAGATACGGGAGCATCGCCTTCCGGTACTCCGAGTTCAAGATCCACGAGTAACAGAACTGGAGCGATTTCCACACGTAGACGCACGCCACCCTCGGCTGGTTCTGTGATCTCATGCAAACCCCAGCGCTCACGCCCTCGATCTTCATGAACCGAGACTTGAATATCGCTAAACACGCGTAGGCTAGGTCACCGATCTCGCCATTGGTGGACTCGGCTGCGTGGACCGATATGATGTCCCCCGTTGAGAATTTGGCGGCCAACGAGCCGTCTCGCGACTCGCCTGCGTAGGATTCGAAGAAGCTGTGCTCGAGTAGGATGGCCATGCTCCATACATCGGTCAACATGGATAGCTAAGAAAAAGAGGGGGAAAAGTTTTCAGTGAAAGGAAAAGGAATTCGAAGCGTTTCCTATCAAACGAGAAAAGAGAGACAATTCTTGCATGGACGTGAGAAGTTGGGTCCATATTCAAATTGGGAGAAAATATTCTTAAGACGAGAAGGCATGTCATCGCAAGCATGGACAAGCTACCATTAACCAACATCGTTTGGGTTGGTGCAGTAATTAGGCACTTTGGACCTTTTGCCTCAGAAAGCGAGAGGTCCGAAGTGCGACGCTATAACTATCTTGTGTGGACGGAACAGAGGGAGTGTTGCACTCCAACGGTTCCCCAGTTGGCGCCGGACGCAGAAACGATTCTAAGAATCGAAGTAATAGTGAAGATAAGCGGTCGTTAGTAGAGCAACCATCAAGGACTGCACTTTGAGTTGTAACATAAGTGGCTCCGGCGAGACGTCTTGGACCATGTTTGAAGTTCAAGACATGATCCATTCATTAAGAATGGACAAAACTAGGAAGTGTTGAGTAATGAAGAAGAACTCACCAGGGTAGCATTCAGCGACTCTTTGTTGTCACTTGATTTCCTCGTCCATGCTCCGTACCATATGATCTGTGAAAGCACGCTACCATCATCAGTGAGAAAATTCATGACTCATAACGTGTTCGGGAGAAAACATGAAGAAAAATGAAAGTGAAAGGACCAAAATAAAGCAGACGATTCCCCAAAGTAAGAGAAGCGCAAAATTCTCTAACTTGTCGTGAAGTTTTATTACTTCAATCACTTTGCGCAACATATCGAGGTTGAATTTTGGTGGTATCGAAGATGGTTTACGAGATGGACTTGGCCTGAAATGGGTTAAATCGAAAACGTACCATGTTGCCATGAATGCTCCTGAAAATGGAACTCTGGACGCAACCGAGAACCTTGGTGGACACAGAGAATCGCTTCAAAGCGTCGACGAGCTCGTCCGCGAAGACCGAAGTCGGCCTGAACACGAAAAAGCTCGTGTCTAAGTTCCTCCAGCTGAAAGGCACAAAGCAAGACATCTTCCCTTTCGGCCTTTCACCACCCTTTTTCGTTCTCTCTCTCTCTCTCTTTCTCCTCCCCTCTTCCAATGAATCAAAAACAATGAAGAAATAGTAGACGGGAGAAGCCTGAATTTGAGAGCCGCCAAGTTCCTGTCTTTTGGAATTTATTGAAGTGCGCCGCAGCAACTTTCTTGGTCGTGTTTGGCGTCTTCATGACTTTGAAGTTTGAAACATTGGGAGAGCCACGAGAAGTTAGCAGTCAAAGGGAACAGAAAGTAGGAGGTGACGTGGTGCGATTGTGCTTCGTTCGAGTTCTAGATGACGGTGAAACGAAGGAGAGGGAAATTTCGACTGTAATGGCTTGGACTGAAGATGCCGTGGGCTTCTAGAAGGCCTTTGTTTTTTTTTTGTTAGACCGTGCGTACGTATGTTCCTATGTGCGTGCAAGCGTGCGCTCCAAGAAACCCTGTTTCAAATGATAATTATATCAAAGTTCTTTAAAGATTTAGCATACGTCAATATTCGAAAAGAAAGAATAGCGGAATTATGTCGACTATTATCACAAAAAAAGTCAGTATTGATGAGCAATCATCGGATGAATAGATTGATCATCCGTTGCGACAGCAGTGAGAAGAGACTTACGGCCGCCGTTGGGGACCAATCCGGCCAAGGGGTCGGCAGTGGAGGCAGTGATGGGCGGCAGTGGCATGAATTTCGGCAATTGAAAACGCCGCGATTGGTGGTGGCGGGCAGCGGTGGACGGTGGATGAGGGTGAGGGATGGTGCTGGTGAACGACAATCGACCATCCTCAATTGGCGGTGGGCAAAAGCGGTAGCAAGCGGCTAAGCACCAAACACGGCAACCAGTGGATGGTAGAAGAGTGGCGGTGAAGGAAGTGTATCTCGTAACAAAAAAAAATTCAAATGATTGCGGTGAAATAAATTTTGCCCCGTCTGAAAAGCCTTACTTTGAGTTGGAGACACAATTCGATTAGGAATCCGTCACATTCAATTGACCTTGTAACTTTCTTGAAATATATTTATTTATATTTTTTCCTTTTAGCCGTGGATAATATAAACATATTCTTAATCAATTAAAGCTTTGTTTGGCAACGTTTTTGTTTCTCATAATTTTTATTTTTTTATTCCCCGAAACAAAAAAAAGAATAAAAATCCGTTTCATAACGTCAATTAATTTTTCTACTTCTTGGAATAGGAAAGTGACCAAGGAATAGATTTGGAATATAAATAAGAAGTAGAAAAAAGTAACTTCTTGTTCCCGAAAATAATTTTTAGAATTAAGTTATTTTTCTTTTCTTTTTTTCCTTTTCTTTTTCTTTGTGGCCGCCACCCCCACTGCGGCCTATCGTTGGCCAACCGCCACCGCCCCACCCATTGGCTGATCGACTGCTACCGCCGCCGACTGACGATAGTCGCTGACCGCTACCAACCACCGCTGCTACCATTGATCGTCGTCGCCACTACCGCGGTGGCGATCGGTGGCGGTGCGCTGTGGGTGGCCACGTTGGTGGTCATTGGCGGTAGGCAGCTAGGGTTGGTGGCAATCGATGGTGGCTATGGGGAGCGGCGACTGCAACGGCGTTAAAGAAGAATAAGAAAAAAATTAAAAGAAATTATGCATTATAAAAAATTTTGTGAATCGTACCAAACGTATTTCTATTTTTTTTTTTTGAACATACATTTCGACAATAGAAATTTTGTGTAGTTATCAAACACGTTTTTTTACTAAGAAATTATTTCGGAGAATAAATATAGAAAAAGATTATTTCTGAAAAGAAATTACTCCCCGAAATAGAAGCATTACCAAACAGATCCTTTTAGGTGAGGAATGCAAAATGTCAACTACGCACGGAATGCTTTTTTGTATAGTTACTTTCTTGCAAAAGCTCTTAAGATGTCAAGAAAATACGCATGAAACCCACTAGGTCACTTGAGCAACCAGAAACAATAGAAAAATATGTGAGACCATTAATCAATCCACTGGTCTCCTTTTATAGAATTTAATCAAATTATGCTGCTTTTTTATTTTTTTTTATATGGGTGACCCTAGCTTTCTTGCCCAATCTTTGAACATGTCCCCTTGTTTCAATCGGATTATAAATATTCTAAATTAGCTATAGTCACAAGATTAGATCAACAACTTTTTACACAATTTTGATGGCAATTGGCTAACACAAAATATTTGCTTCTATAAATGTAATGGATTACTTGGTTATACATATTGCATATAAGGAAAGGAAAAAAAAAAATTGCACCGCTAGACCGCTAGCAAGTAAAATGAACTTCATAAACAAAACATGAATATTATGCACATTATTCTCAAGTAAAGTGATGGAATATGCTATGCTTCCCAATATGGAGCATTCTTGAACAGTCATATAACTTGGGAAAAATTTCAAATAAGGATCGAAGTGGACATTGTTTCAAATAATGGCCAAAAGTACTATCAATTTTTCAAATAAGAGTCCAAAATAGATCTAATTTCAAATAAGGGCCCGAAGTGCCTATATCAATCTAAAAGAAGGGCTTGAGTTCACTAGCTGTGAATAGTAATTCCATTTTTTAAAGATTTTTATTTTTTTCCCATTTTTATAAAAAGAAAAGAAAAGAAAAGGAAAACATAGGTGGGAGGGTGCTCCCTCCCCTCGTGGCCACTGCCCCATTGCTAGTGGGGTGACGATGATGGCCGGCGCTTGGGCAAGGGCCAATGATCCTTGCCAGAAGCAAGAGAGGGCGGCGACACCCTCTTAGATTTGGGAGAGGGTCGCTCACCCTTGTGCAAGCTTGGTGGTGGGCAACTCTTGTCCATATTTGGGAGAGGGTTGTAGGCTCTTGCCTCTGGTTAACAAGGGTTGTTGGTCCTCACCCAGGCATTGGCAACCTCGCCGGCCTTCGCTGTCGCCCCATTGGCGATGGGGCGGAGGCCACCGGTTGGAGGGGCTATGTTTTTCCTCTTTATTATTATTATTATTATTATTATTATTATTATTATTATTATTATTATTATTATTATTATTATTATTATTATTTATGTTTCAAATATTTTTAATCTAATTTAATTTAGATTTAACTTGTGTCTATATGAAAATATCTCTAATCGATCGGAATATTTTGCCAGCTGGTGAGTCGGTAAGGTTAGGCTATTATTTGAAACAATCATGATCACTTTAGACTTTTATTCAAATGAGATTCATTTTAGGTCTTTATTTGAAAAAATAATAGCACTTTGGACCTTCATTTGAAATTTCCCTATTTCATGGAAACCAAACCACTTTCTTCATTGGTTTTCAAAAAATAAATAAAAAATTCACTTGCCATATGTTATTTAGATGCAACAATAATAGGAAATTGAGTTTGAAGTAAATGAAAGAAACGATCCACACGCAGCAAACACTTCAATTGATGTACATACAGAGCTTGTAATATCGAGGGTATATAAGATAAGTTTTTTTTTTTTTTTGGTAATAAGATAAGTTTTCTGACATTAAAATTGAAAATTTTTAAAATATTAAGTTTTAAAAAATATAAATACTATATATGATTCTACATATCTATATTATATAATTTGAAAAGTTTCATATTTCTTTTACTAAATAGAAGTCTAATTACGAAAGTCTTATACTTATGTTTTGCCTTTTCTTTCAAAATTGTGTACATTTGTTTTTGTGGAAGTGGTTGTATTTCTAAACTCTATCGTCAATTACATCTCGGCATTGTTTATATGTACAGCTATGTTCGAAGTAAAATTTGTACTTATTTCTTGTTTATTGATGATTTTTTCTATTTGGAATCAGCATGGAATCTGTCTTCTCTAATAAAAATCAAAGAACAACTTTGGAGCGAGAATAATATGAGTGCCAAAACTTTTTTTTTGCAAGTGCCACATTGGAGTAAAATTGATTAATTGAATGTCGATTCCGACAAATCATCTTATGTAGAATTTTTAATTTTTTTGAGTTTTTATCCTTTTTTTTTAAGGGTTGACGAGGGTTGCCTTCTCCTAGAGTGGGTGAGGTCCCTTGCCAGCTTTGGACGGTGTCGCTAGCGGTTGGAGAGGCCGTGATGCCCTCGCCTAAGGTCTTCGTGGCGAGGGCAAGGTGGCCCTAGTCCAAATTTGGCTGCGAAGGCTTTGGGTGGGCTGCAAGTGAGGCGACTAGGGCCCTCGCTTGCTTTGGATGGTGTCGCCCGTGACCTTACTAGTAGCTAGTGAGGCCTTGACAGCCTCGCCCAAGGCCTTTGTAGCTAAGGGCGAGGCGGCAATTGCCTAGATTAGGCGAGGATTTTACGGCTAGAAATGGTCTCTAGTGACCCTCGCATGGCCCTAAAGAAAAAAAGCAAAAAAAAAAAAAAATCAAAAAATAATGATAAAAAAGGATATGTTCATTAAAAATTCTAAAACTTGTCATGAAAGTGAAATTGAATCTTAAATTTACAAAAAGTACAACCAAGTCTTAAAATTTGTCAAATTGGTACAATTGAGTTATTCCGTCAATTTTGTCCATTTAGATTAATGGAAAATGCCGACATGGCTTTTTAAAAATATTTTCTCTCTACTTAGTGGTGATGATGTGGTTAAAACATGGAATGTTAGGCTAAAATGACGTCGTTTTGGATTTAATTCTAATTTTTAGCCATAAGCTTAATTAAACAAAATAAAAAATATTTAAAAAATACAAAAAAGGGCAAAGGCAAGGGCGGAGGCCTTTGCCATTGGCCATCCCGTCGTCGGAAAGGGTCGCTGGGACCTTGGCCAGGCTCGGCCACCCTCGCCTAGATTTGGCTAGAGGGTCATGACCCTCACTTGCAATCGGCTAGGTTTGTTGGCCTTGGCCGAGCCCCATTTGCCCTTTTCGGCGACGGGGTGGCGATGGCAAGGGCGCGAGGCCCTTGCCTTTAGCTTTTTTTTTTTTTTTTTTTTTTTGTGTTTTTGAAATACTTTTTATTTTAGTGAATTAATATTTTGGTTAAATAAATAAAAATTTAAGCCATGTCATCGCTATGTAGGAGAGAGAAAATATTAAAAAAAGCTACATCAGCGTTTTCTATTAGTTTAAATGGATTGAGTTACTGGAAAGATTTAATTGTATCAATTTGATAAGTTCTAGGACTTGATTGCACTCTTTGTATGTTTTAGGACTCAATTGCATTTTCATGATGGATTTTAGGATTTTCTGTACATATCCCTAATTTTTTTATAAAAAAATATTAAATAAATATTGAAAACATTGTCCACATCAATGCCGTTGAAGCCACGTCGGACGACCAGTGTCCACATTGGATTTTATGGCAAGGCAAATCGGAATTGGCACTTAACTAATCGATTTTTCAAATTCATGACACTTAAGTAAACAAAAAAAAAAAGAAAAGAAAAGGTTTTGGCACTCAAGTGAGAGCGTGGTATGAAAGTTTTGACACTCTTACTATTTTTACCTCAACAACTTTCAATAGAAGATACGGTCATGGGATCAATTTCAACGAAACATAAGTATCCGGTTTTCATAATTGACTTATATTTGGTATAAAAAATAAGGAACTTCTTAAACTATAGAAATATAGACATGTAGAACAAAATATTGTATTTCATAGTTTTTTTAAAAATTAATATTTTTAAATTTTTAAATTTTGAAAAAAAGGTTAAATGTAAGAAAATTTATTTTATATAACCTTGATATTGTAAGCTCCATATGTACGCCAATTAAACCGTTTGCTGTGCGTGGGTCCTTTTTTTCGTATACTTAGAACTCAATTTCCATTAATTATTCCCTTACCAAAAAAAAAGAATTTCCGTTACTTATTGCATTTGAATAATTTATAGCAAGTGAACATTTTAATTTTAATTTTTTTAAACCGGTAAAGAAAGCAGTCTAGTTTTCATGAATTTGAGTGGTCAAGAATGTTCTGTTATTGGAAAGAAAATGACGGAGCTGAACATTTTAATTTTAATTTATTTTTTTGAAAACCGGTAAAGAAAGCGGTCCAGTTTTCATGAAATTTGAGTGGTCAAGAAAGCTCTGTTATTGAGGAAGAAAATGACGGAGCTGTTAGCATAATATCTCCCTAAATTGATTGGGCTTTGTTATAGGACTTTGTTGACATAATAATTTTTGAGTTACTGTGAGAATAATAGCTTATTGTGAGTTACCAATTCTTTATATATTTATATTTATTTAATATTTTGTGATTGAAAATAGATTATGATTCTCACAAAATATTAAAGACCATCACGCAATCATTCCTAATTATTCCTCAAGGTGATATGAGTAATTTCCGTAGTTGTAACTTTACAGGATGAGTAATTTCCATAGTCGTAACTTACCAACCAATCAAAGGCATGAGTGGACTTCCTCTAACTAGAAATAGTTATTACCTCTGTCCTTCAATTTTAAGATGAGATCAGCTGGATCATTTCAATCCATAAGGTCATACCACCTCTTCCTCAACCAAATGATGTCAAATAATTATCACTAGTCCTAAAGGCCACGTTGAAGTTGAAATATGCATGTGGAACCTTGAGAAGTGCCAGACTTGAGAGATAATTCTCAGAGAAGGATTGTCATACAATTGTAACTTAGTTCAAACAGGAAATAAACCCAAAAAACAAAAAAAGGCGTTGCACTTCTCATTATACATCGAAGGCATAATTAGGAATTCTAAATTCATGGAAAGCAAACACTTCTAGTGGATATCTCAGTCGACCTTAATCAGTTCCGGACCGAAACTCCTGAAAATCGATACTTCAAACATGGGAAAACCACGGCCGATGAGCTCAAACACGCAGATGTCTCTTACTCGGAGGCCCGTTTCTCTCGTGAATACAGACCATCCGGGAGAGGAGAAGTACCCCGCTCGCTCGCTACGATAGAACCTGAACTCCACCGGCCATGATCTGTCTGAATACCTGAGAGTCACGGTTTGATTGACTTCCACGATGTGTTGCTTCATGAATCCGCGAGGAACTCTCTGCCCATGTACGGCGAAGGAAGTCCATAAATATTTGACAGTTGCGTGCGCTTATGGCAAAACCACAATGGTATAGTAATTGCTAGTGAAAAATCTTAACTAGTGAAAGCCATCAATCTTAATTGCAATCTGAAGTCAAAAGGCATACTGTTAACTCGAACATGTACTAAGATCAAATATTGAAACTTAACTAAAGACGGCGTGTTTAACTCGACTTTCTTTCATTCCATTTCGATCTGCTAATTATTCAAATCAACCATCTAATTAAACAGAACCAACGCCTCTTCCTTTTTATTAACTATTGTTCATCATTGGGCCTATGTTAATATGAGGCAAAAAATATAGCTAGCATTCATGACTAGATTTGAGATAGTCTAGTGGTAAATTAACAGCCAGGATCATACCATGTATCTCTTAATGTGAGTTGGTTGCATCACCACCGTGAAAAAGGGGTTCTCCGATTCAAGTCTGCTGGCTAATTCAAGGCTAGAGACAGGGCTTGGACATGCAGGATGGCATCTAGACTGTTTGATCATACCTATATAGTCCAAAAAACAAAAATGAGAACTTCGATGGACACCGGCATGAATGTTTCATTGATTGACTCACTATTTAAAGAAGGTGGGAAATTAAATGTTAGATAGTTGGCAGAAATCAATTTCATAGCGCCCTTGCAAGAAGGCCTAAAGCAACACTTTCGGTGTTCATCTCAATGAACAAGAGTGTCAGGTACTTACCAGCACTGCAGAAGATGGAGACATCGAACACAATATCATTTTTGTCAATGAGCTCAAATACACAGACATCTCTTACACAAATATGTGTTTCTCTCGCAAATGCAAGCCAACCAGTTCCGAAGGACACCACATGGTTGCGCGAATGGCTCTTAATTAATTTCACTGGCCACAATCTGTCTGAATACCTAAGAGTCGCAGTTTCCTTGTTTTCTTGAATGTGTTTCTTGACGAATCCGTGAGGAATACCCTGCATGCCCATGAACAGCTATAACATCAGATTTGTAGAAAGAACATACTTTTAGTACACGGTCACAGGAGAAGCACACAAGATGTAGACTTATGGCAATCTTTTCTACTTCCAGGATTTTTATGGATGGTCCTTACTATCTGATGAAGGCAATTGATCTTAACCAGCAACGTGAAGGTGAAGCGGCAACATTTATGTTCCTAGACTCTAATCTAGGATAGGGTACATAATCTAAAGTCATTAATAGTCATTAATCTTGCGATATACATGAATAGTAGCCACAGACTGAGGGGAAACAGAAGAAGCAGAAAATGATATCGATGACTTGAATGTAGTTTCATCAACTTGCTGCTTCAATGTCACCTTTGTGGCATGCTGATTGCCTAAACAGAAGCCGAATACATAGAGGAAGAAAACTTCTCTTGATAAACCTGAATAGTTGTGACAAAACACAGAAGGATCTCCCATTTGATAAAATGATAATTATAATTGGCCTTTGACAGAGCCAACGAAAGCATCAAAACAGGATTTTACCAGGCTTGTCTTCATAGAAGATGGCGGCATCACCACTTTGAAAAAGGGATGTTCTGATTCAAACTTGTCGGCTAATTCGAGCCTAGTGAGAGGCCTCGGACGTGTAGGGCCATGAAAAACTGGCCCAGGGTTGCTCTCTCCACGTCTTGATTGTTTAATCATACCTGTACATTAAGAAGTGAGGAATCTAATCGACGCTGATTTGAGCATTAGAGATAACTAGTTAACACAATTTGTGCCACAGCGAAATGATCATACAAAAAAGCTTATATTGAAAAATTCCACAACTAAACAAAAATGAAGTAAAGAAAGTGATGGCAGCAGAAATGCCATCACTTATAATACCACAAACCGGACCTTCAAATTCTCCAGATGAGCAGCTCAAACTCTGCAGAGATAAATATGATTTGGCCCTCAGTCTTTTACATGGCCTGAAATTTTTCGAATCTTCAGCTTCTATTACATTTATCCTTTTTCGTGAGAGAAATTCAGCCCCGCGGTTTGATACCCCACCACTGATCGAGGAATAATCTATCTCAGAAGTACTTTTATCAAATATTATCGCACGAAAAGTGGAGTCCCCTTCGTATTTGAAGACTATGAGATGACCATGCCCAATCGAGTAATATTCCATAAATTCCCGCCACCCCTTCTGCAGCCAAACTGTGCCATCGTTACACTTCTTTAGTTCTATAGGCCAGTTGGAACCAAGTGGGACCTTGAGAAATGCCAAACTCGAAAGATGGTTTCCATATTTCTTTAAGAACCGTCGTGGAATTCCCTGTTATATGATAAGCTTCATGGGTCATCTCGAGGCCCTCGTTCATCATGCAAAAAGAACTCGCAAAAAGCTAAGAAAATGTTATGTTCTATGGACTCGAACGAAAGATCAATTTCCATGGACATCAAGCTTGAAATACAAAACATTATATGGGACATAAGGGGTCAAATCACTTTATGACTACATTTAACGAAGCGTTCTCTCATCTGATTTTCACATGAACCCCGGGCTTACACCATACCCACGACATAGTGAGAAGACATCTCATGCGTGCAGTCCACTCAAAGCAGGATCACTAGCTATTTCTCCTCCCAAAACCAAGGAAACATTCTTGGATGTACAGAAAATGTGTGAAATTTCGAGAAGTGAAGCCTTGCATGCAATGTAAAATGGAATATTGACACGAGATGGTGGAGGCAAAGTTGAGAATGAGTTTGAACTCACAAGCTTTCCAGAATCAAGTGTGTCGGAGAGTATGATCTTGAAGAAGTGAGGGCCAGCACGTTCATCCTCTCCCTGGCGGCAGCAACAACGGCAGCAAGCCATGCAGCAGCGACGCTGAATGCTCAAAGAAGATGAAGGAGGAGGGGGAGGAGGATGATGAGGAGAATGGCGGTGGTTTTGGGTTTCTACACGAGCCTGTTGAAATGGCTTGCGTGGCCTTTGTTGACTGTCTATGAAAGTGTCGATGCGACTTAATGGAAGGACACGTCGCTTTGTTTTTTTATTCTTGAGTAGCTCGACGAAGGTAGCAATTTATTAAATTTTCCCGGGCCAAATAATTACTAATTTTGCTCTTAGAGAACGATAGAATGTCATATTTCGTACTTGATATTTTTTTCGAGTACATAATCATTTTTACGTAAAATGATAGCAGTGATGCTTCAAAAGCATCGCACAAGCTGCCTTTCCTTCTTTTCTTTCTTCTCGCCCTGTTTTTCTTCTAGCCCATCAATGAACTGCTCTCATGAACGTTCTGATTCAAGTAGATTTTACATTCACCTAATTTGCAGTTCCCGGGAAACAAAGAAGATTTATGCGAGCAAGCAGGAGTGAGCTTCTTCCATGATTTAAAATCAAAGTATTAGAAAAAGGAAGCACGAACTAGTAGTGTTCAGTAGTTCGTTTCTCGACTTCCTCTCAGCGCCGAAAACAGCCTAAAGTGTGACACTTCCCGCTGTTAGTCTCACTCAACGCAAATCACTTCCTTATTCGCACTACTGAAGACGGAGACCCTGAGCACGATATTGTCCCTATCGAGGAGCTCGAACATGCAGACATCTCCTTCGCGCAGGTGAGCTTCTCTTGCCAACGCGGACCAACCGACCCCCAAGATGGCAATGTGTAAGTGCCGATAGACCAGGAGTTTCACCTCAAACGACCGGCCCAAATAAACAACATTCACCATTTGATGGTCTTTCTGAATGTATGTCTTTATGAACTGCCATGGAATGGTCTGCCCACATGTTTGATGACGAACCAATGTATGATAAGAAACGGGCATAATATAAGCATGCAAATTCAAGAGCGAAGCATAGAAGACTTAGATAAGTAAGACCTCTGGCTTACCACGGTTTGTCTTTCAATTTGATATGGCAATATCACGACATTGAAAAATGGATACTCTGATTCAAATTCGCAAGCTCTTTCACGAGCAATGACAGGGCTCAGGCATTGAGAAGTGTGGAAAGCTGACTCCGAAGGGTGCTCTTGGCATTGAGATTGTTTGGTTTGGATCTGACCTGCAATACAAAGAGGCGAATTCTCGTAAGCACAAGTATGAACTTTTCATGAATTGACCATGAAAGGATTTAGCATGGATTGCAAATCATTATGCAGGGTCGTTTTCATGCTCTTCCTGGAAGATGTAATCAAGTAGATTTTGCACTTCCCGAATAATTATCCCGTAATAGGTTTTTTAGGATTGGAAAACAGATTAAGAATAGAAAGTACATAAGCAGAAACATTTCTTACGCCGGTGGCGATGGGTGGCGGCAGCCGGACTGACCCCTGCAAATTTAGATGCGAATGTGACGTCATCAGCAAGTGTGCATTTGAATTATTACAAACCTCACAAACCATACAGAAGAATTCATCATCTCGGAAGGCTCATAACTTAAAGAAAAAAACAGATAAAAAAGGGCACTTTAAATGGATTCATCACTGCTGAACTGAACAAAGGAGTGGTAATTTGGAATACTGAGTTCCTCGGTGACTTACACGGCATACAATGAAACCTCTAGTGTTCATCTCAATCGACATAGATCAGGTTCTTACCATCACTGCGGAAAATGAAGACTCTGAAGACAATGTCATCCCTATCAATGAGCTCGAACACACAGCAATCTCCTACAAGGAGACCAGTTTCTCTTGAGAATGAGGACCAACCAAATGAGAGACATGCTGTATGTTCATAGCTCCTTAGCTTCACCTGCCACGATCTGTCTGAGTACCTAAGAGTTGTGATTTGCTTGTTCTTTTGAACATGCTTGATGAAGAATTCACGAGGGATGGTCTGCCAATAGGTGTTTGAACAACCCGTATACGATTAACGAAGGTGATACAATAAGGATACATGATATGTGAATTTATGATAAAATTTCTA
Organism: Eucalyptus decipiens; assembly: GCA_014182575.1. Lineage (NCBI taxonomy): Eukaryota > Viridiplantae > Streptophyta > Magnoliopsida > Myrtales > Myrtaceae > Eucalyptus > Eucalyptus decipiens. Next base: position 2,070,924 of record CM024612.1, read on the forward strand.
GTTTCAGGAGTTTTAATCAACTGATTTTACTTGCTAATGGAAGTCATCAATTGTAACCACTCAACCTGCAATTTCGCGTCTAATATATGCTCCTGGACTAAAGCTGAAGCCATCAATTTGGAGCCAAGTTATAGATAGGATTTGCATCTCAATTTGACTCGTCCCATGAACACTAAAAGGAAAATAACATGCCATCTGGTTTCCTACACAAACTAATTCGACTTGGCAAACACTATAATATATGACAAAATACAAACAGTGATCACATTCGAATTCGACCTATGCCACCGACAAATAGAGCTGAGGATCTTACCAAAGATTTCCGAACATAAGAAGGCTGTACCACCACTTTGAAAAAGGGATGGTCCGATTTGAATTCGCTGGCTAATTCAAAAGCAGCGAGATGACTTGGAACTGCAGAACCATGAAAAACCAGCTCAAGATGACTTACTCTACATCGAAACTGCTTCATTTCGTCTGCACTTGTGAAATGAGAACTGCACTAGATTTTATCAATTAACTGACTATGACATTCGCATCGATGGAAAAAATAATATGATCTATAGTTTCAAGATAAAGATAACTTGATGTAGTAAATCCATCATCACCTTCCAATTAGAAGTAAATAATTAACTAAAATTTCCAGAGACTTTATCAATTACATATAAAAATAGCTTATCAAAAAGTTTGGAAGAAATTGAAAACGACAAGAACTGAGGAAAGAGAGTTATGCCAAGAAGGAACATGGCGCAGAACACAAGTCACACCTCCATATTCTCGAGACGACCTGTATGAACTTGGCCGTGAACAAGGCATGGAACCCTCTGAATCTTCGATTTCCACGACATCTTCCTCTTTTCGCGAGACGAGTTCCTCCTCAGGGCCTGACATATCGCTTTCGATGCTCGATGGATAATCAATCTCCGAAGCACTCTTATCGAATATTATCACGTGGAAAACAGAGTCCCCTTCGTACTTGAAGACTAGGAGGTGACCATGACCAATCGAATAATGCTCCATGAAACCTCGCCACCCTTTCCACAACCAAACCTTGCCATCGTCACTCTTTTCTAGTTTCACCGGCCAGGTCGAACCACCCGGAACCTTGAGAAGCACCAAACCCGAGAGGTCTTTCCCATATCTTCTCAAGAAGCTTTTTGGGATTCCCTGTGATGAAAATTTATGGTAAACCCATTGCCCTCGTGTATAGCTAAATTCAAAGATGCGAACTAAGAAAAACAGGAAACTTTTACATTCTACCCTGTAGATGAACGATCAATTTCCACAGACAATGCCGTCACTATACAAGTGCGGAGTTCAATTATCCAATAAACGTTCATTTCCACAATAATAATGTCCAGAAATGGTAGCTATGCTAAAGCCAAATCGCCATACTACTAGTATACTAATCAAACGCTCATTTTCAATTTCCCCTTTTTTGCAGGAATTGAACAGTTCTTCGTTGCAAAACCAGAGACATCCTTGACGAACCAGCACGAGCTGCGAGAGGCGGAGGGCAAGATCGAAATTGTCGCGAAAATGAATGATGGGTATGGAGCGAAACGGGAAGTGCGGACGAACTCACAAGCTTCCCGGATTCGAGCGCGCGGGAGAGCACGATCTTGAAGAAATGAGGACTGCTCGGCGGGCTACCGGGATCCATCTCCGGCTCGGCACCTCCGCCTTCTCTCCGGCGACGGTGGCGGCTCCGGCGACCCATGACCGATCTCCGGCGACCGTGGCTGGCCGACGGACTGACTGCTGAAGAAGGGGAGAGGAGGAAGGAGGAGAGAAGGACTGGCAGGTTCAACAAGGAAACGTGCGCTTTTGTCTTGTACTGTCGGTTTCAGAAATGGCTTCTCTTCTGGTCCGGTGCCTTTCGTTTCGAGTGCAAAAAAAAAAAAAAAATTCGGACCTAAGCATGTTCTTAAACTACTTCTGTTCTCAAAATTAACCCCAACAGTAAAATTGGGCTTCAGAAATTTGCTACTTTGATTCTCTCTAAGATACTGTTGGGTTTAAGAAAATGATAGGCAGTTGGTCCGGTCCAATCCGGTTTTGTCTTGTACTGTCAATTTCAGAAATGACTTCTCTTCTGGTCCGGTGCCTTTCCTTTCGAGTGCAAAAATCACAATAAAAGAAAAAACTCAAACCATTTCCGACAAGTTTTTCTAAATTTGTTTTTCCGCCATACAACTAATCTTAAAGTTAAATCTATGTGACATATTTAGTCTCTGTGAAGGTTTCATCAATAAGTACCGTTAAAAATATGCCTACATAAATTTTGGAAAAGAAACGTCACATAACGTCCTCATAGCTTAAGTGAAATAAAATGATGTTGTTTTGGTCGGAATTTTGATAAAGAGTAAATATGTTATATATGTATAAGTGTGAGAATTTTTATATTATAAAAAAAAATTAGATAAATGTGTCACGATAGACATAATTTGAGATTTTTGATGTAAAAAAAAAGTTTAGATCAAATGAGTTATCCTCTTGTTCGTCTCTGCCTTCGTGCCTCCGCAAACGCTTCGAATATACTAATAAGCACAAACATGTGTCCATTTCGAATCGAACAGGAAAACTTCGAACTATAATTAACAGGATCAACCGGTAGCAAAACAAACATAATAGTAGTACCGTATCCTCTTTTGTGCTAAGAAGAATTTGGTTTTCGCAATAAATGCGTCTCTTTTGATCAGCGATCATGATAATGGAAGTGTCTAAATATGGTGAAATGGGACTGTTTTAGCAACATCAACAAAATTAGCCTTTTCTAGTCTTTTCCTTTTGGGAAATTGATCTTGTATATGACAATGGGTTTTGCTGTCACCCGGGACCTATGAGCATGAATGTAATCATGTAAGTGCTAGTCTCATTTTAAATATGGGGATTTGACTTAATTGATCATCCATATCATGGGAGTAGATCTAACATAAATGGATCATACATGAATCATTTAAATTTGGAAGAGCCTATTTTAAATAGATTTTAAATTTAAAAGCTGAAATAAATGGGTTTAAATGGTGAGTTTAGAATGCATTTTCAATCCACTAGGATCACCACACTCTCCCTCCCTCTTCAGCCTTACAATTTAAAAAAAAAAAAAAAAACGAATTTTATTGTTATTTTTTCTTTTCTCCTTCTTCTTTCTTCCATCTTCCTTGGCCGGTGGTTGGCCACAGCAACGATGACGGCGACGGCTAACCAGGCGAGGGACAAGCTCACCAATTGAGTGAGGCTGAGGCCTTGTTAAGGTCTAGCACAAGTGAGGCTTGAGCTGGCTTGTTTGACGAGGTCGAGACCTCGCTGATGTTTGGCCAATCGTCACATCCACTAGTGATCGAGTCAAAGAAGAACGGGAAACAAAAAAGAAAGAATAATTTAAAAATAGTTTTTTAAATAATTAATTAAAAAATTATTTTTATAAAATAAAAAGTAAATATTAAAATTATCAAAAGGAATGTACAAAGGAAAATCAAATTAGGTTTTTCATACAAAACGATAGAAAATATTTTTTGATTTATTTTAAAATTTTAGGCAAATACCAAAAATATTACTATTTTCCTTAAAAATAACTTCCTAAAAAAAATTTCAAGAAAAAAATAGAGCCTCGCTCTTTTAAAAAGAAATTATAAAAATGGTCCACTAGATTAGTATTGAATGAAAGTGTTTTAGCAATACGATTTAAAAAGAAAAAAAAAAAAGAAACAAGCTTTCCAAGATTTGGAAGTATTTTAGTAATATATATATTTTAAAAAAAAAGAAAAACATAAGAATAAGTTTTCCAAAATTGAGTTAATATGGAAATATTTTAAAATATGAGTCAAGTTAGATATGAGTTGGGTATAGATATAGGGCAAGTTAGGTATAGATGAAAAAATTTTAGATTATGTATAATTGAGTCATAAATGGATTAATGAATTAATTTAGTCGGATCATTTATGATCCAACCCGATCCAACCTACTCACTCATTTAGCAGGTCTACATGGGATGGAAAGATAGGCACGAGTGGGCAGGGTTGATGGTACGTTTTGAGTCCGAACCGTTCGGCAATTGTCGGGTCAAGCGTGGTCACAAATTCCAAGCCCCATCTCTGCACCTCGCCTTGGGAAGGGGAGGCCCTTCTACTAAGAGAGCTTGGGACCGGGGATACGTTTGGACGTTCGGCTTCGGTCGACTTCGAGTCGATACGAGAGAGAGAGAGAGAGAGAGAGAGAGAGAGAGAGAGAAATGTAAATGAACTATTTTAGAGATGATCGGTTCTAAAGTGGATCTGTTCTAAAGTTAAAATCTGAAACCTACCATGTTATAACCGGTTTCCAATTTTTGGACCTCGGAACCTATCGTATTTGCCTAGATTTGATTTTGGAACCTATATTGTTTTTTAGGGGAAAATTTCAAATAAGGGCCTACAATGCCATCATTTTCTCAAAAGAGGACCTGAAATGAAGTTTATCTCAAATAAGAATCTAAAGTGCCTTCATTTTCTCAAAAGAGGACTTGGAGTAGAGTCTATCTTAAATAAGGACCAAAAGTGATCATTTAGTCTCAAAGAAGGACTTCATTTGCCGGCCGATGAATAAATGCATCTCCGTTACATATTTCGGTAGCCTGATTAGGGATATTTTTGTCTAATTTTTTTTTAAAAAATTTTGGTTGTCTTGTTCTTTATTATTTTATTTTTTTTTGGGCCAATGGTGGCACTATTCATTATCTTCTTCATTCCCTGTTCGTCTTCTTCTCAAGAACATCGAACTTGGGAAGGGCTAAAGAGCGCTGGCCGTAGGTGAGGGTCGGTGAGGGTTGGATGCCCATCGTCGGTAGTAGGTGAGGGCCACCAAGCCCTTGTCGGCCGTGGGCGAGGGCTTGTAAGCCAACGCTCGCCAGATCTAGCAAGGGTGGCCTCGGTTGCGGCTGGCGAGGGCCGTCGAGCCCTCGCTGGTTGTGGGTGAGGGCTTGTAGGCCCTCCCCGGCCCTTATCAGTGGCCGGTGAGGTGGGCGAGCCCTCGCCTAGGGCCAGCGAGGGGTGACCTCGCTGATGGCCGTGAGGGGCGACCTCCCCCACCTTTGCCCGCCGCTCCACTGACAACCTTGTCTTCTGCTAGGGCTACGACTAGGATGCTCACATCGCTTTCTTCATCCCTTCCTCCCACCACCGCTCCGAGATTGACGACTTCTTCGGCTACCCCTTTTGCCCTCAAGGACCTTCTTGTAGGGCCTCGATTTAGACAGCCCCCCTCCCCCATGGCCAACGAGGGCTTGATGGCCCTCGTCCATTGTTGGCGATGGCCCTCGTCCACTGTTGGCGATGGGCATCGAGCCCTCGCTAGATGCTGGCGATGGGCATTGAGCCCTTGCCAGCCCTTACCAGCAGCTAGTGCTCGCTAGCCTTTCCCCAAGTCTGGTGTTCTTGATCTGGACAAGAATAAGTGAACATGGGACAAAGAAGATGATGAACAGGACAACCAAAAATGAAAAAAAAAAAAAAAGGACAAAAATATCGTAATCAAGCCACCAGAATATACATCGAAGATGCATCTATTCACCGGCTGGTGAGTGAGGTCCTTCTTGGAGACTAAATGACTACTTTGGGTCCTTTTTTGAAACAAACTTCACTTCATGTCCTCTTTTGAGAAAATGATGGTACTTTGGGTCCTTATTTGAGACAAATTTCACTTCAGGTCCTCTTTTGAGAAAATGATGGCACTTTAGGTCCTTATTTGAAATTTTCCCTTGTTTTTCTAGTATGATTCTAGGATCTATTCAAGAACTTGTTTAATTTTTTATCCCTATTTTTGGTTCATTTTTTTTACAACAAAATCATATGAGGCTATAAGTAAAGAAATGATTTCAAGTAAAAGATGAATAATGGAAATCTTAATCTGTCGAAAATAACAATTCATAAGATGAATACGTAATAGCAGCGTATAATTATAAAAGATAAAAAGTTCAAACACATAATGTAAAACATTAATTATAAAAATTCATTCTCCATTCATCACTAAAAATGTAGGTAAAGAGGAAGACTCGCGAGGAATTCTAAGGAAGGACAAATGATGAAAGAGTGCTGATGTTAAAATTTAAGGAAAAAAGAAATTAGGATTTTGGCTTTTTAACTGATAAAACCGGTTCCAAAATAAGGCAATCCGATCTAGTTCCCAACGGGTATTCATTCGAAACTTGTTTTCGGACCATTGGTTGCAAGATAGAACTAGTTTGCTTGCACACCCCTATTTAGCATCGCGAATGCACGTGGCTGATTATGAAAGACAAACTAATCATATACATCATCTATCTACGGAATAATCTATCTCAGAAGCACTTTTATCGAATATTATCACACGAAAAGTGGAGTCCCCTTCGTATTTGAAGACCATGAGGTGACCGTGCCCAATCGAGTAATGTTCCATAAATTCCCGCCACCCCTTCTGCAGCCAAACTGAGCCATTGTTGCACTTCTTTAGTTCTATAGGCCAGGTTGAACCAAGTGGGACCCTGAGAAACGCCAAACTCGAAAGATGGTTTCTATATTTCCTCAAGAGGCTTCGTGGAATTCCCTGTTATATGATGAGCTTCAGGGGTCATCTCGAGGCCCTCGTTCATCATTCAAAAGGAACTCGCAAAAAGCTAAGAAATGTTCCGTTCTACGGATTCGAACGAAAGATCGATTACCATGGACATAAAGCTTGAAATACAAAACATTACATGGGACATAAGGGGTCAAATCACTTATGACTACATTTAACGAAGTGTGCTCTCATCTGATTTTCACATGAACCCCAAGCTTACACCATACCCACGACATAGTGAGAAGACATCTCATGCGTGCAGTCCACTCAAAGCAGGATCACTGGCTATTTCTCCTCCCAAAACCAAGGAAACATTCTTGGATGAACAGATCGTGTAAAATTTCGAGAAGTGAAGCCATGCATGCAATGTAAAATGGAACATTGGCAAGAGATGGTGGAGGCAAAGTTGAGAATGAGTTTGAACTCACAAGCTTTCCAGAATCGAGTGTGTCGGAGAGTATGATCTTGAAGAAGTGAGGGCCAGCACGTTCATCCTCTCTATGGCGGCAGCAACAACGGCAGCAAGCCATGCAGCAGCCACACTGAATGCTCAAAGAAGAAGATGAAGGAGGAAGGGGAGGAGGATGATGAGGAGAATGGCGGTGGTTTTGGGTTTCTACGCGAGCCTGTTGAAATGGCTTGCGCGGCCTTTGTTCTTGATATGACTGTCTATGAAAGTTTTTTTTTTTTTGGTGACCCAAGGGAACCCTGTACAGCCGACAACTGAGAGTAAACTCCTAGGGAGGCACGTAGAAAACCACCACCCACGCACCTTGGGTAAGTCGCCAAGTGTCTCCACCTGCCTCCCTGCAACTTACGTTGCAGGGGCTTTGAACTCCGGCCTCCAGCGTGGAGGTCCAGAAGCCTACCAGCGGAGCCACCCTTGCGGGTGGTACTGTCTATGAAAGTGTTGATGTGAAGTAATGGATGGACATGTGGCTTTGTTATTTATGCTCGAGTAGCTTGACGATAGTAACAATTTATTAAACTTTCCCGGGCCAAAAAATTACTAATTTTGCTCTAAGAGAACGATAGAATGTAATATTTCGTACTTGACATTTATTTCGAGTACATAATCATTTTGACGTAAAATGATTGCAGTGATGCTTCTAAAGCATCACACAAGCTGCCTTTCCTTCTTTCCTTTCTTCTTCCCCTGTTTTTCTTCTAGCCCATCAATGAATTGCTCTCATGAACGTTCTGATTCAAGTAGATTTTACATTCACCTGATTTGCAGTTCCCGGGAAACAAAGAAGATTTATGCGAGCAAGCAGAAGTGAGCTTCTGGGAGCTTCTTCCATGATTTTAAATCAAAGTATTAGAAAAAGGAAGCACGAACTAGTAGTGTTCAGTAGTTCGTTTCTCGACTTCCTCTCAGCGCCGAAAACAGCCCAAAGTGTGACACTTCCCGCTGCTAGTCTCACTCAATGCAAATCACTTCCTTATTCGCACTACTGAAGACGGAGACCCTGAGCACGATATTGTCCCTATCGAGGAGCTCGAACATGCAGACATCTCCTTTGCGCAGGTGAGCTTCTCTTGCCAACGCGGACCAACCGACCCCCAAGAAGGCAATGTATAAGTGCCGATAGACCCGGAGATTCACCTCAAACGATCGGCCCAAATAAACAACATTCACCATTTGATGGTCTTTCTGAATGTATGTCTTTATGAACTGCCATGGAATGGTCTGCTCACGGTGGTTTGATGACGAACCAATGTATGATAAGAAACGGGCATAATATAAGCATGCAAATTCAAGAGCGAAGCATAGAAGATTTAGATAAGTAAGACCTCTGGCTTACCACGGTTTGTCTTTTAATATGACTTGGCGATATCACGACATTGCAAAATGGATACTCCGATTCAAATTCGCAAGCTCTTTCATGAGCAATGACAGGGCTCAGGCATGGAGAAGCGTGGAAAGCTGACTCCGAAGGGTGCTCTTGGCATTGAGATTGTTCAGTCAGGATCTGACCTGCAATACAAAGAGGCGAATTCTCATAAGCACCGGTATGAACTTTTCATGAATTGCAAATCGTTATGCAGGGTCGTTTTCATGCTCTTCCTAGAAGATGTAATCAAGTAGATTTTGCACTTCCCAAATAATTATCCCGTAATAGGTTTTTTAGGATTGGAAAACAGATTGAGAATAGGAAGTACATAAGCAGAAACATTTCTTATAAAGCAGCAACTGACTGACACCTGCAAATTTAGATGCGAATGTGACGTCATCAGCAAGTGTGCATTTGAATTATTACAAACCTCACAAACCATACAGAAGAATTCATCATCTCGGAAGGCTCATAACTTAAGAACAAAAAACAGATAAAAAGTGCACTTTAAATAGATTCATCACTGCTGAACTGAACAACGGAGTGGCAATTTGGGATACTGAGTTCCTCGGTGATTTACATGGCATACAATGAAACCTCTAGTGTTCATCTCAATCGACATAGATCAGGTTCTTACCATCCCTGCGGAAAATGGAGACTATGAAGACAATGTCATCCCTATCAATGAGCTCGAACACGCAGCAATCTCCTAGAAGGAGACCAGTTTCTCTTGCGAATGAGGACCAGCCAATAGAGAGACATGCTGTATGTTCATAGCTCCTTAGCTTCACCTGCCACGATCTGTCTGAGTACCTAAGAGTTGCGATTTGCTTGTTCTTTTGAACATGCTTGATGAAGAATTCATGAGGGATGGTCTGCCAATAGGTGTTTGAACAACCCGTATACGATTAACGAAGGTGATACAATAAGGATATATGATATGTGAATTTATGATAAAAATTTCAGGAGTTTTAATCAACTGATTTACTTGCTAATGGAAGTCATCAATCGTAACCACTTAACCTGCAATTTCGTGTCTAATATATGCTCCTGGACTAACGCTGAAGCCATCAATTTGGAGCCAAGTTATAGATAGGATTTGCATCTCAATTTGACTCGTACCATGAACACTACAAGAAAAATAACATGCCATCTGGTTTCCTACACAAACTAATTCGACTTGGCAAACACTATAATATATGACAAAATACAAACAGTGATCACATTTGAATTCGACCTATGCCACCAACAAATAGAGCTGAGGATCTTACCAAAGATTTCCGAACATAAGTAGGCTGTACCACCACTTTGAAAAAGGGATGGTCTGATTTGAATTCACTGGCTAATTCAAGAGCAGCGAGAAGACTTGGAACTGCAGAACCATGAAAAACCAGCTCAAGATGACTTACTCTACATCGAAACTGCTTCATTTCGTCTGCACTTGTGAAATGAGAACTGCACTAGATTTTATCAATTAACTGACTATGACATTCGCATCGATGGAAAAAATAATATGATCTATAGTTTCAAGATAAAGATAACTTGATGTAGTAAATTCATCATCACCTTCCAATTAGAAGTAAATAATTAACTAAAATTTCCAGACTTTATCAATCAACATATAAAAATAGCTTATTAAAAAGTTTGGAAGAAATTGAACATGACAAGAACTGAGGAAAGAGAGTTATGCCAAGAAGGAACAAGGCGCAGAACACAAGTCACACCTCCATATTCTCGAGACGACCTGTCTGAACTTGGCCGTGAAGAAGGCACAGAACCCTCTGAATCTTCGATTTCCACGACATCTTCCTCTTTTCGTGAGACCAATTCCTCCTCAGGGCTTGACAAATCGCTTTCGATGCTCGATGGATAATCAATCTCAGAAGCACTCTTATCGAATATTATCACCTGGAAAACGGAGTCCCCTTCGTACTTGAAGACTAGGAGGTGACCATGACCAATCGAATAATGCTCCATGAAACCTCGCCACCCTTTCCACAACCAAACCTTGCCATCGTCACTCTTTTCTAGTTTCACCGGCCATGTCGAACCACCTGGAACCTTGAGAAGCACCAAACCCGACAGGTCTTTCCCATATCTTCTCAAGAAGCTTTTTGGGATTCCCTGTGATGAAAATGTATGGTAAACCCATTGCCCTCGTGTATAGCTAAATTCAAAGATGCCAACTAAGAAAAACAGGAAACTTTTACATTCTACCCTGTAGATGAACGATTAATTTCCACAGACAGTGCCGTCACTATACCAGTGCGGAGTTCAATTATCCAATAAACGTTCATTTCCGCAATAATAATGTCCAGAAATGCTAGCTGTGCTAAAGCTAAATCGCCAACTAGTATTATACTAATCAAACGCTCATTTTCAATTTCCCCTTTTTTTTGCAAGAATTGAACATTTCTTCGTTGCAAAACCAGAGAAATCCTTGACGAACCAGCACGGGCTGCGAGAGCTCATTCAAGAAGATGAGACGCACGGCAGTGGAGGGCAAGATCGAAAATTTCGTGAAAATGAATGATGGGTATGGAGCGAAACGGGAAGTGCGGACGAACTCACAAGCTTTCCGGATTCGAGCGCGCGGGAGAGCACGATCTTGAAGAAATGAGGACTGCTCGGAGAGCTACCGGGATCCATCTCCGGCTCGGCACCTCCGTCTTCTCTCCGGCTACGGTGGCGGCTCCGGCGACCCATGACCGATCTCCGGCGACCGTGGATGGCCGACGGACTGACTGCTGAAGAAGGGGAGAGGAGGATTGGCAGGCTCAAGGAAGCGTGCGCTTTTGTCTTGTGCTGTCGGCTCCAGAAATGGCTTCACTTGTTTGTCTCTTACTAAACTTTAACTGCAATTTGCAAGAAAGGGCATAAATCATCAAAAAAAAAAAAAAGAAACTCAAACTATTTCCGACATGTTTTTCCTAAATTTGTTTTTCCACAATACAACAAATCTTAAAATTACATCTATGTGACATATTTAGTCTCCGTCAAGGTTTTGTTAACGAGTGCAGTTAAAAATACGTTTACATGGAATCCGAAAAAGAAACACCACCTGGTGTCCACATAGTTTAAGTGAAATAAAATAACATAGAAATTTTAAGTAAATGAGAATATATAAGTATGAGAATTTTTTATTACAAGAAAAAAATTTGGATAAATGTCTCTCGATGGGATAAATTGGGATTTTTTATGTAAAAAAAGTTTAGATTAAATGTGTTATAGTTGGCATAATTAAAATTATTTTTTTTACTTAAATCACTCTTTTGCCTCAAAATAAGCTAAAACAAATTTATTTCATTCAATAAATACAAGATGATAAGGAAAATGTAATGACCATTTAAAATATAGAACAAAATAACGACAATAGCGATAATAATACGGATCAACTTAATAACAATTTTTTTTTCAAATCTATCCCAAACATTTATTAGTGTTTTTATTGAAATGTGTAAATTTGTCTTTTTTTTCCATATATCCTTCATTAGTTAGCCCTTTAAAAGGACCATGGCTCTAGGCACGGCACCTTTTTCTTAGTCTTATAATTCAATGCACCACCGGATATTTTATTGGAACGAAAGAACTATAAAAAAGACTAACTAAACAAATTCTTAAAATACTAGCAAAATGAGAAGAATCAAATGAATACATCTTTCTCTTCTTAAAATACGAGTTAAAAATCAGATTTTTATCTTTTATTCCAAATGCGTCCACAAAAACATCAGTTGCTGCTGATGTGGCACTTGCAAACCACATAAAATTTTCTCTTCAATATTTGTGTATTAGCTGCATTGCATTGGCCTCCTTAACTTGTCCGACACGCTTCGACACGCGGTCAACGAGTGTCGAAAAATCCGACACGTGGTCAACTCTTTCCGACATGCTCCGACACGGGAGTTTAGAATTCCAACACGCGATTCCGACACGCACGGGATCAATTTTAAAAATCTCTAATACTTGAGGGGTCAAAATATAAATATACACAAAAGAAGTAATAAAAGAAGTAATAAAATTGCTATAAATATACACACATGGGGTTAATTTTTTTTTTTCAGTTTTATTTTTTAGAATTGTTTTATTTTTTTAAAAAGTCTTTTACTATGAAAAAAATAATAAAAAATGCTATATATGATAAATAAATAAATTTAAAAATATTATTTCAGCATTTTCTTTAAAAAATATTTTTCCTCTAAGTTTTGTGTATTATTGTAACAAATTAAAATAATGAATAATATTATTTAATATTTTTCGTGTAAATTAATTCTATGTTATTATTATTATTAATTATTTATGTATTTATATATAAAAATATATTTAATATATAACGTATCGGAACGTGTCGAAATTCTCTATTTTTAAGAAATGACGTGTCACCCGTGTCGTGTCGCGTGACGTATTGCTATAATGCTATGTTAAGAAAGATCGACACGCCCTCTGGTCCGTCTTTGTCTTCGTGCCTCTGCAAACGCTTCGAATATACTAATAAGCACAAACATGTGTCCATTTCGAATCGAACAGGAGAACTTCGAGCTATAATTAACTGAATCAACCGGCAGCAAAACAAACGTAATAAACGTAATAGTAGTACTGTATCCTCTTCTGTGCTAAGAAGAATTTGGTTTTCGCAGGAAATGCGTCTCTTTTGATCAGCAATCAAGATAATAGAAGTGTCTAAATATGGCGAAATGGGACCGTTTTAGCAACGGCGACAAATTTAGCCTTTTCTAGTCTTTTCTTTTGGGAAATTGATCTTGTATATGACAATGGATTTCTACTGTGACCTATGACCTGTGATATGTGAGCATGAATGTAATCATGTAAGCGCTAGTCTCATTTTAAACATGGGGATTTGCCTCAGTCAGCCATCCATATCATGGGAGTAGATCTATTTTAAATGGATCATTTTAAAAAATAAAGTCTTTTTAAATGAATTTTAAAAATAAAATATTTTTGTCAGGCAGTTTAGTTGATTTTACACCTATTCACTAACATGCAGGTGCTCAATCATTAAAGTAACAATCATAACTATCAAGGTCCTAATTATAGTAAAATTAAACACGTGCAATTAAACATAATTAAATATGCAAATTAAACATATAATATAATCAAAATACGAGCAAATAAAGGCATAATTACACTAAAAAGGCAAGATATGACAATTGATAACCAAATCCTACATTTTTTAATCCTAAGAGTCGCAGTTTCCTTGTTTTCTTGAATGTGTTTCTTGACGAATCCGTGAGGAATACCCTGCATGCCCATGAACAGCTATAACATCAGATTTGTAGAAAGAACACAAGATGTAGACTTATGGCAATCTTTTCTACTTTCAGGATTCTTATGGACCGTCCTTACTATCTGATGAAGGCAATTGATCTTAACCAGCAACGTGAAGGTGAAGCATCAACATTTATGTTCCTAGACTGTAATCTAGGATAGGGTACATAATCTAAAGTAATTAATAGTCATTAATCTTGCGATATACATGAATAGTGGCCACAGATTGAGGGGAAACAGAAGAAGCAGAAAATGATATCGATGACTTGAATGTAGTTTCATCAACTTGTTGCCTCAATGTCACCTTTGTGGCATGCTGATTGCCTAAACAGAAGCCACATACATAGAGTAAGAAAACTTCTCTAAATAAACCTGAATAGTTGTGACAAAATACAGTAGGATCTCCCATTTGATAAAATGATAATTATAATTGGCCTTTGACAAAGCCAACGAAAGCATCAGAACAGGATTTTACCAGGCTTGTCTTCATAGAAGATGGCGGCATCACCACTGTTGAAATGGCTTGCGTGGCCTTTGTTCTTGAAATGACTGTCTATGAAAGTGTTGATGTGGGGCATGTTTGTTTGTGTTTTTGTTTAAAAAGTGTTCCGGGGAATAGAAATATAAAAAATTATTTCTGTTCCAGAGAATAATTTTTGACCAGAAAGATGCGTTTGGTAAACTTGTTTCGGGAATAAAAAATGAATAAACACGTTTGGTAAATTTATATTCTTTTTTTTGTTTCTTTTAATTTTTTAATATTTTTTCTTTTTTCTTTTTTTCTTCTTTTGGCCGGTCGTCGGAGGCCGGTGACCGGCCAACGGGAGCCAGTATCCTCGCCCAAATCCGGCGATACTCCGGCGAGGTCACCGGCCCTCAACGGCAGATCGCCAGCCATGGCCGAGGCCGGCAACCGGCCAAAGAAAAAAGAAGAAGAAAAGAAGAAAAAAAAAAAGAGAAGAAAAGAAATGAGAGAGAAAATGTTATTCAAAAGTGTTTCTGGAACAAAAAAATAACTTTTTTTTGTTTCTCATTTCCGTTCCAATTTTGTTCTGGGAACAAAAAAATAGATTTTGAACAAAAATGCAAACAAACGCGTTTCTGTTCTTTTTTTGTTCCCGAAAACAAAAAAATAGAAAATCTGTTCATGAACAGATCAAAAGAACACAAACATGCACAGCCGAAGTAATGGATGGACATGTCGATTTGTTATTTATGCTCGAGTAGCTCATCGATAGTAACAATTTATTAAATTTTCCTGGGCCAAAAAATTATTAATTTTGCTCTAAGAGAACGATAGAATGTCATATTTCGTACTTGATATTTTTTTCGAGTACATAAATCATTTTTACGTAAAATGATTGCAGTGATGCTTCAAAAGCATCACACAAGCTGCCTTTCCTTCTTTTCTTCCTTCTTGCCCTGTTTTACTTCTAGCCCGTCAATGAACTGCTCTCATGAACGTTCTGATTCAAGTAGATTTTACATTCACCTGATTTGCAGTTCCCGGGAAACAAAGAAGATTCATGCGAGCAAGCAGAAGTGAGCTTCTTCCATGATTTTAAATCACGGTATTAGATAAAGGAAGCACGAACTAGTAGTGTTAGGTAGTTCGTTTCTCGACTTCCTCTCAGCGCCGAAAACAGCCTAAAGTGTGACACTTCCCGCTGTTAGTCTCACTCAATGCGAATCACTTCCTTATTCGCACTACTGAAGATGGAGACCCTGAGCACGATATTGTCCTTATTGAGGAGCTCGAACGTGCAGACATCTCCTTCGCGCAGGTGAGCTTCTCTTGCCAACGCGGACCAACCGACCCCCAAGATGGCAATGTGTAAGTGCCGATAGACCAGGAGTTTCACCTCAAACGATTGGCCCAAATAAACAACATTCACCATTTGATGGTCTTTCTGAATGTATGTCTTTATGAACTGCCATGGAATGGTCTGCCCACATGTTTGATGACGAACCAATGTATGATAAGAAACGGGCATAATATAAGCATGCAAATTCAAGAGCGAAGCATAGAAGACTTAGATAAGTAAGACCTCTGGCTTACCACGGTTTGTCTTTTAATATGACTTGGCGATATCACGACATTGCAAAATGGATACTCCGATTCAAATTCGCAAGCTCTTTCATGAGCAGTGACAGGGCTCAGGCATGGAGAAGTGTGGAAAGCTGACTCCGAAGGGTGCTCTTGGCATTGAGATTGTTCGGTTAGGATCTGACCTGCAATACAAAGAGGCGAATTCTCATAAGCACCAGTATGAACTTTTCATGAATTGACCATGAAAGGATTTAGCATGGATTGCAAATCGTTATGCAGGGTCTCCTTTTCATGCTCTTCCTAGAAGATGTAATCGAGTAGATTTTGCACTTCCCAAATAATTATCCCGTAATAGGTTTTTTAGGATTGGAAAACAGATTGAGAATAGAAAGTACAGAAGCAGAAACATTTCTTATAAAGCAGCAACTGACTGACACCTGCAAATTTAGATGCGAATGTGACGTCATCAGCAAGTGTGCATTTGAATTATTACAAACCTCATAACTTAAAGAAAAAAACAGATAAAAAGTGCACTTTAAATGGATTCATCACTGCTGAACTGAACAAAGGAGTGGTAATTTGGGATACTGAATTCCTCGGTGATTTACACAGCATACAATGAAACCTCTAGTGTTCATCTCAATCGACATAGATCAGGTTCTTACCATCACTGCGGAAAATGGAGACTCTGAAGACAATGTCATCCCTATCAATGAGCTCGAACACGCAGCAATCTCCTACAAGGAGACCAGTTTCTCTTGCAAATGAGGACCAACCAATAGAGAGACATGCTGTATGTTCATGGCTTCTTAGCTTCACCTGCCACGATCTGTCTGAGTACCTAAGAGTTGCGATTTGCTTGTTCTTTTGAACATGCTTGATGAAGAATTCACGAGGGATGGTCTGCCAATAGGTGTTTGAACAACCCGTATACGATTAACGAAGGTGATACAATAAGGATATATGATATGTGAATTTATGATAAATTTCAGGAGTTTTAATCAACTGATTTTACTTGCTCATGGAAGTCATCAATCGTAACCACTTAACCTGCAATTTCGCGTCTAATATATGCTCCTGGAGTAAAGCTGAAGCCATCAATTTGGAGCCAAGTTATAGATAGGATTTGCATCTCAATTTGACTCGTACCATGAACACTACGAGGAAAATAACATGCCATCTGGTTTCCTACACAAACTAATTCGACTTGGCAAACACTATAATATATGACAAAATACAAACAGTGATCACATTTGAATTTGACCTATGCCACCAACAAATAGAGCCGAGGATCTTACCAAAGATTTCCGAACATACGTAGGCTGTACCACCACTTTGAAAAAGGGATGGTCCGATTTGAATTCGCTGGCTAATTCAAAAGCAGCGAGAAGACTTGGAACTGCAGAACCATGAAAAACCAGCTCAAGATGACTTACTCTACATTGAAACTGCTTGATTTCGTCTGCACATGTGAAATGAGAACTGCACTAGATTTTATCAATTAACTGACTATGACATTTGCATCGATAGAAAAAAATAATATGATCTATAGTTTCAAGATAAAGATAACTTGATGTAGTAAATTCATCATCACCTTCCAATTAGAAGTAAATATAATTAACTAAAATTTCCAGACTTTATCAATTACATATAAAAATAGCTTATCAAAAAGTTTGGAAGAAATTGAAAACGACAAGAACTGAGGAAAGAGAGTTATGCCAAGAAGGAACATGGCGCAGAACACAAGTCACACCTCCATATTCTCGAGATGACCTGTATGGACTTGGCCGTGAACAAGGCATGGAACCCTCTGAATCTTCGATTTCCACGACATCTTCCTCTTTTTGTGAGAGGAATTCCTCCTCAGGGCTTGACATATCGCTTTCGATGCTCGATGGATAATCAATCTCCGAAGCACTCTTATCGAATATTATCACGTGGAAAACGGAGTCCCCTTTGTACTTGAAGACTAGGAGGTGACCATGACCAATCGAATAATGCTCCATGAAACCTCGCCACCCTTTCCACAACCAAACCTTGCCATCGTCACTCTTTTCTAGTTTCACTGGCCAGGTCGAACCACCCGGAACCTTGAGAAGCACCAAACCCGAGAGGTCTTTCCCATATCTTCTCAAGAAGCTTTTTGGGATTCCCTATGATGAAAATTTATGGTAAGCCCATTGCCCTCATGTATAGCTAAATTCAAAGATGCCAACTAAGAAAAACAGGAAACTTTTACATTCTACCCTGTAGATGAACGATCGATTTCCACAGACAATGCCGTCACTATACAAGTGCGGAGTTCAATTATCCAATAAACGTTCATTTCCGCAATAATAATGTCCAGAAATGGTAGCTACGCTAAAGCCAAATCGCCAAACTAGTATACTAATCAAACGCTCATTTTCAATTTCCCCTTTTTTTGCAAGAATTGAACAGTTCTTCGTTGCAAAACCAGAGACATCCTTGACGAACCAGCACGGGCTGCGAGAGCTCATTCAAGAAGATGAAGCGCACGGCGGCGGAGGGCAAGATCGAAAATTTCGTGAAAATGAATGATGGGTATGGAGCGAAACGGGAAGTGCGGACGAACTCACAAGCTTTCCGGATTCGAGCGCGCGGGAGAGCACGATCTTGAAGAAATGAGGACTGCTCGGGGGGCTACCGGGATCCATCTCCGGCTCAGCACCTCCGCCTTCTCTCCGGTGACGGTGGCGGAGACGGCGACCCATGACCGGTCTCCGGCGACCGTGACTGGCCGACCGACTGACTGCTGAAGAAGGGGAGAGGAGGAAGGAGGGGAGAAGGATTGGCAGGTTCAAGGAAGCGTGCGCTTTTGTCTTGTCCTGTCGGCTCCAGAAATGGCTTCTCTTCTGGTCTGGTGCCTTTCCTTTTGAGTGCGGATTCACTTGTCTGTCTCTTACTAAACTTTATTGCAATTTACCAAAAAGGGCAAAAATCATCAAAAAAAAAAAAAACCTCAAATTATTTCAGACATGTTTTTCCAAAATTTGTTTTTCCGCAATACAACAAATCCTAAAATCATATTTATGTGACATATTTAGTCTCCGCCAAGATTCTATATTTGTTGGAATATAATCCAGAGAAAACAAACTATCTGTTGTAATCAGAATATAAATATAAAGAAGATGATAATAATTTTATAATATTATTCTTTTTATGTAAATTTACAAATCTTGGAGAATAAGAAAATAAAATATCACTAGAAAAATAACATAAAATTAGAGGTGATGTACGGATATCTAATTCTTCTTAAGGCGATTAATTCCTGCCAATGGTGCTCCGCAGATATACGAATTATGCCTTTCAAGATACAACACCTCGAACATGTTTGGATTAACACTATACAAACATGGCTCAATTGAACTGTTCAATTGAACTAGTACACCCAGAAAAATCAAAAGAGTAGAGTAGTATTTCAAATCTCTTTTAGAATCGTTGTCTCGAATTGTTCTATAAAAAAACCTCTTTATGAAGCTCTATGCTCTTATTTATTTATAGAGTTTTAAAGTTCACGTAGAAAAGAGATACATGAATTAAATAGATGCATGTATCCAAGAAATCCATAAATCAAGAGATACGTGAATCTAGAGACATGAGAATATAAGAAATTTGTGAATTTAATAAATATATGAATTAAAAAAATAGGTGAATCTATGAAATTCATGAATTCAATAAATACATGAAGAAAAAATGCATATCTTAATTTATTGGCTTTCGTTGATCCATTAACCATAATTATAACACTATCAATAAGTACCATTAAAAATATAACTACATGAATTCTGGAAAAGAAACGCCACATAATGTCCACATAGCTTAAGTGAAATAAAATGATGTTATTTTGGCTAGAATTTTGACGGAGGATAAATGTATCATATATGTATAAATGTGAGAGTTTTTATGTTACAAGAATTTTTTTTAGATAAATGTGTCACGATAAACATAATTTGGGATTTTTGATATAAACAAAAAGTTTAGATTAAATGTGTTATAGTTGACATAATTAAAATTATAAATTTTAAATTTTTTTTGCTGATGTGGCACTTACAAACCACAGAAAATTCTTTCTTCAATAGTTGTGTATTAGCTGCACTGGCCAACTTTGTCTTAGCCGATAGCGTAAGCCACTCCTTATCTTGGCGCACCCTCTCGACGTATTGCTATGTTAAGAAAGATTGACACACCCTCTTGTCCGTATCTGCCTTCGTGCCTTCGGAAACGCTTCTCATATACTAATAACCACAGACATGTGTCCATTTCGAATCGAACAGGAGAACTTCGAGCTATAATTAACTGAATCGATTGGCAGCAAAACAAACGTAATAAACGTAATAGCAGTACTGTATCCTCTTCTGTGCTAAGAAGAATTTGGTTTTCGCAATAAATGCGTCTCTTTTGATTAGCAATCATGATAATAGAAGTGTCTAAATATGGCGAAATGGGACCCTTTTAGCAATGGCGACAAATTTAGCCTTTTCTAGTCTTTTCCTTTTGGGAAATTAATCTTGTATATGACAATGGATTCTGCTGTGACCTATGACCTGTGATCTTTGAGCATGAATGTAATCATGTAAGCACTAGTCACATTTTAAACATGGGGATTTGACTCAATCGGCCATCCATATCATGGGAGTAGACCTAACATAAATCGATCATATATAAATTACTTAAATTTAGAATAGTCAATTTTAAATGGATTTAAATGGGTTGAGTTTAGAACTCATTTTTAATCCATTAAGCTCAACCACACTCTCTCCCTCTTCAGCCTTACAATTTTTTTTTTAAAATTTAAATTATTTTTTCTTTTTTCTTTCCTCCTTTTTGCCATCTTCCTTGGCCAGTGGTTGGCCATAGCAACGACGACAGCAACGACTGGCCAAGCGAGGGACAAGCTCACCGATCAAGTGAGGTTGAGGCCTTGTTGAGGTCTAGCACCAGTGAGGCTTGAGCTTGCCGGTCTAGTGAGGTCGAGACCTCGCTGATGTTTGGCCAATCGTGACAGTGGCCAATGATCGGCCGAAGAAGAACAGAAAACAAAACAGAAAAAAATTTAAAAATAATTTAAAAATAATTAAAAGATAGGCTCGCACGGGCAGGGTTGATTGTTCGTTTTGAGTCCGAACCATTCGGCAATTGTCGGGTCAAGCGTGGTCACAAATTCCAAGCCCCATCTCGGCACCTCGCCTTGGGAAGAGGAGGCCCTTCTATTAGGAGAGCTTGGGACTGGGGATATAGGTTTGGACGTTTGGCTTCGGTCGACTTCGCAGTCGTTACCAGCAAAGTTGGGCTTTGATTGACTCAAGCCCGCACTGACTGCCCATTGATTAGGTCCAGCGTCAAAGTATGGAAATTCATAGCAAGTATTTTTGCCCCTTTCTCGGTGAATTGTTGATGGTGAAATCAGGGTAAGCAAGCCTTATGATGAACGAGGAATACATTAAGAGCCAAAAGGCTTCTGCAAGGTTTAGAGAGAGACCTTGCTTCGGGCAAGTACCGAATGTAAATGAACTATTTTACACACAAACTTTACCCTCTTAGTTTTTCCTCTTCTGCTTTCCTTTGGGGGATTCGATCAATGTTACAGAACAGGTACAAATTGCTCTATATGCTAAGGCGTCGGCTCCTTTGTCTCAAAGCATTTAACATGGTAATGATATAGTCATAATCAGTCAGCAGAGTGCCCTCCGCTGTACGAAGCATCTTCCAAATCAATTTGAATCTGGGCCAGGACAATAAATCACGTAATTGCTTGAGCATGGTCATCGTCCCGTTGACCCAACGTGGGATGTGAACCATATATGCTCCTAATCTGACAATATGTCCGATCTGCAATGAGAACATATCTAGCAATAAGCAATAAATTAAAATGTTAATGATGCAAGACTGAAGCTATAAATCGATAATTTGGTTCAATCTAACCTTGCCAATCATTACAGATCGATGGGAACCCTCAAGCCATCACGTGCCAGTTGCACATCGATTCCTTCTCTGATTCAAACAATTTACAAGTTAAGATCAGCCTTATTCTTGGTCCCTAAATTAATAATCAGAGGAAATGGAGAAGAGGGTGGCTGAACTACGGACACCGCTAGTCCCCACACATACATAAAAAGGAAAAGCATGCAAAAACTATATTGACAAATCCTCGCCTTGGAAACACAGTTTTTTAAGACGTACAAACTGACACATTTGATAGACAAAACATGGTCTGTTGTCAATCAGGTGTCAAAAGCCACTGAGAAAATCTTGATGAGTAGGTTACCTTCTTGACCATTCGATAAGCAATTCGTTGTCCTTATGGTGGTCGAACTCATGAGTCAATCCAATTAGTAGAGCTTGCTTTGGACGTATCCTCTTGATGGCTTCAAGACTCTGCATTTAAAAAAAAAAAATCTCTAGTTATTCAGATGCATCCTCAGGAGATTGTTCCTTCAAACTCTAATTAATATCATAAGTATAGTGTTAAACCTGAGGCAAGCATAAGTGAACATTATGAGATCCTTCCTGCAATAGAAGTAAGATTTTGAGTACAGGATAATGCTGCCACGAAATTAACAGTACAATATGCTACAACAAACCAATACCGCTAATGCAGAAAAAAGGGTATGAACAGGCACATGTAATGGTGACCTGAAGAAAAGTCCCCATATTTCTGTTTAGCCTGAAGTCAAAACACAAATCTGTAGATCTATAACTTAAAAAATACTCACAAAATGACCACCAGCCTCAATAATCTCCATAAACACTGAACAGCACAAATCATATTGCTTTAAGGGGAACATATTATAAAGACAGTGTTCCATCATTTAATATGAAAATGGCCAAACAAGGAAATATGCTATCAGAAAAGTGACGGTTCAACAATAGCATCTGTTGTGATATCTTCTGAAAAGTAAGGAAACCAACTAATACTTGTACTCTCTAAGATGTGAAACTAAGATAAAATCAACCCTAATAAACAAGAGAATCAGCTGGTATCATGATTATAGGCACTTGGACCTCAAAACCTGCTAAAACATTTGCAAGAATGACTATTACAATGTAGACCTACCCACAGCCATTCTTGTAGCACATGGATTGTCGATCTTTCGAATAGGCTTGGTGCATAAGGGCATGATAACAGAAGGGAAACAAATTCCCTCGTATTCATCTCAATTTCCGAACAGAAAGACAGCCACACTCAGTTATCTACAACAATCTTCTTGTTCCATCCCTCTCAAAAAAGAAAAGATTATCCACTCTGAAACCCAAGATTCTTTACAACTGGTATTCTATTCGCTCGTACATTAACCACAGAATCTGAAATAGTTACTGATGTCAAAACAAGCTCCATGAAATGAAACCAGAGAGCAATGGACTTCTGTGAGCACATATTTCAATCAACCACTTACTGTGATAAAATAAAATATGTTTGGACGTATCTCATTCAGTACCACGTCCTTGGATCCATATTCTCTTGGTTCTTCTTACATAATATCTCAAGAAGCAAACAGTCATAAGAAAGGTCAAGCAACTAAACCAGCCAAGTTGAGCATGCTCTACACCATCAGTGCAACTTGAATGTGTGAACCTTAAAGCCACATGTAAATGAAGTAAAACATCGAAAGACTAATTCATAATCCTATAAATTATAATTGCCACAAAAATTCATCAAAACTTCATATGAAAGCAAGGTTTTATTGGTAGCCTTCAATGCAAAAGATGCCATCAGGAGTAGCCAAAAGATTAATGACCTTGTACAGAGTGTCCAAGATAAGAAGATCCAGCTGCCAAACCCCATTTTTGGAAATAACTGCAAAACAATCAAGTTGTTTAATCTTTAATCCTGGGAATCTCATATTGTGTCTTCATGTAGAGTAAATAGGAATATATTTATCAACATCTCTAGTGCTATATGAGCATGTGTAACTACGTGCTCACGGTGCTTTTCTATTGCCTATGCGTTCATGCTTCTTTCTCCATATTCTTTCACAATCTGTTGTCATCCTTTGGTTTTAGTGAAAGTAAGATTCAGCAATAAAGGAGCGTTGATTTGTTACGTTAGGAGCAGTTGGATGGTTCCCTTTGTTTCCATCTTTGATTTTAAAAATGAGGGCTGTCGTTATAAAATTTTCATGAACAACCAGTCTGCTGCACGAGACCACATCACAAGGAACATATTGTGTTCAGGCATATAATACAACAAAGCAGGAGCTTGTAAGCAGAACCACCATGTGAGACCATGTCCACATTTGAAGAAAATATTGATTTTGCATCCTTTAGCCTAATAATTTTACCGTGAACATGTATTAAGTAAATACCATAGCTTCAAGTAAATAAGTAACATCGACATGCTTTTTGATGGAATAACTCATATTGGAGGAACAGAATAATGAACACAAATGAACAATACCATTATTAATCTTAAAGAAACCTGAGTATAAAACTGAACTATCACTTATGTCAATTATCCACCATCTCTGGAACGGATACCATTCTTTGATAGAAATCATGCAAACTATTTTTGGGAAAGCTCCAGTTTCAACTATGTACTTCACTTGGAAACCTAAGTCAATTTGTTTTTTGCTGCTTGCTAAGCCTCCCAACATCAGCATTATCCCATAAGACATGGTCATTGTGCCTTACAACAAGATTTGAATGGCAGATTCATGTTCTTACACTCACCTTGCTCTGTGCTTGGGATGAAGCGGGATACATCAGATATGTAAGCTACCTTATATTTTTCTCCAAAAAGAAATCCAAGGCATACATAATCTTCTCCATGCATCACCTACATCCAGAAGACTGAAAATGAAAAAACTATTACCAAGAAAAACTGTAAATAAAAGAGCTATATGAGAGATGTTGGCAAATCACCGGTAGGGGAAAAAATTGCAGGCCTGAAGCAACAAATGATTTCTCACAATTTTCCTCAATAATCTTCCAGTCAAGCTGTGCAACTCGTCTCACCTCCTGACCTTCCTTACGTTTCTTCTGAACCAAGTATGGGAATTTCTCTGCAATGCTGTCTCAAAGAAAATAAGCAGGATCATTTAAGTACCGCTTATCATATTAAAAACCTCAACATGACATGTCCTGTGTAAATCCTCACTATGATTACAACACCCTTTGGAAGTGCCACCCCTGCACTGGGGGGGCAACCCAAAAAATAAAACAAGAAAAAATCTCCAGAAAAAGAAAAAAATTTGAGATAAAACAAGCCTTTTGTAGTACTTTTGTGTGATCCACCATTACTAAGTTAACTAACGAATCAGAAAAATCAACTTTTGTTGCTAGAATGAACATAATGAGAAAACAAGCCATGAGAGCTCGGTTCTTTTAGGCCATTCTTCAGCCGTATTGCCAGAAGCATGAAGTTACTGGGCAGAATGAACATGAAAAACCTGAGGTCTCGTCGCTTAGCAACAAAAACCTTGTGCAGGAGTAAGGATATTGGGGTCATGCACACAGTGATCAAACTGAAAGGATACTTGAGAACAGAAAGAGACTTTCAAGACAAGAAAACAAAAGATGAAATAGATGAGCATCTCAAAACTTATGCAAAATAGGTTCTTACATTTAATTGATGCTAGCATGTCAGCTCAATGAAAAGCATGTAAGGTCACTGAGAGTAATTCAAAAAACAGTACTTTACCCAAAAAAACAAAAAAACTAATCCTGTTGATGCCACAATAATTGACAAACTTTTCTTTGACTTCACAAAGTCAAGCATAAGAAACACAAAACAAGGGAGCTTCTACTGAAATAAATTCAGGCACAATAAAAGGAATATATAAGACAGAAATGATTGCAGCAAAGTCGAGAATGTTGTGCTCAATAAATATATTCTTCCTTAAATCATACCACTTATGGTAAAAGCAATCATCCGCTATGCTAGGAGCCTAATGTTTTTAGAAACAAGGCCCAGATAGAGTATAAAATATTTGCAAGAATTTACTCTCGTGAGTCTTGAAGTGTACCTGTCCATTGCATGCTGGCTCAAGTATATAGGAGTTGGATCAATGTCATTTGTGGGACTATAAGGTTGTATGGCACGCATATCATCCAGACCAAGAACTGCATCAGCGTGTTCATGAGTCAAGATTATCTGCACTTTGCACAGATACTAGCTTTAGGCTCTACCACTTAGAGATTGCTTCTATTGCAAAGCATTTGACGTGATGTTGATAAACATATAAACAAGAAATTGAAAATCCTAAAAGAGTGTCAGAATGGGATACAATGGAGAAGGTACTATAGAATATGCTGCACTAATCATCACAGCCTACTACCATGTGATATGAATATTCTCTGTTGGTATAGTTTTTGAAGATAGAACCAGCCACAGCTGACTAATGCTCCAAGAGAAAAATATCGATATTTTCTCTTAAGACAGTTTAGCATTTAAAACAGATAATAATAGATAGAAAAGAAGTAGCCAGCCATTTGAGCATGGCCTAGTAGTAACATTCTTAGGAATATCCAAATTCTCTTCTATTTATAGCCAGAATGGTAGAGAAGGCTGATAGCAGAAATGATCTGCCATGAATTAAAAACAAAGTCCACCAAAGGAACACCATGAGATATGTGCTGCCATTTGCAATTTTAAATCTGTTAAAATAGCAAGAGGTATGATGATGTTTCAAATACATGGCTATATTTTCCCCATAATGAAATTTTGTACTGCCCTTGTCAGATTTCTACATGTGACACAAAACCCACCAGTTAGGCCAACATTGTTCTCTTTTATAGAACTTCACCTCCAAATTGACAAAAAAAAGAAAACCAACTCAGGTTGTGCAAGATGAAAGTCCCACAAGTGGTTTTAATCCTATGGTCAAATCCCAGAGTTACTAGAAGTTATAGTCCAAGAAGATTTGAGACTAAAGCAGCCATTCTATCCACTTGTCCCCTCAGGAATACATCCTCCAGAATAGAAAAAAGTTGATAGCCTGGACTAGTCTTCAATGTCAGGGAAAAAGAATTTAAATACTTAAAAACCAATAATTACTCAACAAACATGACCCGCACCAGCATAAAACTAGCTGGGCCCTGAGTGTTCATAATAAAATGCATAGTACTTACCGTGTCCTAGCTTATGATCTGCATGAGAGTAAAATAACAATATGTTCTAATGCAACAAGCTCGAAGAAGGAAGAGGGGCGTGTGTAGGTTCCCGGGGGGGGGCTTAAACTTCTTCCTTCTACAGCAGCAAAGTTGGTTCTCTAAATGTACTACTCACGTTTCTCCTGGTATCTATGGTTTATAACATATTTTATTACATTTTTTCGATAATTTCTTGAGCTCAATTTTGGATGAGGCCATTGACAAATCTCCTTTAGACGGTGAGTTACTTGGATGAACCAATCGGCAAGTCAAACGAGAACCTTTTGCATTTGTTGTTGGTTAGAATCATCTTCATCTGTGAATTGCAGAATTGTCGCTATTTTAGTGGGCATCGTTTTTTCAATCTGTTGAGAGATTTGCATACATACAATGACAGCCAGAAGATCACCCTCCCCATCGGGTGACATATGTGAAAATAAGACTACTGACGCTAAGATTTCCATGTCATATAGCATTCATGAATGATCTTGTGTGAAAATGATCATTTAACAGTCCACATGTAGAATCAACAGATACAGTTAACGAACAGGAAACTTGATATGAAGAAATCCATCAAGATCAGTCACATGTCAACGACTGGAATTCAAAAAAGCAAACATTTAGCTATGCTTAGTATGATCTGGGGGTTAACTCACTGAATCGACACGGGGAATCTTATATAATGTAAACCACCGAAGTACTTGCTCCCTGAATGTCTTCCCAACATCAATTAATATATAGCTATGCTTAGTATGATCTGGGCAGTAATCAATGAGAAGGGAGGTATTGCACCTGCAATTGACAGGATAAACTATCAAATCTTCATTTTCAAAGTATGAGAGATCATTAGAACTCGACATCAAAATTTCACCATGATCTGCCTCGGATGCAGGAGTAGATACTAAGCAACCTAACAAGTGGACAGGCGACAAGCAATTTCTTAAATTAATCAGCAGGGCTTTTCCCAGTTTTCCCGGAGAAACTGATGCAATGAAGGTTGAGGAACCTCATAGAGTTAGTTTATCTACTTTAGATAGCGAAGCCAAACAAAAAAAAACTCTTACTCAAAATGAGATAATACTGTGCAAGAAGGAATTCAAACCAAAGCAGGAAAACTACAGGACATTACTCACCCTGTGCTAGTAACATTAAGTTAGCATTACGGGTTTTAAGTCCAAGAATCTGTTGGCCTTTTTGTCAATTTTGGTCAATAACCCCTCAATATCATTCAAAAAAATATCATTTGTCCTGAGGAGTACTAAGCTATTGGTTCAGAACTCAATTGGACTTTGGCTATGAGCAACTGCAGGCTATGTAAAGTGCATAAGCCATTCGGCCACAATATGTTTAAAAAGACCCACTTTAATGAGGCGAATAATAGCAAAACAAGATAAACTGCGATACAACCACGTGACTACTGTGAATACAAAACAGGCGTCGTTCCTTCCAGTCCAAATGAGGGTACAACTAACAAGTAGAAGTTCCCAGTAAAGTCACCAAATACCAAATGAGACATGGTGTCAAGGGAGCAATCATAGTTTCCAAGCTGCACTCTACTAGTACTTTACTACCCCCATTCTTCTCTCTTACAGATATAGGCACTGCCAGTTTTAACCTGCCTAAACATGATAAATGGACAAACCGATGCTCCCTCAAAATACCCAATGCACAATCAGCACAACCGCATCCAATCTCGCAACAGGACATCCGCACAACACCGCTCTAAACATTCAAAAACCCGGCCCAAAAAAAAAAACCTGCACTCTTCCAAAATTTCCAAAATCTCTCCCAATCAAGACCGAATCAAAGCGCACCACGATCAACCAAATTCGCCGATCCCGATCCAAAAAAAGAAAAAAAAAAACAAACAAACAATAAGGAGCGGATCGGATCGACGGAAAGCGAGGAGGCGGACAGAGAAGAGGACCGGACCGGTAGTTAGGGTTAGCGTCCGGCGGGTGGAGAAGCGACTGGGAGCAGACGGGGCACGGCGGGTCCGGCGGCTGCATCAGGCACCTCGCATTGGGGACGGCGCTCGAGCACCCCGTCCCGAGAAAGATCAGGGCCGATCCTCCTCCTCCGCCGCCTCCACCGCCGCCGCCGCCGCCGCCCGCCGCCGCCCCGTTGGAGGCGTCGCTCGAGCCGATTCCCGCAGCATCTTCAACCTCCATCAGAGAGAGAGAGAGAGAGAGAAAGAGAAATGGCGTGGAGAGGACGGGAGATTCGGGAGCGACTGGGGAGATCGATCACGCGCGAAGAAGCGTATATAGTTCAACGGCTTTGGCGGGTTTCGTGGCCGGACACGTGGCGCACCCGGAGTGGTCGAGGACCCAGACAGACGAGCTGTTCTCTTTCACTCTCTCTCGCAGTTTTTTTTTTGGTCGTTGCTCGGCAAAAGCATGACCGAGGTTTTGAAATTTTGATTATACTGCCGGTAAATAGTGGCATTACTTGGACTGGTCCTTAAAAGGCTTACGGACAAAATAGGTAGGAGAACCGCCTTGAGGTGAAAGGTCCCACGCTGTCCTTATATTCCCTATCTATCAGGAAAATAAAAATAAAAATAAAAATGTAATTAAGTATGTCAATGTCCACTTAATGTCATTGAATGTGAAGTAAAAGTAGAGGAATATACTAAACTTTGATTATAATTACTACTGAGTAGACAGGTATAGTAATTTACCGCGTAAATGAGGATGGATTAAATGTTCACAGCTGAGTTGACATGCCTTATGATACTATCCCCAACCACAGGCTAACTCAGTTCCCTCAGTTGAGACCAGTGCCATTACTTGCTCTGTGATTTATGAACATTCTAAAACCCGGCCTAAAAAAAAAAAAGAAGAAGAAAAAACTGCACTCCTCCAAAATTTCCAAAATCTCTTCCAATCAAAGACCGAATCAAAGCACAACACGATCAACAACACTCGCGATCTTGGTCTGAAAAAAAAAAAAAAACAATGCGTCGAACCGCAAAAAGGAGCGGATCGAATCGATGGAAAGCAAGGAGGCGGACAGAGAAGAGAAGCGGACCGGTAGTTAGGGTTAGCCTCCGGTGGGAGGAGAAGCGACGGGGAGCAGACGGGGCACGGCGGGTCCGGCGGCTGCATCAGGCACCTCGCATTGGGGACGAAGCCCGAGCACCCCGTCCCGAGAAAGATCAGGGCCGATCCTCCTCCGCCGCCGCTCGAGCCGATTCCCGCAGCATCTTCGACCTCCATCAGAGAGAGAGAGAGAGAGAGATGGCGCGGAGAGGACGGGAGACTCGGGAGCGACTGGGGAGATCGATCACGCGCGAAGAAGCGTATATAGTTCAACGGCTTCGGCGGTTTCCGTGGCCGGACACGTGGCGGAACCGGAGTGGTCGAGGACCCAGACAGAGGAGCTGTTCTCTTTCTCTTTCTCTCTCGCAGTTTTTTTCTTTTTTTGTCGTTGCTCGGCAAAAGCACGACCGAGGTTTTGAAATTTCGATTATGCCGCCGGAAAATAGTGGCGTTACTTGCCCCGCAATTCATGAACTTCCTTTTTTTTTTTTCTTTCTTTCGGCGATTCTTCTTCTTCCTCGTACCGTACGAGGGAGCCGGGAATTTTTCGGTTTTACCGCCGGAAATTACTGACGTAAAAGTGCCGTGTGGACCAAAACGCACACATCGTGAGTCGTGACAAATTGAGGGCGGCTTGGTGTTTGCTCCAGAGTTTTTGAGCCGCGTCGAGTTACCCACCGACATTTTGAATTTTACAATTGGTCCCATGACTTTTTTTTGAAATGGGTGGCAATGTTACCTTGGCATTGATTCCAGGTAAAGTGTTTTCATGTATTTTGGAGGTGATCGATTTTAAGATGGGTCTGTTTCAAAGTTAAAATTTGAAACCTATCATGTTATAATTGGTTTTCAATTTTTGGACTTCGAAACCTATCGTATTTGCTTGGAACTGATTTTGGAATCTAGATTGTTTTTCTAATCCAATTCCAGGGTCTATTCGAGAACTTGTTTTGTTTTTTATCCCTATTTTTGGTTCATTTTTTACAACAAAATTATGAGGCTATAAGTAAAGAAATGCTTTAAAGTAAAAGATGAATAATGAAAATCATAATTTGTTAAAAATAACAATCCATAAGATGAATACGTAGTAGCCACGTACAATTATAAACGATAAAAAGTTCAAACACATAACATAAAACATTAATTATAAAACTTCTTTTCCCATTCATCAATAAAAATGTAGGTAAAGAGGAAGACTGGCGAGGAATTATGGGAAAAGACAAACGATGAAAGAGTGCTAACGTTAAAATTTAGGGAAAAAGAAATTAGGATTTTGGTTTTTTAACTTATAAAACCGATTCCAAAATAGGGCGATCCGGTTCACTTCCCGGATGGGTATTCATTTAGAACTTGTTATCGGACCAATATACAATCGGTTGTGGGATAGAACTAGTTTGGTTGCACACCCCAATTTAGCCTCGTGAATGCACGTGGCTAATTATGAAAGACAAAGTAATCATATACATCATCTATCTATGGGAGACAATGTTAGCTGGGTTCACTCCTATGTGAAGGAGACCCAATGAGTTGCAAGCCTAAAAAGGGCTTGAGCCCATATGATAAGTTATATGAGGAAATAAGGTTTCTCATTATCTATATAAAGATGAAACAAAAAAAGGAAACGGTAACAAGAGAACAAGAGAAAGTAGAAAATCTAGGTTTTGGGCAATATCTTATTTACATCAAGCTAGCATCAGAGGTCGATTCGTGGTCTGATTGAGCTGAAATTTTGTCAGCATGTTTGTGGCGCAATTTTCTCGAATATGAACGGTTTGATTTTCGTTTGACGCTTCCTACATCAGGTTTTTCGTGGATTGATCAAAACCTACATTTTTTGTCAGATTTATCCTTGATCTCTTGTGAAGTTCATGTGTATTGCCAAGAATTATGTTCTTGAGGTGTTTGCTGCTATGTACCTCTAGTATTTGCTAGAGAAGAACAATTTTATTGATAGTGAAGACTTTCGGGTGAACTTCGGTCCCGTAGTCTTTTATCTCCTCACATCGAAGAGGTTTTTCACGTAAAAAAATTGTCTTGTGTTCGCGTGCTTGGTATTTATTTTACTCTACTATATTGATTCCTATTAGGTTTACACAAGAGGGGAGATTATTTTATTCCGTTGCGTTGATTCGATATTTTTCAAATTGTTACCGTTCTCTCGTCAGACAAAACATAGATGGTTGAATACTTCGGTCATATGTTCTGCATATGTTTCTTGAGTTTTTCTTCAGCTTATTAATGTACGCAATAGTTATTGCTCCTGAGTTTTTGATCTGCATCAAGCCACCCGCCGACGTTTTAAATTTTGCAAGTTGGTCCCGTGACTTTTTGAAATCGGCGGTCATGTGCCCCCGGCATTGATTGCGGGTGAAGTGTTCTCATGTATCTGCTCCTGATTGTGAAAGGCAAAAGCGATCATATATATCATCGTCTATTTACGCGAGACAAAATATAGCCGACTGATTCTCGCAGGAACTCCGGTCGGCGAATTTGTCTTTCGTGATGAGTGGACATGGTTGGCTCCAGACAAAGTTTGTGGAAGTCGACGCCGAGGGACGCACTGCAATTGATTTCTAAAAATTCAGGGGGCCAGAATATAAAAATCGGGACGTCGGGGGCAATTTGCAACAGCTCTGTAAACTTGTGGGGCAAATTCTTAAGAAAAGAAAGAGGAAGTTTCGTTTAATGTGTAGGGGAGGGACCTGTACGCTTTCTGGCATGTGAGAGATTGCTTCCTGATCCGTACACCAGGCAAACACCAGCTCATGAAATGTAACATTGCCCCATTACCTTTAATTAATGCTTAGTATTGCAAAATGCAAATTATAAAATAACTCGTTTACAGAATATCGAAAAATCCATATTTTATTTAATAAATCTATTTTTTTTAATTTAAATGTTGATTACTCTTGTGGATCTTGCACATGTAGTTTTAATAGACCTTTCAAATTGGGGAGTGGCTTGACATTATCATGCTCGTTAGGCCTGGTCACTCTAAGAACATAATTAGTAGGTTTGGGCAAGTCATTCCCTTCTTGAGCTTGACTCGCCAAGATCTATTCAAACTCATTCAATGATTCAGTAATCAGAAGTGGCCTAGAGTCTAGACCACAAATTTTAAGGGTTGATAGCAAGCCTAATCCGTCAATCGCTTGAGTGTATAGTTCAAGTTGCAAAAGTTTGGCTTTCTATTTTAGTCTCTTATATTTTTGTTTGATCATATGTACAATTTGGATTTGAATCGATTGGTATAAGAAGTTACTATGATAAAAGCTTGTTAAAAGTATAGCAAATAAAATCCTTCACCTAGATAGTTATTTTCAACGAGATAGCTTTTATTCTCTCTATGGTAAAAAGATACGTTCACGTGGTTGGTAACTATCTAAATCAGGAAAGTTCTAGTTCTAGAAAAGATCTTGATGGTTGGTGATACTAATTATATACATATATGTACAATGTAAAAATTAGTTCACCAAATTCCCCATTTAGGTGATTAATTAGTAATATATCACGTGAGCCTTAAAAAGATATGAGATACATGTTGATTATAATAGTATGATTTAAATCTCTAGTATTTTAGGATAGGGGCTCAAATACAATGAAATAGAGAGTAAAAGTAAGAAAGAAAAATTGAGACATAAAATTTATTTTGATTCACTTTTAAACTAGAATTACATCCAATAGAGAATTCTACAATAATTAACACTTCATAACCCTATATTACAATTCTCAATTACAAAAAAAAAGAAGAGATTATATATATCTAGTAGCAATTTATAAGCCAAAACCCAAATTATCAGTAAAATATGGGCTCAAATTATAAGTCTTGGCAGCTTGAGGGTGCTACCTCCGCAACCGAGGCAGCCCCCGACCCTCACTCGCTTATTGGGGAGCGGGATGTTTGTGTCTCTATGTCGATTAGGAGTATGAAGCACACCCCAACATAGTATTATAAACTAAACTCTACCCTATCTTAGCAAGTTGGTGGCGTAGGAACTTCGGTCCTATGTTTTGACATGCAATACGTTTATGAGTTTTTCTTCAGCTTATTAACGAAAACAAAGAAGAAGGTTCGTTTCATGTCTAGGGGGGATGTGTACGCTTTGAAACTTGAGGGGTAATACCTTATAAAAAGAAAAGAGGAAGGTTCGCTTCATGTCTAGGATGGATCCGTACGATTTCTGGCAAGTGAGAGATTGCTGCCTGATTCGTGCACGAGGCAATACTAGCTCATGAAATGTAACATTGCGCCGCTCATACTATTGATTAATTTTCTGACCAAATAAATTTTGCTAATTATATTTAAAAAATCGTTTCCAGGATATCAAAAGACCCATATTTCATTTAACAAATCTAATTTCATTTTAATTTAAATGTCAAATACTTTTGTGAATCTCAATTGACAAGTGGCCCGACATCAATATGCTCGTTAGGCCCAGTCACTCGAAGAGCAAAATGAGTAGGCCTTGGCGAGCCATTCCCTTCTTGGGTCCGACTCACCAAGATCTGTCCAAACTCATTCGACAATTTGTTAATCATAGGTGGCCTAAGCAAACATTTTCTAAGGGTTGATAGTAAGCCTGAATCTGTCAGTTGAGTGAGTGATGAGTTTAAGTCGCATAAGTTTGGCTTTCTATTTCAATGTGCGTTTATTTAGAAGAATACATCATGATAAAGGAAAATACTTTTGGAGAAAACATTTTCCCAAAAAATGGATAGTTTTCATTTGTTTGGTGATATATGACCGAAATTGTTTTGTGGTGTTTTAATCTCATTTGGAGAATAATTTCAATCTTATGACTTTATCTCCAAAAAAAAAAAAAAAATTACATTTTTAAATAATTTTTTTTATTCTTTTGTTTTTATTTTTTCTCTTTTTTCCTTCTCCCTCCCACCCGCCTCTCTGCCTCACTAACCTCTCCTTCCTTCTCTCCACCACTACCAATGCCACCATCTTCGACTACCTTCCCTCCCTCTATGCCGACTCCGTCCACCGAAGCTCGGCTGATCTCGAAGCACGGTCGATGTGGAAGCACAGGTGCGAGTTGGCGAGACTTGCCATATTTTGATGAGCAACCTCACGTTGGCGAGCTCGAGCTCAATGAAAAGAAAAAGAAGAAAAAAAAAAAAAAAAAATAAAAAAAATAAAAAACCTAATAGAAACAATTCTAGAAAGTGTTTTTATATCTTTACATTTAGGAATTCATTTTCTTAAATTTATGTATGAATATTTTTGTGGATCAAAAAGTGTTTTCGGTCGACTAATCATTTTTCGTGAACCAAACGGGTGAAAGTCCGGAAAATGAATTCCCGAAAAAACACTTTCTCCCAAACATATGCACCCTAAGTCTCCTATATTGGCAACCAGTCAAATGTATAATTTGAATTTGAATTGATCGCTATAACAAGTTACTATGATAAAACCTTGTTTCAAGTATGGCAAATAAAGTCCGTCATATTGATAGTTATTGTCCAGTATTCCAAGACAAAAATAGTTTTCATTCTTTTTATGGTAAAGGATATGTTCACACGGTTATATTTAATCTAAATTAGGAAAGTTCTAGCTCTAGAAAATATTTTGAAGGCCGGTAATACTAATTATATACATATATGTACTTAGTAAAAATCAGCTCATCGGATTCCCTTTGAGGTGATTAATTGGTAATTTATCACATGAGTTTGATTAAGATTTAAGATACACATTGATTATAAGTGTATGCTTTAAATCTCTAGCATGTTAGGATTAGGCGCTCAAACACAATGAAACACAGAGTAAAAATGAGGAAGAGAAATCGAGATATAAGATTTATCTAGTAGAAGATTTCACTATAATTAGCACATCGCACTTCTCTATTACAACTCTCAATTATAAAAGAAAGATATTATATATACTAGTAATTATTCACGAGCCCAAACCTAAACTATCAACAAAATATGAGCTTGAACTGTAAAAATCCTCTAGCGGCTTAGGAGTGTTGCCTTTGCAACCCTAGCAGGGCGGCCCCTAGACCCTCGCCCTCTCATTGGGGAGTAGGATCATTGTGCCTTTCTATTGATTAGGAGTATGAAACACACTTAAACATTATAAGCTAAACTCTACCAAATCTTAGCAAGTCGGGTCTCCCTTTTAGGCATATCGAGATAGTTTGATAAAATGCTCGTAAGCAGTCAAGCTTGGTCGATGACTCGGCCCAACCGCAGCGTCATCTCTAAGTCCAGCCCCTCCCGTCTCGGCCTGTCCTCCTTTTATAACGCAACTGACGTCATGCTCTCTATTTCTTGCAAAAGGTAAATGTTTTGAAAGAAGCAGTTTTAAATCAATCTCTTCTATTTTTATGAGGAGCAACATCACGGCAGGTAGTAGACGAAATTAATTTATTGCAAGAGTTCATAGTAAACTGAAATTTCAAGGAGCAACTTAGGAGTCATGGGTCATTTGGTTTATATATCATTGCCGGTGTCAAAAATAGTTTTATATTCACTGTTACACGAGTGATATGTGGAAGAGTTTGGTGAAAATACTAACTCTACACATGTATGTCCCTCATCCAATGGTGAATGTGTGGGGATATATTTATATCGACGGTAGATTTAATAATTACCATTTGTTTAAGACATATCTTGCTTGTGGTATATTTAAAATTGCTGGGTTTAATACTCAACTAGTAACATACACGTCTGTTCCATGAAGGTAAATTTCTTTATGTGTTCTACTGTAAGTTATATGTTAAGTTGCATTTTAGGGAAAATTCCGAATAAGAGCCTGAAATGCCTTTATTTTCTCCAATAAAGGTCCGAAGTGGATATTATTTTAAATAAAGGCATGAAGTGGCCAAATTGTGTCAAATAAGGGTTTAAAATAGAACTTATTTCAAATAAGAGTTTGAAGTGGCCATATAAGTTTCTAAAAAGGGCATAACCTTTTAGTTTGAAGGGTATTTACGTCTTTTAACTAAAATTTTGAAGTGGCCATATTAGTTTCCCCCTTCCCTCCGCTAGCCATGGTGGAGGTCACCGGACTTAGGTGAGGGCCCTCACTGGTGTCGGGTGTTCCTCACCAAATCTAGTGAGGGTAGCCCTTGCCCTCGCATACTCGCATGGCCTCGTTAGCTCAGGCGAGGGTGTGGGCTAGCGAGGGCAGCCCCCTTGGCATTAGGCGAGGGCGTTCATTGCTAAATCGGGTGAGGGCAACCCTCGCCCTCACATGGCCTCACCAACTCAATTAAGGGCTAGGATTGCCCTCATCGGCATCGGGTGAGGGTCGCCCTCACTTGGGCTGGCGAGGGTTGCCCTCATTAGTGTTGGGCAAGGCCACCTTTGCCTGATTTGGCGAGGGCAACTCTTGCTAGCATCAAGTGAGGGTTGCCTTGCTTGGGCTCCCTCAACACCGGCGAGGGCAACCCTCGCTAGATCCAGCGAGGGCGACTTCTGCCAGCCATCAACGACTACGAAAGGGAGGGAAGAGGAAAAAAGGAAAAAAAAAAAAGTTATACTTTTTTTACCAAAATACCCTTTCTTCGATGGCCGAAATAGTCACCGGCCAGTCAAAGGCCATTATTTAAGATGATTTGGTCATTTCAAGCCATTATTTGAGACGATTTGACCACTTCAGGTTCTTTTTTGAAACAAAATCCACTTTGAATTCTTATTTAAGAAAATGAGAATACTTCGGGCCCTTATTTGGAATTTTTTTTGTATCTTATTTTATATAAATCTTCTTCTTTTGAAAAAAAATAAAGATAATATTCTTAGTTCACATTATAATTATGTAAAATATAGGGATTATATAATAGTTATAAAAAACTTA
This sequence comes from Eucalyptus decipiens, assembly GCA_014182575.1. NCBI lineage: Eukaryota > Viridiplantae > Streptophyta > Magnoliopsida > Myrtales > Myrtaceae > Eucalyptus > Eucalyptus decipiens. The sequence continues at coordinate 2,108,625 of CM024612.1, forward strand.
ATTGTCGTTGTTATATGATATTTTATGTGTCATCAACTACAATTTCGAAATATTGAGAGTAGATAATAAGAAACTTCCAATGAAATATTTAATAAGAAAAGTTACTAGAAAGTTAGAATTTTCACTAATGGCTGACGTGCAACATTAAAATTAATTAAATCTTTGTTGGGCAAAAACTAACGGTACTGAATTGGCAAGCACCAAATTTAATTGGAAGCATGAATGCAAAGTGATAGAAAAGTAGATTATGCAAGGATGATGATTAATCCTTCGAAATTTAGAGTCTTAGGTGTCATCTTATAGGCAATTCTTGAAGAAGAGCTTCCTGTTATATACTTATTCTAGACCATTAACCCACACTTTGTATAAGAATATATTCATGTGTATTTTTCATTATTTTAAGTTATACAGATAAAATATGCAAATTAAATATTTAGAAAATGTATCCTTTTCACTTTTAACTATTCTAACACAAATTAAAAAAAATAAGTACCTAATAAAAATTAATCGATATTAATGTCAATGCTATTGTGATTCAAATATGCAGATTATAATAATTTGATTTTTTACAAAATGGTAATTGTAAAACATGATTTTGTCAAAATATCATCTTTGGATAATTATAGAAGAAGTATGAAGATATCACTCAATTACGTCTCCAGTGCAAAAAAGAAAATAAAATTTTATATGCTATTGTCGATCATATTCTTTCTGTTAAGAATTAATTTATCAACCTTCTTTGGCTAATAAATTAGTGGTTAATCAAATAAAACGAATACAAATCTCAGCTAACCAATACAAAATGAAAACAAAATCAAAAGTTGGAACTCACTCACTAAAAGCTCTTTGTAGATGTATATACAATTGTCGATCAAATATTTGCTAATACATTAGTGCCTTTTTTTTTTTTTTTTTGGGGGTCGAACTAATACAATATGTAACAAACAATAGGAAGAAAATGGCAGATTGGAACAAGGCAAGCATATATTGGAAGTAAAAACAGTGGAGAATACAAGAAAAATACTCCTTGCAAGAGGGAAATTGTCTAAAAGATCTTAAATTTATTGTATTTTTACCAAGTAAGTCCTAATGCTATTGTTTAGAAAATGCTAAATTTTTTAATTTTGTCAATTAAGTTTATTCAGGCAATTTTGGCTGGAATTTATTGACATGGATATTGACGTCCTATGTGGCATGATCAGTGTTAACTTGTACAATTTTTAATAATATTTAATATTTTTCTATTTTTTATTAATTTATTTTTCCTTCTTTAGTTTTTTACAAGTGGCTCGAAAGGGTTCGGCAGCCCTTGTCGGCTGTGGGTGAGGGTCGTGCGGCCCTTGCCTAGCCTTGCATAGATTTGAGAGACCATCATGGCCATGACTAGGAGTTTGAGATTTGACAGTCGAGTGGCCAGTCATAGCTTAATACTCACTCTGGATCTCGTGTCTGTGTTTGTGGCCTTGAGCTTGAAACTTAAGTAGCAGGTGGGGTTGGCCGAGGTTGCTCGCCCACGACCTAGAAGGCCATTGCCACTAAGGGTGAGGTCACCTCGCCCATATCTAGGCAAGGGTTGCATGGCCCTCACCTGTGGTCGACGAGAGCCTGGTGACCTTCGCCTAGCGCCCCTTAGTTGCTGGTGGTAGCCTTCATTACTGGAGGTCGTGGCCTCAAATTTAAGGCCGCACCTCTGAAATATGACTTCGAGCTAGAGGGGCTTGAAGGATTGTGGTGGTGGAAGCTACCAGGATGGTGATGGATGGAGGGTTGGAACGGTGGTGAGGTGGTGGTGGAGGTTGAGTCACAAGGTTAAGTTGATCACGGGGCTGCGTTTTCCATGGTGATTTGGTTGTCGCCTAGAGGTGAAAGGAAGAAGATGAAAAAACAAGGAAAAAAAAAAGAAAACAAAAGAAAAAGAACAAAAATAAATAAATAATAAAGTATTAAAATATTATAAAAAATTGTTCATGTTAATACTGGCCATACTATATAAGATAATCAGAGTCTACATTAGTGAATTCCTACCAAAATTAGTTGGATTGATTTAATTGAAAAAAGATAAAAAGTTTTAGGATTCAATTAATAAAATTAAAATGTTTAGGATTGAATTTGTAAAAGTCTAAAAAAAAATTAAGAATTATTTGGATAATTTTTCCTTTTGCAAGAAGAATGATCAACCTTTTGCTAGTGTCAACTTTAGAGGCAGCCGTTGGAGAAAGAGCTCGTTATTGTTTATTTAAAAAAATAGACGGTGAAGATTGGAGAGATAGGCGCATTAATTTATGGACGTCTAATCCGCAATTGCTACTGGTAATGATCGACCTTTTGCTCTCAAGTCTCGAGACGAAAAAGCTTCGAGGCATAGAGGTTTGCACGATCAATTGTACAGAGATATTTATGCAAAATGAGCTAAGAATGTAGTGTCGGATGAGTACATTCAAGGAAAGGATAAGAATGGAAAAATGTTAGCTTGATCTTAAGTTTAAAGATTTATAAAATGAGCAGATTAAGCTCCATCTAGGAGGGTTGACGTAAATGAAGAAATTGGTTCTAATTAGTCCTAAATATATTACATGGATGTTAACATAGTCTTAGGCATTTTAAATTTGTCAATTAAGTCTTAAATCTTTACAGAATTCCACTGTAGTTCTTCTTGCCAAGTTTCACCGGAAATCACTGATGTGGTGATGTACCACGTAGGATGGTTGACGGCGACTCAATGATTTTCGATGAAAATTGATGGGATGCACAAAAGTTTAGGACTAAATTAATATAATTAGAAAGTTTAAAACTGAATTGACATCTATACCATAAGTTTATGACCAATATTCTGCACCAAAATGAATTTGTGTCATTAAAAATGGTGAGTTTCATGTGGGTCCCATCAAAGACTATGGTCTAATTTCTAGTGCTCCAATGTTGTTTAGATAAGGATAATTATCTAAAAAAAAGTCATACACTTATTGCATTTATGTTAATTCTGTTTTAAAATTTTCAATTGTGACAATTTAGTCATAAGCATTTTCATGTTTTACCCAATTCGGCTAATTTTGGTTAAAAATTACTAATGTAAATGTTAGTCGTTCTACGTGGCACAATCGGTATTGACATGGACATTTTAAAATAATAATATTTTAATTTTCTTTTCTCTTTTCCTTTTTCTTCCCACCATGGCTAGTGAGGGTTGCTGAAGCTCATCGGCCACTGGGCGAGAGATGTGAAGCTTCATCAATTGCTAGAGAGGGTTGTAGCCCTCGGCTAGATCCTGGGGAGGTAGCCTCACTCACGGCGGCGCCTATCCATACCATTGAGAGAGAGGCACAGCTGTGAACGAGGCTAGTTGGCAAAGGTGGCCATGGCCTTACTAGGAACGGTTTAGGCTACCTTCGCTTGTAGCTATGAAGGCCTTACCCAAATCTCAATGAGGCTAGGCAAGGGTTATGATCATGGGCTGCGAAGCCCTCGTTGGTGGGAAAAAAAGAAGAAGAAGGAAAATGAAAAAAAAGAAAAAAGAAAAAATATTAAAAATAATTGTCTATGTAAGTACTGGTCATGCTATGTAAGATAGTTGATGTCTACGTCAATGATTTCGGGTCAAAATTGGCTGGATAGATTTAATTGATAAAATGTGAAAATATTTAGAACTAAATTGATATAATTGAAAAATTTATAACTGAATTAACACATATGTAATAGGTTTAGGAATCTTTTTTTAATTTTTTGTAATTCTCCCACTTTAGATGCTCTAGGTAGAATATGTGCTTCTTTTTGGTGGACTATGTAAACGAAGACCAAAGAAAGATATTAAGTATCCGAATCCCATCACATATCTTGATATGAAGCAGAGGTTAATGACACAAGAGGGATCATATGGTCGACTCCATGAGTAAGACATGGTTATTGAACGTTATTGCTGTATAATTAACCACTCAACATTCCTGAGCCTGCATTCAACGGTAAAATAGCTCTCTTTTAGCAATCTCGGTCTAATAAACTATGTGAATCACATATCAAGAAATTGTGAAATTCGATATGTTTCCTTATAAAAATATAAATTTATAGATAATCTTAATATCGGGATCGACTCCATACTTTACATTGTTCACATAATATGAGTTTGCTCGATATTTTTCAGAGTTGTTTGGTGGGGATTGTTTGGGGTACATCGGCGATGTGCGCTGTACTCTATGCGCAGGGACAGCTCCTTAGTGCATGATGTATGTTTCTCGGTGCTAGCATCCCAAATAGACCGCTCCATCAACAATAAGACATAAAAGTCCTCTTTCATTAAATGCGCACATGAAAGACATTCTCAGCCACCAACTTCAAAAAAAGAATCTCTCTCTCTCTCTCTCAAATAAACAAGATAATTGAAAAAGTACGTTTTTTTTTTTTTGTCAATCCTACTCTATTCCTACTCTACACTCATTCTCGATTTTCGCTCGCCGCCGTGTGAATCAGCCGAAACTCACTCCTGAAACTTACGCGTCCCCACCCCATTCCCCCTGAGAAGGTGGGGATGAAAAAGTATGTTAAAGAACAAGAAAAGTATACATGTTATAAAATAGAGAAAATTACTAATTAATTAGTCGCAAACATTAAACCCGTTAAATGAGTTATTGACCCATTTCTTAATGGGATATAAATGAGTTAATTATATTAAATAAATATATTTAAACATAATATGAATGTTAAATGAATTATAAATGGGTCATCAACGGATTTATAACTAATTTAAATTCAACCCACTTTTATGACTTTTTCTTCATTTTTTATTGCTCTTCCTTGAGCTCACGCTCACTCGCTCACAAATATTTGGCAACCATTCTCTTAAAAGAAATTGAAGGCAAGAAGCGTTTTTGTGGGCTTTATCTTTTGGGGCTCGGGTTTTGGTGGTTCATAAGGCTCATGGTAAGGAGGTGGTGGTGGAGAGATTGCAAATAATATAGAAGTAGGGTTAGGCATTGCTTAGGATACCATATAAAAGCATTTCTAACAATATCAGTCAGGTCAGGATTTTATTGCATGTAAATGAATCAAAATAGGTTAAATGAATCTATTTAGGTCGATCCATTTTCGATCGACCTAACCTAACTTGATTCACCCATTTGACGGGTTTAATAAACATATTATACGGATATCAATCTATTCATAAATTTTTCGATAGTACCAATTTGGTTGCACATCGTTGTGCAAAATTCAAAATGGTCTTTCCGACTAATTTTCTCTAGAAATTGTCGACATGACAATCTAGACATTGTTGGCTATCTTACGTGGCATATCGCCATATCAGCAATTTTCGACGAAAATTGCTCGGAAAGACTACATTGAAATTCTGCATAAAAAAATAGAACTTAATTGATAAAATTAAAAAGTTCAAGACTAAATTGACGTCTATCTAATAAATAAATGACTGATTGGGCAATTTCTTCTTACAAAAGAAGACACAAGCAACGGCTCATAGCACCAACTATGATAATTTGTTATAATGCAATTACATGAATATAACTAATTAATCCCATTCCTTTGTAATCAAAACACTCGTGCGCGCGCGCGCGCGCACATATATATGTATCTTTATTATTTGTATGCGTAATTCATTAGTTACAATGGATTATCATAAAAAGGGATGATACCAGCCACGATTGCAACTTACGACTCAAAGTTGATGTAATAATGATCTCCTCCATGATGATGTCCCTCCCTCCCACCTTGTAAAAGCTGTAAAACCCCCCCGATTCCCTCTCCAAATCTTGTCCTCTGCTCGTGATCTTTGGACCACACGACAAGAATCCAAAAGCTTTGAGCTCTTTCCCTCGGATTTTGGTTTTTTTAAAAGCCGGATAGACTCCTGGTTTCTTTCTTGGCATAAACCCACTTGCATTTATAATGCATCCTTAAACTCCTAATTAGGAAATAATCTGACTCCTTAATTAGGAAATAATTCCTCTCTATGTTTGTGCAAAGTAGAAGAGAGTGAGGTGTACAGAGGGGCCTCGACACGGTCAAATCGTGGCATGCATTGTCCCCTCAGGAGGTATCAGCCATCCTTGCGCTCACCTGCCTCTACCACTTTTTGTCGGTCCAATAATAATAATGATGATGATGATATTAAAAATAATTATAGTATGAGCCTTAAAACCTGTCAAGATAACGTATCGTGGTCCTGAAAATTTTCATTCCTTATATTTGGGTTTAAAAACTTGCCATAGATATACCACGTGAATTTTCTTTTATCTTTTCAATTCCTTATGAAAAAGCTTACGGGGTTAACGGTACCACTACCTTTTCCGTAACTATCAAATGTCAAAGGTCTCTTAAATAAATAAACCAATTAAATGACTGATGTACCAAACAAATATGACAAACATAGGGTAAAGTCCACCTATGGTCTCCAAATGAAAGTAAGGCTAGGACCACCTAATTTTTCCCTTCATAATGGTTTTCATCGGAAGCTCTGCAAGATTTTATTCAAAGTGCCTCAATTACTAAGATAAATAGATAAATAAAAGGTCACTATTTTGAATGATTAAAATTCAAATTTGTACTAGGTTTTCCATTGTTTATTTTCTTCCTATTTCTCGGCGAAGAAGATTACCCAGTGCAAAGTTTAAGAGGATTTCAATGATTCTTCTAGTTCAAACCCCGGTCGTTTAATGAAAAAGAGGAAGATAATCCTACTTAATTGTTCGTCGATTTAAAATGAACTAATCGTCACACACGCGCGGAATGGGGCAATTATTTTTTTTACATAAATCCATATATATATATTTTGCTTAATTTATCTGGCATTATTATTGTAGGGGTTAAGATGAGAAATTGAGAATGAGATTATAAAGAAATAAGTAAATGGCAAAAATATATGCGAAACGAGTGGTCCTTAATGAAAATATGTGTAGTGCCGACATTTCTATCTGGCTATAACGTAATCACTTCTACAATAGAGACATGCCTCTTGATTTGATGCCGTCCACATAATTTTTGATCCACAACCTGCTATTCCTTTAAAGTCTTTTCTTAGCCGAAAGGGTAACGTACGAGATAATATAATCAAAGTCACGTCGATTGATATCCGGAAATAGACACATTATGGAATAAATGTATCCCAAAAAAGAATAAAAAGAAACTCAAGTATTATCAATTGAGATGACCGACAAGCCATGTCCCTCAAAAAGTTCGAGGTCTCAATGTCGATTTTCTTTAGGCCAATCTAATTGGCAAGATGAAAATTTGGCTCCAATCTTAGCAATATCACCCAAATCCAGCATGAAATATAAAGAGGGGTAAAAGCCAATCTAATTCAGCAGATGAAAATTTGGCTCCAAACTTAATAATATCACCCAAATCCAGAATGAAATATAAGGAGGGACAAAAAAACAAGAAAAATGCATAACAAATTAAAGTACAAAATAATAAAAGGGGGAAAAAAATAAAGGAGAACAAGATAAAAGTTCCACCACTTATTAGTGATGTATTGTGATCAATATCACCTAAGTGCAGAATGAAAAAAACAGTGAAATAAGAAAGAAGGAGAAAAATGCAGAAATAATAAAAAGGAGAACAAGATAAGGAAGGAATTGCACTTAGTAGTGAGGTGTTGTGATCATTATACTTCATTGAGGGGGGGTTTGGGGCCCCTACCATCCAACCGAGGAGACACCTTTCCAGGTTAGCAAGCGTGATACCAACAGTCATTATAATAATATCGTCACACACCATATATGCCCAATCCCATCATCATTCATTCCGCCGCATCATTCCGCAGTCAAAAGTGGTGATGATTTTTTTTTTTTTTTTTTTGCTTATAACGAGGGAGGAAAATTCAGCAGAAACGGGGTGGAAGACAAGTAACACAGGCCCCCGGGAGGGGGGGGGGGTCCGATCCAAGGGATAGATCATCTCATCTTTTACAAGATCACGAGTTTAATTAGTATCACGAGTGACTTCTTGAAACCGGCCATGCCTCACTGTTTTGATTGCTTAGTATCTTGTGTGGAGAGGTTTTTTTCTTCCTAACATTTTCATTGGAGCAATGATGATGCGGTTTTCACTCTCGAGCCTTCGAGTCACGGGTGGAGCGAGTGACTATGACTCAATTTGAATTTTCTGTAACAGATGTGAGATCTTATGATAACATCAAAAAGGGCCGCTAGTGCTAGGGGGGGGGGTCCGATCCAAGGGATAGATCATCTAATCTTTTACAAGATCACGAGTTTAATTGGTATCACGAGTGACTTCTTGAAACCGGCTCATGCCTCATTTTTTTGATCGCTTAGTATCTTGTGTGGAGAGGTTTTTTTCTTCCTAACGTTTTCGGTGGAGCAATGATGACGCGGTTTTCACTCTCGAGCCTTCAAGTCATGGGTGGAGCGAGTGACTATGACTCAACCCAAATTTTCTGTAACGGATGTGAGATCTTATGATAACATCAAAAAGGGCTGCTAGTGCTGGTTGCTCTTTCTTGACCCTTTAAAAATAAAAAGAGAAGTACCGAAAGGTTGATATGAAAGTGTTATATCAAAAATTTCAAATATATTTTTTTTGCAATCCATTTGTTTTATGAAAAAATAAATGATTTGCAAAATATTTTTCTTATGATGACTGCTTGTATTGCTTGAGATATTTAGTCAACAATCTATATTTTCTTATTGACAACAACTATATTTAAACATTTTTGTTCAAACAATGAAAATATTTTTTATTCATTCATTTTTATAAATAATACAAACAATCATTTTGAGGAAATTTTTTTCCAAATCATTTATTCTCTAAGTGTGTTTATTTTGCGGATTAATGATATAGGAAAATGTTTTCTAGTAAAACATTTCTCGGGAATATAGGTAGTTTTCCTTTGTTTGATAATGTATGATCAAAAATATTTTTTGATGTTTGGAATTATTGGAAAATGATTTTTCATAACTTTCAGATAAAAAAGAATTTTTTTAATTTTTTAATTTTTTAAAATTCGAAATTTTTATTTAATTATTCTCATAACTTTATTTCAAATAAAAAGAAGTTTTAAAATTTTTAATTATTTAATTATTCTTTTTAAATGTTCTCTTTTCAAAAATTTCAATTTTAAAATTTTAAAATTTTTTTCTTTTTTTTTTTCTTTTTCTCCCTTCCTTCGTAGTTACTTGGTTGGTGACAACCATAGGTAAGCTTTGCCTCGTCGAGATCAGGTGAGTTGCGCGCTTGCCGATCTCAAAGGAACCTAAGTTTGCTTGGATTTGGTGAGTCTTGAGCTCACCACGATTGGGTGAGTGCGAGCTTGCCATCCTCGACGGAGTTTGGGCTCAGCTGGATTAGTTGAGCCTCAAGCTTGTTGTTCCGCTTCTTGGCCATCAGCAGTCGCTGAGGCACATGGCTAGCGGAGGAAGAAAGGGGAAGAAGGAAAAAGGAAAAGAAATGAAAAATAGAAAAGAAAAGAAAAAAGATAATAATAAACATTTCAAAATTTTTAAAAATTTTTTAAAAATTAGATTTATTTAGAAAAATTATTTTATTAAAATAAAATTTTCATTGACCAAGGACTCCAAGACCAGGAAAATATTTTGGAAAATATTTTTCGGTTTTTCAAATAGGGAAATCATTTTCTTGAATTTAAGTTTTGATTGGAAAATATTTTTTGTTTATTAGGAAAAAAATTACCTTTTTTTCTTAAGCGAACTAGATGTTGAAAAATGAGGAAAATTTTTCTTGAAAAATAATTTTTTTGTGAAACAAATGCACCCTAAATATTGGTTTAAATTAAAAGGCTTAAAAAAAGAAATCCCAGCTTCTTCTTAGAGGATAAGATTGCCTTTTGCCAACAAAATAGAAAAGCACTAAAAAGCACATCGAGCACATGAATAGTGCCCCACTCAAACCCCCTCAATCAAGCACATCCATATCCAACTTATCAAGCAAACTACTCAATATACAAAGAACAATTCTCTCAACCATATAATTTTTTTTTTAAATTTTTTTCCAGATAGTCAGCTAATAAATCAAATTATATAAATTTCATTGCCATTTTTTGCCAATGCCACTACAATTTGATGTGATGATTATTGGCCAACGACTAAAAAAGTAAAATTCCCATTTCATATAATAAAGTTTATGAAACATGCCATATACTTTTTTTCAACTTTTTTCCTTTTTTTGGTCCCAAAAGTTGGACAAAGTTCTTTTCTTTTATACATGCAAAAAAAGTGCCTTTTGCTCCACTCAATATCTATGCGAAATCTCGCTCGCTCTCTTTTCTTGGTGAGCATCAATGGACGAGTCCTGGCGGATGCGCATGGGAATGCACGTCCGTTCTCCGCCGCAGCCCGCCGCCGGGTCTCCCCCGCCGTCGGACCTCCTGCGGCGGAGGGGGGCGCCGCCTCCGCCGCTCTCCTCCGAGACCCTCGACGCCGACGACTTCTCCGACGTCTTTGGCGGCCCGCCGCGCACCGTCCTCCTCCGCAAGTTCTCCGGCGACTTCGCGCCCTCTGATCCCGTCTCCAGCTTCTACGACGAGGTGTTCCGCCCCCCGGAGTTCGCCTCCCCGGCGAAGAAGCCCGGCCGGAGCCTGCCGGCGTTCAGGATCCCGGCGGCGGCGGAGGTGTTCTACAGGGATGTGTTTGGGTTGGACGGAGTCCGGAGGTCGAGGGAGAGGTCGCGGCCGGGGTCGAACGTGATGTCTGGGTCGAAGTCGAAGTCGAATTCGTCGTCGGCGCTGAGCTCGGAGGAGCTGAGCCCTCTCCGGCCGGTGATCGGAGACGACGTCGGACTATCGTCTTTCGCTTCAAAGCTCAGGTAGATATGCTGAACTTCTACTGGCTTGGTTTCCAGGTTTAGCAGCTTCTACTAAAGAGAGATCTCTGTTTTTTCTGATTTTTTTTTTTTTTTGAAGTGAATTTAAGTTCCATATCAAATCATACGTATCTTGAAGTCGTTCTAAATCGAGATCAGATTGAACAGGAAGAATAATCATCAAGAAATGCAACGTATGCGAAAGTTGTATGAAAGATTACGTGATACTGCAACTAAATTGCGTGTTGATCGATGTTGACAGGCCGATCAACGTGCCGTGTCGATGGAATTCAATCGCACCTGCTGCCGGTGATCAACTGAAGGAGCATGGAATTCCGGTATTTCCCTACAGCCCACCTTCGTGGCCAGACGAGCGACTTACCGAGCAAGAACACAGATCGAACTCGAGATGCTCGTACAATGGCTTTGCGCAGCCCGTTCCGTCGCCGGAATCCGTTACCGAAGAACCGAGCTCGCGCTGGCGGATGAAAATATCGGTCGAGGACGACGACATGGAGATCAACTCCCCATCGTCCGTGATCTCTTCGCTCTGTCAAGATCCTGAAGGCAACAACCTCAGCATCCGAGATCGGGTTCACATCGTCCGGGAGCGAGAGATAGAGGACCAAGACGAGGATGAGATATCGGGTTCTTTTGTCATTGAGATCGGCACTTCGAATCGCCAGGATGGCTCCGGCGAAGCCTTGGGGATCGATGAGGCGATCGCGTGGGCCAAGGAGAAGTTTCGAGCGCCGGGCGACGAGAAAGACCGATGGGGTGCGACAGAGCTTGAGAAGCAGAACTCTCCCGAAACCGAAGGTAATGTTACTGATTTTAGCTTGAGCCACGCTCTGGCCAATTCGGCTGATCATTTTGGCGATGCAAGGCTGACTATCGATCTCTTTGTTGTCTGCAATTCAGAAGAGAGATCAAAAGCTTGTGAATTTCTCGACTCAAGCGGACACAGCAAGATGCAATCTTCAGAGGTAAACAGTTCTAAGCAGATCAATCAGTGCTTATGCCACAGACATGCACTCATCTGAGTGACATTGTTTTCTCAGCTTGATTAGAAATAGGAAACGAAATCGACCGCGAGTAAATTGCGTTGGTCCGACTTCTTATGAGGCCTCTTGATTCTGTAATTTTCAGGAGGAACAAGATGAATGGACGGGAGAAGACGGCAGCGGCACCCTATCAGAGAAAGACGTAAGCTATTTCTTATCCATGTCCATTGCATTAAACCATACTGCACAAGAAAACTTTGAATTGATGAGAAGGCCAACAATGCATTCGAAAGAAATCTGACTGTTCTGTGCAAAACATTAGTCCTTCGGCCTGAGGAAGAACGTTGATCGAAAGCACTGATTCTGCATTCGATGCATTTGAGAATCCCTGCCATAATCATCTGTCGACGACGTTGTCACTAGCTCTTATACAGAGTAAAGGCGAACGTCGAGCTTTGCTCGGAGTCTGATAGATCATAGATTCTAACGGCTCGTGTTGTGTAGAAGGAAATGGAGCTGTTGGATCAGAACTTACGGGCGTGGTTGGCCGGCAAAGAAACAAATATCCGGCTACTCCTCTCGACGCTACATCAGGTACTTAGCCCTCTCTCTCTCTCTTTCCCCGAACCCATCTCGCATTTTTTTGATCCTTTAGTCTTTGCTCATGTCGGGCCTCACGGGGGCGGTGGCCGGTTTCAGATCCTGTGGCCGAACAGCGGTTGGAGCTCGGTCCCGGTGACGAGTCTCATAGACAGCTCTCAGGTGAAGAAGGCTTACCAGAGAGCGAGGCTGTGCCTCCACCCTGACAAGCTGCAGCAGAAAGGCGCGACCACTCGGCAAAAGTACATCGCCCAAAAGGCCTTCTCTACCCTCCAGGTAAAAGCAAAATCTGTCCTTCTCGACCATACCTCGAGCGTGTTCGATGTTGGCGTTGGTAAGTGACGCTTAGCGATTGCTGCTGTAACTTTTTCAGGAAGCTTGGGGTGTGTTCATCTCTCAGGATACCCTCTTTAGCTAAGTGCAAAAGTGGGCGAGTCCAAAACCTTCTCCGTTGCTCAGAAAGCCGACGGATCTTGAAACTTCGGCTAGGAGATCCGAGTTCGAAGCGGCTCGTCGACGATTGCCGTGGCTTATTCCCGTCCGGCATTCTCCCCGAGCACTCGAATCGCGCCTGAATATCGCCTGGAAAAAGTTTTGTACTATAGTTTCTCAGTTTGTGTTTGGTGCAATCTTGACAATGTTGCAATCTGCCTTCTGTTGTGTCAATAGCAAAGGAAAAGGAGATGGAAACTGACTGTTGATTTGCGTATATGATGTGAGATTTGCGCTTTGGCTTTCTGTAATATGGACATTCTTCAGACAATTGAGTTCTTTTTAGCAACATGACTTTATAGTGAGTATTGAGAGTCATGTCAATAAATTGATAGGATATGGTGTTCGGTTTTCTTTTCTTTTTTTATTCTTTTGCTCATATTCAAAGTCTTAACTTCTATATAAAGTCTAACAGAAAGACAATTTTCTGTCTGTACTAATGGTTCTCAGTTTTCTGTTTTGTTTTGTTTTTTTTTTTTTTTTTAAATTTATATTTTGTCTAATTTTAATGATATTTAAATAAGAAAAATACACTTGGACTAAAATAGCCTCGTTTAGGTCACATCATTCATGTTTCAATTTGCCACATAGGAGAGATAAAATAATGAAAAAAAAAAAAAAAGTCACTTCAACATTTTTTGTTTGATGAAGTTAAGGAGATGATTCAATTACACCAATTTGACAAGTTTTAGGATATAAATACATTTTTTAGTTAGTTTTAGGATTCAATTATATTTGGTGACAAGTTTTACAACTTCTAGTGTACTATTTCTATAATTTTCTATTAGATCATGAATTTCTCAATTTGGATTGATTATGCCTAGATCTTTAAGGCTTTGGCTCAATAAATAAGCATGAAATAGAAATAGCAAAAAAAAAAGAGAGAGCGATGCTGTTATGACGGTAATTGTTATTTTTGTCCCACATAGCTTGTAAGGTCCTATTTAAACGTTGTTATAAGCTAACTAGATTCTTGAGCTAGTAGCTCGAGGTGTTAGGACAATAAGTCAACAATGTATATCAAGCATATTGATTGATGACTAACAAAAATGCGCTTGATATACATTGTTAACTCCCTATTCTAGCTTCTTAAGCTTTTTTGGTAGGATTGTTGTTAGCCTTATTATTTTCTAAAATGGCTTTGTTTCCCTTCTTTTTCCCTTCTCGATTTCGTTCCATTTTTATCGGACGTAATCATCACAATATGAAGATGTCTTTTCGTTACAGAAATGGAGAATAATGTAAGAATATACATTCCTAGGTTGGTAAAGGAAAATGAGACGTGAATAATTGATATCGTTTTTACAACGTGAAAAAGTGAAAAATCATTGTAAGCTTTGGCACATGGAATAACAATTTCAGACACGACTTTATACCATGACTCGATATAACATTGAGCCAGTTGTACTTAACTACGAGTCAAGTACCTGAAACCATCGGGACTCGTTCTAAGAAATCCCGATTCTTCATCGTATCATTCAATATTTGAAATATTTTAGCAATATAATGAAAAAAGAAGAAGAAATCATCGAATACATGAAGCCACAGCATAATTCTCATCATTTGGTGGATTATAGGAAATTTTCGAACCATTTTAAATGATACATTGACTAAATGCCTTACGTCTTCATGCAACACCTAATTAATAGTTCTGGAGGTCATTTTATTCAAGGATTTTCGTATATTTTGTGATGAGAAAAGTGCATTAAAGGTCCTAAACCTTATATAAGGAATATTACAAAGTTTGAAACTTTTCAATCGATTTAATTAAACCGTAAATTTTTTTCTAAAAAGTACAATAAAATCTTTTTGATAAAAAAAAAACACGAACATTTATTTCGCATCACTTAAAAATTGCCTACGTAACATATTTTGGATGCGCTTTTCCCCTTAAGTTTTAAGACTTAATAAAATATTTTTAATAGAGATTTAAGACTTAAAGTGAAGCAATTGAAAAGTTTAGCGCTATTTTGTACTTTATGGTAAAGATTTAAAGAATTTATCAAGGGAAATTACCAAAAAAATCATTAACTTATTGTAATTTGTCAATTTAATCTTAAATTTCTTTTATCAATTTAAGATCTTTTGTATTTGTCTTAATTTAATTCATTGGCTAATTTTAATGTGGATAATTTTTTTTTTTATTTTTCTTTTTTTTTTTTTATTTTTCCCCATAGTGGCCAGCAAGGCTTCGGTTAGGATTATGGCAATCGGGTGAGGATGGTGAAGCCCTTGTTGGTTGTGGGTTAATGTAGCCTCACCCGCAGCTAGCGAGCCCATGGCTGCCTTCACCTGCAGCCCCTAAGACTTGTGTCTAGACTATTTTGTGTGTGTGTGACTTCTAAAGGTCAATATGATTTCTCTTGCGATTTGTGCACTAAGCATGGGAATTGTGGGTGAGGCGGCCTCACCCATGGCTAGCGAGGCCATGACATAGCTAGCTTAGATCGCAGCCCTCACTAGAGCCTCGCTGGCTGTTATGGGGGGAAAAAAGAAAAAGAAAAAAAAAAAAATTTAAAAAATAAAATTCGAAAAATTATCTATGTCCCGCGTCCATGGAAAAAAGAAAAAGAAAAAATTCAAAAATTAAAATATCATGAAAAATTATCTATGTCTTAAAAACTAAATAAAAATGGGCACATTTCAAAATTATTTGGGATAATTGAAAACAAATTTTATGACTTTTTTTTAAAAGTAATTTTAGCACTTGATCGAACCAAAGTTTAAGACTTAATTATATTTTATGTAGATAGACTTACCACATGTGGTTATAGAAAAAAGGAATACTTGTGTTTTACAATGGTTTCTCTTGCTTTTTCAAATATTTCATTGGCTGAATTTCACGCATGAATAATGAGATCTCCATTGCCTCAAGCAAACGAGTTAATGAACTTCGATTTGATTCCTTATACACTAAAAACACGTCGAGAGAGAGAGAGGCGTGCCAGCCACCGCCGACGGCGATGGCTATAGGGGCCTCACCTCCTTAGCATCGAAAGCTAAATACCAACCTCCTTTCATGAAGGAAACAACAAAGCCTAGAGGTGAATCAAAAGGCCATTACCTAAACTACTAAAGTCATCAACTAACGAACTGCTCAATGAAACAACAGCCCGACTCAACGGCGGAACATGCTGTGGAGGCAAGTAAGGAGAGAGAGTTCCAAATCCAGTATTACTATGATTCGCAGAATCCCATGAGAAGAAGCAAGGAAAGAGCAAGAACACTCCCCACCTATGATATATACCAACATTCCAATCCAGTGTAGAAAAATAAAAAGCACAAAAGCAAAGCCAATTTGTTGGTCTGCCGACATTTTAAGTATGTGTGGTAAGCAACCATTAAGATCTAGCATCTGCAGCACCTGTAACGGACAAAACCATACGAAAGAGTCAATTCGTCACACGCCTACAATGGTAACTAATCAAGAACTGTCGGTCAGCTGAAGAGCGGGGTTTAATGATGTTGCAGTTCAAAAAATTACCATGAATTGACTTGCATTTGGGCCGTGAATAATTTGTGAATGATTAAAGTAAGTGCATGAGTGCATAAATGGCGTTATGAACTTATAAACATTAGATTCATGTTCAACTTAATTTATCTAGTAGAAGAGCATGCATAGAAGGCAACCCAAATGATTGCGCAATGTCACGATTTGCAACCTTGTCTAAGATGCAGCTAGAGGATGGTTACGTGACAGAAATGAAGTGCTGAAACTCTCCATCTGCTTATGGCAAATAAAAATCAAATATCATGTAACCAAATACGGGAAATTTTTGCACATCCAACATCTGCCACAAGCTTACCACTGAGAGTTTCTTCCTCGATTACTTCATCTGTTTTCCAGACAATATCCTTCAGCCCAGTTGAAAGGTTATTGTAAAACTGCAGAAAATAGGTTCGTGGTGCATGAGGTTGGACCAGAATTGAAATGAGAGAAAAGTACGAACATTGATTTTTATGAGTCAACAAAAAAGAAAATAATCATGACAATGATACAAACAAAAGACTGAATTCCAGGAACTTGTTCAGGAAATGTATCTCGCCGTTTTTTTTCTTTCAAGCTGTTGAGAAATACAAATATCTTCCTTGACAACACTCCTCATACCAAATACCCTCCTCATATTTTGAAACCTACAATTACCATCCTCACACTTTGCGTTGGAGTATTTTTCAAATGGGGAAGATACAACGGAAATTAAGGTTTATCTTCAAAACAGAATCCACGTAAGAAATGCCACATTGTTTGAAAGAGTAATTTGCACAATGACCAATATACAGATAGCATAAGGATAAAAGAACCTATCAACGGAGTTCAAACAATTCGTTAAACTGACCAACATTCAAATTGAAATTTATACCTTGTGAAACTCCAGTGTATCTCCACCAGACTTCCGCAGTTCAACCATGTAAAGTGAAGGAGCCACCTCAAAAATCTGAAAAGAAGAGCTTAACTGTCACTTGGTATGATAAGTAGTTTAGTTTAAAAAATAATTTTTTGCAAGCACCACATACGCCATATAAAAGGAAAAATAGGTTACCTCTGTTGCAACAGCTAAATGACCTTTCCGTCCAGTCTTCTCTCCAAGCAGCTTCATCTGCAACAGGAAACCGAGTGTGGGTTAAGCATTTAGGGTCCTTCAAATTCTACATGGTTCTCCAATGTATTCCTTCAGCTGATAATGTAGAGAAGAGGACTATGAACATTGAAAACATGGTCAACACAGGAATTAGGCTAATATAAAACTGATAAAGGTCATTAGTGTGCTAAATAAAAGATGACTCCAGCTAAATGCTCTTAAAGTGGAGTGTTGTGTGTGAGGGAGAGAGAGAGAGAGAGAAGGAGAGGGAGGTGGGGGGTGGTGGGTGAGGAGAGAGGTCATTTTATACCTTGAAGTTATTCTTCTTCACGTCAAAACCTAATGGCATAGCAGCTTCTTCAATCTTTGCAATTATCTCGTTTGCTGGGCGTTTCGATGTGAATCTTGTTTCACGTTTGACAAGTCCCTAGAATTCAGGGTACATCAGCTGTCTAACTTCTCACCAATTGATCTACTTTCAAATTTTAATGATGGAAAACAAGGTTAAATGCATAATAAAGAGGAATGCAAGTTGGAAGTAGAATGGAGACATCATTCTAAATGTTTTGCTTGAGCAACTCAAGGCTTAGAATCTGTCACAATGGAAAAATCCACTGCACTGAGGATGAGAGTACCCATCAAAGTTGGTGATAAAGCTACTGAAGAACAATGCTGAATTACTTCTAGTCTTCATTTAGCGCAGGGACAGAGTCCAAATCAATTTCATTGATAGAGAAATAAGCCATGATGGATATGCATTCAAAGGTCTAAGAGGAAGAGATTCATGTTCATTCATTGACATAAGGAAGGTGTTCCAATTATCACTGTCACCTCAGATATGAGCAAACATACCATTTGCTTTTCAAAAAGTGTGCTTAGGTTGAGACCCTGCGAAGTAGAGATAAGTTCGAAAGCATTCATGGTTACAGGGGCCACCGGCCCTTCTTCACGCCTTTCCACTACAAGGTTTTGTGGGTCCTGATGCCAACACATCAAGTTCGAGTCATACTCTGATGCCAAAAGACAAACAGATAATCAAGGCAGACTGTTGAGAACTTAAGGAAAGAATCTTACAACAGATTCATTGAAGATTGCATTCACATCATCAAGGCTCACGTTGGCTTGTTCAAAAACTGGAGGTTTATATCCTTTCTTGAACCAGTCATTCTCAATGATCTCCGCAATTGTAATCCGCTGTTCCATGCCATTATGGTGATGGTAAAGCAAATGAAATATGAACAAGGAACTCTCCAAAATAGGACCTTCCTAGCCTTTCTCAAAGTATAAAAGAAAACCTACCAAATTCCAAAAATGATCAGATAAAGAAACAGTAAATGTACATACAGTCAATGGATTAGGATCCAGAATTCTCTTAATGAGCTTCTTTGCACTTGAGGAGAACCATGAAGGACATGTGAAGTCGGCCTTGAAAATCTGCAATGACAGAGATATCTGATTCAGCCAACTTCACTTGTAATGGATGAAATACAAGCAAAACAGAAAATTGTGGAGAAAATAAAGCACAAAGATGCAATGATCCTAGTGAATAAAACCTTCCTAAGCCAGCAAATGACAAGTCAACAGGCAACCCCGCTGATGCACATGACCCAGCCATGTTAAGCTCTCACTTCTTGGATCTGATAACAGCTACACATGTAATTTTTAGTTTTTTTTTTTTTTTTTTTGATGTGTTGAGATTTTATCAGTTTGTTGATTCGTTTTTGGAATGAAATAAACTTTACAGTTCTTTGTGCAGCTATTTGAGGTTTTGCTATTAAAATTACACTATAAAATGTGAAGTGACCATGTTCCTATGATTATCCACATGGAATAACCACAAAACTGACAAAATATCGGATTATATAGCTCTCTCTCTCCCGAACTTAGTAGTTTAAGTTCCTGGTTTTGATATTAACTGAACAGTTAACGGAGTAAAGTCTTTTATTTATACATCCAGTCAGAAACTCTATTCAATGAGTGTGTGCGCTGCAATTCTACCTCATACTGCAGGCATGTCACTGTAATATTGTGTGGATCTAATATTTAATCGACTGGTGGGATGGTCGTATCACTAGACAATAAATGTAGAATAAATGGAAGCACCAACCTTTTTGTACAATGCCATGAGATTGGATTCTTCAAAGGGCAA
The DNA here is from genome assembly GCA_014182575.1 of Eucalyptus decipiens. Classification (NCBI taxonomy): domain Eukaryota; kingdom Viridiplantae; phylum Streptophyta; class Magnoliopsida; order Myrtales; family Myrtaceae; genus Eucalyptus; species Eucalyptus decipiens. Next base: position 2,128,229 of record CM024612.1, read on the forward strand.
AAAGCCAGCCATAAGGACAAAAAGAATCACACCGCATGACCACAGATCTGCCTTTGCCCCATCGTAGCCCTTGTTGTTAATAACCTGGAATTAAAGAGGGAAAAGTGAAGTATATGCCTAATGGCAAAAAAGAATTGTAGTTTAAATTTGCAGAATATCTTACAATACCTCAGGCGCAACATAATTTGGTGTTCCACAAGTAGTATGAAGCAGTCCATCCTCCTAAGGAAAACAGAAAAAGAACAGAATTCAGAACTTGTCTTATGACTTAAGTATGCCTAATGGTATCTAGCTATAAATGCCAGAAAGAGTTGGTGATATATTAAAGCAATGACAAATGTGGGTTTCATATTACTGCTTAAGATCCTAATATGAGCACCTCTCAACCAATAATAATTCTTCAGTGCTGTGCAAACGAAAATGAAGATCCTATGCCATTCAAACTTCCAACAAGTAATAAAGGCATGCCATATGCCACCCTTTAAGCATCTTTGCTTTTGAATGATTACAAGACTGCAGTGATGAACCGAAGCTTACCCGAACTTGCTGAGGCAGGGCACTCAGTCCAAAATCTGAAACTTTAAGAGCTCCACTAGCATCCAACAGCAAATTTTCGGGCTGTGATTTTCAAACCAAGTTAATCAATAAAAAACTGATTCCTTAACATATAATGACAAAGGTACATGCTCACAATCAACATATTGGAAGAGAAATGTCACCTTCAGGTCCCTGTGGAAGACGCTTCTGCTGTGACAGTAATCCACAGCATTGATGAGCTGCTGAAAATACTTTCTTGCTTCATCTTCTTTCAACCTGCCTCTACTTGCCTGGCTCAAAAAGCAAAAGATAGGTCAGAGACCCGATTGTAACTGAAAGGAAATAGGAACTTGCAACTGTCATCTCACAATTTTGTCAAATAACTCGCCACCAGTTACTAGCTCCAACACGATGTATATTTTCGTCTTGCTAGCCATCACCTACAGCAGTTTAAAGTACATCAATCACTCTGTCATGAAAATGTTAAGAACCATAAATAAACATACATATTACATTACAGGCAAAAAAGGGCAAAAAAGGGCAAAAATGTAATCATGAGGTTAGTATGATGATCGGAAGAAACAAATGAAAAAGTATCTAGTGTCTAACCTCAAACATGCGGATGACATTTGGGTGCCTGATCAATTTCATCGTTGAAATTTCCCTTTTGATCTGAAAATAAAGATAACATCAGAAGATGGGGAACATTAGTAAGACAATGCTATACAAAATCAAACAACATAATCTTCTGACTTCAAGAAGGGAAAAATGCATCACAAACAATGCAATACTTATGTAAAAAGATATGAAGGATGTTCAGTAGTAGTATCTTCAGCAGACACACAAACGATAATACTTATTTATTACATTGAAGTAAGACATAGCAATGGCTAAATAGCTTCTTCTGGTTGAGGAGAAGCCAGATTAGTACAGAAAACAGCACTAAATCTTCTAAAAAAAAATTAAGTGACAGTTTGACTGGTGATTTATTATTTTGCAGAAGTAACCATGCAAATCATGTATGTGATTACAGAGAGAGAGAGAGAGAGAGTCCATCATCCTATCCTGTAATAAAAACCATTGTAACAAATGAATGATTATGAATGATCGAGTGAATTATCAGAAATTTTAAAGAAAATAGCACTAAATCAAAGGCTAGAGTAAGCCAAGATAATTTGCTTCCTCCATCAATTTCCTGATAAAAGCATGTTTCTCAGTTTACAATACCGACTCTTTTTTCTATTCCAAATTTTGGGATTTGATAATCAAACTATATATACCTTGACACGATAAGTATGTATCATTTTTGAACTATGAATCTTGACAAGTCATTTTGCCAGAAATAACAATAATAGGTAAGATAAGCTACTGGTTTGAGATGTTAAAATTCACAGCTACAGAGCGAAGGAAAGAAAAATTACTTGTTATGATAGTTAGCTACCACCAAAACTAATGACAATAACTACAAAGAGGCAGAGTGGCAGCGAAAATCTTGCATTTTCCGAGGGTCTACACATGATATACTCTTATGTAATTGTATGTCTGGATTTGGTACTCCAACAAAGAATTTGCCATGTGAGCACACTCTGGAGAAGAGAAAGCCAACAGAACAGTGGTACAGTACCAAAGGATGCAAAGAAATTCCTGTCGGATTGCCAGTATGATTGACTATATCTGCCATGTCACTTCACCAAATATATTAAGATTCTTGTTGGAACATTATCTATTCGTTTCTCATTAGTCAAGAATGGCAGAAAACATTACCGTGCTGTCAATGATTTCAGATGCAATTTTCTTCTTTCAAATGAGCTATCGTGCCTCTATGTTTGGAGAAACTAGAATGGTTCAACTCAGAAGGTTAAGTATGTTTATTACCCAGTTTTCTTTCTTCAGCACACCTATACAATGGGATGAAACAGTTGTATTTAGCACACTACCACTATGAGGACATGAGGATTTACTGAAAAAAGCGGAGTATCGAATTTTCAAATCACGAATAGCATTCCCTCGTCCATTCCAATAATCTCCAATTAAAGCATCCATCTCGCAAGACTACCTCCAACTTAAACAACATAATATGCTTCGATAAGACTGCAGTAACACATTCAGATGATATCAGTGTAACATCTTTTCCTTGTTCTTCTTGCCTTTGCGTTGAGTGTTGGGGTCTCTCTTTAAACCCCGGACTAATCACATCGAGTCACAACAGTCTCCCCATACCATCCTACCACAATCAAGTAATTACCGTACCCTTTGGTTCTAATAATGCTCAAAGCCAAGCCAGCGCATGATAATCTCATAATACAAGAACGTAATCAAACTTCACCATACCTGACCAATCATTTTGTGCCTCAAAACCTTCTCTTTATCCAGGATCTTGATGGCCACATTCTCCCCCGTCTCGATGTTCCTCGCGAACTTCACCTTCGCAAAAGTCCCCTCTCCCAGAGTCCTCCCAAGCTCGTACTTCCCCACGCGCGTCCTCCCGCTAGAGCTCCCTCGCGACGCCATCCTCCCTCCCTCCCTCCCCTCTCACCCTCTCTCTCTCTCTCTCTCTCTCTCTCTCTTCTCCACAAATTCTCCCTCCGCTTCCTCTCTCAAGAATCACAATTCGAGCTCGAGCTTAAGCAGGCGGATCAAGATCTCTTCTTTTTGCACGGTTGCCATACCTGCGTCTTCGCCAGCTTCCTCTCTCTCCTCAGTCTTCATTCCACGCCAAGATTTGGACACAAAAAAGCAAGAAACGAGAACCCATTAAAAAAAAGTCGGCCAAGAATCGTCCGGAACGCACCCAAGAATACCCCACCCACCCGGACCCAGAAGAAAAGAATCCCAAGAATCGTTACCTAAAGACCATGAGAATCCCCGGGCGAACGAAAACGGGCCTCTGCGGCGGCGACGAGGCCAGGACGGAGCGCGGACCCAAGATCGGTCACCGATCCGCCGTCAAAGATTCGTCGCCGATCCGGAACGTCCAGCGGGGGGGAAGATCCCGGAGAGGACTTTCTTGGGTCGTCGGGAGCGTGATAATGCGAAGCCCTGGCGAGGAGAAACTCGATGCTCTTTTCGACTCCGGACGTGAGTGAATCGAGGGCGATACGATTGACGCGCGGACAATTATTGCACATTTTTATAATGTTTCATGGGATGCAGTGCTCATACGAGGAAGGTCTTTTGTGGCCATCTCTTTAAGAAATCTTTGATTCCTAATTCTCTTTTCTGAATACAAACAAGGAATTCTTTTTCAATTTTTTTATTTGGGAAGTGAAATTACAAAAGTGGCCCTATACTACTGGACCCCCCATCGACTTTGGTCATTCATTTTTTGATCCTTTATTTAGTATAATAAGATTTGATTCTTACACTGATCATCGATCTGGTCGCGATTGGCTCTATACTACTGGCCCCCCCATCGATGTTGGTCATTCATATAGTTAATTCTATAATTAGTATAATAAGATTTGATTCTTAGACCGATTGCTGATCTGGTCTCGATTTCAAGATTTCCATCTAAAGAGTGGAAAATTAGGGTGGGAAATCACGAGAAGTTGGGCAGACGTTCCTTTAAGATTCCATGAAAATTAATTTTCGATCATGATCATAAGACGATTTGCTTTGTGACGAGTGTGTTGAAAGTATTGGAATTTGTAATAGAAGCACGAGTAAGTTCTACAACATTTAGAAGATGTATTCAGGTCGTATGACTTATTAAATTGGTGTAGCTGAATCATTTGGTTAACTCAATTCAATTAGACTAACAAAAAGTGCCGATGCAAATTTTTTTATTATAAATTATTGCCATTTGCTGTCTTCAAAGTGGTGCCGATATTATTACAACATGAAACATGAGCCTAAAGTAATGTCGTTTTAGTCAAAATCTTGATGTTTTTTTTTACCAAAATCTCAATTAAATCAGATACAAAATTATAACAAAGGCGGCAGACCTTATCCTGTTTGTTTTTGTCCAAATGTGGATGGAAAACATTGAACAGGCGTTGGAGATAAGACGGCCAAGCTACCCCTCACATTTAGATGTGCATATGCATACATCCAGCCAAAGAGACCTTAGCAGTAAGCACCAAGCCAGCTAGTAGAGCTGTCCTTCCATATAAAAAGTAACTCATAATGCTGCAAATCACTAATTTGATGAGCAGTAAACGATCCGCATAAACATTTTAAGTATGGAACAAACTCAGCAGCTCCAACAGAGATGCGTCATATTCTTTTAGAAAGATCATCGAACCGTCCGACAAAGCTTAGATGAGTAAGATTTTGCTCGAAGCAATGAGGATGGAGTTTAATCTTCTCATCATGTGCAGCAGTAGCCAACATCTGACCGAAGCCGTCCATTGCAAATGGCGAAAAGCTAATCAGACAAAAGGGTCCATCACAATGACCGAAGACGTCCGTTACTCTTCAATCCAATGAACAAACACCTCGGCACATGGATGGATCGTACATCAGACAAAGAACAACTCCCAATTTGACTGAGTCAAATTTGCACATGGGTGGCTTTCGTCAAATTTGCCTTTACCCTTTATAGAGGAATATTCCCAGCAATGCTCGCATCTTTTACAAATGAAGACTTTGATTTAGACTGATAAAGCTAGGCAAAATTAGGTGAATCCTATTAGCAAACATCTCAGCTATGCACTTCTATATTATATTGCAGCATGAAATTGGTCTGTGTCGAGACAGATCAGAAGCCCGAAAAGTAATAGCAATGGCATTCACCTTTTTCATCAGCTTGAAAGAGGAGACAAAAATCGATAATGGCCCTTGGGAGATCCTCATCAACAACTTCTAAAGGAATAACAAGTTCAAGGAGAGAAGAAGCTTGGTCTGCATATAACCTGAATTGCAAAAGATCCCTTTAGCACCTAACCAGTATTTGAAGGACAGGATTGAAAGGACCCAAGCAACCGTCGATAGTAGTTCGCAGTCTCCTCACCGATGAGTTTGCAGCTTTCAATTTATCCTCCATCCTCAGTATAAAGAACCCTTAACATAGTTTTTTTGAAGTTCTAATTTTAACCTTCTAATGAAAGAAAGCAGTGTTTGATCCCCTAGTCTAAGCTAGGATGCTCTTGGCTTTTGTCTATAACAAGCTCCTTTAGAGTTCCTCAACTTCCCGTATTCAGCTCTACACTTAAATTCTTCCTCAAGTAATGCATCAGTAATGACCGGAAAGCAATGAACTTGCAACGGAAGCTTCTCATAATGCTCTCTACTGAAAGCGCTAAAGCAATGTTTGTTCACTAGGAATGGAAAAGAGACCTCATTATTGTTCATTATGGTGTTTGGTAACTTTGAATATAAAGGAATGGAAAAGGGATACTGATAATGAAAAATGTTTCATGCCATATTTGTCACAAATGAAATCAATTTGAGATTTTTGGTGATTTTGAGTAAATTTATCATGAGTGTATCAATTTAGGATTTTTGGTGATAAAAAAATGGGAAAAAGCCACTAAAAACCCCGAATTTTGCCAACTGTGACATATTTACCCTAAACTTTTTTTTGTGACACTAAAAACCCCAAACTTTAGCTTGTGTGACACATCTACCCTCTGTTAGGGTTCCGTGAAAAAACACAGTTAAAAATCCTACGTGGCCATTGACATGGATGACGGAATGCAAACGGTGCTCATGTGGCACCTACATGGCATTTAAGAAGTAAAACGGTGTCATTTTATATCTGACGTAGCTGAAGAAATGAAAAGGCCATCGTGTCTCCCACCCTCTTTGAGTAGCTTCTCGTTCAAAACTCCATGCTCCATGTTCAAGAGCTCTTTGAAGCTCAACTGTTCTACATCTTCACGAGTGAGCCCTTTCCTTGTGCTCCATGCCTCTGTTGCTTGCTTTACTTGAAATCTCCATTGCTCCACTGTTCCCTCCCCCCTTTTTCTGCCTCTCTTGTTGAATTGAAAAACACATTTGCCCCAAATTCTAGGGTTTGTTCATGCTACCTCTCTTTGGAAAATCTCATATGCTCTCTTGATCGGTTCCTCCACATTCTCTAGTGGTCAATGTTCCCTCTCCATCTCTTTGAAGCTTCGTTCGTTGGTCGGCTCATTGCTCCATACGAGACTTGGTTGATTTGGGACTTGCTCAAAGAAGCTCGATTCTAACTTGGTAATCCTCTGAATTTGACTAATCATAGCTTTTGGAGTGTTTGTGGTGTTTTTCGTACCTCGGTTTGTCTAATAAAGTTGACGGGAGAATGGTAAAAAAATAGAGTTGAAGAGCTTGTGGTGCCATCTGCCGCCAGGACCACGCCGATTTGGCGTTAGCCCATATTATAGAAAATTTCCAACAAATGATGCATATAACAACTACGATACAGAGGCCTACTACCAATAAAGCATAGGTAATTTTGTGCTCTTAGGTAAATCAAACAATAATTACAAAAATACCTCGGGTGTGCCGGTGACAGTGAAGTACATGCCCTTAATAGGATGATTACCCAGGGAAAATTTCTCCATTAGCCCTATAACATTAGACATGATCATGCTTGAGTTTCTTATTGTCCTATTAATGTGCCTCGCTACTGCCTGCATTTTTGTTAACGATAATATCAATAATGAGTAATGCTAAATACACTTATAACCAATTTACAAATATATGACAAACCACAATCAATTATACAATGAGAGCATGCCACGCTCAATACCTATTAAAAGCCTATCACATTACATAACATATAAATTTTTATATCACACATAAAATACTTAGTATTTCTGATAAGTTAATCATCGCGACATGTACATACCTCTGGGTTTCTGCATTTCTTCATCATTTCTAATAGCTTCCTTGTGAGAACTACACCAAAGGAGCTCTGTTTCCTCTTGATCACCTCATGAGTTTTGTGGACAAACTTCAAAGGATTAGAGAACTGAGAATCGCTTAGTTTCACTTTCGGTATAGGTACATGCAAGAATGCAAAATTGTTTCCCACGGTGATTCGGAATTAGGCCGGACAATGTCTCTTACTGACTTGTAATCTTGCAAATTCCTTGTATTCAACAACACTAGTGCTGTGGATCCGGTGCTCAGGTTCGAGTTTGGGTTCCCTCTTTGCATGTACAATTGAGTCGCCAAGAAGATTACCCACATAATGATGTCATTGATGGTCTGTTACAAAGAGAAAATTCAAGTGAAAAGGACCTAAGGATGCATTAGTATTTTGCCCTTGAAGTCGTTGCATAATTGATTGCTTCGAAGCCCTAGGATTATTAATCAACTTTTGTATAGTAAAATAGTAAATATGCCAACAGTTCCAACTTGAACTTAGTTCAAGAAATAATGTTGCATTTGTGTGTCAAATGCTCTAAAGATCCTGACTCCCGTCCACTAATGTAATGTTGATGGGAAAAGTACCAAAATAATCCTAAACCTTTTGTATTGCTACCAATTCAGTCCTAAACTTTTCAATTGGACCAATTTAGTCCTAAACATTTTCACATTAGTACCAATTTAGTCCATCCGGCTAATTTAAGCCGGAAATTGCTGATGTGGTCGCCGGTGTTCTTACGTGGCGCCATGTAGACAAATTTTATGATTTTTTATAATTTTTTTTCAGATTTTTTAAATTATTATTTTTCTTATTTTTCCTTTTTTTCTCTTTTTTTTTTCTTTTCTCCTTACCCTTGGCCGGCGAGGTCGCCGGTCGGCTGGCCGACCATTGTCGGCCACAGGCTGGTTGGGGCGAGGGGCCCCGCGCCCTCACCGGCTACTGGCGAGGGCCGCCACGCCCTCGCCGGTGATGTGCGAGGCGTCGGCCCCCGCCGGATCCGGCGAGGGCCGAAACCTCGCTCGTGCTTTGCGAGGGCACGGTGGCCCTCATCCAGATCCGAGCGAGGCCCCGTCGGGGCGGGGTCTTCGAGTGGCGAGCAACGGAGAGAGATGTTGCGAGGAGAAGCGTTGGCGGCGAGAGACAGAGAGAGATGCTGCAAGGAGAAGCGCTAAGCGCGTACATGCCCTCGCTCGGATTTGGGTGAGGGCCGCCGTGCCCCTCGTCCGCCACGAGCGAGGGCTGCTGCACCCTTGCTTGTGGCCAACGAGGGCGCAGAGGCCCTTGCCGGCCAACGGGCGAGGGTTTCGGCCCTCGCCTGGATCTGGGTGGGGGCCGACGCCCTCGCCTGTGGCCGGCGAGGGCGTGGGGCCCCTTGCCCCGACCAGCCTGTGGCCGGCGATGGTCGGCCGGCCGGTCGGCGACCTCGCCGGCCAAGGGTAAGGAGAAAAGAAAAATAAAAGTAAAAAGAAAAGAGAAAAAAAGAAAAAAATAATTTAAAAAATCTGAAAAAATTATAAAAAATCATAAAATTTTCCACGTGGCACCACGTAAGATCGCCGGTGGCCAAATTAGCAATTTCCGACTTAAATTAGCCGGATGGACTGAATTGATACCAATGTGAAAAGGTTTATGACTAAATTAGTCCAATTGAAAAGTTTATGACTGAATTGGTACTAATATAAAAGGTTTAGGACTATTTTGGTACTTTTCCCTAATGTTGATATATTTCTCTGTCAAATGTGTTACTCATGCTTGTTGAATGTGAATAAAGCCTGAGAAAGATTTAACGTTGGATCAAGAAAAATCCCTTTATTGTATTAATTGTCATGGATAATGCAAGTAAATGCTCAATATGGTGAATAAATGTTAAAAGAGACATAACTAAAGCTGAAAAATGTAAGTGAACTAATCGAGCTGATAATGCGAAGCTCTGGCGAGGAGAAACCCATTCTCTTTTTGACTCCGGACGTGAATCGGGGCGATAGGATTGACGGGCGCACAATTATTGCACATTTTTATAATGTTTCATGGGATGCAGTGCTCATACGGGGAAGGTATTATGTGGCCATCCCTTTAAAAAATCTTAGTTCCTACTTCTCTTTTTCTGAACCCAAACAAAGAATTCTTTTTTCATTTTTTTTTAATTTGGGATGTGAATTACAAAAGTGGCCCTATACTACTTTCCCCCCACATCGATTTTGGTCATTCATTTTTTGAATTCTATAATTGGTATAATTAGATTTGATTCTTAGAATTATCGTCGATTTGGTCGCAATTTCAAGATTGCTGTCTAAAGAGTGGAAAATTACGGTGGGAAACTATGAGAAGTTGGGCGGACATTCCTTTAAGATTCCATGATAACTAATTTTTGATCACGATCTTAAGATGATTTGCTTTGTGACGAGTGTGTTGAAAGTATTGGAATTTGTAACAGAAGCACAAGTGAATGCTACAACATTCGGAAGATGTATTCAAGTCATACAACTTATTAAATTGGTGCAGTTGAATGTTTTGATTAACTCAATCTAATTAGACTAACAAAAAGTGCTGATGCAGATTTTTTTTTTATTATAAATTATTTGGTGCCGATATTACTACAACATGAAACATAAGCCTAAAATAGTGTCGTTTGTTAAAAATCAAGATTTTTACCAAAATCTCAATTAAATCAGATATAAAATTATAACAAAGGCGGCAGACCTTATCCTGTTTGTTTTTGTCCAAATGTGGATGGAAAACATTGAACAAGGCATTGGAGATAAGACGGCCAAGCTACCCCTCACATTTAGATGTGCATATGCGTACATCCAGCCAAAGAGACCTTAGCAGTAAGCACCATGCAAGCTAGTAGAGCTGTCCTTCCATATAAAAAGTAACTCATAATGCTGCGAATCACTAATTTGATGAGCAGTAAACGATCCGCATAAACATTTCAAGTATGGAACAAACTCAGCAGCGTCAGCAGAGATGCGTCATATTCTTTTAGAAAGATCATCGGACCGTCCGACAAAGCTTAGATGAGTAAGATTTTGCTCAAAGCAATGACCGAAGACGTCCATCGCAAATGGCGAAAAGCTAATCAGACAAAGGGTCCATCACAATGACCGAAGACGTCCATTACTCTTCAATCCAATGAGCAAACACCTCAGGCACATGGATGGATCGTACATCAGACAAAGAACAACTCCCAATTTGACTGAGTCAGTGGCTTTCATCAAATATGCCTTTACCCTTTATAGAGGAATATTCCCAGCAATGCTCGTATCTTTTACAAATGAAGACTTTGATTTGGACCGATAAAGCTAGGCAAAATTAGCTGAATCCTATTAGCAAAGATCTTAGCTATGCACTTCTATATTATATTGCAGCATGAAATTGGTCTGTGTCGAGACAATTCAGAAGCCTAAAAAGTAATAGCAATGGCATTCACCTTTTTCATCAGCTTGGAAGAGGAGACAAAAATCGATAATGGCCCTTGGGAGATCCTCATCAACAACTTCTAAAGGAGTAACAAGTTCAAGGAGAGAAGAAGCTTGGTCTGCATCTAACCTGAATTGCAAAAGATCCCTTTAGCACCTAACCAGTATTTGAAGGACAGGATTGAAAGGACCCAAGCAGCCTTCGATAGTGGTTCGCAGTCTCCTCACCGATGAGTTTGCAGCTTTCAATTTACCCTCCATCCTCAGTATAAAGAACCCCTAACATAGTTTTTTTGAAGTTCTAATTTTAACCTTCTAATGAAAGAAAGCAGTGTTTGATCCCCAAGTCTAAGCTAGGATGCTCTTGGCTTTTGTCTATAACAAGCTCCTTTAGAGTTCCTCAACTTCCCGTATTCAGCTCTACACTTAAATTCTTCCTCAAGTAATGCATCAGTAATGACCGGAAAGCAACTTTGAGCTTGCTGAACTTGCAATGGAAGCTTCTCATAATCCTCTCTACTGAAAGCGCTAAAGCCATGTTTGTTCACTAGGAATGGAAAAGAGACCTCATTATTGTTCATTATGGTGTTTGGTAACTTTGAATATAAAGGAATGGAAAAGGGATATTGAGAATGAAAAATGTTTCATGCCATATTTGTCACAAATAAATCAATTTGAGATTTTTGGTGATTTTGAGTAAATTTATCACGAGTGTATCAATTTATGATTTTTGGTGATAAAATAATTAATTTCAAATAAATTTATTTTGAACTTTTCGTGATATTAATCATTTCAATTATCAAACATTCATTCTCATCTCTTTTTAATTTCATTACAACTGTTTTATTCCGACTAACCAAACCGGGGGAAAGAGCAATCTTAACCCTTCTAAACTTCTCAAAAAGCCAGGACATATGACATCCGATCCCCTCATATGTTGGGTTAGCTTTTGTCTTCTTGGTAGATATTTGTAGGTTTTTCTCCTCCTTTTTCACTGGTGGCGGCGAGGTCATGTTAGGACGGCTTGAGAGCACTTTAAGATTTTTCTTGGTAATTTCCCAGTTTTTATATTTATTTATTGGTCTACGATTGATTGATGTCATGGTGACACTTTAATGGACGTAGAAGTCATTCTAGGGTTTTTTCGTTTATTATTTGACCAATTTGATCTATAATATTCATCTGATAATTTGTAGGAAGGCTCTTTTTTTTTTAATATACGTTTTACATGGACTAAAAGTAATCGAAGCATAAATTGAAAAATGAACTACGTAATTATTGTGTCTATACTTGAGAACAACACTAAACAAGTCGAGAAACTCGCTTAATTTGCAAAGTTGACCTCATCGAATTAGATTATAGTAGTTAAAAATCTGATTTTTGTGTGAGGGTTAAACACGTTACGGTTCGATTTTGTACATAAAAAAGTACCCATTCAAGCTTAGGCTTGCATTTACCTAACTAATGAATTTAGTCAAGGTATTTCACTGGCTCATTAGGTTAATAGGATCATTCTGTGGAGTTTGAGATTTGCCTATTTAAGGTGGGTTTTCCGTCATCAAAATAACTGCAAAGTTTTTTTTTTTTGAACTAAAATAAAAAAACTAATTGCAAATTTGAGACATTTAATTTGGTGATAGTTCTCATATCAACATGAGTTTTGTATGACCAAAAAAGAACATTAGTTTTGGCATATAAGATGACAAAACTGTCCTCGAATAACACTTTGTTATTATCTATCAATATCTACATATACATCCAAATTATTCCAAATTGACAATTACCCTTTTTCTCCACTCGATGCTTCTCCTCTAAACTTTAAAATGATAATACGAACTAAATTCAGCAACTTAAATTTATAATATTATAAGTAATTGCAAACTTGCCCAACGCGTGCTTTATGCGTTGAACTAACTCTTAACTTTGGTGCCCGCCCTTCAAATTTTCACAACGCCTCTGCTCTTAATGTAAGAGGAATAAAGAGAAAATTAGATCTTATTGATGACTATTCATTTATATGAATAGTTACCTAACAAATCTCCTACTTTCATAGAGTACATGCCTCGACCCTCGAAATACATATCCCTTTTTTCCTAAGAAAAACTGCTCACACCCATCTCCTTTCTATGCTACTGTAGCGAGTGCCAAAAAATTAGTTAAAAGAAAGCAAAACTATTATATACTCTCATAGCACTTTTTATTTATTTATTTAATCATTTTTATCTTTCTGGACACTAGCAAAGAGAGCACGCTACGCGCAAAAGAAAACTCGAAGAAATAAATACTTAACAAAATGCATATTTAAAGGATGAGTCTACCATGAAAAACTTCAATATTCCGAGAAAGATTTAAATTCAAATTTGAAAAGGCTAGGGCCCTGTTTGATAACCCTTTCGAATAAGAGCAAAGGCAGCCCAAAGTCAACAGCTATCTAAAGCTATGATGTTGTTCGAGAGAATAAATCAATAAAAGAATTTCAAAAGCAAGAGCAAAGATTTAAGTGGGTACGTTTCCCTCATCTTATGTAATAATCACCGGCCTTTCCTCAAACTGACATTGACATGTGCTCGACAAAAATGAACGGAAAGATAAGGAGCAACACCGTCGAAAGAAGATTGGATGATGCTGCACAAAAAACAATAATCCATAGTGAGTATGATCCACACAAAATGGGGCCGACTTTGCATGTTCTCTAGGGGGGGAGGCTCTCACTTCGTGATAGGGATAATGACACATCCGTTTGCCAATCAAGTACCCAAACTTCTTTTTATTCAATCGAATACTTAGAACTTTTAAAATTTCAACTCAATACGGTGCTTCCATGAAATCCATAGATAGAAATTGCTGATGTGACACAACTATTTAGTATGATGACGTGGCATGCTTGCACAATTTAGCTACTCGCGATATCGTTATCCCTTATAACAATTAAAATATGTGTATACAACTCTTAGGCTGCGTTCAATCGTCTAAATTTCTAGCCATGATATGATATAAAATCCAGAAATTTTGCTATATCATATCAATTATTAGGGGAATGATAGAAATAAAGTCATATACTTTCATATCCTACTATATACATTATTTGTATAAACAATTACTAGTGTAAATGAACTTGAAAATCATACATGCACAAATAGAGAAAACCTCCATCAATTAATCCATGACTATTATACAATCTAAAAATTAATTAAAAAAGGAGCTCATTACAACATTCTAAAACCTTATGACAAGAAATGTAATCCAGTTACAGTAGCATGATGAGGCAAATTAGCCAACAAATGCAAAATCTAGTAAGAGAGATCATTCACTTTCGCGATTCGAAGGGTAATGCTTTGACCTTTTTGCTAGTTTCATGAAACTTCAATGTGAATCACAGAGTTATGAAGAAGAAAGAACTTTGACTCTCTCGCTTTTTCCTTAGAGCTTTGACGCGAAACAAAGAATTATGTGACAATCATAAAACTTCAACATGAACCATAGATAAGAACAAAAAGGAGACATAGAGGGTGGGTTTTTTTTTTTTTTTTTTTTTCCAAAAATCTTATCACCCCTCATTGTTCCAATAAGAAAGATACTTTTTCTAGTATTTATTCAAGTTTGAATTTGTTCATCTAAAATCTGTCTTCTTCTACTTCATTTTATTTATTTATATTAATAATTTTATCTCTATTTTTTTTTCTTTTTACTCCTTTCCATCTTTCCTAAATAAAAAATTTTAAATAATAAACTATACTACTATAACTAAAATATGTAATAAATATAAATACTAAATATATATTATATTATAGAATAGAAAGAAATTAATATACATTAATAAAAAATAGGAATAAATAAAAATAATTGTTGTTCTTTTTTTGTCATTTTGAATTTTATTTTTTATGTTAGAATTCAAATATTATTTTTGTTAGATTTTATTTTTATCTTTTTAATTTAAAAGTTTGTTATTTGAAAAATGCATTCATACCATGAATGTAAAAAAAATCCTATCTGTCTTTATTTTACCTCCTGTAAGGAATATTTTAATCTGAGTCATTTGATGTTATCCTAGAGCAATTTATTTGAGAAAAACCTCACCATTACTAGAAAGATCAAATCATATGGGCGATCAGATCTCCCATTGATTGAATCTATCAATTCCAACTATTTCTTTGATACTCTTCTCCAATGGCTAATTTGGAGATGGAAGGTTTATATAAGAGACTCAAACCAAGATGAAGGATATGACAAAAAATCGAGAAAGTTACAAATTCTACTATGGTCATCTTCTCTCTATTTACCGCAAGCATGATTATATTCACTTGTATTCTACTCTATCGAGAGCTGTTGTTACTCATTGTAATTTGTGATTTGAGAAGTATGCAGGTGTAACAACGGCATTTGATTATTGAAAGTGGGATCTCTCAAACTTCAGCTAGCACTAGCACTTGCTTCATTTTAACAATTCAAGAGATTATTAATGTAAACTAGTGTTGTTGGTGTTTATTAGTTTAAGAGAGTGGATGCAGGTTTGCCATAAGTCAAGCACTATAAAATATATACACATCATTTTCTATCTCTTTACTTATTTTAATATTTATCTGATAGAATCATCTTGCATATGATATTATTAAACTATTCATGTATCTATCACTGAACTTGAGTATTTCTACGAAAAATTATTAAATTTGTAAATGGACCTATCACTCCTATAAGTTGTATTGTTAGCCTCAACATACTATATCTAATTTATTATTGGAGAAAAAGATTATCTTTTGTTAAGGTGCGCATTAGGCAAAAGAAGTCTCACATCGAGGATATGGTGTATTGTGGAGCAATTCATATTATATCAGTTAACTCATATCACATTAACTGAAGTTTGTGAATAAATATAGGTCCAACTTGATATATTGATAGGTTCAGATTTAAACTCTCTCTTGATGGTCTCTCTATAAAAAGAAAGAAAAGAAAAGAAAATACAAAGTTAGGGGAAAGATATGGAATTTCATGATGTAAACACAATCGTAAACTTTAAGTAGTTACTCTTTTTATAATTAAGATGTTTTAGTTTATAATTCTGTCCTCGGATTAACATTTGTCAACAATAAGTTGGCGTGGTTTATGAGAAAAGAAAAAAGAAAAAAAGAAAGAAGGCTATAGACATCTTGTGCCTTTAGATCAACATCTTCGTAATTACTTGACTATCAAGATCGTGGATTCATCATTTGGAACATAGAAGTCTGTCGTCACATGCTAGAGATTGCCAAAACATCCAAATGCAAGCTCATCAATATATCCAATCAAATTCATCTTAATTATAAATGACCAAGAGTTGGACTCGATTGAGATTGGGTAGGTTGGATGTAGGCTTGGATCAAGTACACCTAATTAACTCACATTGGCCAATTTTTATAAAATACAATTTACGTGATCCTTCCCAAGTTCACAGCAAGGCAACATGAACCCACCCAAATAACTCTTATTTCGATGCGTATGGACCAATAATAAAACCATCACTCCTGCGGCCCTGCCGAGTCTCTACCATGGTGGCCGCCTTCATGTCGCCGCTACCCCGGCGCCAATGAAAAATTTAGTAAACTAAAAGAGATTACATCTGCAAATATTTAAAAAGTGTATAAAACAATAAAAATACATAATAATAACAGTATTAAACAATAAAAATTTCTTAAAATCCGATAAGTTTAGTCACTTTAATAAATCAAAATAAGATATTTAAAAAAAGAATAAAACACATTATAATAAATGGGAAAGAGGCTCAATAACTCTCTCTCTCTCTCTCTCTCTCTCTCTCTCTCTCTCTCTCTCTCTCTCTCTCTATGTTTAAACAATTAGTTAATGGGCAATACTATTTCTACCCCTTGAAAGACTAAATCCACCTCATTTTTACTAAGAAGAAAACATTGCCATCAATCATTCAATTGCATTCCTTCCTTTATTTATTTATTTAGTTATTCCAATTCTAAGTAGCATTAAGTTGCCATAATTAAGAATACCACGTGTTTTCTATTTGCTTATCGTGAGTATCCATGTATGTTAAAGGCACTATATTTTCTTTTTTATGATTGAATTTTATTTCCATAAAAACTAGTTTTTTGAAAAAGATCATTTTTTTCAACAAAACCTAATTCTTTTTTACATTGTCAAGCAAAATTATTGATTATTTATTAAGTAGAATATAGAGACAACTTTGTTAACATAGTCAGATTTTGATAAATTTTTACTTTTATTGTGCATATTTATTACCATCAAACCATTTCTTATAAGTTGTCTTATATATATACATATATATCAAAGGGTGATGGGATGAAACAAAAGAAGACCCTCTTTAAATATTTTTAGAAACAAAATTACAATTGCATTCCCCAATGTAAAACTTTAACTTTAATTGAATCAAAGCTTTGCATAAAATAAGAAGTTTTATTAAAAATGCTAGTGAAATTTCATCATTTTGGATTGACAAAAGTTAATATCATGTGTGACTAATTCTTGGAAATTCTTTTATTATGGTACAAGTAAAAAATGTTATAAACATGTGACTGTGTTAAAAAGTTGTCTCTTTATAATTTTCTAGATTCTACCCGACAATTAATCCATAAATTTACTTGATAATATAGGAAAGAACTAGCTTTCTTGAAAATTCTCTTTTGGACAAGCTAATTTTGATGAAAGTGAAATTTGAAATGAAGAAGAGAACATAGTGACCTTTAGTATATATGGGACACTCACATTAAACAAAAGCAAAACATGTGATATTCCCTGTTATAACAACTAGATTCTACACAGCAAAAAAAAAAAAAAAAAAAAAAAAAACTAAAAGAAAGAAAGGAAGTAAATTAAACTTAGGGCCGTGAATTTAACTTGCAATTGAATAATTGAGGGCAATTTTATATTTTTAGTGAAAAAAGGTGGATTAATTCATATAAGAGGTGAAAATAGCATTGTGCTTAGCTAATGTATAAAAGATTTAATTCAGAATTATATTTAAGATAATTATAAAAGGAAATGATGTAATTAACTCATTAAAGGAAATGATTAACTGAAATCCAAAGTGATATACCCAAATATTTTATATTGATCAACCACTTTTTGCATAAATCAACCACTTAAAAATAAATAATGAGTATCGAAAATTGTGATTTGACAATTTTGTTATTGAGCCCTTTTTGCCATTTTACTTAATTTTGTTTCTTTTTCTGAAAATATCTTATCAATTCTACTGATATATTTATAAAATTTTAACACATTTTAATTTTTAATATTATTATAGAAATTTAATTATTTCGATATTAATATTTAATATTTACTTTATTCTTTTCTCCATGTTCTTTATTTTTATTATTTTGTTGTAGACATCAAGGATAAAAG
This sequence comes from Eucalyptus decipiens, assembly GCA_014182575.1. Lineage (NCBI taxonomy): Eukaryota > Viridiplantae > Streptophyta > Magnoliopsida > Myrtales > Myrtaceae > Eucalyptus > Eucalyptus decipiens. The sequence goes on from CM024612.1 coordinate 2,146,346, forward strand.
AGAGATTTCCTTTAAAAATGAGATTAAAGTACACTTTTACACCCTAAAAGTCATTTGTATTGCATATGCTAACAAAATATTACAATAGAGGGTTAACGGCCATAAAAAATGAAAGTTTAGTGGAGTAACGTCAAATAGTTGAAACTTTAAGGGCAAACATGTACAATCTCCAAAGTTTGAGGAAGTTTTGTAATATCCCCTAACTCTTATACGTTTTCGGTGACATGAACTAGCATGCTTAGTCAAATTGTCAATGAACATGGATTAAGAATTCCAGGTTGAAATGCTTCCTTTGATCTTTTTATATAAGTTCGGTGAATTGAACCAATTTTAGTCTAATCCGGCGATGAATATGGATTGAGACAACAAGGTTGAAAAGCTTCTTTGACTTCAATAATGTTACAGCTGCGTGCCCGTTTGATAGATTTCGAAGTAAAAGAAAGACATAATTTACATGGTTGAATGAAGAAATTGGATTGATGAAATTCAAAATATAAATAGTAGTGATGTTGACAACTATAACAAGCTATGAAAGTATCCCATTAATTGCGGAAGTTGAAGTTTTAAGTGGACGATTTGTAGAAAATGATAATCAAAAAAAAAAAAAAAAACTTCTATTTGGCCAAGGGTGATTAAATAACTAGAAAGATAATATAAAAAAAGGATCTGGTTTTAATAAAACCGGAAAAGATGTGGTACAAATCATTTATAGATGGATGTACGAAATAATCCTCTCTCTAAGGTGAAAAATCATGAATATTCTTAGATTAGCACAAAAAATCATGTGAATGGAAATTAGCAAACAGTCTCATCGATGACATGTGGATGGTGCATCAATTACATGATGGATATTTTCTTGAATTAAATACACCGTAAAATCAACAATCTAGTGGAAGTAGAGAATTTGTTTAGCTCGCAGCCCTAACATCAACATGTAGGAAATTTCCTATAATATGGACCTACATTAATTAATTAATTTTCTATTTTAAATAATCGGGTTAATGGATATTTTAATATTTGTTAAACCCTTGAATAATCTTTATTGAATTGGGTTTTAACATCTAGTAATATCGGGCCTAGTTGACTAGCAAGGTGTAGATAATTGTGTTTAACTGAAACTTGTAAAGAGAAGGACCCAGTTGAGAGGCTATTGATTAAGATTTGCTAAGTCCCCTCTCTAGCCTATAAAATGGTAGGTTATACCTATCAGTTGCTGAATCCCATTGAAAATTGCTATACTGAAATAGGTCATAAAGAGGAAGATCTGACATTCCAATAGATCTTCGATTATCAAGTTGATATATTTTTCTTTAAGTGAAGTAATGGCTAAAAAATATATACTTTAATTCTGCTATACTTATTGATCTCGGTATTTTACAGTCATATATGAATTCGATTCTTTTTCATTAATAAGTTGTTTATGTGAATAATTTTCTACACAACAATCACATGGAAATTAGCAATTTAATAAAAGGAGGACTGATTTTGATAAATAAAAGAATGTTCACAATATTGTCGGAATGATGCTAATCCGGCTTACTATTGTTCAAGAACTCAAAACTAATAATTCTAGCTTTTTTGGCATGTCTTCATAAGTTTGGGAAAATTATCTAAAAAATCTAAATTTATACATCATTTGCCAATTCAATCATAAACACATTTGTTTTTCGCCAATTAAGTCCATTTAACCAATTTTAGTCAGAAATTGTTGATATGGATAGCCAGCACTAACATGGCACTTTTTATTAATATTTTGAATTTTTTTATGGTTTTTTCTTCTTCTTTTTAATTTTTTTTTTGTTTGTTTGTGTATTGGATCTAGTGCTAACAAGGGTTGCTAGCCATAAGCGATGGACGATTCAACCCTCATCGGCTTTGGGTGTGGGCATCATGTCCCTCACCAGCTTTGGGGTGAGGGCTACAACATCCTTAGCGGGAAAAGTAAGGGCATGCAAGCCCTTGCCCAGAAATGGTGAGGGCTTGTGGGCCCTCGCTTTCACCGACGAGGGCATCGCAGGCCTTGCCTAGAGCTAGCGAGGGTTGCCGGCCCTCGCTTGTGGTTGGCGAGGGCTATTGACCCTAGATCCAAAAACCCAAAAAGAAAAAAAAAAAAAGTACAAAAAAAAAAATCAAAATATCAATAAAAAATGCCACATCAATGCCACAGGTGAGGGTTGGCAGGTAATCCTTTCGGCCCTAGATCCAAAAACCCAAAAAGAAAAGCAAAAAGCAAAAAAAAAACAAAAAATTCAAAACATCAATAAAAAAAAAGTGGCATATCAATGCTGGCCGTCTACGTTAGCAATTTACAACTAAAATTGGCCAGATGGACTCAATTGGTAAGAAATGAAAAGATTTAGGACTCAATTAGCAATATTGAAAGGTTTGAAGACTAAATTGGCAAAAATGCAATAAGTTTATGACATTTTTGATAATTTTCCCTCATAAGTTTCTTAGTTAGACATTAAGTTCATCCAAAGTCGAAGTACACAATCCTCCAAGGAAAATTATCTAAAAAATCCTAAATCTTTTGTATGGGGGTCAACTTAGTTTTAAAATTTTAAATTTGACCAATTTAGTCATGATCCTTTGACAATTTATCAATGTAGATTTTTATCTAATTTTGATATGAAATTGTTGATGTAGATGCCGACGATCCTATGTAATATAATCAGCACTGGTGTGGATAATTTTTGTAAATTTTTTTTCACATTTTCTGAGTTTTTTTTAGATAATTTTTATTTCTTGATTATCTTTTCTTTTCTTTCCACTATTCATCTTTCCAAAATGGCTAGTGACCGGTGGCTAGTGGAAGTCATTGGCCAGGCATGAGCCTACACACCTTTGCCAACACTGGGTGAGAGCCCTTGCTAGGCATGCGCTTGTTTTTTGAAGATAAGTACACACTGGAATTGATGTCTATGTTGTCTATTCTGCAATGCATTTAAGTAACAAGAGTTTACAAAAGAAATTGGAAAGTAATTATGAAATAATATTTGTAAAATATTGTATATAATCGTTCTTTCTTTATTGGAATGTAGAAAAACATGAGCTTTAAAGAAGTATTTTCAAGAAATGGTAGACAAGATTTATGAAAAAAAATTGAGATATTTATTGGGGAACAAAAACTAATGAGAGATAGAGAACTGAGAAGATATGAAATAGACAAAGAGGGACTTACTTTTCTCATTTGGACGTGCAAATTTCTTTTTGCCAGAAGGGAAGTTATTTTCCCCCCATTCTAGATTAGTTATATGTAAATTTTTCAAGCAAACAGTAAAAAGTTGGAACATTTGTTCCCATAAATGGTTTTCATCAAATAAACTAACCCAAAAATTAGAAACGAAGTATGTCATTATCAGGTTTATACTCAAAACAACTTTAAAGGGAAAGGACACCACACATGTTATAATTTTTGTATGGTGTTCACTAAAGTATTATAAATATTTTTCAATCATGAGTGCCATGACTTCTAAAAGTTGTTCATTTGAGTGCTATACCTTTTAAAAAATATATGCTATACTTGCCGGACACTTGATGTGATATAATACTTGTGGTGAACGGTTTTTAAAGGCCGTGGTATCCAAGTGATTGATTGAAAGTTGAGGCACTAGAGTGAATTTTTTAAGATGTCATGATACTCAAGTAATTGAAAATAGTTATGACATTTAATTGAGCATTGTATGCAAGTTTGACACTTATGGTGTCTTTATCCCCAACACTAAACGAGTGAAGACACTCATTTACCTTGCAAAGTTAACCCCACTGAATTAGCAAACGATGCTTTTAAAAAAAACTTACTTTTGCTCGAGACATACACACCACACAAGTTCGATTTTGTACACAAAGACATACCCACCGGGCTTAGGCTCTCGTTTGTCTGGTCAATGAGCTTAGTGACGATATCCTTGCTAGAAGTATCCCTCATCCTATCGGTAATGAGTGGGACCAAATCTTACTTGGTGTAGCTTGTTACACGGTTCGGGAGTTGGACTTAGCTTCTGTCTAAAAATATATGTCATGCTGAAACGAAATCTGTAATTTGTTCCTAAATAAGGTCCTATCCTAAGATTAGGCTCTAAATCTCTTTGAAGTCCCTGAAAGAGTTGATTCAACTGATTTCGATTGAAAGTTGAGTACAATATCTATTTATAGGAAGAAATAATCCTTATTTTTGGCTCGTGAGGTTAATAGGATCATTCTACGAAGTTTGAGATTTACCTATTTGAGTTGGGCTTCCTCCATTAAAACAATTGCAAATTCAGACATTTAATTTGGGGAATTAGACAAAAGAATATAGGCATGTTAGATGATAAAGTTGTCCTCAAATAACATTTTTCTATCTATCTATATCTCTATATTAATCCAAAATAACCTACTTTTATTATTAACTCCTTTCTCCACCTATATATGACAGTTCTCATCTCAACTTTAGAATCATAATATTAAAATAATTTAACAAATAATATCTACAGCATTATCAATTAAGCAATTGCAAATGCACCCTTTCAACACCAGAATGCCTCTATTTTTAATGTAAGAAAATTAAAGAGAAATTAGATTTCATCGATGAAAATTCGATGTCACTAAGTAGTTACCTCACAAAATCTCCTACTTTCACCTAGTATGTATCCAAACCTTTGAAATTCATATCCTTTTTTAGGTAAAAAGTTGGAGGTTGATATATTCTTTAGGTTTACTTTGTTTATAGTAGAGATTTTCTTTATATTTCTCTCTTGAAAAGATTATATGAAGTGATTCATGATTCAAAGAAGATTTGCATCTACCATACTACCTTGACATATATTATTAGCTAGGTTTCTTTATAAGATCCTTTGTTAGTATTGGAAATAAGGTACACGATTATGGTTGGCTGAGAAAAAAAGAAGTGATATTATGAAACCCTTTGCTAGTGCCCACAGTAATTTTATAAGATCCTTTGTCGGTGCCCATTATAATTTTATAAGAGCCCTTTGTTAGTGCCCATAATGATTTTATTGAGGGCACTCGAGATTTTTGTCTATTTTAGGTCAAATAATCCTCCATCGAAGGAAAACTACCTATACCTGTGTTTTGTGTATTTCTTTATTATTCCAAACCCTTTGAAGTCTAATCAGGGCAACCCAAAGTCAACGCCCAGCTAAAGTTATGATGTTGCTCAAGAGAATAGGTCAATAGAGGAATTTCAAAAGCAAGAGCCAAGACTTTAGTGGGTACTTTTCCCTCTTCTAATCTAAGAATCACCTCCCTCCTTTCTAACTGACATTGACATGTGCTTGACCTTAATCAATAACAAATTAACAAGCGACGATAACTTCGAAAGAAAGAAAGGATAAGATGCTGCATAAGAAGAATAATTCCATCGCGAGCATGATCCGCACGAAATGATCTCACTTTTGCATGTTCTGTGGTGGAGGCTCTCACTTCTCATTATCCTCTCTTTATATAACAGGAATCTATCATTTTTTTAATCAAGTATACTATTTTTTTTTTCTAATGAATACCTGAAATTTCAGATTTTGGTTTAATACGGTGCTTCCATCAAATCCATGGACAGAAATTGCCGATGTGACATTAGCGCCATTAGGTATCCGTTTAACATGATGATGTGGTATACTTGCACGGCAAAAATGCAGACTATGCATTTGGTGCGTGATGTTGGTCTTTGGAGGTAACCTTTTTCTTACGCGTCTGGTTGCGATTGTTTGGCGGTTGGCGTCCGTGGTGATGGTGGCCAATGGCGGTGCTCCTATTTGAGCCGTCGCAGTGGTGGTTGGCATGCGGGGGATGTTGAGGGTGAGTGGCGATGGTGTTTTGAAGATAAAAGAAGAGACAGAAGGTGTGAAGAGGACGATGGCCACGGCTGCACAAAGAAGAAAAAGCTGGCATGGTGCAAGAAGAAAATGAAAAAAAAAAAAAAAAAAACAAGAAGAAAAAGGACAAAAAGTATTGTTTGTTTTTATATGAGTTGGCATCTAGTCAATAATTATGGACAATTTTTGTCGAGCAAGACAAATTACTAAAAAACCATACGATCCGACACCTCTTGAAGCATTAAGAAGAGCTCAACTTTTGAAAGTTGAGATACCCGATAGGAAATAAAAATTGCTTGATTGAATAATGGCAAATCTTAATGTGCTTCCGATAATATTATTATCTCTTATGACCACTAAAATACTTCCATAAAATACTTAAGGAATTAGTTGAGTAATTAAATTCTAGATTTGGATGTAGTAGTTTTTATGCTCAATCACAACTTTTTTTCACTCATATTTAGGCCCCACCTATCACCTTGTGAGTGGAACTGTATCCAATTAAAAAGGACAAAACGACTTACATAAATCCAGTCTAGTCAAAATATTTGGAGATATGTGATAATAAATAATAGTTAAATAAATCTGCGCATGCACAAAATCGTTCAACCATACAAATTTGGATGTATATCCTATATTAATATCTCATTGATTCTTGAAGAGTAAGATGATCCCCTATTAAACTGCCTGTTAGACGTAAGACATCTCATATCGAGGATAAGATTATTATAGTTAACTCATAATTAATTAGTTTAAGTTTTCAAATAATGGTGAATTTCACTGGATGTATAAATAGATTCGGATTTGGATTCTCTATTAACGGTTTCTCTTAAAAAAAGGGTAAGATATGGATTTCATAACATAAATAGACTTATAAAATTTACCAAATTACTATTTGTATTTAAGATGTTTTACTTTATGATTTTATCACCGGATTGGCATTTTTCTAACAATATGTTAGGTGGTTTTTGGAAAATAAAAACAGAAAAGAAAAGAAAGGAAGAGATGTGTCAAGAGTAGGAGGATCTCTTCCCTTTATGATAGCAACCGCTCTTGTAGCGATCCGTGTCCCTTTTGCAAAAGGAAGGCGACCACCTCATCGTGTTTGCCATGTCCACATCTAGAGAGGGAGGGAGGGAGGGAGGGAGGGAGGGTACTTTGACTTGTTTTATGAGAGTTCAATTGACGAATTTTCACTTGACCTAACCAATATGAGTTAGAAGAAATGGATTGCCAGACCCATCTTGCCGACTCTGATATTCAATAAAAAGTTTAAGCCGTCAATTTATAAAACAACTTACCTTGCAATTGACCCAGTTGTGGATCGTTTCCATGTTTTCGACTCGGAAACAGATAGTTATGGGTTCGATTAATCTCATGGGAAATTCAGATCTAAGCAAGGGAAGATGGTACAGGCTTGCTATGCTAGTTTCCCTCCAAGTAGTTGACTAATTGCAGTCATCTCTGGCACTGCAAAATAAATATATTATGGTATGACTATATAGATTAGCTGCTTTATTCCTCACAATATATCATATATCGAAGTAGGATTATATTTCACTAACAAACCCACACATGCAGCCTTCATAGGTATGAAGAACTCCAAAATCGCATGGTACTCCCTTGATGCCGTGGAGAGTTTCACTCTTTGATGACAACTTCATTTTCATAAATAATTGAGATTTATTGAGGCGTTAATGGTTGTACTATACAGGATAGAGAGTCCACGTCCTTCTAACACAAGTAGTGGAGTAGCTTTATATATTATATTTCACAATAAAACGTGACCAATTTTGTATACAAGGATTCGTGAACTCTCTTGAGAGGTTAGTATTTGTCTTCTCTTTATGGAACTTGAATTGGTGCGGTGGGTTATCTTTCCTTGTCATGGGGATGCCACTTCAAGTGTGCTAATTTTTTCAATTTAAAAATGTCTACGATGATGGATGTCTATTTTTCAAGGACACATTCGCAATTATAATAATTATAATGTAGTCATCAAGGGAAATTACACACATTATCCCTAAACTCTGGAGCAGTATACATTTATCCTCAAATTTTGAACTGTTACACAATACCCCATAAGTTTTCATTTGGTTATAACCATTAATCTTCATTTATTTTTCATTGGCATGTGTGACGCCTATGTCTTTTAAGGGCGAAAGTATATTTTCATTTCATTTATTAAGGCAATCTCCCTTTCATCCCCGATATCCATGAAAGTTGACAATCTATTGAAAACACGAAAAATAATAATAATATAATACTAGTGATAGAAAGAATAAATATCATGATAATTTTAAATAATAAAAAAGGGATAATTACCCAAATAAAGTCCTAAATCAATTGTATAGATGCTAATTCAGTCACAAACTTTTCAATTTGATCAATTTAGTTCTAAATTTTTTATGCTTTGTCAATATAGTCCTTATAGCCAATTTTGGTCAGTAATTACTGATGTAGATATTGGCTATCCTATGTGGCATGATTAGCACTGACATAGACAATGTGTAATTTTTTTTTTTAATTTTTTTTTTACAAAGCCTCCTTAGAGTTCCTTAACCACTAAGCGAACGTATCAAGGATAACTACTAAGCAATTGATGACGCAACTGCTGTAAGTTCTCATGAGCTTGCTGATCTTGCAATGGAAGTTGCTCAAAATGCTGTCCGTTGAAAGCCTTAAGGGCAAGTTTGTTTATTGGGAATGAGAAGACTGAAATGGTTATAAGACCTCATTCATGTTCCTTATAGTTTTTCGTAACTTGGAGTATCAATATTGAAAACGAAAAAGGCTTCATTGCCATATTTTTACTAACGTTGAAGAGACGAGAACAAATAAGAAGGAATATGCATGACTTACAAAAAGAAAGAGCAAACTGTAGGAGGAATATTTACGACAAGAAAACAACTAAATCAAGAAATATGAAATGATATCTCTCTTGTTCCCCTTTCCTTGCATTGGCAACTTTTAAAATGAATCTCTATGGATCTCTTCATTCCTATGATAAGATATTAATAGTGTTCCAAATTATAAAAAAAAAAACCTCACGTTCCAATTCTAAGTTGCTACCAAATATGGTAGTTCAAATTTTATTCCATTTCTTGTAATTCCTCACAATTGTTTCATTCCCGCTGACTAAATGGGCCTAATCGCAATCTTAACCCTTCTAAGCTTCTCAAAAAGTCTAGGTATATGACAACCGGTCAGCTCATGTGTTGGGTAGGTTCTGTCATCTTGGTGGAGATTTCTAGGTTTTCCTCCTTTTCACGGGTGGAGGTGAGCCATTGCTTATGTTAGGAGGATTTGAGAGCACTAGGAGATATTTTCTTGGTGATTTCCCAGTATGTAAATTTATTTGTTATATCTATGATTGATTGATCTCATGATGACACTTTGTTGAGCGAAGTAGCCTTACTAGGAATTACTTTTGGTGGAATAAAAATAGGGATCCAGTAAAGAGGTTAGGTGGAAGTGTAAAAATTCTCCCCCCTCAACTATAGATTTTTCTGTTTTGTTATTAGACCAATTTGATGGGAAAATTGTCCAAAAAGTCCTAAACCTATTTGTACTTTTGCCAATTCAGTCCTAAACCTTTTAATTTTGCCAATTGAGTTCTAAACTTTTTCATTTCTTACCGATTCAGTCCATTCGGTCAATTTTGGTAGGAAAATGCTGACGTGGATGTTGGTGGTGCCACATAGGATTGCCAACGGCGCGTGGACAATTTTTGATTTTTTTATTGTTTTCATTTTTTGATTTTTTTTTTTTTTTTGACTTTTTCCTTGGCCTTTTCCGGTGGCCCACCACCGGCCCACGGGCGACGATAGTTGGCCATCGGCCATAGGTGACGGCCGGCCATCGGTCATAGCCGATTGGCTGGCCTCGCCTGCCACAGGCGAGGCTCGGCCGAGCGAGGAGGAGCACCGACGAGGGGAGCCCTCGCCTAGGTGCGGCTTGGCAAGGGTCACTTGGGCGTCTTTGGCCTCACGGATCTAGTGAGGGGAGCCCTCGTCGGGCTTGCCCTCACCCGGCGCGTCGGCCTCGCCCCGGCCGCACGGGCAACGGCCGACCACCGGCCACAGGCCGACGCCCGCTCGACCAGGGGTGAGGGCTGGCCTTGCCAGATTTGGTTTGGGTGAGGGCGGCCTCGCCCAGTGTCGCCGTTGCCCTGCCGATGCCCGGTGAGGCCGCCCAAGCCTGGGGGAGGGTCGGCCTCGCCCAGGTGACCCTTGTCGGGCTGCGCCTGGGCGAGGGCTCCCCTCAACGGTGCTCCTAGGCGAGGCTAGCCGGCCGGCTGTGGCCGGTGGCCAGCCATCGGAAAAGGCCAAGGAAAAAGCCAAAAGGGAAAAAAAAAAGAAGAAGGGAAAAAACAGAAAAAAAAAATTCAAAAAATATGTTAAAATATTATTAAAATTTGTTCACGTCAGCGTCGTCGGTCCCTAAGTGGCATTGCCGGCGCCCACGTCAGCATTTTCCGGCCAAAATTGCCCGGATGGATTGAATTGGTAAGAAGTGAAAAAGTTTAGGACTCAATTGGCAAAGTTAAAAAATTTAGAATTGAACCGGTAAAAGTGCAATAGATTTGGGACTTTTTGGACAATTTTTCCGCAATTTGATTTAGAACATCGATGTGATAACTGTAGGCTGGCTCTGTTTTATAATAGATGTTCTACATGGAGTAATAGTTGCTGAAAATTAACGTAAATTAGAAACCAATTAAGTCATTATCGTGTTGTTTTTTTTTTTGGTAAAAATAAGTCATTATCGTGTTTATACTCGAAAACGAGGCTAAACAAGTGGAGACCCACCCTCCTTTAAGTTGCAAAGTTAACCCCATTTGCTGACGAAGTGCTAAAAAAATTGACTTTTGTGTGTAGATTACGTAAACAACACAAGTTCAATTATGTATACTGAAAAAAAGTCCCCACCTATGAATAGACTCGTTTTTATTTGATCAACGAGTTTAATGGGGGTATTTCATGGGATCATGATGTTAATGGACTTTTTCTATGGAGTTCGAGATTTGTCTTTTCAAGATGAACTTTCTAGGACGATTTTTTTTTTTTTTTGCAAAGTCAAGACACTTAATTTGGTGATATCATCAACATGAGTTTGACAAAGAAAAAAAAGTATAGGCATGTGGGATGACAAAACTGTGATCCAAGAACACATCGTTTTCTGTCTATCTTTATCAAAATTAATCCAAAATAACCTTACTTTTGTGGTCACCTCCTTTCTCCACATAGATATGATGCTTCTCATCTTATCTTATTAAAACTATTATGTATAAATTTTTGGTGTCCACCCTATAAATGATCACAATGCCTGTATTATTATTATTATTATTATTATTATTATTATTATTATTATTATTATTATTATTATTATTATTATTATTATTATTATTATTATATATAAGAGAGCTGAAGAGAAAATTAGATTTTACCGATAGAAATTCGAAGCCAATTAAAAGTTACCTAACAAATCTCCTACTTTAACGTGACACATATTCCAATCTTTGAAGTTCATATCCCTTTTCTTCTGGGGAAAAAAACGCTCACGTCCAAAAAATTAGTTAGAACACAAGAAAAACTATTATACAATATCACTTTTATGATCATTTACATCTTTCAAGACACTAGCAAAGAGATCAGACCGTGTACAAGGATTCGTGAACTCTCTTGAGAGGTTAGTATTTGTCTTCTCTTTGTGGAACTTGAATTGGTGCGGTGGGTTATCTTTCCTTGTCATGGGGATGCCACTTCAAGTGTGCTCATTTTTTCAATTTAACAATGTCTACGATGACGGATGTCTATTTTTCAAGGACACATTCGCAATTATAATAATTATAATGTAGTCATCAAGGGAAATTACACACATTATCCCTAAACTCTGGAGCAGTATACATTTATCCTCAAATTTTGAACTGTTACACAATACCCCATAAGTTTTCATTTGGTTATAACCATTAATCTTCATTTATTTTTTCATTGGCATGTGTGACGCCTATGTCTTTTAAGGGCGAAAGTATATTTTCATTTCATTTATTAAGGCAATCTCCTTTTCATCCCCGATATCCATGAAAGTTGACAATCTATTGAAAACACAAAAAAAAAAAAAAATTAATATAATACTAGTGATAGAAAGAATAAATATCATGATAATTTTAAATAATAAAAAAGGGATAATTACCCAAATAAAGTCCTAAATCAATTGTATAGATGCTAATTCAGTCACAAACTTTTCAATTTGGCCAATTTAGTCCTAAAATTTTTATGCTTTGTCAATATAGTCCTTATAGCCAATTTTGGTCAGTAATTACTGACGTAGATATTGACTATCCTATGTGGCATGATTAGCACTGACATGGACAATGTGTAATTTTTTAAGATTTTTTTTTTTTTTACAAAGCCTCCTTGGAGTTCCTTAACCACTAAGCGAACGTATCAAGGATAACTACTAAGCAATTGATGACGCAACTGCTGTAAGTTCTCATGAGCTTGCTGATCTTGCAATGGAAGTTGGTCAAAATGCTGTCCGTTGAAAGCCTTAAGGGCAAGTTTGTTTATTGGGAATGAGAAGACTGAAATGGTTATAAGACCTCATTCATGTTCCTTATAGTTTTTCGTAACTTGGAGTATCAATATTGAAAACGAAAAAGGCTTCATTGCCATATTTTTACTAACGTTGAAGAGACGAGAACAAATAAGAAGGAATATGCATGACTTACAAAAAGAAAGAGCAAACTGTAGGAGGAATATTTACGACAAGAAAACAACTAAATCAAGAAATATGAAATCTCTCGTTCCCTTTTTTTCACTTTCCTTCCATTGGCAACTTTTAAAATGAATTTCTATCGATCTCTTCATTGCTATGATAGATATTAATAGTGTTCCAAATTATTAAAAAAAAAAAAAAAAAACCTCACTTTCCAATTCTAAGTTGCTACCAAATATGGTAGTTCAAATTTTATTCCATTTCTTGTAATTCCTTACAATTGTTTCATTCCCGCTGACTAAATGGGCCTAACCGCAATCTTAACCCTTCTAAGCTTCTCAAAAAGTCTAGGTATATGACAACCGGTCAGCTCATGTGTTGGGTAGGTTCTGTCATCTTGGTGGAGATTTCTAGGTTTTCCTCCTTTTCACGGGTGGAGGTGAGCCATTGCTTATGTTAGGAGGATTTGAGAGCCCTAGGAGATATTTTCTTGGTGATTTCCCATTATGTAAATTTATTTGTTATATCTATGATTGATTGATGTCATGATGACATTTTGTTGAGCGAAGTAGCCTTACTAGGAATTACTTTTGGTGGAATAAAAATAGGGATCCAGTAAAGAGGTTAGGTGGAAGTGTAAAAATTCCCCCCCCTCAACTATAGATTTTTCTGTTTTGTTATTAGACCAATTTGATGGGAAAATTGTCCAAAAAGTCCTAAACCTATTTGCACTTTTGCCAATTCAGTCATAAACCTTTTAATTTTGCCAATTGAGTTCTAAACTTTTTCATTTCTTGCCAATTTCGTCCATCCGATCAATTTTGGTAGGAAAATGCTGACGTGGATGTTGGCGGTGCCACATAGGACTGCTGACGCTGGCGTGGACAATTTTTAGTAATATTTTAAATATATATTTTTATTTTTTTTGATTTTTTATTGTTTTTATTTTCTTTTTGGCTTTTTCTGGTGGCCGACCACTGGCCACAGGCGACGGCCGGCCATCGGCCATAGGTGACGACCGGCAGACTAGCCTCGCCTGCCACAGGGGAGGCTCGACCGAGTGAGGAGGAGCATCGGCGAGGGGAGCCCTCGCCCAGGCGCGGCTTGGCAAGGGTCGCCTGGGCGTGCTGGCCTCACCAGATCTAGCGAGGGGAGCCCTCGCCGGGGCTTGCCCTCACCCAGGCGAGCGTCGGCCTTGCCCCTGGCCGTGCGGGCAACGGCCGACCACCGGCCATAGGCCGACGCCCGCCCGACCAAGGGTGAGGGCTAGCCTCGCTAGATTTGGTTTGGGCGAGGGCGGCCTCGCCCAGTGTTGCCGTCGCCCTGTCGATGCCTGGCGAGGCCGCTCTAGCCTGGGGGAGGGTCGGCCTCGCCTAGGTGACCCTTGTCGGGTTGCGCTTGGGCGAGGGTTCCCCTCAACGGTGCTCCTCCTTGCCTGGTCGGGCCTCGCCCGTGGCGGGCGAGGCTAACCGGGGGTGTGGTCGGTGGCCAGCCATCGAAAAGGCCAAGGAAAAAGCCAAAAGGAAAAAAAAAAAAAAAAAAAGAAGGGAAAATATAGAAAAAAATTTCAAAAATTAAAAAAAATATGTTAAAATATTATTAAAATTTGTCAACGTCGGTGCCGTCGGTCCTAAGTGGCATTGCCGGCGCCCACGTCAGCATTTTCCGGCCAAAATTGGCTAGATGGACTGAATCGGCAAGAAGTGAAAAGGTTTAGGACTTAATTGGCAAAGTTAAAATATTTAAAATTGAACTGGCATAAATGCAATAGGTTTAGGACTTTTTGGACAATTTTCCCCCAATTTGATTTAGAACATCAATATGATAACTGTAGGCTGGCTCTGTTTTATAATAGATGTTCTACATGGAGTAATAGTTGCTGAAAATTAACGTAAATTAGAAACCAATTAAGTCATTATCGTGTTTTTTTTTTTGGTAAAAATAAGTCATTATCGTGTTTATACTCGAAAACGAGGCTAAACAAGTGGAGACCCTCCTTTAAGTTGCAAAGTTAACCCCATTTGCTGACGAAGTGCTAAAAAATTTGACTTTTGTGTGTAGATTACGTAAACAACACAAGTTCAATTATGTACACTGAAAAAAAGTCCCCACCTATGAATAGACTCGTTTTTATTTGATCAACGAGTTTAATGGGGGTATTTCATGGGATCATGATGTTAATGGACTTTTTCTATGGAGTTCGAGATTTGTCTTTTCAAGATGAACTTTCTAGGACGATTTTTTTTTTTTTTTTTTTGCAAAGTCAAGACACTTAATTTGGTGATATCATCAACATGAGTTTGACAAAGAAAAAAAAGTATAGGCATGTGGGATGACAAAACTGTGAGCCAAGAACACATCGTTTTCTGTCTATCTTTATCAAAATTAATCCAAAATAACCTTACTTTTGTGGTAACCTCCTTTCTCCACATAGATATGATGCTTCTCATCTTATCTTATTAAAACTATTATGTATAAATTTAACTTGCGAATTTGGTGTCCACCCTATAAATGATCACAATGCATGTATTATTATTATTATTATTATTATTATTATTATTATTATTATTATTATTATTATTAGAGAGCTGAAGAGAAAATTAGATTTTACCGATAGAAATTGAAGCCAATTAAAAGTTACCTAACAAATCTCCTACTTTAACGTGACATATATTCCAATCTTTGAAATTCATATCCCTTTTCTTCTGGGGAAAAAAACACTCACGTCCAAAAAATTAGTTAAAACACAAGAAAAACTATCATATAATATCACTTTTATGATCATTTACATCTTTCAAGACACTAGCAAAGAGATCAGACCGTGTGTGGAAGAAATCTCAAAGAAAATATAATATCGTAATAAAAGACAAATATTTAAAAACGTTAAATATGCTAACAAATATTTGAATTCAAATTTACTGAAAAAATAAGGAAAATGAAGATTTTAAATTAGCAGCTCCTTTCAAAGATTCGGATTGTAATTATACCCTCCCGCAATTCAATTTTATCCCTTTTTTGTTAATAAGTATACATGGTTTAAATATTTTTTAGGTAAAATAGTCATCAAATATACAGCAGAGATTTTCTCTATATATTTCTCTCGAAAATTTTATGTGCATATCCAAGAATCACAAAACATTTTTATCAATAATACTGCCTCAACATCTATTATCATTTAGGCAGTATTTATTAGGATTCCGTACACAAACGCAATGAATTAGAGAGTAAAGCCGAGAAAGAGAAATTGAGATACAAGATTTATGCTTTTTCACTCTTAAACTAAAGCTACATCCAGCAAATAATTTCACTATAATTAGCATATCTGACCTCTATGTTACAACCCTCAATTACAATATAAAGAAGTTATTTATAGCAAGTAATAATTATTCATAGACGCAGATTCAAACTACTAATAAAATATGTACTTAAACTATAAAAACTTTTTGGCAGCCGAGGGCACTTCCTCCTGAACCCTTGCCGAGGTGAGACTCCCATGCTTTCATATCAATGTGGATTATGAATTACACCCCTAATATCATTAGATCATATATCAGTGTTGGAAATAATTTACACAAGTATGGTTTGACAAGGGAAAAGTAATATGAGATTATTATGATGTTTGCCAAATTCTTACTGGGGGCACCCAAGCTTTTTGTATATTTTATGCCTAATGATCCTCGATTCAAGGAAAGCTACACTTATTTATTTATTTATATATTTGAAACCACTTTTGAAGTCTAATTAAGGCCACCCAAGGTCGACACCTAGCTAAAGTCATGATGTTGTTCAAGAGAATGAGTCAATAGAATAATCTAAAAGCAACGGGCAAAGATTTAAGTGGGTACTTTTCCATAATCTTATTAGATAACCCACCAGCCTCCTTTATAACTGAGATTGACATGTGCTCACTAATAATCAATAAAATAATAAGCAACACCAAAACGTCTAAAATTAAGAAAGGTCAAGATGCTGCTCAAGAAGAATAATCCATCGTGCGCATGATCCACACAAAATGGGACCGACTTTGCATGTTCTCTGGTGGGAGTAGCTCTCACTTCTCATTAGGCTCTCTTAATATAACGGGGATAATGACATCGAAAATATCTGAGTTTTTATCTTTTTTTAATCAAGTATACGAATTCTTTTAAAATCTTCAAGAAAATTTCGGTTCAATATGACAACATGGTGTTTTTTTTTTTTTTTTAAAAAAAATCCGTAAGTGGAAACCACTATTGGAGCACTAAGGCCGCTAGGTAACTGTTTATTATGATGGTGTGGTATGCTTGCACACGAAAAAATGCTAAGTAGGACTGCCGTTTTAGATTATGCTGCATTAAGTGATCGTTTCTTTCTTCTTCTTCTTTGTTGTGCAGCCATGGCCGTTGCTTCTAAATCTTCTTGGTGTACCCTCGGCCGTCGCATGTTGACCTGGCCTCGCCTTAACCTGTCATGGTCAATACTCTCGTGTTTTGTGTAATCCTAGTTCGACCCGCGCATTATAGGAGTGGAGCCTTATCGAATACATGTACAAGAATTGACTTGCTTGTATCCATAGAAACTAATCATGTCGAAAGATCAAGATACATGTGAAAAAATGATAAAATAAATTAGCACATGCAAAATTGATCAATTCAAATTTAGATATACGTACTATATTTCACTGATTCTCTAAGAGTAAGATTATCTCATGTTAAGCAGAAGAAATCTGCCATCAAGGATATGTGTATTGTGAAGCAATTAATCTTATCCTAATTGATTTAACTATTAATAGCTTAAGCTTTTAAGTGAATATGAATACATATTGATATAATGATAGGTTCGGACGTGGATTTTATCTTGATGATCTCTTTGTAAAAAAATACAAAAGTAGAGGAGGATACGTGTCATGAGGAAAATGGACTCATAAAGTCTAAAATTTTATTGTTTTTACATGAGATGTTTTGGTTTATGAACTTGTCAGGAGAATTACCAAAAAAGTGTCAAACCTATTGCAATCGTACTAATTCAGTTCTAAACTTTTTTTTTTTTTTTTTGGCCAATTGAGTGCAAAACCTTTGTATTTGTGCCAATTTAGTTAATTCAAGTCTATTTAGGTGGAAAATCACTAGCATGTACGCCAACTGTCTTATGTGACGTAGCCAACACTGATGTAGACATTTTTGAATAATATTTTATTTTTCTTTTTGTCCCTTCTTCCTCTAGTCGATTACTGGATCTCAGGGACATGTCAACAAGGTCGAGTCTCGTCCAAAGATAAGGTGAGGCCAACCTCGCCTAGAGATGACAAGGTTGACCTTGTTGGCTCTCGCCTTTGGTTGGTCACCAAAGTCGATGATTGGCTAGAGGAAGAAGGGAATGAGAAAAAAAAAAAAAAAAGAAAAAAAAATATTTTTTTTACAAAAAATAATAAATTAATAAAATATTATTTAAAATTGTCTATGTAAGAGTCGAGTGCATCACATATGATGACAAGCATCCATGTCAACGATTTTCAGCCAAAGTTAGTCAAATGAATTACATTGGCACAAATATGAAAAGTTTAGAATTTAATTGATAAAAAAATAATTTATGATTGAATTGGCACAATTATATGAGGACTTTTTTTTTGGTAATTATCCTGGATTTGTCCTTGAATAAGCATTTTTTAACAATCACTTTAAGTGATTTTGGAAGGGAAAAAGAAGGGAACGAAGAGATCCGTTAAGAGTTGGGACATCTCATCCCATTAGGATTAGCTTCATATATTTCACAATAATCGTATGACCATATTATTCAGCATATGAGATTAGTGAACTCTCTTTGAAGGTTAGCATTTGTCATCTCTTTATGGGAACTTGAGGGGGTGAATGATAACCATTCTCGCTAGAAATTGATTTCTGGAAGAGAAATAGATTTTTCTATTTCTATTTCTAGAAGAGTTTCTAAGTAAAAATAACCGTTTGATAACGACACAAAATTTCTACTCTGAAAATAGAAATTTGTTTGATAACAACACAAAATTTCTTTATTTCGGACGGTGGCTGGAAATCGGCGATCGGCAACCGACGGCAGCGGCGGGTGGCGACCGGCGATTGATTGCAGCGGCAAGCGGCAAGTGGCAAGCGGCCACCGGTGGCAGCAAGCGACTGACGAACGGTAGTCGACAGCGATGTATGAAGGACCGTTTCACGAACAATGAGAATAATTTTTATTTCTCATTTCTATTTCAGAAATAAGAAGTAGAAAATTTTACTTTTGATTTCTATTTCAAACCTATTTTTGGAACAAGATTCCATTTCAGAAATAAAAAATAAGAATAATTTTATCAAACGAATTTTTATTCCAAAAACAAGTTTGAAACATGCACCCCCTTGAATTGGGACAGTGGGTTATCTGTCCTTATCATGGTGGTACCATATACCACGTCAAATGTGCTAATTTCTTACCCAAGAATGTCTACGTTCATGGATATGCACTTTTCTAGAACAGAAATGAGTGGTTGTCATGCACTCCCTGAATTGGGATGGTGGGTTATCTATCCTTTTCATGGTGGTACCATATACCACGTCAAATGTGCTAATTTCTTACCCAAGAATGTCTACGTTCATGGATGTGCACTTTTCAAAGGACACGACCGTAATTATATTAAATTTAATGCTTTAGAGGGAATATGCACAAAGTCTTATATGTTTGCCATCGAATTTTGAACGGTCATTCAATATTCCATGAACTTTTATTTTGTCACGACTGTTACCTCTTAGTTATTCTTTCCGTTAGCATGTGACTTTTAAGAGGTGAAAATATATTTTCCTTTCCTTTTTTAAGGCAATCTTTCTTTTATTCCTAATATCCTTGAAAATTTGAAATTATATTGAAAATGAGAAAAAAACTGAATTTCTATAATACTAATAATAGAAAGAATAAATATCAATGATAATATTAAACAATAATTTTTTTTTGACATTTGATAAACACAGCCACTTTAATAGACCTTAATGGGATATTTTAAGAAAAAGAATAAGCACAAATTAAATAAAAATTAAAGAGGCCTCGATATCCACAAAAAAAAGAGACAAAAAATGGTTACTTATTATGTATATTTGAAGGATTAATTAATGTAGAAAATGATTATTTAATAAATGAGATTATAAAATTATAAAATACTTTTTGTGGTTAATAATCTTTCTTATTTTTGCATTAATTAACCATTCAATACCACGTAACGGGTTTCCAACTTTTGTAATTTGACGTATTTAATATCGACGTCTTTCTCCATTTTACTTAATTGTGTTTCTTTTTCTTGAAACATCTTATTGGTTCCTTTATATACATGAGATCTTAACAAATTTTTTGATATTATTATTGAAATTTAACTTTCCTGCTATTAATGTTTCACTTTCCATTAAATTTCTCCATTTCCATTATTATTTTTTTTTTCTATACAACTCATGGTAAAATTTGAAAATTCACTTTTACCCTTCTAAAAGTCACGGGCATTGCACATGCTAACGAAAGATATAATGAAGGGTTGGCAGCTAAACGAAATGAAAGCTCATAGGGTAGTTTCTAACAATTGAAAGTTTAGGAGTACATATGCGGTACCCCAAAAGTTCGAAGAAGTTTGGTGACATCATGTATTTTTTGTACGTTTTCGGTAATGTGAAATTGTTTTCTGAGTTCGATGAACATGGACTAGGATACCGAGGTTGAAGTGTTTCCTTTAACGTTTTTATATATTTTCCGTGATATGAACTAGATTTTATTTTTTTATTTTTGGTCGGTGATATGAACTAGTTTTCTCAGTCAAATTTGTCAATCAGGAGGGATTAGAGATGTCAAGGTTGAAAAGATTCCTTTGACTTGAATAATGTTAGAGTTGCGTGCACGTCTAATAGAAACATGAAAGTAAAAAAAAAAATCATAGTTTAGCCGGCTAAAATCATAGTTTAGCCGGCTGGATGAAGAAAATTGAATTTAACTTATGAAATGAAATAGCATTTCTTAAATTCGTGGTGTGGCAACCAAGTCATATATTATTTAGCTCAGGATGGAAAAGACGGTGCGCATGAGGTTGTTACATAGCACGCGGAATGAATATTGTTATAAATGACAATGGGTTGGTGCATAATTGCATTATAAATTAGTTTCTTGATTTAAATGCAACATATAACCTATGATACAATGAATAAGTCCAGGAACTATTCAGCTTGTGGCCCTTACGTCGGCAATCACATTGACATGAGCAATTTAAAATGAGGTATGATTTAATGGGACTTTTGCTAATCCAGCTTTTCTATGTTTAAGAATATAAAAATGATACTTGTAGCTTTTTTCTGCCAATGATTCATAAGATTCCAATCAAACATTAGTTTAGACACTAATTTCATTGAATGTCTTATGTACATGATCCTCCCCCTAAAGAGAAACAAATTCTACCTAACGAGAATATGCTGCCATCAATGCGCGGAAGGCCTGAAATCTGGGCCAAATTTTTTTGGGCCCTAGCAAGACCGGGCTAGTCCTTGGGTTCTCATCAGGGCCGGCCTAGGTTTTCGGGTCTAAGATGCTCGGACCCCAATTGTCTTGATCGACTTGATATATGCATATATATAAATTTTAAAATTTTAAAGGTTTGTCAGTTATTATTTATAAAACCGCTACAAAGTTGTAACAAATAACAAGTTAACCATCAAACTTGAAATGGACTATGACCGTGGAAAGGAATGTCAAATATATATATTTTTAATGAAATTTGGGGATTTTGTGATAATTTAGGTTGATTATTTGACAATTGTAGGTTTGAGTCTTGAAGTATGATAATATGTGATATCTCAGAAAAATAAATTTCGGGTTAAAAAGCTTGAACTGGCCTGTACCTAACCAAGTAACTTCGGTTCAACCTTTTTTTTTTGGGGTTATAATCTTAGGCCAATAGACCATGCCACTAAAGTCAGACATGATCTATCGGCAGCGGGTCCAAAATCCCTCTAGGCCCGGCCCGCTTACAGGCCAATAAAAGCGTCAACAAATTGTTCGATGCTGATGGTCTTGTCATAGATCGAATCTCGAAGAGGCTGATATTGAGGCTGCTCTTAGTTGAGCTTCGGGGAAATGCAATATGGCCTGTAAAAGTTAGTGTAGCACGCTGCAAAACTCTAGAACCAAAAAAGGGGAAAAAAAGAGAGGTGACAGAGAATTCGTGTTGAATGATGAATTAATTCTATTCAAGCCTACCAGCCGCCGACCAAGCTAATGCGCCATCCCTATCCCTTCCCGATGAAGCTTCCTTTGATTCAATTTCGTAGACAATTTGTCAGTTTTCTAAACGGGCGAAATTGGAATATTTATATGTTTTACTTGTGAAAAGATTTCAGGGTTAGGTAAGATGATGGGTAGTTACTAGTTGGTTCAGATTTACAAATGAAAGTGTCAATTTCAGTCTCTAATATCAATTCATTGGATATTAAGTTGGGCCTCTAAGCAGTTGGAGAATTGAGATCATCGTGGGTCAAATTTGTAGCCTTGAGGCCCTCAATGTCGATTCATCTAAAGTTTTTAAGGGCCTGATTGATAAAATTGAAAAACAAGTATTGAAAGTCTAAAAAGCGAATGTTTGAGTGTTGTTAATAGTCTTTTTAAGTGCTGAAAAAAAGAAAGAAAAATGTTATATGATAATAGTTACGTGACATCCTCAATTCGATCTCCATCTATGTAGTAGAATGATGACGATAATTTATAGACCACGAAAAAGTAAGGGATGTTCGCCTTAGGGTTAAAATTCAATTTTTCATCGGCAGACCATAGAATTTCGGAAAAGTGAAAATGGGCTGTGAACAAGGAGCTACAAGGGCCCAAGCTACAGACGGGCCCAATGAGCCTCATGCCCAATGCCCATGACGGAAGAGATTATAGACTCTCATGAGACAGAATATAATGCCTGTGATAAAAGGTAGGCCTGTAGCTAAGTCACTATAGCAAGTTGTTGTAGCAATAGCTTAGGGAAATCACTATTCTTAATCTCTGTTCATATCACTTAGAATAATTCTCGACTGGATTTTCTGGAGCCTCTGTTTATTTTTGGACCTATGAGGTTAGTCCTTGTTTGTTTGTGACATTTTAATGTCTATAAAAGGCAAATAGGATGTAATGTGTTGGGCGGAGTTCCCTGAAACAAAGTGAGTGTTTTGTGAAAAATTTTCAATGTCTCCCTAAACACCTCTTCTTCTCCAGCTTGGTAAGATCCTCTGAGAAATGCAGTTCAGATAGTTAGAAATGTTATCATCCTAGCACCCTTGAGCATCTTTATACTTTGAACTAAAATTCTGAGTAGTTTACTAGTAAAAGGTTGTTCTTGAAAGGCTTGAACAAGAAGTTCACTTATTGTGGGAAGGTATACTTGTAGCAAATTGACTCCGTCTTCCCTGATTCTAAGCATATGGCTAAGAGGGCCCACTAAGCCATTCAAGCCTACCCTTGATTTTTGGAAGCTTGCACATTAAATTTGCTCGTGCGCATAAATAGTACTTTGGACTATAGTTGATTCAAGTCCTAATTTGCCCTTTCTAGAAGCTAGTTGGCCTAAGGAGAAGGTGGTGCCCAAATGGAAGAGGAAAGAGGAGACTTAAACTTAGTTAGCCTTATCTAGTTCAATTTCAATTTCATCACATGCTTGATATCCTGCCATTAATGAACTTGGATAGGAAGGATTTCAAGAAACAATTGTCGCCATGCAAAGGCTTGGCCAAGAGTGAATTAAGGGAAATTGTACCCAAACTCATTAATACTTGGAAGGAAAAAATCTTGGATGAGCTCACTATCTCCCTCATTCTCTCTCTCTCTCTCTCTCTCTCTCTCTCTCTCTCTCTCATTCCCTTGGCCGAACCCCCTATCCCTCCTCTCTTTCTCTCAGTCCCTCACATTGCCACCGTTCGCCGCCCTTCGTCGTTGCCGTGCCACACTATTGTTGCCTCGTCGTGAGCTTCCATCCTCGTGTCCTTGTTGTGCCGAGCCATCCCTACTGTCGTGACACCGTTGTTGTTGCTACGTCTTACCAAGCCACCGCTACCCTTTGCCATTCACTGCCGCGCCTCATTGCCGTGCCATCGTCCAAGACTATGAGCCACTGTACTATTGTTGCCATCGTTGCTTGCCGTCGAAGCCTAGATCCCGTCCCATGAGTAACTTTCTAACCTTTGATTAGTGTGGTGGTTACACTTATGATTAAAGTTAGAATTAGGGTTAATGATAGTTAGATTATGTGATAGGGCATTAGGGTGATAGCTTATCATTGATAAGTGATAAGCCAATGTATAGCTTATCGTGAATAGTGATAAGTGCACGCGATAAGTTATCGTCAATAGTGATAAGTGCATGTGATAGGTTATCGTGAATAATGATAAGTGCATGTGATAGCCTATCGTGAGTAGTGATAAGTGCTTATGACATCCTATTTTTAAAAATGATATATGATATCCTATTTTTAAAAGTGATAAGTGCTTATGATATTTTATTTTTAAAAGTGATAAGTGCTTATGAAATCCTATTTTTAAAAATAATAAGTGCTTGTTGACACCTAAATTTTGGTGACCTGATTAATTATTTATTACATAAAAATTAGGGATTGAACCCGACCCCTAAACAAAAATATTTAATTAAAACTGCAAATAGTTATTAGGAGCATTTGCACTAGTAGTTAATAGGCTCATATGGTTGGCATTTTAATTAGATCGACGGTTGATGGACTTAAGTGAATGGTTTTGAGCTTAATTGATTAATTGGACTAAGCCCATTATAGTATTGCATTAGACTTTGGTCAAGCCCTTTACATTATTGATATTGAAACTTTTTGCACATTGATGCCACACATGGAAGGATTGCATTACTTCATCAAATTTGGGAAGATTTTAAGAAGGTTCACAACAACATGGGCATTGTGATCTTTGGAATGAGTAGTGGTTAGAGAAGTTTCGAAGCAAAAAGGAAAATCATATCTGGCCCCAATCTCTGAAGAAAGGGAGGAATAATATCCTATTCGCACATATCTTTGATCTATGGATATTAATAGGCAACAATATTTTCTTTTAAAAAATCCATTCGAAAAATCTTGGGCATCACGACAAAGCAAGGTTCTAGACAGTAAGAAGGGAAAGAAATATTGCTGTGCATGGGGACATATATTTTTTCCTTCAAGTCAGAAAAGAAGGTCACGTTCATCACTGAGGGCGCATGGATGTGCAATACATGCAAATGAAGGAAAGATAAAAAAGGAGAGAAAAGATAGACCTCCACAAACATGACATTCAGACAATGAAGAGTAGAGGTAAAAAAATTTCAAGCATGCACAAGAAAAAATAAGATCTGCTTCCTTTCCTTAATAGTTCAGACCCTTTCACCTATAAAAGGACCCCTCGTGGACGATGGAAGAGGAGGCCACACAATAGCAGGGGACCACACATATTGAGTCTCGCAATACACAGAGACACACACACGTGAGATAAGAGAGAGATAGAGTGCTCGGCCAAGCTTGGCCGAGAGTTCCTTGCGACGCCGCCCCGCATTGCGAGACTACCACCGCGTTGAGCTACTGTCCTTTGAGCGCGACGCTGACGACCTGTTGCTACTCACCGCGGAACCCGGCGATGAGCTGTTGCACCAGCATCCTTAGCTGCGTCGTGATCCCCTCCAATGAAGCATCCGCGAGCCACTAGTCCCAACTTGTGCTGAAGTTCAATCCCACGATTTGCTCCGCCTTGACGCTCATCCAAGCAATACGTGGCAGTGGGCACATTCTGAAATTTACAAAGATGTGTGCTGATAAGAGAAACAGAGAATAGAGAACACATCCACACGTGTGAGGAAAGGAGCCATGCACGCAGACCCACTGGTGGTCGACGACTCTCAGTTCTCTCCGTGACTAACCATCGACAAAGTAGCCTCATTGGTCGTCCCAGCACCATCGTTGTCTTTTGTCGAGCTAGTAGGCCCACTTGTTATCGAGCTCATCCTCAAACTGAGCCATCCCGCACGTATCTGTTTTGTAGGTTTGTGGGCCACGAGCCACCGCCGCTTGCTGTTCATCGTCGAGGAGCTAGCTACGATCCCAATCATCCGTCCAGCCGATTCCATTGAGTTTAAATTTGGCAATATTACTTGTGAAATTAGGTAATTATCTTATTTAAATTTGATTTGGATATTTTGTTGGCTAATATATGTCTATAAATATCTATCATGCATATTTGAGTGATGGGTATATCCCGAACTAGAATTTATTTCTTGATTCGCAACCACATATAATCTTTGATTCAGCTTTAGATGGAATTACTAATTTTGTGGGAATCTATAAAATTAATATTTTGATCTTTAAGACTTAAGATCAATTTATTGATTTTATTCAAATAATTAGATATTATTTTTATATTTGAATCAATTAGATCATACCTTTGTGGATTGAATGGTTTGAAAGTTTTGGTTGCTTTACATATCATGTAGATTAGAACTAATTTCTTAGATAGAACAGTCGATAGAATGGTTAGATACCTTTTTAATTATATTAAAATGCAGATTTAGATGATATCTAGGTTAGATAATTAAATTGTATATTGAGATAAGTTTCTAAGTTAAGACAGGATTTAAGTTAGTCTACTTTCTAACTTAAAATAGATAATATCTCACTTTTGGTAGATTTTTATTTTTATTAATTTTTAATTACGAATTTTAATAAAAAAATAAAAAAATATCATGTGCATGTCATATAGAATTAGGTTCATAAAATGCATGTCATTTAGTAATGGTTGCTAGGTCCACTTAATTAAAAACTATCTGTCATAAGAATTAGGCCATTTGGTTAAATTGCATTGCACATAGATTAGATTTCATTAAACAAGAGAAAATCCTGAAAAAGATTGAGTGACTGCATAATAATTAGAAATCACATTTAGGACTTTTGATGTGAATTATGAGCTGACATTGTAGATGTTGTCATTATTACGAGATAAGTTTTGTAAGTGTTAAATTGATAATTTGCACACCCGCATGATCACCAAAAGTAAATTAAAATCAATTTAAGCTACCCACAAAACATTTTTCGGAATAAAAGAGAAAATGTATCGAAAGGGTGTTGGAGAGATTTAGTGTAATCAAGTCCCTGAACTTACAATTTTTGGGTTGTAGGGGTAAAGTAAATCTTTCATTACTTTACTTGGGTATTTAATCGACTCACCATAAACTAATTAGTGACAACTCCTGGTTAAAAATCATTTGCATGTTAAATAATTTGAACCTAAGTTGCGAATTGATATGAGCTTGGAAGGGCCTGAGCTAAAGTTACACTTAGTAATCTATTAGCTGAACCACCCCAAGTGAGGTCGTGACAGTGCTTATAAAATTTATTTTGAAAAGTGATAAATTATATTGATAAGTAAACTCATGGTGAGATATTATATGCTATTAGGTTAATGCATGATATTATTTTGGTGAATAAATAATCAAATAGTGATTGCATGGATTTATTTCATGGCATTTTTGTGTGTAAAAATTGCTAGTGTATAATGTGTGAGCCCTAAACACTCTTGCATTGGCTAATTTGAAAGATAAAAATTGATTTGAGTGATTGTTGTGCTCGTGTAATCACTTAAATGTTCCGTACTCGTATGATTATTAGAGATGATGCCCGATGGATTTTGGATGTTTTCACGTTAACGGGATGCAGTTTGCAAATGAATTTTGAAACGATGCTCCTAATGGAATGCTGTCTTTGAGTGAGATCAAGACGTTGCTGTGCCCGATGAGGTGGGATGATACTCGGTTACACCGGAAGACCATTGACGTGAGTGTCGGTCGTGGCCAAGAACAGTCGTAATAAACTTGTCTCGAGATAACATGGTAGTATGTGATACCATGTGATTCTTGAGACACTAAATGTGTACAAGATGTTTGAATGTTAAATGCATACTTTGAGAGTGATGTTCTGGCTTGTACATGTATGGCATGGATTTATATGAGCCACATGAGGCACATTCGTGAATTAAATGTCATTTTAGTTATTCATGTGGCATGTGCATGCTTTGATCGACTCTATTTATGAATTGAGGGGCATGTGGATTTGTATACGTTTGATCAGGACTTGAGGGATTTGGGTTAAGGTTAGATTCCTTCATGTTATCGTTAAGGCAAAGCTTAAGCTTTGTTATTAATTTACCATCGACAATTAAGCTGCACATATAGGGCGTCTCTGAGGCAAAGTACTCTCTTACGCGAAGTTTAAGGAGTTTTTTTAAATGAGTTTATCTTACTCATTGTTGAATCATGGCTAGCCCAATTCCGTCATGTATGCTTTAAGGTGCCTTTCAATTAGGACACCCAACTAACCAGTACCAAATCGAGTGGACTGATGTGGTGTACGAGAAGCATGTCTGTGGATGACAGGCTGGCTAATTTGGTGCTCCATAGATTCTTGGCATGGTATGTCTGGTTCGGAGGGGAGCTCTTTGGCCCTCTCGTGGTTTTGACAGACTGCCAGGCAAGGGATTTGGGGGTGCCATTTGGGATCTCATGGTTGTGGATGTCCTCGATAACACTGTCATTAACCTGGAGACAGAGTCGAATTCGGAGTTGGATCTCGAGCCTTAGCCATAGTATTATACTAGGCGCGTATGGGATACTACTTTTTGAGGTCACCCTTGTAGAATAGAGGTGTTAGGCTAACCCCGACCCATTTGGATAAATCAGAAGGAATCCGCAATCCGGATGATTCCGTATGGGTAATTATGAAACTTTTTAGAGGTCGCCCTCCTAGGATAGAGGTGTTAGGTTAACCCCCAACCCGTTTGGATAAATCGGAAGGAATCCGCAATCCGGATGATTCCGGATGCGTAATTATGAAACTTTTGATGTATAAGTTGGAGTGTGTGTAAATGGGTTAGCGACGCTTTTTGGGATATCACAATTAAATAACCAAAGGAAAGACGGGATGCCGCATGTCCGGAGGGCGGGGCGTGACAAGCTAAGCATTGAGTAATAGGCAGGATTATAAGCAAGATTTTGATTCCTATTTGGATGCCTATTCTACTGAATTAATTAACCCTAGCTTCAATTAACGAATTAAATGATTTTTTTTACTTATTTGAATTCTTTAAGGCAGAACTAGTTATGGTTATTAAAACTTGTTATTTTTAGTAAGTGCTACTAATTGATGTTGTCCATCAGCTTGGCATCTGGGACGGCTTTTGCAGTGATGGCGGATCAAGTTATGTCATAGAAATCGATTTTTAAAAGATAGATTTCATTTTTTTTTGAATTTAAGTTTAAATTTTCCTTTAACAATGAAAATATTCGTCCCGGACTCAATTTCCTAGATGATTTAATGGCAAAAGACGAGGAAAATATTTTCCTATAGTCGCATTTTTCACAAGAAGAATGGAGTCAGTCTCACTTTTATTTCCCATGTTGTCCATATGACAACGCGCCATCTTTTTTTTTTTTTTTTTTTTTTTTTTTTTTAATCCTTGCATGAGTACCACTAGCTAGCAAGTATTGATTCGTTTTCTGTTAACCAAATATCGCAAAGGTGAAAAATAATTTTTCAAAAACAATTTTCTTTCAAATAAATGAATGCTCAGATTTCTTATCGCTTCACATATACTTGAGGCAAAACTGTTTCTAAAAGATTATTTTCCTACTTTATTTTTTTTATTTCTTTTTATGTAAGTTGATGGAAAACGAATCAATTCATGAAAAATGTTTTCCATGAATAAAAAAGAATAAGCTTAAATTGGGGATTAACAATTTTCCCTTCTTACTAGAAGGAATTCACTTTTTCTAAATCACCAAATAAATAAAAATTGAATGATTTCCTGTGCTGAGGTTGTAGACCCTAAAAAGATGAACATGGTGCTCGTTAAAATTTTTGATGAGAGCTTGTATAAGAAACTTTGATAGGAATTCATGGACCTCAGAAGGCACGAGAACCTTCTAGAGGATATATTTGTCAGGTAGTTCAGGTAAAAGTGGACTGATTAATGTACTTTGTCTTTTATATTATATATATATATATGTGTGTGTGTGTGTGTGTGTGTGTGTGTGTATGTATGTATGTTATTTGGACTTTTGACGTTCGGTTCAGGGCATGGATGATTCACATTGAAATTTGTTCCTGCACTTGTAACCACAACGGGCGACGTCAACATTATAACAATTGCACTTATACCTATATGCTGAAAATGGTGATATTTGGATTTTGCGAGACTATATAGCAAATATGTGAGTTTTTTTGTGGGTTATTTAGTATTTTTCTTTATTAGGGGAATGGAATTTTGACTATTTGGAAAGCTTCATAAATTGATTAAGTTCAAGTTTTTGGCACAATTCAAACCTTAGGCCTCTGTAGGTGGCCTTTGCCAAGAGTAATTTGCCCGCAGTCAATGAGATTTCAATGAGTAATTTATGGTTATTAAATTAGAAATCCCTCGATGTTCCGACCATGTGTGTTGGGGTATGTTTCATACTTTCTATTTGATAGGATAGTAGGAGGTCCCATATTTGGGATATAATAGAGAGATGCAATAAGCTAATTATAGTGAAATCTTTCGTTGGATATAATTTTAGTTTAGAGGTGATCATGGATATAACCCTGTGTTTTAAATTCTTTTTCTATCATTTACTCTCTCCTTTTTTCTTTTTCTTTTTTGTGATTGTACATCGAATTCTAACAATGGCTGCATTTGGGAACGACCTTGGAAAGGGACTTTGGACATTCAAAGCCTCTTGGGTCAAATATTGAGTCTTTGGGAAAAATTTTGCAATCCCCGTTAGGGAAAAGTTGGCCTTCTAAAGGCTGAAAACCCAAGGCAGATCTTAGGGTGCCTTCACTTTCAACTTTCTCAGCATGCAAGAAGGCTAGGGTTACTAAAATATTTTCTTTCAAAACTATCCTCACTAACTTTTTGTTTTTCCAATTTTGCCCTTGTTATTTGACTATTCATCTTTTTCTCCGTTCAGGTTGGTCACGTGTTGCGTGGGGCTGCAAAGGGCCGACGACGAGCTAGATAGAGGTCAACGTGGTTGTGGCAACCCAAGCAAACCATTGCTAGGGCATCGCGTGACCTTCACACCTTTTGGGTCGCGATGACCTCAGTAAGGGGCTATAGATCTAGGTCGCCACGACCTCAATTGGGTTTGAGCAACCCAAGCGTAGGGTCGCGTGACCCTTATCAATGGTTGCTAGACCCTAGCGGCCTTTGCTGAGGCCATGCGACTTCAAGCAAGGGTCGTGCCTGGGTCATGCAACTTTTGCACCATTTGGGTCACGACGACCTGAGTAAGGAGCCGTGGATCTGGGTCACTGCAACCTCGATCGGGGTCAAGCAACCCAGGCCTTACCGATAGTTGCCTGACCCTAGCAACCTTCGCCAAGGTCGAATGACCTTAGGCGAGGGTTTTGCCCGGGTCCCATGACCCTCATCGGAGGTCGCCCAACTTTAGGCAGCCCTTGCCAATGATCTCCTTGGGTTGCCTGAGGTCTTGCAACCTCAAAATAGGCCCTCGGCGAAAGATTTGGATCGTCCGCAGTTGCCTACCCTTCACCGGTTAGCTATTTTTTTCTTTTTCTTTCTTAATAACAAAGCTTCTTTGTAAATATAATTCTTCCAAATACTATTTTGCTCAAAAGTATTTCATAATAGATTTTTAGGTTATAATTTACCAAAGATAATTTGCATTTTAAAAAATTCTTTTAACCTAAAATACTTTGTATTTTTTCAAAGATTTTTCTTAAAAATCTAACCAAACGCATCAATATCTATGTACGAACACTTTGCGATAAATGTCATCATGCAAGATCGTAGAATCGCTTCCCTTATAGAGACGCGCCTTTCACATCATTAGTTGGATGGACCTCTCGAACTCCCTTGGCGTTGGGTCTCCCGGGTTTATATCTCTTCAACACGTGTCGATGGAAAACTCGGGCTACGACACCCAAAAAAGGTGAAAATCTGCAGGCCATCGAAGGCGACGAAACCTTAATCTATCCATAGATAATCCAGTTTTCCACACATGGATCGACACATGCCTGGGAACGTGTCCCACCACGTTGGAGGGTTTCTCTCTTCACCTTCGCGTTGCCCTTCGTGCGCATCAGGACTCTCTTGCAAGAAACGTCCAAATCGATGGCCGGCACTAGCGGCTGAAGCTCTGATGGAAACCGGGGCTGATGAGACCATTGACTCCATGTCAGCCTGAGCTTTAGGCCTTATAAAAGCCTCATCCGTCCTCGCCATCTTGTCCACCCTCATCCACAGCCGAAAACCAGACCCGCCCAATCGAAAGTTTTCTCTTTCACTTGGCTCCTTGCTTCTCAAGGCCTCCGCTTCGAACCCCGAGAGGATGGCGAATTCGAGGATCGCGAGGTTCGTCATGGAGGCCGCACCCCCGCAGTTTGTGAGCGTCATGAGGCACCGGTCATCGCAGATGCTGGATACCATCAAAGAGGAGGAGAGGGAGGTCGGTTCGAGCGGCCCTCGCTCCTCGCCTCCAAAAAGCCAGGCCTCTCGCTCCTCGTCTCCACGCTGCTCGCTGTCATCTCCATCAGCTCGCGCTTCGACTACTACATCCTCCCGAGTCACCACGGCTGGTTCGGGCAGCTTTTTCCATGGGGTTGATAGATCTTTGTCCATGTTTGAGAGCTAGAGATGTTTTCATGGGATATGGATTCTTGTGTTGATTAAGAAAGAGGACTTGCCCTAGTTGACGAGGCTGTTTTAGGAATGCCAGTACAATAAGTGGTAATAAACTCTATATGTTGAAGCTGCTTTTTGTACAAATATGGAAACTTCCAGGCTGGTGATGATAATAGCAGTTTCTGATGTTTCCTTGCACCAATGGCTCAGCGTATTTTCATCTCGTCTATTCTACTTTACCAAAACTAAATTCCATTTGTCATCGCAACTACTTTCCTACGACGATCATCAGGTAAAGAACAAGCCCTTTTCTGGCCAGAACCGTGAAGAAGAAGATCGAAAAAGTCCTGTTTATTTGTGAATACAGGAATTTGAGCTACCATAGAATAAGATGAGATAGAAAATTCCTTCAGTTTGAGGGATAAATCTCACCAAGTGAGTGCACTTAATTAGGATAGGATTGAAGAAAGAATAAAAAATTCAATTCTAGAACTGAAAAAGGCCAAATAAGATAAATGCCAAAATTGCCGCAGCCAGCACGGCAAAGATGGTGGCGACCACCGCTATGGTGATCCCTTGGATAGTGCCACCACCACGAATGGTTGCCTGGGAAGTGCAACCGTAGCAGGTTCTCAGGCGACCCTTGTGGTAGTCGCCTGGAGAGTGCAACCACCACGGATGGTCACCAGGGGAATCCAACCATAGCGGGTGGTCGCCTGAGAAAGGCAACCCTTATCGTAGTCGTGCAGATTTGAGGCCATGAGAAACATAGGAAGACTCAAGCAACCACCAAGTGGTGACGATATCTTGGTGGTCACTCAACGGCGCCACCATCGATGTCCAGACTTAATATTGGACATATCTGGATTTTTCGTTGCTTCAAGCACTGGATCAGATAGTAATAATTTTAATTGGAATTATATCCAGTTCACCAAACACAGCCTAAAATATCCCTTGTACTTGTGTTATATATGTAGATAGATGAACACATGGAAAAAGATAAACAAACAGATGCAGCCCTGAAACTCTTACAGAACACAATAATTGTTGGCTCATGAGCTTAGAGAGCTCATGTTTAAAAAGAGCCATAAGAATTGTATTACAGAGCAGAACCCAGGTTAGTTTACAGGTAAGTACAGCTTGCGTATGTACTTGGCCAAATTATGGTGTTCAGGTCATCAACTCTTTGATCATTGATGTGCAGACTGCAGCAAGCAATGTTTTCGCCAGATTAATTTTGCCATTCAATGTTCAGCGTATTTCAGCATGTTTGTACAATTTAGGTCTTTAGAAAAATTGCTAAAAGATTTACCAGTCCATCTTATGGTTGAAAAAGTACCGCTTACGAATGAACAAAATCCTGCTCAGTTTGGAACCAGTACCCCTTTCTTCAAGAGCCTTCTTTTGGCTGAATCAGCAGATTGGAAAGGCGGGAATCCGGCTGTTGTATCAGACAAGGATGGAAAAAGGCTCTATGCGTGTTACAATTTTCCCTCCAATGTTCAGTTGAACCATTGGCTGAGGCCTGAGACTACTGATAAAAAAAAGTTTGAGGCCATAGAGGAGCAAGCGGAATTGTGCAAGAGATCAAACCAGTTTGCAGGTTGGAGTAGCTGGTGAACATAAGCAATGAATTTTTTCATTCAATTAGTACAAGACTGCATCCGTAAAGGTACTACATACATCTTTATACATAAAAGGTAATCTGCATATATTTGGTGAGCATCCTAAAGGTAAGCAAGGTATATAGGTTAAGCATCCTAAAGAACATATCTACATCCCTAACGAGTACAATCAACAACTTAATATATCTATGCTTCCCCCAAGTTTAACAGGACGAAAGACGGTCAGATCGCCCCACAGAAGTCGAAATCAAGAAGGTGATAAACCTATCAGTAAAACATCAGCTATCCGACCAGTGGTGGATATGTAACGAGCTAGAACATCACTGGGGCCACCTTCTCACGGACAAGACCGAATTCAATCCAGATGTGTTTTGTACGAGCATGAAACACTGGATTGACAGCCATATACATTGCGACTGCACAGACATTCATGGGTAAACGCTCGCAATAAGCACACAAGCGCACAAAGCGAAGTGAAACTGAGAAAACGGTCAATTTACTAATTTGTCATTTGTGCTTATCACACCAATTTGTCATCCTTTCAAATACTTGAGCTGATCTTAATATCTGGAAATCCATAGACTGTATCATAAGATCTGAAAGATAAAAGACATGAATCTTTTCATGGATTTGATTCTTCCGATGGATTCAGGTCCCTATGAAAATAATCAAAAGTCCAGAAAGTTGAAGCACGCCGTTAAGAATTGCCCTTTGATTGTGATGGTATGTTCGATTCGTACAAAAAGATTCCAAATCCATGTGAGAGGCCCCGCAAATCACCATTCTTAGGAAAAGCAGCAAAGATAAAAAAGCTGAGGAAGATGGCGATGGCTCACCGATACAATAATTTCAATCCTGTCGTATGCGGCAGAAATTTCGACTCATGAGGGTTGAAAAACTTTTTGCTAACTGAAGCATGCAGGTCCCTGCTACCATGCCAAGCTATTGAACCATGATATCCGCGCTCTCGGAATGGTGAAAATATGAGATGCACTGGTATGGTGATTCTAACAGACATTGCGAGCGAGGAAGATGAAAATACTTTGACATTTGAACAATCTTTGAAATTCACTGTGCTATTTGAATCATTTGCAGAGTTTAGTCGCCACATTCTGCAATTTGACAGGAAGAGACTATCCATAATCTGGCTTGAATATCTCAAACATACCCTCAGTTTACTCTGCACTTGCTATGTCAAGCAACTTCAACAAGCGGGACTCGAAAGCAAAGAATGTCGAGGTTGAAATCGCAAGCTCACCTCAGATTTGGCTCCTGCCGAAGAAGATCGGAGTTCGGAAGATCAACATAGATGGCTTGTACAAACCTGGATCAATAGAGGGTGCTATCTCGTGTATCTGTCACGATTCCTCAGGAAGACTCCTTGATGGATTTCTGGGATCGGTTCAGGTTTCCTCGAGCCGAACAAGCAAAAACCCTAACCCTCCTTCAAACCCTAAAGCACTTCAACTCTACAAAGCATGGGTCTATCTGACTCGAGTCACATGAAATCAACCGCCGACGGAGGTCGATAAGACGGACTGTGCAAGGACGACATGTTCGGTATCTATTCTCTTGAATAATTTTAAATCTGTTCTCACTTCTTCGATAAGATTTTATTTACTGAATATATGCTGGGTAAATGTTGATTGTGCAGGGGTCCGTTTGTGCGCTTATTTAGGATGCGAATGGTGACATTTATGTTCCGAAAAACAATTTATTTTGAAAAATAGTTCTTTTCAATTTTTACTATTTAAAATAATTTCTGAGTAAAATAACATATTTACTAACTATATAAAATGTTTATTCTTGAAATAAAAAAATATAGGAATGCATTTGGTACAATCTATAAATTTTTGTATTTTTTTGTTTTTTTTCTTCTTGCTAATTGATTGTTGAACACTGATCGCCAATCGTTGGTTGTCGTGGGCCGCTCGCCGTCATCGCTCGACCGTCGCAACCCCCGTCGAGCGCCCGATCGCACCACCGGTCGTCGCCAACAGTTAGCCATCGGGCGGTCGGTAGTAGCTTGCGATGGGCGACAATCAGCCGACACCGTCGTCGGAGGCGGTTGACAGCCGGTGGGTGGCGATTAGCTAGTCATGGATGGTGTATGGCAGGCAGTGGTGGTTAGCAAGTGGCGGTCGGGTGGTGGAGGGTGGCCTGCAACAACTAGCGATGGGTCGATGACGATCGGGCGGCGGTCGGTGACAAGCAGCGATCGGTAGCTGGTGGTGTCCGTGGGTGGCGGCGAATCCAAGGCCAACAATCGTAGCAAAGAAGAAGAAAAATAGAAATATAGAAAAAAAAAATTGACTTATTTCTATAAATTATTTCCCAGAATAAGAAATTACATTTTTTTACTTTTCGTTTTTATTCCAAATCTATGACTTGGCCATTTTTTTTATTCCGGAGAATAGAATAATTAGTTGACATTGCCAAATGGTTTTTTTTTTACTTTTATTGTTCTGGGGAACAAAAGAACAAAGAATAGGGAAATAGAAAGGGTGCGTTTGGCTGGCACTTATTTCTGTTCCCAGGAACAAAAATTTCTGTTTTTTTGTTCTCAGGGAACAAAAAAGAAATGAAAACGCGTTTGGGTGCGTTTCGTTCCTTTTTGTTCTCTTTTGTTCCCAGAAACAAAGGAAACAGAAATAAGAAACAACAAATTTGTGTTTCTTATTTCGAAACAAAACTGAGAAACACTTTTCTATTTTTCTTCTTTTTCTTCTTATTTTCTTCTTCTTTTTTTTTTTTCGCCGGCCGCGCCTCGGCCATGGCCGGCGATCGGTCGACGAGGGCGGCGGCCTCGCCCGGCCACGACGAGGCTCGCCGTAGCTAGGCGAGGGTCGGCCTTGCCTTGGCTCGGGCGAGCTCGAGCCTCGCCGTAGCTAGGCGAGGGTCGGCCTGGCGAGCTCGATCTCACCCGGATCGGGCGAGGTCGAGCTCGCCCCGGCGGCGAGGGTCGGCCTCACCGGATCTCGGGCGAGTCGGGCGTCGCCCGGCGGTGGCCGGCGAGGCCGAGCCTCGTCGGCCCACGGGCGAGGCCGCCGCCCTCGCCGCGACCAGGCCAAAAGAAGAAAAAAAAAAAAAGGAAAAAGAAAAAAGAAAAAAAAAGGAAAAAAAGAAAAGAAAATTAAAAAAATTAAAAAATTAAAAAATAAAAGAAATAAAAAAATTATACAAATTTACCAAACGTGTTTCGTTTATTTTTTATTCCCGAAACAATTTTACCAAACTCGTTTTTGTTCAAAATTGTTCTCAGGAATGTAAACACTTTTTTTCTATTTCCGTTTCCCTTAACAATTTTTAAACGAAACACAAACAAACGCACCCAAATGTTCCTATGCAGAGCCTTAAACACCCAAGGCCACTTTCGCCTTCATAAACAAGTTTCGATAAGAAAGCCTAGATATCTGCGCATACCAACGCTCTCGTTCTATCGTCCAAAACTGCGGCATTAATTAAATATTCAGGCTTACACAAATTAAAACACACAACTTGTGCAAAGGTAGCAAGTGCTGTTGAACAGTCAATTGATTCAATCGGACGGTATACACTCGCAAGCAAACATGGAAACTAACAGGCTTGGTCCCAAAAAATGAAAACAGCCCGGATTGAAAAACTATTCTGTTTTGGCCGGGCTGAAACGGGCTATAGCCCAAATCCTTTTTTTTTTTTGTAACGATTTTCAAAAGGATCGCTCTTTTTTTTTTTCACTCTTTCTTTAACTTAAGCATTCCCCATTTTTAAGTTTTGACTATATTATTTCTTGTGTGGCCCATCTCTTTCGGTCCCCTTTTTTATTTGGTCAACTCTTTTCATTTTGTTTCTTCATTTTTCTTTTCTTTCAAGTCCCACTTTCCTTCTTCTTTTCACGCCTTTGATGTCTCTTAGTTCTCAGCTCTTGCAACATCGTTGTCATCTCTCTGTATTCTCTCTTGTAGGCCATTCTCTATTTTTGGAGGAAACTATGATTTCACGAATTTGAGATAATGTCAAAGCATTTCATTAAGGCTTGTTGACCAGTAAGGGCTAAGAACACCTGATACAACCTTGATCTTCCGAGTGAGAGGCTTCCAAGGTTTGCCTATGAAATCTTCCATGTTCATTCCACCGTCATAAGCATCCTCACAGTCTTCTTGTCAAAATGCATTCCCAATTCCATGCTTCCTTTGTTTTCGAATTGCCATCGCGTGCGGTTAAGTCCCCAGTTTGGCTCCTCAAGAACATCGACTTGTTGTTTGACTTCGTCAGGGACGAGTCGTGGTCCATCTTTGCCCCCACCATTCCTATTCCCACCCTCGTCACCCGGCTGTTGCATTTCGGAGCGGAACCAGGTCGATTTATACTCCGTTGAAGCGTCCCATTGGAGTCCGAGGATGTGCTCGACATTGTTGACCCCACCATCGGCTGATTATCTAGCATGGTGAGGCAAGAGGACCGTGTAGTTGATGTAATTGTTTTGACCTCAGAACTTTGCCAGACATGTCCAACTCGTTATCTCGAAACAAGCTGACGATGCGGTGGTTGGATGTCCATCTCGAGAACTTGATAGCCTGCGGCCGGTGATGATATGGAGAATACTTTATTATTATTATTTTTTTGGGACTCGTTGGGGTTGGCAATGTATGTTTACCCTATCTTTTTGTATTTGATATTTATTAAATGCAATCCAATTGTGGGATTTCATAGGATTGTAAAGTTGAAATACAATGTCTTGGGCCATGAAAATTGCTTGAATTGCTAAAGAATTGTGTTGAACGTGAAACTGGCAAGATTGCGTGCAATAGAAAAAAGGGAAGTAAGAAGAAAAAAGAAAGTGAGACGCGAGAAAAGAACGAAGAAGCCCCCCCTCCCCAAAAAAGAAAAAAAGAAAAAGAACTCTATAAAAAGAGTTGACCAAACAAAAAAAGGATCACTTTTATAGAGTTGTTATAGAATTTGTGCGCTAGACCATGAATAGTATTGTAAGAACTCAAAAATAAGAAGTGTCTAAGCTAAAGGAATAGTAGAAAAAGTGCATCATTTTCAAAGTTTATATTATTTGTTGTCTATCCTAATAATTAGAATTTAACAAAATTACTTAGAATTGTATAAATTTCATCCAACCAGCTTTGGAATAACATAACTTTTGACCCAAAAGTTTTTTAGGCCATTTTCATACTTAAAAATCCATTTTTTTGGCATGTTTCGGGCCATTTTCTCAATCCAACTGCATTTTTTTCTTAAATAATGATAGTTTATTCCATTAGTAATTCAATTAAAGAAGTAGATGGTTTTTCTACTTGGGAACGAAGAGTTTTACACATTCCTCACATTTATTTTATCATAGACATTTAAAAGTAAATAATCGAAACTTTTGGGCCGGTCCATTTCTAGCCCAACTTGAAATAGAAATTTAAAACCTACCCGAAAATTGGACCTTATATTTCAGACTTGGGAATTGAGGCTTGCACGTCTGTATATTTGGGCCTTCAATTTTTTATTTGCATCCCTTACCATTGCCAAAGAATAAAATGGTATCGACATGAAAGAGAAGACATGAATGACTATAATAGAGCTCAAGCGCACACTACAATTGCGCTTGTAGTGAGCTACTTATGTATAAGAAAATATCCAATCACAGAACTTATGCATAGAAAAAAAAAAGATTTGGTGATTTTTCAGCGAGCGAGTGTTATATATCGTAAGGGTAGCTTTAAAAAGTTTTTAAAAAGAGGCAAATTACATCTCTGGTGTGATTTATAGGCCGATCTTGTCATCTGACAAACTAGGCGGGTTAGTCATCCAGTCAAGAATTCTGTGCGATTGAGGTGTCGGATTCACTGAAAAGACATTCGTGTTTCTCAATATAGGTTTGCAGCAATATTTTCATTTTACCAATGTGCACATCTAGGATAATAAAGTAGCTTAACAATATCTCGTTAACCAATGGAGTCAACCATAGTCGGGGATCGTTCACCCAGAACGACTGGCGGCCTTCAGTTCTGAGGATTTCGAGGATGCGACCCAACGGTCCCCGATAGCTTCACGGATCAAATCACCCTTCAAATTGAAAGAACTAATGAGTGATTGTCAATGCAGCAATCACCATGAACATCAGCAATCCCTTGACCGCAAGGGAACAGCGGTGAGAGACATTTCACGAAATGAGCTGAAGCGGGGACGTTAGGATTTGTGGAGCTAGGCTCCTTGGCAAATCTTCAAGTGGCCAGCTTTTCTACGAACCCTAACTGGTGGCATCCCTTCATTCATAGGGAACTTATCGCTCTCGCGGGGATTTATTGGGCCGACAATAATTTGAGTGGGATTATTCCTAAATCTCTAGGTCGACTAACAAAGCTAAATTATCTCGCCTTGGGAATGAACGGGCTTTCCAATATCATTCCACCTTTAGTTTTCAACCTGTCTTTGCTAATTGCAATTGATGTAGGTGTGAACTAAATCCGTGACAATCTTTCTAAAGATATAGGATTCACTCTTCCAAATCTTCAATTTTTGAGCATTTCTTTAAACCAATTCGCTGGATCTATTCCATTGTCAATATTGAACGCCACAAATCTAAGAGTGCTTCAACTTGGAGGCAATGAGCTCTCTAGGAAAGTCCCTTCTTTGGCGAACCTCCATAACCTTTTGAAGGTCACCTTATACACTAATAGTGCTTTTGATAACGATTTTGTTCCGAGAAACATTTTTGTTTTGTTTTGTTTTGTTTTTTTTTTTTTTTCGAAGACGCTTTTTTCTATTTCTATTCTTATGAATAATTTCTGAATATTACCACTGGCCGTTGCAGCGTGGACGGTAGATCCACTCCCTCTCCACGAGGAGGGAAGTGGTTCGAAGCCCCTGCGAAGCAGGGAGGCTGAAGCGCTGTGTGGTGTCTTAAGTGCGACGTCGGGGTGGTGGGTCCTCCGCTAGTGTCGCCCAAGGTTTACCCGTTCGGCTGCCGGTTGTACGGGGTTCCCTGTGTATAAAAAAAAAAAAAATTATAAATATTTTAAGACATTTGGTAATTGTACAAAATTTTCTATTCTCGAAATAAAAATGTGTTTAGTATGACTTCAAATATTTTTGTGATTTAGAATTTCCTTTAATTTATTAATAATTTTACTATATTTTACTACATTTTTCTTCTCCTTTCTCTAGGCGGTCGCTAGCCACAAGGGAGCCTCCCCTTGGCTGGGCGAGGCGACCTCATCCAGATTTGACGAGGCTCCACCTCATCCGGCCACCGTGAGGTCGTCCTCACCCACCCAGGTGATGCCGACCTCGCGGTGGTCGGGCGAGGCTCATCCTTGCCTAAATTTGGTGAGGCCCTGAGCCTCTTTGTGGTAGGGCGAGGATTAGGGGGCCTCGCTGGTGGTTGGTGAGCTTGGGGCGATCTTGCGAGGGGCTGTCTAGGCTTTAGTGAGGTCGTCAAGCCTCGTTTGGCCAGTCGCTAGCCTCGGCCAAGGTGGGCGATCGGCTAGGGGGAAGAACAGAGGAAGAGAAAAAGAAGAAAAGAAGAAGAAGAAAAGAAAAGAGAAAAAAGCTTATTTTTTGAGTTGTTTCCAAGAACAAAAACGTAACTTTTTTTTTTGTTTCTTATTTCTATTCCAAATCTATTTCCAAGAATAAATTTGTTCTTAGGAACAAAAAAATTACCAAATGCCTTTCTATTCTATTTCTGTTATGAGGAATAAAAAAAAAACACAAACACTTATTCTCGAGAGCATCACTGAACGAAAACTAATTATCTCGAGAGTAAAGGGTTTAATGCAAATGAATTGAGCTTCCTTTGCTCACTAACAATTGTCACTGACTTGATGGTGTCGTAGATGCATGAAGGTAGTTTCTCTGCTACTCTTACAACCCCGGGAATAGGCCAAAATATGAGATCGGGCAAGACTGCAAGAGAGATTGGTAATATTGTGAGCTTGCAGAGATTACTAATGAGAGACAATATTCTTCTAGGTACTATCTCATCAGATTTAGGGAACCTGTTGAATCTTGCGGCATTGATCTTGCTGGGCAACTATCTATCTAGCATAATCCCATCCTTTTTGCAAAATTTAAAGAGGCAGATCTTTTTATATCTTGTCAGAATAACTTGGAAGGGCCAATTCCTTCGTACCTAGTCAAGTACCAGAGCTTGACAAACCTAGATCCTTCTGCTAACAATCTTAGTGGTACCGTTATATTTCCCATGGTCGGTAGCCTCTTTATTTGAATTTATCTTGGAATCATTTGAGTGAAGTCCTTCCAATGGAAATTGGAAACTCGAAATATTTGGACAAATTGCATGTCTCTAGAAATATTCTGGATGGTGAAATCTCGAGCAGTGTAAGTAATTGTGATGGACTGAAAGTACAAAAAATGCAAGATAACCTCTTCCACGGGTCTATTCCTCAACCAATTAGCTCATTAGGAAGCATTGAGAAATTAGATCTTTCCAAAAACAATTTCTATGGTGAAATTCCATAGTTCTCAGAGGCATTTCAACTTTTGGAAAAACTAAATTTATCTTATAATCATTTTGAAGGCACGCTACCAACTCAAGGAATTTTTTAGCACCGTAAGTGCAACTTTTGTCGCTGGAAATGAAAAACTCTATGGAGGAATGCTGAATTTGAGCTCCCTCAGTGCATCTCTCGAAACTCTAAAAGTAAAGGATGGGTATAAGTTGAAACTTACCATTGCCATTGTTTTTGGTCTTCTTAGAGTACCTCTATAGTTGTCACTTTCCTATATCTATGGTGGTTAAAGTAGAAAAGATATGAGTCAATTTCAAGCTCTTTAGATGACTCAATGTTGAATCTATCTTACGTAGCTCTTCTAAAAGCAACCAATGGTTTTTCTTCAAATAATTTGATTGGGGTCAGAAGTTTTAGGTTTGTCTATAAGGGGCTACTCTAGAAGAATGGAAATGTCATTGGAGTGAAGGTGTTTAATTTAACATGACATGGTGCTCTCAAGAGCTTCAAAGCAGAGTGCGGGGTTTTAACAACAACACCAAACGGGGTGTGGTAGCCCATTATCCAATCATGCTAGGTAACAAATAGAAAGGGAAATGATTTCAACCATCAATTCAAGGTGCAATCACACGATTGTTGTTCTGCTACATTTACACTTGTGATTTCACTTTCAATTGAAGGCTTGACATAGAACAATAATTCATTACACTTTCACTGAATTTAAATGAAAAAAGCTCTTTGCAATCACCGGAAAATGACACTACTAGTCAATACTAGATTTGATGTTCAGTGTAATAAGGATGTAAAGTCCCTTTCCGACTAAAATATGACTTGGGTGTTAGTTCACTATGCGAACATGGAAAATAATGGGTGCGGAGTCATAGCACTAGACCTTTATAAAGTTTGTGAACAAAAGGTAAAACAAATTAGATATGGAAAAGTGGTATGAACGTGAGAAATAATGTGAATGTGTCATCAAATGCAGGTCCTCAACCAGCAGGGATGAATTGCTGGGAAAAAGAGGT
Source organism: Eucalyptus decipiens (assembly GCA_014182575.1). Lineage (NCBI taxonomy): Eukaryota > Viridiplantae > Streptophyta > Magnoliopsida > Myrtales > Myrtaceae > Eucalyptus > Eucalyptus decipiens. Next base: position 2,189,631 of record CM024612.1, read on the forward strand.
ATGAATGCATAGTCTTCAACGTTCACACAGCTTCTAGAAAGTATAGAAGGGAGTTTGAGATAGGTTCATGGTATGCCAAAGGAATGTCAGTTGATTGATTCAATATCACAAAAAAATCAATTAGAATTAGAATAGCAATTAAAGAAAATGAACAAAAGAAATGAGAGTAAGGTTTGTGTCTCGCAATGCCCCAACTAGAACGAGACAATTTTCCATGTGAAAGCACAAGGCAGAGCAATTCATAGGGAAAGGTGGGTTGGTATATCGTACACCCTATTATATGAAGATTTAATTATACCCTATTATAATTTGTTACACAGTTAATAGTAAAATAAAAAAAAATGCATTTTATTAAGTGCATACAAACACCTTAATACAAAAAAAAAAAAAAAAAGTAGTTTACCAACACATTTATTACCCTAATTGAGAAGTTATATTATGAAAGATTTTATCGCATGTGAGGTAATTTATTAAGGATAATTTGGGATTCCTAGATAAAAGAAATCTTCTCCGCGATGATTGAACTTCATCATGGGGGATCAGAAGACCGTAAAACTCACGTCCGACCGACCGATCGGTGGTCCTCCGTTTTGAGGAATTTCGAGATGCGACGCGATGGTCCCCATGAACTTCATCATGGATCGAATCAACCTTTGAATTGAAAGAATTAATGTGCGATTGTGATGGCATTGCTTTTTGCAGCACAATCCTCCGGATTCAACGCACCTATCATCATTAACACCAGCAATGCCTTGGCTGCAAGGGAACACTAGTGTAGTGACATTTCGCGGAATCAGTCGAAGCGGGGAGTTAGGGTTTGTTGTCTCGAGCTAACTATTTGTCTGAATCTGCATGCGGTCTGTGGTTAAGCTGGCCCAGCTCATCATGAAAAAAACATCTTACCATTGCTTTGCCTAATCTACTAATCTATAAATGTACACGAAAATGAAAGGAGGAACACCAAAACAGTGACTATAATCGTCTTCCGTTTTTGTCCTTGAGGATCTTACCAGAGTACCTATCCTTACATAAAGTGCCCAGGAAATCCTAAATCGCATGTCACCCAAAACAATCCTTGGCATAAAACCTTAATCTTAGTTCCACCACCAGCATCCACCGCGGGCGGCTGCCCCCGTCTCTCACCACCTCATTGAAGCGTCCCAACCAAGCTCTCATGGAATCCCTTCATCGCAACATCGAGTGGTTTGAAGGCCATGATAGCCGGTCTTGGCTACATGTAATGAAGGGCTAAGTCCGGGTAAAACTAGTAAAATTAAGGATTTATTTTACTTAGGCTTCATTCGTTTTGCAGAAAATGTGGCATTTCTGTAAAATGTTTTTCAGGAAGCTATTTTTTCAGGAAAATAATAATATTTTCTGATATTCGAATGAAATTTGAAAATAAACTAGAAAATATTTTTAGCTGTTTAGTGTGGAAAATTCAATTCGATTATCCTCCGTGCACTCATTTTAATAAATCTTTATTTTCTTATTTTATTAATTATTTTTTAAAAAAATCAAATTTTTAATTTTTACTTTTCTTTCTACTTTTTCATTTTTTATTTTTCCTTTTATTTTTCTTTCCCCCTCCTTCTTCTTCGACCGGTTGCCGGCCTTAGGAGAGCCTTGAACTCATCGACCCAGGGCTTTGCCAGATCAACAAGCCTAAACTCACTAGAGAGCAACTTGCTTGAGCTCACCAAAGGTCAATGAGCATTGCACTTGAGGCTCGCCTATCACCATAGCCGGCGATCAGTCAGGAAACAAGAAAAGTGAAAAGAAAGATAAAAATAATTAAAAAAAATCAAATTTTTAATAAAAACAAAAAGGTAATAAATAAGTGGAGGCTAGTATGGGTGTGAGATAAGAAAGAGTGAGTGGAGAAAATGTTTTCCTTATTTGAAAAGTGAAAAATATTTTCTCTTATTTTAGAAATCTTTTTTTCCTTCATGAAAAAATGTTTTCTTCAATCAAATCATTTTCCGTGAAACGAACACTAGGAAACCTGGAAAATATTTTCTTGTAAATTGTTTTCCGTTGAACAAATAGAGCCTTATATTCTAAATAGAGTACGTTGGAGCGTTGTTCGACTATTAAAGTGGCGTCGAGAACATGGTGGAATAACTTGGTTCATATCCAATGGGGCTATTAGAGCATTGAGAGAGATTCCTTCACTAACAATTTAGATTGCTAGTTTATGCTATAATTGCTTTTTTATACGCTGTTTGGCTAGAAATTTTCTCGTGATGAAATATCTTTATCGAAAGTCGCGTTCTTCGACTTTTATTTTAAGGAGATAAGTTTTACGTTGACTCTAGAGTGGAAATTTCACGGGTGATCAAGAAATCAACAACTTAAACTCAAATGGATTGTACAAACAAAAATCGTGTCAGAATTTAACTGATGAGAAGGCTTGGAAAGCACAAACTTTATGACAAAACTAAGCGTAAACAAATTGTGCTGAAATTTAATCAACAGCAAAGTTTGAGCACACAAAATTAATACATTGGAATTCAATTGACGACTCAAACTCAAGATAAATTTATACATTGGAATTTAATCGACGACACGAATCTAGAAATTACGGCTAAAAGCATGCCGTAATTTTATCAACAATGTGAGTCTAAGAAATAAAAGTGCAATACATGAAATTAAAGAAAACTGAAAGATAACAAATTTGTTTGATTTATGTGGGGGCTCTCCAATGGGTGAGCGATTGTTTATAGTGGTAATGCCATAACTGCTTTTGGATAGTTTCCAAAGATTATATCCATGTCCTTCCATCTCTGGAAATTTTGTGTCCTTACTTTCACGACGCAGTGGTCTTATGCTTGGTTGATTGCTCATTCAATAATGCTTGTTAGTTGTTTCACAATCTCAATACTCTGTTTACTAGTGACTACGAACAGGTAGCTATATATTGATGTTCCTTATGTATTCAACTTTCTTAAGACATTTTGACTATTTATCAATAAACTTATTGATCCTCGTTGACCATACTTCATCATGGTTCGACAACCAGCTGGTGACACCCATCGACTTGCGCCAATCATCGAAACCGATTTTAATCATCGATAATGGGTCACGTGCTCATCAATATTTAATATTCTATTCATATATCTACTTATGTCAACAAATTGGTTACTTTTCAGTGCACATATGGTGGGACGAAAGACGTCGGTCACATTTAAAAATAAATAATAGTGTACTACCAGCAATGAGAAAGCGGGGTTTTCTATATTTTTTGTTTATTGCCGTCAAAATTAATCAATTGACGAACGATGATGTACCTACTGTGCTGATACATGCTCGGCCGGTAACTAAGCAAGTGGCCGAAACGCCAGACTCATCCGTCCCAATTTTCACGTTTCCCCTTGAAAGATGCTTTTGAACAACTTCATCTAGGACGACGGCTGCAAGATGCAGCCAAAACTCGAAAAGGGAAAATACAGATTGCGCGTGACGACTGAGGGAAAATACAATGAGACGTTTAGTCTTATGGATTCCAGGAAGGCGGCCTCGCTGTCTTCAACTGTGTTTCTGAATGATGTCACATCAGCAAAATAAAATCTAGTAGCCAATATCCACTTGCATCACAAAAGATAAACCGTATATTCCTTCGCCCAATCACTCTTCTCATATGTTACAAAGGTTGTAGCTATTACCCAGATACAAAATTAACTAATATAGTTGGAATCCGCCAATCAAAAGGATGGTTGTAAGAAGACATGGTCCAAAAATTATTATTGAAATTAAAAGTTTTGATTAGTCAAATTGTTATATTTCTATGATACGTCCATGATGGGTTGCCATTAAGGCACCGGTTCATCTTGATATAATGTAATTGAGAAGGCACCATTTGAAAGCGTATGAGTAGTTATATTTTAAATAAAGTATAAATAGGATGGCTTTAGAAAATAACTAACTGATGATAATAGAATGTTGCACAAAAGAACGCTCTTCATTTCTCTCTCGCACTTCATCAAAGAAGAGAGAGCAAAAGGCAATTCTATTAGTACTTTGGGAAGGCAATCGGCATTAACGATGTTGAACATGAATGCTTTTCTCGTGATTATATTCAGACCATCGTGAAGTAGTATCATTCATTGGTTGCTCATGATTCATCATTCGTTCCTGGGTAATTTGTTTATTGTGTATCGTAGAGGTCAGTTGATTCTTCCGCCGACTTTCTTCCAATATTGATATTAGAGCTTATGTTATGATCTCTACCTTATTTTTCTGTCGAATTTTTTCACTTGTTGTTGGATATGAGAATCAAGAGGATGAACTCACATCGTCTGGATGTTCATTACTCGGAAATTGCAACACGAATTGTCGAACACGAACTGAAGCGAAGAATGGGTTGGAGATCATGAACGACCGTGCTCCCATCCATATTATATTTGCTGGAAACCACTGTCAACCTCAAAGCTCAACTTGGCAACTAGGCAAACATTGCAACTAATAGACTCAATTCCTTGCCATCCAAGGAATAAAAAATAGGAAAACACAGCATTCTATGTACTTTGATCAAAGATCTTATCATTGTAGACAAACACTAATGAAGGTAACACTTATAAAACTCAGAACACATCACACAAACTTCACATGATCAATGAAATTAAATCAAACCGAACGAAAGCTAGGGTTAAATTATATTATATCTAGGAAGAACAAGATCATAATTTATGAGTAGACAAGGCAAACCCTTGCACAGAAGAAGAGATATAAACAGGCCGTGGTGATTGGCTAGATCGACATCTTCCTCCCACTATAGACACAGAACTTGAATCCATAGCATGCAAAGTACAACTACCAGTAAGAGCCACTACAAATATAAATTTAGTAGTCTGTAAATAGAGAAGAAGGGTTAAAGCAGAGCATATCAAATTAGACACCACTTTTACTATAGAAGATAGATTAGAATCAAACTGTGGAATGAGTAAATGAGATTGACCTTGTGCAATCAGGTGTCATGCTACCACTTCCAAATCCAATTTACTATAAAGAAACACTATCATTGTTGAACAAAACCATTCAACTCAACACCTAATAATATCAACTCTATTAGTCTTTGCATCAACATTGCTCTTCCCAAGGCCAAGACCCTTTGCATCAAGGGGCTGCCATGCGCTTCGCCTTCTTGATCTCCACTCCGATCGTTTTTAGGTTGATCACAACCCGCCTCTTCTTCCTACTCTTGATCCTACATGCATTTCACATAGACTACAAGATTGAAGCACAAGTCGATCGCAAGCCGTGTCAAAATCAAAACAGCAATCAAGTGATGGACAAATCAATTAATTTAGGGGCAACTGGAATGCCTAGCCCAGGAGGTGTCTTAGAGGTCCTGCAATTGGCACATGTCTTCTTCCCCTCCGTTGAAACAATCCACCAATCCTTGTAACAATAGTGAACCAAATTGAGTGATTTCAATTGCTTGACCAATGCAAGAATCCTAAGATCTCAACGAGATAAGCTCACACGAATCCCGATTAGTGCGACCACTAACCTTTTCACCAAATCCGGCATTTGCGTCAACTCTCAGTAAAATCTAGTAGCTCTCCAAAGCCAGCAAAGTATGACAAACCCTAGTGATCACTAAGAGACAACCCTTGGGCATCAAGATTGTGGATGAAGAAGCAAACGAATTGTGAGATCTACTCAATCGAAGTAGGAATGAGTTGGAAGCGAATCAAACCCAAAATGAGGGAGGGAGAGAGGGAGAGAAGTGTTAGGGAAATCTCTTATGATGTTTTGAAGATGACAAAATAAATCAATGTAAAGGATAGACTATGCAGATGATAGAACATGTAAAGGATATTGTAAAGTCTACTTTAGTTTAGACTAACGTCTAGATTGTAAAGTCTATTTTAGTCTGAAGACACTCAGACTCTACTTCAGTTTGAAGACACTTAGACTCTACTTTAATCTGAAGACTCTCAGACTTTATATCTAGAACGAGACACATGTTTAGAATGTAGCAGATTCAGAACGAAGCATATTCAGATCTAAATAATTTAATAGAACGTAACATAAGCCTTAAACATATAATAGCTAGTGATCTGATTTGGATTCTACATCAAGATTGATTTAATTGACTAAATCTAATTGAATGACAATTGGATCTTGAAGACAAGAACTTTCTAAATGGAGAAGCTCTACTAATGGAAACCAAGATTTTATTTGTATGGGCGATCAGAATCAACTTGGGATTCTATTTTTATCACTCAACGACTACTAAATTTTCTAGATATAGATCTATCCAATGGATAGATTGGAAGATGATCTTCTAGATACTGTCCAATGGCTAGTTTGGAAGTGGAAGAGTATTTAAGGAGACCAAGGACCGATGAGCAAGTAAGAGACGGAGTATAGAATTTATAATTCTAAACTCTGAGTGATATTCGATCATACACTTGTCTTTGGTGAGTTTAAATGTTTGTGATCGTGAGAGAAATACTAATAAAGTGACTTAGTGAGACGGTGTGGTCTACCACTAAGTGTTTGCATTCAAAATTGTAATCTCTTGTTGATTGCATAGTGGAATCCAACTAGAAGTTTGTTAGCGTGGGAGAGTGGACATATGTTTGATCTAAACCGAACCACTATAAATTATGTGTTCTCATTTATTTCTCTGAACTCTTTTATTTTGTTCGTAGTTCTATTTAACTACTAAAATCTGAACTCGCTCAAAGTTTGTTGTACTTTAGACTCAGTTTCAAAATTCTGTTATTCTTTAGACTCAATTTCAAAAGAAAAATATTTCTATTGTTCTTTGCGAAAAATTTTCTTCACACCTATTCACCCCCCTCTAGGTGTTCATACTAGCACTTACAAGAAGGGGGGATGAAGGTTAGTGATGATCTTGAGGAAGCTAAAAATGGAGCCAACAAACGCACATGGAGCAAGAGAGAGAGTGAGACTATGGAGAGAGGGGCACAATCCACATGGATTGTTTTTTTTTTTTTAAATAACAAATATGCCAACTCAACTTATTTTTTTAATTATAAAAGCAACGTAATCATTTTGGCCGAAATTTCTTACTTTTGGCATTAAAGTGATCGTTTTTTCTCCGATTTGACACTTAACTAAATTGGTGAGAACTTTTGGCACTAAAGTGAAAGTGAGCGCCGTATATAAGTTTTAGTATTTTTGATGTCCTTCTACCCCAAATAATCACATGACTCTATTATTCAAGTAATCATTTGCCCAACTACTTTTTTAATTCCCTACCACTTAGAAACCCTAGACACATTATACAAACACCTAATTCTGCTACAATCGACACGTTACTCGATCAACCCCCAACAACTAACAACCACCGCCCCCGCTCCTTGTTGCCTATTGCCCTTAGTCACCGGCCACTGGCTTTCCCTCTTTGCTCCATTGTCCTCTCTCTCTTGTGCATGGTGCAACCTGGCTAACAATTACGGCAAGGTCACTAAGTCTGTCAACGACCATAGATCGATGTCCACATGATGGTGACCTTGATCATAGCCGCCATCGTCTATGGCTTCTGCGATTATTTAGAAGTCGCTAACCTTCAACATAGGTTTCGTATGCTGTGACAACCTCAAGTATTGCATCCCTCCTTGACCAATCTAGAGAGAGAGAGAGAGAGAGAGAGAGAGAGAGAGAGAGAGAGAGAGAGAGAGAGAGAGAGATGTATGTGCATGTTTTGTTGACTAATCTACAGGATAGTAGATGAGACAAGAAATGGAGACGGCACATTTATTTGCATCCTCGGCTTCTCCCATTAAATAGCAAAGTTCATTGCCGTGCGCTTTTACAGCAATTACGACACGGGGACCATGAATGTCCTTCCTTATGACCTCGCTTGTGGAAATTAGGCACGATAATGACGCTTCCCTAAAATTCAAACCCTCCACGTCGAAACAAAGTCCTCCTTTTCAGTACCGGCCAATCGAAATGATTAATTTCACGTCCTGTACCGATCAACTTGCACCCGAAGTTTCCCTATAAAAGCTCCCATTTCCTCATACAGGATGATACAATTGAGTTCAACGACATCCAATCGCTAGAGATGATGATAAGCCCTCGAATAGCTCCAGCGATGGCTTCCCTAATCACGCCGGTTCCAAAACCATCATTCCTCCGACCATTATCGGAAGCTTTACCTCTTTCCCTATTATCTGCTCTCGCGCCGTCTCGTGCCGCTACTGCCTCAAACCTCCATCATTATCATAGAACCTTGGAGACCATCTTTGAAGAAGAGAACGAGGATGATGACGTCGCCGGGACTGGTCCAAGCTCATCGGGTACGTTGAGGTGGTCAGAGACGACGAGGTCGACTTGTTCACTGGAACTGAAGATGCCGTTTCTGTCGTCGCATGGCAATTATGAGTTTACTTAGGAATCTTTCTTGATGAAGTTCTCATGTCTCAACAAAAACCTTTGTACCTCCTTGTCTCCTACTAGTAGAGAGTGAACGTTGTTCTAGGGTTAATTCTATTAAAAACTACTTGCGTGCATGGGTTTATCTGCGTACGTTTTGGAATCTTATGATGTATTTTTGGCATCATCTTTCCAATTTTCTTCAACTCGCTCTTTAGTTTTGCTTTCACATGATGCATTGTACTTGTGCATGTGTTCGTGCCTACGTCGCTATTATTAGGTTTCGTTAGTTGCCGTATAGAGGAAGCAGAAGTCGATTTTTCAGGGGAAAAAAAAGAGCTTATGAAGCGTCTATTTCATACGAGTAATGTTATATTTTTGAAAAAAAAAAAAAAAGAAAAAAAGAAGAAGAGAGCATTTTAAAATTTGAGCCATGAGTAAGGAAGACAAACTGAAGTCGCAAGCGATAATAAAATTAATAAATTAAAAAGGAAGAGTAATGTAGATATTTCCACCCCAAAATGGCTCATCCACTCGCCAGGAGTTGAAAAGGACAAAAGTAACCTGTGATTATGACCTGTTACCGTGGAGATGAACTATAAAAAGGTCCTCATTGATTCCTCAATAGAAAGTGTTAATTGTAGAACCTCATTTTTACCTGTGATTTTTCAAGTTTAATTATAGTTTGATCAACTTTGACCTGAGGTCAAACCTCATTGAAAACCTGATCGAATCGTAACTCCTTTCCGACGGTATCCAATTTGCCTCAATCTAATGCAAACAACAATTGCCATGCTAATGTCACTCTGGAAAGACCTTTTTGATCAAGGAAGCCCATATAATCAACAAAGATTGCTTGAATACAAATTGAATAGCAACACGTTAAAACCACGATTTGATTCCGTGGTTGGTTGTACAAATCTTAGATTGATAGATTAATTGATTCAATCAATTCAAAGTGGGAAAATAGTATCTCATATATTATTTCCTATATTACCCCTTAATTGTATTATATATTCACTCATGTACATGAATGAAATACACAATTGAATTCCTCAAATTCCTTCAATTTCTATTATGGTATTAGAGCTTTTTTTCTTGGCCTAACTTCTGCGATTCAGAATTGCCTCCATTTTGTTTTTTTGTTTTTTGTTTTTTGTTTTTTGTTTTTGTTTTTTGCAATCCTTATTCGGCAAAACAAATCAGCACACGATAGAAATTCAATTTGAGATACCATGATAAAAAATCAAAGTACAAATGAGGAAGTCGACAATTCACCTCGAAATCAAGATTCAGATCAAATTGATCTGATTAAAGAAGAGAGCCCTTCCATTCAACACCCTGCTAAATCTGCTCCTACTCCAGCTCAAGCTTCTGGCCCAGACCAATGGCCACCAGTCAATTGGTTTTTGGTTCAAGGCCAATGGGCCACCGAACCAAGCCAAACATGGGCATAACAAGGCCCATTTGGAGAAGGACGAGTGGGTTGGATGGTTCAAATCACAAACTCGAATCCACTCGATTGGGTCTTGGGACGAATCCACACCCAGTTTTCTAACCCGCCTTTCTTCCCTTTGCAATTCACAACAATGGCAGTCGCCCAGGGACTGGCGACCCTCTCCAAACGCAGCCAATTGATGGACCAGAGTTTCAACTCATCAATCTATAGCTCACCGGATCGGATAACAACACCACTTGGGCTTGTGACTCTGGCAAGCCGTGGTCACGAAGGATAAGGACAGCTTCTTGACAAAGCCATCCCTTTTTGATCAACGACCAATTATAATGACATTGGCACAATGTTGACACCTAAATTTTGGCGACCCATTTAGACATTTAAAAAAATTAGGGGTTAATTTTATCCCTGAAAAAATAAAATCACATGATATATAGTTTAGAAACATTTTTGTTTATTTTATTGGACCGACAGCGAGTGCAAAATTTTTCACATATTCCGTTAAGATTCTTCACACATTTAGGCAATATACACCAAAGGATGTATTTTCAAGCAAAAAGGAAAATTTTGAATGGGATATTTGATAAATGCAAAAGGTAATATTGCGCGGGGTGCAACGATATATTCAGTGGTATTTTGCATGAGCAAAATTAGAAAGTAAAATATACCACGAAGATCTAATTTTTTGGCTTATAAAAGGGACCGCGTTGAGGAGGCCACGCATGGGACATACGGCCACAATTGAGATCATGCGAGAGAGAAGAAATCGTGAGGAGTTTTCTTCTGTTGAATTTTCGTGGGTTCTTTTTGGTGTTTAAAAGTCAAAGAAGGGGGAGTCCTCTCTTGGGGATCACTTGGCAGAGGGGGCACGATTGAGTACACAAAAAAATTGAGGGACACACGGGAGAATTGAGAGGAGAAGCTCCTTCCACGTTCTGCTGCCCTTCCACCGTTGCCACTAGCTTTGTCACTCTTGCTCGACGGATCCCCGGTCACGATCAAGCCTCTGCTGGGTCTCACTTGCTGCGGACCCGTGCTGGCTTCTTGCTTCAACGACTTGATTTGTCGATTATTCATCAAGTCTGCACCCTTTTTGGTCTCTCGGTGTCAATCCAGGCGTGGTCTCGAAGTTCCCCGGCGTTCCAGATTTCCCTGCCAAAGTGTTGTGTCCGTGAGTGGCGCCCTCAGCTTCTCCAGCAAATACTCGGATCTTCAAACGCCAGGTGCTGCTCCCACTGATCTGCCACGCCAGGCGCTGCATCTGCTGCTCTACCATACCACCGCATCATCCCCAGCTTCCACCAGCAGTCCAAGGGTGTGTGAAGAAGATTTGAACGGTGTCGCCAGCGTCCCTCCCTTGGTATAGACGCGTCCGTGGGTTTTGCAGGCCTAAATTGCGCCCGGCGTAGCCCAGCCCAACGTTGGTGAAATCCTCTAGTCTTGCTGCATCGACGTTGTTGCTTCCTGTTCAATTCGACTCCACAGATTTCTTGGTGTCCCGGAAGATATCCCATTGAACTTGTCGTGACTTTGTGAAGCCACTACGAGATACCTCCACAACCGTTGCCCTAGAGTCGTGCCGTGCTGCGCCGCGCCCACCTTTGGTCCATTCTACAGATTGGGATTTTTTTTGGAAAAATTCAAATTTAGGTATAGATCTATTTTATTTTATTAGGTAGATTTATTTTATCTTATTTTGGTTTTTTGAATATTTTGTCTCTTTGTTTGATTTATTTCCCAATGCATGATTGAAATTGCCTGATGTAGCATCCAAATCGCAACCGCACGAGTTTTTATTCTATCTATAAGGCTTTAGATGGAATAATTTTCACGGGAATAAAATCGTTATCTTGATCTTTAAGGCTTAAGATCAATTTATTGATTTTATTGAGATAGTCAAGTTTATTCAATCTAAATGGTGGATAATATTTTCAAAGATCATGGATGATTTAGTGTTTATCTCGAAAATACAAAAAAAAAAATTGCATTTGCATTCCATGTAGATTAGAATTTTATGAAGATTATTTGTTATTATTTTTTTTAAATGCATGTTTAGAAGGCATTTAGAATAGATAGCATTTCACTTTAGTAATTTTAATTACGAATTTTCATAAAAAATACAAAAAATCACGCGCATGTCATGTAGGATTAGGTTCATGAAATGTCCGTCATCTAGTGATTGTTGCTAGGTTTATTTAGTTAGAAATTACTCGTCATTAGAACTAGGTCATTTAGTTAAATATAGATTGCATATTTAATTGTTGCATTTCTTTAATTTCGAATCTCATGGAAAATACAAAAAAAAATTATTTTTTTAAGAATAAATTCATCTCATGCTTCAAGATAGGCCGCATGCTTATTTATGTCATATACTTTAGGTCATGTTATCATGTCATATCATTTCATGTTAGATTAGTGACATGCATTGCATAAATCATGATTTTCATTAAATAAGTGAAAACAAAAATTGAGTGATTGCGTGTTAATTAGAAATCATATATAGGACTATTGATGTGAATTATGATCTAACGACGCAGATGCTTTCGTTGCTTTGAGGTAAGTTCCCGCAATATATTCATTGCTTTCCTTGGATGTTAAATTGGTGGATTGCGCATCCGCATGATCACCTCACATGTTAGGGAAATAGATTTAAAATCAATCCAAACTGCATGCCAAACATTTTTCAAAATAAAAGAAAGGTACCGAAAGGGCGTTAGAGAATTCTAGCGTAACCAAGTCCCCGTACACATAGTCTCTGGTTCGTAAGAGTAAAATAATTCTCCCGTTATTTTACTTGGGTTTCTAATCGACCCATCAAAAATAGATTAGTGGCGACTCCTAATTAAATCAATTGCATGTTAAGAACTTGAACCTAAAGTCGCGAATTGGTATGGGCTTGGGAGAGCCCGAGTTAAGTCTAGGCTTAACAATCCATTAGCCAAACCCTAGGTGGTTCATACCCCGAAAAATTGGTTGCAACACACAAGTACAACCAACTCGTTTGCACATGGATTGAGAATTGTGTACCTCCCGAGGTCGTGGCCAGACTCCCACCAACTAAAGACTCAAAGGTAATATGAGATAATATCAATGAGATGTATAGGAAACTAGACCAAGTCAAGATTTTCTCGCTCACTCATGCCTTGTTAGAATTGAAGCAAGGGAACATCTCAGTCACCGCTTGCTTCCGCTGACTCTCGGTTCTATAGAACAAGCTCAAGGCAGCCAAGCAACGACTAGAATAGCTCAAGACCACCTTGAAGCAATATTGGGCCATTAAAGAATAGGAAAAAATGACTCACTTTCTTTTGATTTTAAACGAAACTTACTCGAATTTCAGCTCGCAAATCCTCACCATGGAACCAATTCCGCCAATCGGCCAAATCTATTAACTCGCCATCTAAGAGGAAAAACCAATGCCTAATGATGGCCGAGTATGTGTGGGTAGGTGAGAGCACGATGATCACCGCTCTAGTGAACTCATTGCATCGAGCACCCATGGCTACAAATACCCATCGTGCAGCGCCAGAGTTTCAATGGGAGGAAGAAAATGACCTTACAAGGTCTGCTTTGGACGGTCTTGATCAAAAGTCGAGATCTAATGGCTCTTATTCATCCATTCAAGGGACTAAATCGAGCGGTCCACATCCTGCCATGTTAGCGCCAACATTTATGGCACCTAATGGCTTATAAGATGCCATATCATCTCATAAAGGGGGAGGGTAGAATTCTAAAACAAAAGGTAAACTCTATGAATATTGCAGATGTTCACACTACACTATTGATACATGTTGGAAATTACATGGAAGACCAAATGATAAAGAAAAAAAGAAAAAAAAAAGGATTCTCTTCTTATTAGGTCTCAACACAAGGTACTAGGAGTATAGACAAGACTGCGAGTTTTTCAGATACTTTTTTGTGCAAGACAAACTCCATTTCAGTTGATGAATGGATAACTAATTCTAATGCTAGCAACTACATAATATGCAATGCGAAAATATTTTCTCATACTGACACAAAATCCCATTCCCCCATGTCAAAATGTCTTCCAAACGGGAATGTCACTTATGTCACTAAAATTGGCATCGGTTATTTTATTCTCAATATTATTCTTAGGAATGTCCTATATATTCATGAATTCAAATTCGATCTTATCTTTGAATCCAAAGCCTGCGAGGACAATTTTTGTCATGCCATATTCAATTTCGAAAATTACTTCTTTTAAGACCTTTCGACTAGCAAACTAATGGGTTTGGTGGTGTCATACAAAGACTATGCTTTTTGACCATTTTCAAAAGGTTTTGATTTATCTTCCATTTCCTTGAAAAAGGGCATTTCATGCAACGCCATAGCTAGTAATAAAGTCTTTCTTTCCCATAAGCATTTGGATCATAGTGTATGTTTTCCTCACCCCAAATGTCCAATTTGTCCTTTGGCGAAACAATCACGAACATTATTCTCAATCGGTATATCTCGAGCTATTAGTGCTTTTTCATACATGTCGATATCTTGGGTCCCTATCATACTCCACATCGAGATGAAGCTCATTCCTTTCTCACTATTATAGATGATTATACCAGTGCTAGATGGGTCTTCCTCATGCAAGCAAAGAGTCATACTTTTTCTCTTTATCAATTTTTTTGACCCTAATAAAGAATTAATTCAACAAATCTATCCAACGCATTCATACATATAATGGTTGCAAGTTCTTCACTATTAAGTGTACATCTTTTTTCTCTTCTCATGGGATTCTCCAAGGAAGTTCTTGTACATATACTTCTCGGCAAAATGGGATTATTGAGTGCAAGCACCATCATCTCTTAGAAGTAGCTTGAGCTCTTAAGTACCAAGCGTTAGTTCCTGAATTTTTTGGGGAAATTGTCTGCTCACAACAGCTTATTTAATCAATCATATGCCAACTAGAATACTTGAAGGTTGAACTCCTTTTGAGATGTTTTTGGGAAACAACCTAAGATTAATCACTTAAGAGTCTTTGGCTGCTTATGTTATACAAGTACTGTAAAACCTTAGGACAAAGTAGGACCCCATGTTGTCTAGTGCATTTTCTTGGGATATCCTACTTTACATAAATGTTATACAGTCATGGAGATGTCTACGAACCGCTTCTTGGTAAGCATAGATGTTGTTTTCCATGAAGACATATCTCCATTTTAGGAGATGACATCTTCGTCTCAATCACCCGATTCAATATCATATCGTCATCCATTCTCATCGAGGAGAATTTATCTTTGAGTCAACAATACATTTTTGTTGCACCATATCCACAATATTCTCGACTAGCGATGTATAATTATGGCTCTATGGATAAAATGATCAAGTCTCTAGTATTGTCATCTAAGAGAGAACTTCACTTGCGTTGTCAGTAGCGTCTCCATAGTTTATTTCTGATGAATCTTCGTCACCCATTCGTGAACTATCTATTGAGCAACCTCGATGTTCTAGTCGCTGTGTTCACCTGCACCCCCCCCCCCCCAAAAGGAGCAAAGACTACAGATGTCCAACAATATTATTTGTTAATATGTGTTGATAATATACTCATCATGGGAAATGATGAATCTGTTATCAAAAGGTTTAAAAAATATCTACACTCCACTTTTCACATTAAAGATTTTGGACCTCTCAAATATTTCATTGGCATTGAGATTGCTCAGTCAGATAAGGGAATCTACCTCAGCTATTGAAAATCATATTAGAAGCAAGATTATAGTGTGTAAGCCAGCTATTGTTTCGATTAAGCAAAATACCAAACTGACAACGCTTGAATATGATGCAGGTTCATCATCATCATCAAATGATGATTTACTACTTAGAGATCCATCAAGTATCGGTGACTTGTGGGAAAATTGATTTATCTCACCATGACTAGACTTGATATATGCCATGCAGTGTAGATATTCAATCAATATACGCACAGGCCAAAGCAGCCCCATGTGAATGCAGCATTGAAAGTTGTGAAATGTTTGAAAGGGTGTCCAGGACATGGAATACTTTGTCTCGAGATTGTGACATGAAGATGACAGCTTATTGCGACACGGACTATGCTACCTGTCTAATGACTCAAAGATCCATCACTGGTTTTTACATTAAGTTAGGAAGATTCTTGATTTCATGGAAGACAAAAAGAAGGTCAATTGTTTTCTTATCATCAGCTGAATCAAAATATCGAGTTATGGCAAAGATTGTTTGTGAAGTAGCTTAATTTGGGATTTACCTTCTGACCTTGAAGCACAAGTGGATGGGTTGACCATATTGTTTTGCGACATTGATGCTACACTCAAACTTGCGGCAAACCCAATCTTTCATGAAATGACAAAACACATAGAAGTCGACATTCATTTACTCAAGATAAAATCCAAGAAGGGATAATTGCAACAAGAGGAATTGAAATTGTTGTACAACCTATGGATATTTTCACCAAACTATTATATCGAAGACAACACAAGTATCTATTGAGCAAGCTAGGTGTCTTTGATATATACAAGCGTTAGCTTGAGGGGGAGTGTTGAAGATACAATTTGATTCCATGGTGGATAGATTGATAGATTAATTGATTCATTCAATTCAAAGTAGGAAAACAGTATCTCGTATATTATTTACTATATTGTACCTTCTTGTATTATATATACACTCACGTACATGAATGAAAAACACAATAGAATTCGTCAAATTCCTTCAATTTCTGTCACAACCCAATGATCAAGAATACAAAACTGGATCAGAAAGACGACAGAGTGATTGCCCCGATCACCTATGGCTTTAAATCCATACGTGCGTTCCGTTTGGGCCTTCGATCCTTCCGCCAAAGGATGTCCTTTTTGTTTGACAACCCTGGCCAGCCGAACACTTCATCCCTAGAGGAAGGTCATCAGATAGAGGAATGCCTGTACTTGATTTAGAAGATTTCCAGCTAGCACGTTTTCCTCAGGGAAAAGTTATAAGTGATCGTCAGCTCCAAAGAACCAGGGTGCATTTTGCTTTAAACCTTTGTATCCCAATCGATGGATGTCATGCAACAATCCGATTCTGCGGGTATAGGAAGTTCGGGAATGATCAACAACTCAGATACCTTCTGGCAGGTCCTTTAAAGCGACACGAGACCCCTCGTCTTTAGATTTCTCTTTTTAAAGGACCTTTCATTAGCAGTGCAATTTGAAGGTTTGAACAAGGTGATCGTCAAGAACGCATCGGAAATGAGAGTGTCAATTTTTGATAAGGTCAATTCTTGATAAGGTAGACGTTTCCTATAGAAAAATCATGAGATAGTGTTTTAGGAGACGGATGATGAATTTTTCTTTTTGCCAATCTTGGGCGATCTGGGGTGAAAGTCTTGAAAAATCTTTTATGCTTTTTTTTTCTTTGGTGCTGGAGGAACCACCTTGGCCGACAGCCGCTGCGTAAACCCCCAGGTGGTGATAACAGGGAAACCACCACCCCGGCACCATACGTAAATTGCCTAATGATTTGCCAGCCTCCCTGCAGTTGCAGGGCTTCGAACTCCCGACCTCCCTGTTTGGAAGTCTAAAGCCTACCTAGTGGAGCCACCATGACTGGTGGTCAAAATCTTCTATCCTTGAGACTTGAAACTTCGTACTTACCCATGTTTCGCATGACTTTTATGCATGAAACTTTTTCGAGTTTATTAAAGCTGATTCTCCACTCGTGTATCCAACTTCTATGAAAATAGTATCTTTAGAGTTATAGAAGCGACAATAGTCATGAAATGTTAGAGAAATACCACTTGAAAATAAAATATATCATTTGGAAAATAACTGAATATTTTGAGTTCATTTGCTTTATATATAAATTCAATATAAATTTACCAAGCACCTCCTCTGTCATATTTTACAAATGGAATATATCAGGAACCATTTATACTTATTTCTGGTCAATCGTTTGGTCATTTTCTTTTTGGTAATTATTATCCTTTGAGTACGTGTTGTGTTTGATCGAATCAATGTGAATTTATTCTCTATGGTGTACTGTAAGTGTGTAAGTCAATTTTCTTTCCATTTTAGTCTGTAAATGGATCACATCACGTATCATGTATAGAGATGTAATTACTTTGTCATTATTGTAGAGTACTAAATAGATGGTAATTTCTCTAACTATGTTAATATTTCAGAAGAAAAATTCTCTTGAATCTTTTAAAATTTCTGAATTTCATAGGTCAGGTTTTCTACTTATTGTCAAGAGATTTTCCCCTAAACTTTTACTTTTTCTTGGCAAAACTATTAAATGTAATGCATTTAATGCGCAAAAATCACTTTTATTATGATATGTTAGATATTAGATAAGATGTCCTAACACCAAAATGGCCTAATGATGGTAGCCTAATAATTCACAAAAGAATCATTCGAAAGGACTACTTAATAGTACATGAAACAACTTGAAGGCAAAGAAATGAACAATTGGGCCTTCTAAGGGGAAAAGGAAGTTCCAGTTAAAAAAAGGAAAAATGAAAAAGATTGTACAATGTCCAAGAGGCACTTGTTAAATATGATACAGAAATTGTCATTTTCAAAGCACTGTTTTTCTCGTGTTATCCATGATCAATGCGTTAAAAATAAAAGTCTTTCTTTATTAAGTATTATGGCACTTTTGTTAACGAGACTAGCTACAACCATTTTAAATGTGTTTTTTTTTTCTTCTGCAACTTCCTCAGCAAGGTCTAACTTAGTCAATTCACAAAAATCTCATCTCGATTCATTTGAATGCTCAACTATTCTTTTTACTTATAAAACAATCTAAACATTCTGATATCAAAAGCTAACAGAATGATCTGAAAATCATGGGGAAACATACTAGAGGAGGAGTACCTGAAGACAAAGAATAATTAACTTAAGGAATGCCAATAAATAAAATCATTTCCATATTTTATTGCATAGTAGTCATTACACTTCATGATTTAACAACATTTCCGAATCCACAATGCCAACCCGAGTACAATGACACGCCCATATATAGAAAAATCTGTGCCTTTGAAATTGGCAAAACCCCTCATAACACGCTAAAGCTATTTTATAACTCTCCTTTCACCTTACTTGTGATTCTCAAGCAAGGCATTTCTATACAGTAGAAAATAGGAGATCAAAGAGAAGAGCACCGGAAGAATAAACAACATCCGCTTGTTCACGACGAGCCGGAATTCCTCAGACCCTTCTTCGAGAATGGTCTCTAACCTGGGAGAACTGGATGATCTCCGATATGACAAGAGAAGCGTCGGAGCCACCTCGCCCCAGTTGTTCATATATCTCATATCGTTCGCCATATTGAAAATCTCTCCGTCTCTTTGCCTAATGATTGAGCTTAGGAAGAAGAAGAATTCAATGATTAAACAAGAGATAGAGATGGAGAACCTGCCGAAAGATGGAAGATTAATAGACTCTTATATTAATGGCAGAAGTGGCTAATTAGAGAAAAGGACAACAAGATCAACCTCGAAATGATCTGGAAGTCGGTTGGCAATAAATTTGGGCATGTCTATTTTAAGAGCAAAAACGAAGACAATTTCCTTTTTTTCTTTTTCCTTTCCTAGAAATACACAAAGTTGGTTGACGTTGGACATCCTGGCCAACGATGTTTTCCTAATTGACGGTTGTTTCATCTAATTATTCTAAAGATGGCACCCAACAAGACAACAACGCATATGTGGCTTCAAAGTTATTAGCCAACGAGGTGAACCAAAATAGCCAAATTGTGGTTATTTTGGTGGATCAATTTACTATTTCTGTGTAGCAAGGATCATGATGTTTCTGCAATGGGATTGCTCTGCTCAACCCCCTCCATAACAAATAGGACTATGTGAATTGCATGGGGTAAAACAATTTATTAGGGTAAACTACAACATAATTCCAAAATCTTATGTGTCAAGAAACCAACTGAGCTATGAACTTCTCAATTGATTTAACCAAGTCTTAAATCTTTACCAAAAAATTCAATCGAATTCTAAATATTTCAACCGGCTCAATTAAGTCCTAAACCTTTACTGAAAAAAATGTACAATTAAGTTCCAAAATTTATATTAGAGAGTGCAAAAGGATGTCATGTAGGCAATATCTAAGTGACACAGAGTTTAGGCATTAATTTTTGGTGTTTTTCATCGAAATGACTTCACTGTGATTTTAGAAAAAGGCTTACGATATAACTAAACTAGTTGAAATGATTATGATTTTATTGCATTCCCTACGTAAGGTTGACTCTCGGTGTCTTCCCTACTCAATAAGGTACATAGTGGAGGTCATACTTATTGTCAATTAGATGAATTACCTTTTATATAGATTGGTAGCATCATTCAACAACATCATTTTTAAGTAGATACCGTGCAACATGCGGTTTAACAACTAGTTGAAAAGATAAAAAAGAAAAGCGTCTCTGCTCGCCTCGAGTCTGCGACTGTGATTCTCATCATGAGGTTTTCGAAAATCTCATTCTATAGTCTAGAATTACAAACAGGCTTTCTTTTTGCTCTTAACTTAGACGATGAAGTTGGTTAGAATTCGTACCATTTACATATGAATCCTATAACCTTCTGCAGCTTCGATGATGAGAGAGCTGGACAACTTTGTTTGTCCGAACTTCATGCGGGGCCCGACAACATATCTAGGTTCGATTTGTTAAGTGACATTTTACATACATCTGTGGTAGAGAGTGATATCAATTAATTTGAATGGCTTAGTTGCTAGACAAAAAGTTCAATTAACTTGAATTCTGCATGCTTTTTTTTATTTCAGTTGTGACTTTGCATGTACATTCAATTGTGATCGCAAATTGTTGTAGCAAAAATGAAATCGGGGCGCATACAAGGGAGCTAATAGTTCATTTAGTTCAAAAACACTCCAAATGAGAATGATATTAAATAAATTATATATCTTAAGTAAAAAAAGTTCATTGAAAAAAGAAATCAAAATAGATTACTCATTATTTCACTGAACTGTTTGGTATATTTTCTGCTTTTAATTATAAGAAATTAAACAGAATATAAAGGGGTTACATTACTTAAAGATTATAATAAAATCATTAAATTAAAAAAAATCACAAATTCTTTAGAACCATTATCTATTCCGTTAATTTATCTAATTAAGTCTTTCTACTTTGTACAAACTTTCTAATCAAATCCCTCTGGCATCATATCCAACCAAATCCAGCTACGTGACCATCAAACAATACTAGAGTATAACATGCATAAAATTTTCCTAAAGTGTATACCCCCAATGGATAATAAATGAATGACCTTTGTACTTTCACATTTATTTTTTATATTATTATGTTTAAACTTTTTCCGCTCATTTTTTATCCACGTGGGCTTCCATGTAGACCAGATTGTCATATTTCAATGTGTCTTATGACCGAAACAATTGGATTTGGCCAGACCCGATGCCAAAGAAAGGTGTGTAAGTTAAAAGATTTGGTTAGACAAATAAAAATTAGGACCTGGTCCTAAATTAAATGAGTGATCCGTCATAATGCCATCGTCCCCATTGAAGAAAGGGATGAGAAGGACATGAGCTGGAAGATCTGTCATTACTCGAGACGTTAACCCTTGCCTAACTAGACACCAAGTCATGAGTATATCTTTACCACATCATGGGTGTCATTTATATCGGTGAGAATAAGTACATTTTGATAATAGAATAGTCCTTTTCCCTTTTCACAGAAAACTATTTTTTCTTTACATGAGCAGGAGAAAAAGAATCAGGTCATTGGAAGGTATGGCCCAAACAATGTCGAATAGTTGTCACGTTTCTAATTATCATGCCATGTTGCCGTGATATTCAGTCGCGCCGAGATCCAGACAATCATTTTATGATATGGAAAGAGAGACACCTTCGTCCGTCGGTCGTAATGGTGTGAGCAGCGGTGGTAGCCATCATCTTCGCTGTCATGAAGGCGCCATTGTCGGCAGTGGAAAGAGATGCAGTGGTATTTTAAACTGGAAAAAATACCAAAAAAGTCATAAACTTATTACATTTATACTAATTCAATCCTAAAATTTTTAATTGTACCAATTTAGTCCATTCGGCCAATTTTGGCCAGTCGGCGTTGATGTGAATGTTTGCCAGTGGCCGAATGCGACATAACAATTTTTATAATTTTTTATAATTTTTTTGAATATTTTATTAATTTTTTTTTTCTTTTCTCCCATCTTCCTCCTTGGATTGTTTCGGCGGTGTTCGGCAAGCCTCCAGTGAGGCTCGTTGGCCATTGGGGGAGGGTTGCGAAGCCCTCGCTTGCTGCTGGCGAGGGTTGCAGCCCTCGCTCGGCCTCTCCCAGCGCTGGGCGAGGTCGAGCGAGGGCCGGGACCCTCGTCGACGGCTAGCGAGGGCTTAGCGGCCCTCCCCTCCACCCTAGCGATGGCCGCCATGGCCTCGCCAGCCGCGGCCGAGACCGCCTTTGCTTGGGACAAGGTTAGGGCGAGGCTACCTCGTTGGTGGCCCTGAAAGAGGCCGAGTGAGGGCCGCGACTCTCGCTGGCAACAAACGAGGGCTTCGTGGCCCTCGGCCAATGACCGGCGAGCCTCATCGGAGGTTAGAGTCGGCCTTTGCCGGAATAGTCTAAGGAGGAAGAAGGGAGAAAAGGAAAAAGAAAAATTAATAAAAATTTCAAAAAAATAATAATAAAATCATAAAAATTACCACATTAGCGTCCAGTCACCGACCAACGTCTATGTTAGCGTCGACCAGTCAAAATTGGCTGGATGGACTGAATTGGTACAAATATTAAAATGTTTAGTAGTAAATTGATTTAATTGAAAAATTTAAGATTGAATTGGTACCAATACAATATGTTAAGAAATTTTTTGGTACTTTTTCCTTTCAAACTTGAGAGAGAGAGATGGCTGGAAAGGGGTTTGGTGGGAACGTCTTCTGACGTACGTAGAAACCAACAAACACATTTGCCACGTTTCAATATGTTAATCGGAGCTTTATGCAAATTTGAGCTAATCGAGACCAGCCCTGCTCTTTACCATAAGATTCCCCATCTCTCTCTTACAAACAGGAGTGACAATAAGACTATAAGTACTACCGTCTAATAAAGCCAAAAGCGAAACAAGCCACAGGGGTGGGTTGTTGGGAATATTTATGATATATAGCTGATGTATTAACAATGTAATTAGGTAAGATTCCATTCAGAAACGCGCCACGAGGGTATATTAAAACCAAGAAATGTACAATTCGACGTGACACTCGTGACCTCCCTCTGCATATTGAGTTCTATATAAGCTGATCACTGAGCAGTAGTGTTTCTATTCACCACAATCATCTCAGCCTTGCAAAAGAAACAGCAAATGATGGAGCTTTCAAAAAGATATGGCGTCTTCTTCCTCCTTATCTGTCTCTTTCTCACTCGCCTCACAACTTTCCCTAGCTAGGCCTTCCAGAAAACTCAAACCGTGCAAGCACATCGTGCTTTGCATGCATGACATAAACTTCAAAGGCAATAACTCGGCCAACGCGACCGGGGCTGCTGTAACGAGTCCGGTTGGGCTTGGGCCTTTTAACTTTGGTCAGGTGTTCATATTCGATGACCCCATGACCAAAGACCAAAACCTGCATTCTCCCCCGGCGGCCCGGGCTCAGGGTTTCTATTTTTACCATATGAAGACTGCTCCGAGCGCCTGGTTCGCCTATTCTCTGGTTTTCAACTCGACCAATTACAAGGGCGCTATAAACGTAATGGGGTCCGATTTTATTCGGGCAAAGACTAGGTATCTCTCGGTTGTTGGCGGAACTGGAGATTTCTTCATGACTAGAGGGATTGTTGAGCTTCAGACATATGGTTTTGTTCTTTTTGAGTATTTTCGATCGAAGATGGATGTTAACTTGTACGAGTGCTGTTAGGAACTAAAACAAGTATCTAGTCACGGGTTCTTTGGGGTTTTAGGGTTTTGGAGAACGTGCATGGCTAGGGTTTAGGAATAGCAGAGGATGTCTCTTCAAGTTCCCATGTTGGTCGCTAGCTATCTAAGGTAGTGCTTCTCAAATTGTCATCTTCAGATATATGATGTAATAAAGACGCTTCAAATGGTCACGCATTTAACTCGATGTCATTGTTTTGTCGCCGTCTATTTTTCGTAATGCCATAGATGCAAAACTCGTTTACAACATTGATTTATTCACTAAGAGACGTGATATATTTTGTGGGGTGTTTAATTATGTTGTTTGTTTTTAGGGAGAATTACCAAAAAAGTCCTAAACCTATTGTAATTGTGCCAACTCAGTCCTAAACTTTTTTTTTTTTTTTGCCAATTTGTTCTTAAACCTTTTTAAAATTGTGCCAGTTTAGTCCATCTGGCCAAAATTGGCCGCCCGGCGAACGATTTTTAATAATTTTTTAATAATTTTTTAATAATTTTTTCGATTTTTTTATAATTTTTTAATTTTTTTATAATTTTTTTTATAATTTTTTAAAATTTTTAAAATTTTTTAAATTTTTAAATTTTTTTGTTTTCCTTCCTATCTTCTTCTTCCCTCGGCCGAGAGGCGAGGGCCGGCGAGTCGGCCTCGCCGCCCCGGCGAGGCTCGCCCGCCCGCCGGCCACCGGCGAAGGCGAGCCTCGCCCGGCGACGGCGAGGCCGCCGTCGCCCGGCCAAGGCGAGGCTCGGCCTCGCCCGGCCATGGCAAGGTCGAGCCTCACTAGATCTGGCGACGGCGGCCTCGCCGTCGCTAGGTGAGGCTCACCCCGCCGGCCACCGGCGAAGGCGAGCCTCGCCCGGCCGACGGCGAGGCCGCCGTCGCCGGATCTCGGCGATGCCGCCGTTGCCGAGATCCGGTAAGGCTCAACCTCGCCATGGCTGGGCGAGGCCTCGCCTCGCCTTGGCTGGGCGACAATAGCCTCGCCGCCGCTGGGAGAGGCTCGCCTTCGCCAGTGGCCGGCAGGGGCGAGCCTCACTAGTGGCCGGCCAGCGCCGACCGAGGAGGAAGAAGAAGATAGAAAAAAAAAAAGAAAAGAAAATTAAAAAATTAAAAAAATGGAAAAAAATAAAAAAAATAATTAAAAATCATTCGCCGGCCGGCCGGCGTCCACGTCAACGCCGGCTAGCCAAGTTTGGCCGGATGGACTGAATTAGCATAATTGTAAAAGGTTTATGACTAAATTGGCCAAAAAAAGTTTAGGACTGAATTGGCACAATTGTAATAGGTTTATGACTTTTTTGGTAATTCTCCCTTTGTTTTTATAATGTTCCCTAATATAATTATTTGAGTTAATTTGCACCCAAATCTATACAATGATTTCTTAATCCTTATATTTTATCCCTTCCGGGAAAATTGTAGGGTAGTCTTGAAATTTGTCGCAATAATGTTCTTGAGTCAAATAATTGCATGGTAAGTTTATTGAATGGCTAGAAAAAGATAAAGATCTGTTTCAATGGAATACCATCAAAGCATGGCTTTACGCTTTCCTGAGGTATTGTCTTTATTAATTTAGAAACGTGACAAACGTTTTTTGGGACCGGTCTACCGGAAAGGAAGACAAATTTTTTTGAAAAGTAATGTCTTCCGAAGAAAAGAAAAGAAAAAGCATATTGCCTAATAATATCTTATAGGGAAAGGCACATTTGAAAAGTTTAGCAGGAATTTTGAGGATAGAATTGCGTTCGTGGTAAATCTCTTGATTACATATATCTAGCCAAAAAATTGAATTGAATTGTGAAAGCACGCTTTAACTGCTCGAGTCGACACAAAACAACTCAACAAGCCCATTAGAGGAGATAATTTGATCATAAGGTTGTGGGAATATGTTCTAGAGACCGGAGCCCATTCATCATGGTGTTTAAATAGCATTTGAATTGTAAAAAAAAGTCGGCGCCAACCGTGTCACGTAAGCCGCTGACCATGCCACATAAGTAGCCGATGCTGACTAAATCATCACGTCAATGATTTTTGGTCAAAATTATCCGAAATGACTAAATTGACAAATCGTTAAAAGATTTAGGACTATATTGACAAATCATTAAAATGCTAAGGACTAAATTAGTACAATTGGAAGGTTTATGACTAAATTGGCAAGTAATCAAAAGGTTTAGAACTAAATTAACAAAATTGAAATGTTTATGATTAAATTGGCAAAATTAAAAGGTTAATGATTAAAGTTGCCAATTTAGAACTTTTTGTACGATTTTCCTAGATAAAATATGTCGGTTTAGAAGAAGCAAGATAACGAGCTTCTACTATTTTTTGTTTCAAATCCTGCTAAAAGGTGAAGGAAATTAATATGTAACATATTAGTTTTCTTTTTTTTTTAAATATTTATCCATGTAACATATTAGTTAAAATGAAGCAAGACGAACTGTATGAACAATAAAGCGGGGAAAGCCTTACATTTTGCACCATTCTTCTCCAACCCCTCTTTTGAAATCGAAAGTCATAGTGTAGGTTTCCAATACTAAGTTGAGAACCAACCCACCCAGAAACTGATCATCTTAACGGTGAGCGGTTTAAGGATCAATCCAAGTTTCACATACACACTTGAAATCTACCTCTCAAAACTGTTTTTCCATTTTTTGGAACCCGAAACTTATCATGTATACATTGGAACCTAAAACCTATCTTATCACAGATTCCAAGATCTACTCGAGAGGCAACCAATATTTGGCTATGCTTACTAGGGCAAAATCTATAGGACATTGTTAGCGGTGGTTACCCTAGACCTCAAGCCAATGACGATGAGTTTAGAAGTGGATAATTAAAGCTGACAATTTTGACAATGAGGGCCTGTTTGATTTCGTGCCAAACAATACCCGATTCTATTTTATTATTCCCCAAAACAAAAAAAATAACAGAAATTCATTTGGTAACTTTTTTGTTCTCAAGAACAAATTTGTTCCCAAGAATAAATTTAAAACAGAATTAAGAAGTAAAAAAAAAAAAAAAAAAAGTTGTTTCTTTGTTCTTCGGAGCAACTCCAAAATCAAGCCAAATCATGTTTTTTTTTTTTTCTATCTTTTCTCTTCTTCTTCCTTCAGAGGTCACAAAAATATAATAAAATTATCTAATGAAATTATTAAAAACTTAAAAGAAAATTTAGAAAAATATAATAAAATTACATAATAAAATTACATAATAAAATTATATTTAAAAATAATAAAATTATATAATAAAATAATTAAAATAAAATTTAAAAATATATAATAAAATAAATTTATATAATAAATTTATTAAAAATTAAAAGAGAAAAATATAATAAAAGTATTAAAAAATTAAAAGAAATTATAAGTCAACAAAAAAATTTATGGATCGTACTAAATACATTTCTACTTCGGGAATAGAAATTTTGGACGATTCTTACTAACCACTTCAAATGCTCAAAAACTTGTTCAGGGAATATAATAAAAAATAATCATTTCTGAAAATAAATTATTCTTCATAACAGAATAATTATCAAACGCACCTTGAGTTTTGGATTGCATTGAGATGCCAAAGTACATAATAATGCAAGGAATTTATTTTCTTTGCTCAAGCTTATGCATCACAGCCCTCACTACGGATGTGCATGGTTCGGGTAAGTGATTCCCACCCTAGAATTGAGAATAGCCCACTAAGGATCAGTTTCGAAAAATTGGAACAGAAAATCATCTATTGGTTGCATGGATTCACTTGGGAACCAGATTGTCGATTCGGTCCGGTTCCTAGGTGGATCCATGGAACCGGTCTCACCAAATATCAACCAAAATGAGAAAAACCAAAATTGGCAAGATAATGAGAAAAAATTATGTGCGCTTAATAATGTTGCAAGAAACAAGTGGGAAAATTTGGCACTCTAGTATTGGAATGAGAATTCGCAAGAAAAAAGTCATCCTCATATCTTATTCAAGATTTGCCCATAATAACATTTTCTTGACTAAGATGGAGGTTTTTTTATTTAGAGAAAAGAAGCTTTGGAACCCTCCAAAGCAAAAAGCAAAGCGAATAAATTTAGATAATTGCTTGTTTGACTTGATTGAACTAGATAACAAAAAAAATCAAGCTCATCTCTTTTGGTCAAGTCAACGCAATTAAAAAACTAAAGCGTTATGAATTCTCAGGCTAACTCAAACTGGCAATGCAACTTCTCATAATTCAACAACAAAGCAAAGAAATTCTCTATCCATCCTAAGAATGTTGCTACCCTTCCAATTGAGAAACATCCAATGATTATGCAAATCAGGTAATACCATAACATTCAACATTATTTACACAACCTTACAAGCGCAAGTATGGCTCTTCTAACAAGCAAAAACTGAACTAGGAAGAAGGGTTAAGATACAATGAAGACTCAAAAGTTAGAGCAACACATCTTTGTGCGTGCTTTCTACATTTACAATAGGCCTACTTGTGACAAGTCATGGATGTTCAGGTTTTGAAGCAGCGTTCATTGTTCTGTCCATTTCTTGTCACTTTTGTGAACCAAGTTGTGTAGAGAAATTGCTTATTCGGACCAACATGGTTGCATATGCACCTTTTGTCTATCTAGATTTATTGATTTCGATTTTTTTTAATATTAACAATTAATATTATCATAATATAACTGGTCTAGTTCGAGTGGACGGGTGGGCGAATCCGCCCATGGAATCGGGAATTGGACCGGTAACCATCGATTCCCATAAATTGGAACTGGGAACCAAACTGGTTCCCGTAGGAATCATCGATTTTAGGCAGTCTGGGTGGGTCTCGGTTCCTTTGCACACCCCTAATTCCCATGGTATTGAAGTATCGCTCCATGCCCCATATGAAGTTCTCCACCTCATTGGTAGACTTATCACCCTTGAACTCCTTTGGCTTTGGAACGTCCACCTCTAGACTCAGCATTATGGTGAACATTCCTCACCACGGATGTGACATCCTGGATTTTCACTTATGCTTTCAATTGAATAAATCAGCCCTTTCATTGACTCGCCTATAGTGCTATTCCCAAAGCTGATCACTCATGAGATAACTAGACTATCTGAAGAAGTCATTAAGGAATTTTAATGTAATAGACTTGAAGATTTGACCAAGAACCGACTACTCGACCATGCTCATTTGCAGAGATCATTATGGCACAGTAAAGATCAATTATAAATTAGAGATAGGTCGGTTTGACTGAGATGTGTGGTTAAACGTGGGTGATTCCACCAAATTGAAAAATTCTCGTCGATCGGCACTAAACTGATTTTTCTGTCGTTTTGGTACCTTGTGTCCGTATTTGAAATCTTGAGATTTTCACGATTACCGAGAGTCGCCAATATGTCGAAGAGGTTCATTGTGGCTCGAAGAAAATCGACCATGGGTCATTTTGCACAAAAAATTTCTAAAAGCTACCTGGTAGCCTAGGTCACACTAAAATCGCGCTAGGTTGAAATTAACCGCGAATTTAAATCCAATTTCAGAAATTGAAAGTTCTGTCATGTCATAAGCCATTTTAGGAACGTCGACTCAGTCTTTGAAGATTTTTCTGCAAACCGAGATTTTGGTGGAAAAAGTCGATATAGGGCCGTTTTTGACCGAAAAAATCAGAGGACCGTTTCTGATCACGAAATTGATATGTAAGAGGGATCTATTGGCAAGGAAAAATGCCAATTTGATCAAGAGTATGATGGTTGAATTTATAGAGGCCGATTTGAGTTGAATCAAGTGAGAATTTAATCCAAATTGTGCCAAATGTTGTGCAAATTCGTATGTCCCCCTTGCCCACAACATTTGGACCACTTCAAGGCTTCTAGAAGGGACTTGGCTGCTGGAAATTGGCTGTGGAAGACAGCAAGTGTGGTGGGGCCAAATCAAAGGGGACAAAGGGGTGAGAGAAGACCAAGGTAGGCCCCCTCCTTAGCCAAACCGGTCCCCTCCCTCTTTCCTCTTCCCTGCCCATCGATCCCTTCCTTCTCCATGTTGGTCGAAACTCTAGCAGCCTAGAAAAATCAAACCAGCAATCCAACAGCCCGCCGGAACCACCGCACGCCACCGCTCGTCGCACCCTAGAGCCCGTTCGCCGTTTGCCCGCTTGCACGTCAGAACCACGTGTCCTGGGCCGCTATTCCGCCTCCATCGTGACCCTAGAGTGTCCCCAGGACTGTTCGAGCTCACCTCACCATCGCCGAAGCCGCCTAGTTGGCCACCTGCCGCCGTGAAGCCCCGCTGGGACTACTGCAGCCTTCGCCTGCCCGTTTCCAACTCAACCGGCCTCAGAGCAACCCTTCTCGGCCCAAGCTCAGCACCAAATAGTGTGGGTATCACCAGCACTGTTTGGCCCGTTTTCGTAGCCTTCCAGACCTCAAAATATGGTCCTGCTTTAGAGTATCTCGACCCTTGCTGCGTCCCTGTCGTTTTGATCTGAGCAGATCTTTAATTAAGTGAGTTTAACTCACTAATTCTTGCGTAGTAAGTTTATGACGCCTAAGGATTGATTAGTTTAGACTAAGTATGGATTAGGTGGATAGTTAGATTAGATTAGTAGTTTAATTAATCGTTATTGCATGTTAGGTGGTTAGAGCAGTGTAATTAGAACCTAGACAAGCTCTAGTTTTTATCTAGAGTGCTTCGGAAATTTTCCTGGCCCGTCTCAGCTTTTAATTAGGCTTTTCCGGCCTAAATTGCATTTATTGGCATTTATTAATTAATTTTCATAATTATTTAATTAATTAATTATTTTCCGAAAATTAGACCGGAATAACTGGTGACCAGAATTTTATGCTGATTGCAATGGTGTGATTGATTTATTTAATTGATTGCTATTTTGTACAATTGAGTGTGATTTGCAATTTTGGGGTATTTACCCCAAAATTTATTAATTTTAGTATTTAATTAGAAAATCATCGGGTGACGGTTTACAGCGCCAAAAATGTGTTTGTGGACTATTGAAAATAGTGGGATTATATAAAGTAAAGATATTATATTTTTGGCTGAGGCCAACCGTGTACCCACAAATGATTAATTTTATTGGGTACCTTTAATATGAGGGAAACATGCCAAGATGTTATGTTAATTGAGGAAATTACTTGTGAAGTACAATGTTGTTGGTCATGAGTAAATAATCGTGTGATGGTTTATAGTCGTAATAAGATGACTCTTGAATGATAAAGTGACGTATCTTATGCGTGTTGGTATGGGTTGGCTTAAGAAAACCGCCGAAGTATGGCTGTGCCCATTGGGTCATAATTAATCGCCAAAGTATGGCTGTGCCCATTGGGTCGTAATTAACCACCGAAGTATGGCTGTGCCTATTGGGCCGTAATTTACCGTCGAACTTGGAACAAGTTGTGCCCGTTGGGTCGTAATTCACCACTAAACATTTAGTAGGCCATGCCCGATGAACCGTAATTAACAGTTGGAATGAGTAATTGAAATGACCATGTGATGGTCTTAATGACATGAAATCGACTAGGTTGATTGATCGATGGGTCGATCTGGTGTGATGATTTTACTTGTTGATGTGATTCGATGAATTGTATGGACTTGCAGGAAGGAACTGTGGCAAAGGTAAATTCTCTGGCTTGTGTTTGTGCTTAAGCAGCTCTTAGAGCGTATTTCCTTCCTAGTTGGGTCTTAGGGGGTTGAACTTGCTGAGACGTCGTCTCACCCCGTTGTGGGATAATAATTTCAGGTCCCTAGATGGCAGCTCCTACCGAGCGTTTTGGTCAACCGAAGAAGATCTCAGAACATGTAGTCTATATTCCGATTCATGGGCACCCTAGGGGTTTAGTCTACGAGCTCGTGAAGTCCGTGGTTTGGGTCGATGAGGCTCTACCCCATAAGGTCCCTCATCGATACTGATCATGGTACCGTCATGAGCGGCATGGACAAAGAGAGGGTCCCATACCAGAATCCGAGGTACCTATGTATGTGTTCGAGGTTGCTTTTGGGAAAGGCACTGCAGATCCCCCTGAA
The DNA here is from genome assembly GCA_014182575.1 of Eucalyptus decipiens. Taxonomy (NCBI): domain Eukaryota; kingdom Viridiplantae; phylum Streptophyta; class Magnoliopsida; order Myrtales; family Myrtaceae; genus Eucalyptus; species Eucalyptus decipiens. Next base: position 2,221,305 of record CM024612.1, read on the forward strand.
GGTTCGATGGTAGACCCGGTGGACTTAGATCTTGAAGACCCAGGAACTCTGATGTATTCGGAGGAAGGCTCCAATGTTAATAAGGAGGTGGAGGAAGAGGATCTGTAGTTTTATGAACCCCCTTATTTTGCAGACCTTGTTTTTATAATTTGGTTTTATAATGACATGGCTTGATATGTATTTGTGTATGCATATATATATATAAGCATGTTGTGATTTTTAGTTCGAAAAATTATAGCTTTGCTTTTCTATCCCATCTTGTTGTTGTCTGGGGATTATTTATTCGCTTCCGCATGTGCATAAAAATGAATGGGTCGGCGATGCGTCCTGGGATGTCGCTATTTAATCAACCATGGAGGGATGGGCATGTGCTCAGAGGATCGGGGCGTGACATCCCCATTTAAGTGGTATCAGAGTATGGTTAGGGATTGGAGTGATAAGGTGCATTGGTCTATGGGATAGTTAGTAGGAAATGCCTTTAATTTCATGTTGGTGCATGTCTGTGATAACTGATTAGTAGAAGTTGTTTGTTTGAGTGGATCACTCAGCTTCTAATTCTATGTGGAATTGGAAGCAGGCTACTTTAAAGAATCTTCAGAATGAGTGATCGGGAGCAGATGACTCCTAAGAAGAGGACCATGGGTCCAGTGACTCGGGGTAAGACGCCGACTAAAGTCGGTACCCAAGGAAGCCATGGTAAAGCGCCAGCTCAGGCTAGCGCGAGTAGAGTAGCACCACCTCCTATTGGTGCTGGGTAACAGCCCCTGGTGATCCGGGAACTATCAAGATCACACAGGCATTGGATGCGATGAGAGACATGATGGGGCAACAGGCCTAGAATCAAGCTGCCGCTTTCACTGCTGCCATTGCAGCCGCTGCTACTGCTGCTGCCAATGCCGCTGTTGCTGCCGCAGCCGCTACCTCACCTGTCGCCGCACTTGCCGAGGTTCCAGCTGGAAACATAGTTGTGGATAGGGAGAGGTCGATCCACAAGTTGGTGGAACAATTCTTGAAGCTGAACCCGCCGAGGTTCACTGGTACCAGAGATCCAGAGACTACATCTCTTTGGATTTAGGATCTTGATAAGGCGTTTGCACTTCTGAGGTGCAATGTGAAGGAGAAAGTAGTCTTGGCAGTCTATCAACTACAAGGTAACGCCAATACCTAGTGGAGAGTCGCCATAGAGACAATGTTCCCGGGAGGAGTAGTCCCGTTGTGGGATGCTTTCCTCAGGGCCTTCAATGACAAGTACTTTTCGGGAAGCACCCGAGAACAAAAATGGAAGAATTCCAGTGTCTTTACCAAGGGACCATGATTGTTGACTAGTACGAGGTCAAGTTTGCGAAGCTTTCTTAGTATGCTCCAAGGTTGATAGAAGATCTAGAGGAAAAAGCTCGAAGGTTCAGGAATGGCCTTTGGCTAGAGCGGAAGCAACCGTTGGTGCCGTTTGATCTAAAGGACTATCGTGAGGTGTACAAACAAGCCTAACTGTTAGAAAGAAGTCTGAACGATCAAGTCGCCTTGTCGGGATCGAGGTTTATTTCGCATCAAGATGGAATCCAACATGGGAAGAGGCCCATGACCGGAGGGAGATTCCCAATCCCGCCCAATAGGAAGGGTGGAATTGGAAAGCCAGCGCCGATCTAGAATGGCATGTGTTGCTTGTGTGGAAGGCGACACGGATCGGCCCCATGCCAATCTAGACCGGGTACTTGTTTTGGGTGTGGTCAGCCAAGTCACATAGCCAGGAACTGTCCCAGAAGACAGGGGAGACCTCAACAGTTGTCGCTGCCGCCACCGATGGGTCAGATCAGAGGTTACGTGCCATAAAATGTACCGCGGGGTGGATAGATCAGACCCCCGGCTCAAGGAACAGTTTATGCCATCACGAGAGGTCAGGTTGAGGATGCGCCTGATGTTATCATAGATACGGTTTCACTGAACGACCATGCCGCTTATGCTTTATTCGACCTTGGTGCAACTCATTCTTTTATTGCCGAGCAATATGTTAAGCTAATAAGATTAAGTCCTGAGTTGCTGGAGTCAGTGGTTAGCATATCTACACCATTAAAGGATAAGGTGTTGTCTGCTTTGGGTTGTTCTAGTTGCAAGTTAGCGATTGGTGAGCGAGAGGGGAAAATAGACTTATTAGCCATAACCATGTATGACTTTGATTTCATAATTGGCATGGACTGGCTCACCAAGCAACAAGCTAAGATGGATTGTTATCGTAAAGTGATTCAGTTTAATCCATTTGTGGGTGAGAGTTTCAAGTTTGTTGGAAGTCGAGGAAGACCCTCGATTACATTGATCTCGTCGCTTGAAGCAACCCGTTTGTTAGACGAGGGTTGTCAGAGTTACTTGGTGACTGTCGTGGATACGACAGTTGAGGAGGTGAAGATCGAAGAATATCTCAGTGGTGCAAGAATTTCCAGATGTATTCCCGAAGGAATTGCTAGGCCTACTACTTGAGAGAGAAATCAAGTTTGTGATTGAATTAGCACCCGGGACAAAACCAATCTCTAAGGATTCTTACCGGATGGCGTTGTCTGAGTTGAAAGAATTAAAGGTGCAGATGCAGGAGTTGTTAGATAAGAATCCTCATGGGGATAATTCATAATATTAATAATGAACTCTAGTAAAAAAAGCGATTGACTTGAAGTCAACATCCCAAACATTGAGCTTCCCCCAGTTTTTCACCTGACTGTTGTGATTGATCCAACCCATAAAACAGGCTCAACCCAAAAGGAAATATACGAAAGACTTCTCTAGCAGGTGCAAGTGCAAATTCTTTTGCACAACTCTTTCCAAGACTTGCTATTTTCATTATTTTGGGAGGAAAAAATGCACGGTAATCCTATAACGTTTTGAATATGCGCAATCAGGTCCTGGATATATTTTTTACGGAATTGGGCTCTTGGGGCATATACTCTCTTTTTTTCTTTAAATGAAAAGCCTAACGTGGCCATGAAGAAATTATTGTGAAGCATTGCAATGGCATCCTATGTGGCATTCCATGTTGCAAATAGGGAAAAGTTTAAAGAGAATATAAATTAGAATGAGTGTGTTCCCAAATTCAGAAAATAAGACATCCAGAGGAAAGGAAAATGAAATATGTAATAGCAGTGTGGGAGGAGAAGCCATTTGAGTGGTGGCAGGGCGACATCCTAGCTCCCACACCAAATGGTCACTTCCTCATGAGGATAATTCAGAATATTAACGATGGACTCTAGTCAAAAAAGCAATTGACTTGAAGTCAACATCCCAACCATTGAGCTTCCCCCAATTTTCCACCTGACTGCTATGATTGATCCAACCGATAAAACGGGCTCAACCCAAAAGTAAATGTACGCAAGACTTCTCTAGCAGGTGCAAGTGCAAATTCTTCTATGCTACTCTTTCCAAGACTTGCTATTTTTATTATTTCTTGAGGAAAAAATGCACGGTAATCCTATAACATTTTGAATATGTGCAATCAATTCCTGAATATGTTTTTTGGGGAATTGGGCTCTTGAGGCATATACTCTCTCTTTTTTTCCTTAAATGAAAATCCTAACATGGCCATGAAGAAATTATTGCGAAGTGTTGCAATGGCATCCTATGTGGCATTCCACGTTGCAAATAGCGAAAAGTTTAAAGAAAAAAAAATTAGAATAAGTGTGTTCCCAAATTCGGAAAATAAGAAATCTAGAGGAAACGAAAATGAAATATATCATAGGAGCGTGGGAGGAGAAGCCATTGGAGTGGTGGCAAGGCGACCTCCTAGCTCCCGCACCAAATGGTCGTTCCTCATGGGGATAATTCATAATATTAGCAATGGACTCTAGTCAAAAAAGCGATTGACTTGAAGTCAACATCCCAACCATTGAGCTTCCCCCAATTTTTCACCCGACTACTGTGATTGATCCAACCCATAAAACGGGCTCAACCCAAAAGTAAATATACGCAAGACTTCTCTAGCAGGTGCAAGTGCAAATTCTTCTGCGCTACTCTTTCCAAGACTTGCTATTTTCATTATTTCGCGAGGGAAAAATGCAAGGTAATCCTATAACATTTTGAATATGTGCAATCAGGTTCTAAATATGTTTCTTGGGGAATTGGGCTCTTGAGGCATATACTCTCTCTCTTTTTCCTTAAATGAGAATCCTAACGTGGCCATGAAGAAATTATTGTGAAGCGTTGCAATGGCATCCTATGAGGCATTCCACGTTGCAAATTGGGAAAAGCTTCGAGAGAATATAAACTAGAATGAATGTGTTCCCAAATTTGGAAAATAAGAAATTCAGAGGAAAGGAAAATGAAATATGTAATAGGAGTGTGGGAGGAGAAGCCATTGGAGTGGTGGCAGGGCGACATCCTAGCTCCTGCACCAAATGGTCACTTCCTCATGGGCATAATTCAGAATATTAACAATGAACTCTAGTCAAAAAAAGCGATTGACGTGAAGTCAACATCCCAACCATTGAGCTTCCCCCAGTTTTCCACCCGACCGCTGTGATTGATCCAACCCATAAAACGGGCTCAACCCAAAAGTAAATATATGCAAGACTTCTCTAACAGGTGCAAATGCAAATTCTTCTGAGCTACTCTTTCCAAGACTTGCTATTTTCCTTATTTCGTGAGGAAAAAATGCAAGGAAATCCTATAACATTTTGAATATGTGCAATCAGGTCCTGAATATGTTTTTTGGGGAATTGGGCTCTTGAGGTATATACTTTCTCTTTTTTTTTTTTCCTTAAATGAAAATCCTTTTGTGGCCATGAAGAAATTATTGTGAAGCATTGTAATGGCATCCTATGTGGCATTCCACGTTGCAAATATGGAAAAGTTTAAAGAGAATATAAATTAGAATGAGTGTTCGGAAAATAAGAAATCCTGAGGAAAGGAAAATGAAATATGTAATAGGTGTGTCGGAGGAGAAGCCATTGGAGTGGTAGCAAGGCGACATCCTAGCTCCCGCACCAAATGGTCACTTCCTCATAAGGATAATTCAGAATATTAACAATGGACTCTAGTCAAAAAACCGATTGACTTGAAGTCAACGTCCCAACCATTGAGCTTCCCCCAGTTTTCCACCTGACTGCTGTGATTGATCCAACTCATAAAACGGGCTCAACCCAAAAGTAAATATATGCAAGACTTCGACCCCCTTCCCCCCCAAAAATTTTTGGTCCACCCAACTGCTGTAATTTATCCAACTCGTAAAACGGGCTCAACCCAAAAGTACAAATATGCAAGACTTTTGCTCCCCTCCCAAGATTGGTTGGATTAGTCATCGTAACTTGAAGCAGGCTAAACTTAAAGGATCAGCCATATAGAATTTTCACTATGGATTTTATGTGTTATCATTAGGGGGATTGAGCAAAAACCAATGGATGGTTGGGAACACTAGCGAGGGAGGCAATATCGTTTACTTGTGACGGTATGGAGGAAAAAATAGTGCAACTTCTCCAATGTGTTGAGTGTTGGAGCCACGGTCAGGGGGTTTGACGGTTGACAGCTACTCATTCGCCGTCATTTTGACTTTGTCTATGACATGGAAAAAGGAAAATTTGAAAGGCCCTTCAAAATTCTCTCCATCAAAATCCACCCCTGCTTATAAATCTCTTCGCAGTTTGCATCAGCACTTGCTACATCTCTCGTTTCTTTTTACGATCCCTTGTTTCATATCTACCCACTTCTGCTCTAGCTATGGAGCCAGCACACTTCATTTTTGTGTAGTTACAGCCGTGCCGTATCCTTCTCTCTCTTGTGCTTGCATCGTGCCTTATCCTATTCTCCTCCACCACAAATGAAACCGACAAACTCGCACTGCTTTCATTTAAGGCTGCAATCAAAGATTCTTATGGGGTGCTTGACTCATGGAATGACACCATTGGATTTTGCCATTGGTACGGTGTCACGTGCGCTCGAAGACACCAGAGGGTCACGGTCATGAACTTGAAGTCACTAGGACTCTCGGGGTCCATCTCTCCTCATATCGGAAACCTAAGCTACTTGAGTAAAATTTTTCTCCAAAATAATACTCTCGTTGGAGAAGTCCCCCCGCAAGTCAAGCGGTTGCACCGCCTCAGTTTGCTACTACTAAGCAACAATTCACTAGCCAGAGAAATTCCCAGAAACATGTCAAGTTGCTCAAAACTCATAGTCCTCGACATTGGATACAACCAACTATCTGGAGTAATTCCCATGGAACTTGGTTCATTGTCGGAGCTACAATATTTGTCTTTTCCTCACAATTCACTATCTGGGAATTTGCCTTCCTCCTTTGGAAACTTGTCTTCACTGCAGTTTCTTCTTCTTTCTGACAATAACTTGGGTGGGAGCTTTCCCAAAGTTCTAGGCCGTCTAATGAATTTAAATGATATCTCTCTCTTCGAAAATAGATTGTCCGGCACAATTCCGTCCTCATTGCTCAATCTCTCTTCTCTAGATGTGTTTGACATTGCAGATAACCAAATGCAGGGGGAGTCTTCCTGTAGACTTAGGCCTAAAGCTCCCAAATCTTCGATTGTTTATCATTGGCAAGAACCAATTTGAGGGACCCATTCCACCCTCAATGTCCAATTGGACAAAGCTAGAGATTTTTGAACCCCAAATGAACAAGCTTTCAGGGAAAGTGCCTTATTTCGGAAACATGCCTAGGCTTTGGAAATTTATCATCTCTAATAACCAGCTGGGAAGTGGAAATTCTAAAGACTTGAGCTTCGTATGCTCATTGACAAACTCTACTCGATTACATGATGTTGCAATTGATGAAAACGGGCTCGGCGGGGCATTACCCAAATGCATAGGTAATTTCTCGAGCACTCTGATGTTTTTCAATGTGGAAAGGAACCTAATGTTTGGTGAGATTCATGGAGAAATTGGAAATCTACTCAACCTGAACGTGTTAAATCTGAATTTCAACAAGTTTTCAGGCGAGGTCCCCTCAAATATCGGGAATTTACAAAATCTAAGGTTATTGCTATTAGCTACTAACAACCTAGGAGGGACGATCCCGACTTTTTTGGGAAATCTAACCAAGTTGATCGGATTATCTCTTGATGAGAACAACTTTCATGGGCAAATTCCTTCACATCTATCGAAGTGTCAATCTCTCTAGTGGCTTATTCTTTCTGATAATAATCTCAGTGGCACCATACCCCCACAGCTCATAAGTCTCTCATCGATAACAATCTTGCTGGATTTGTCTCACAACCATTTAAGTGGGGTTCTGCCCACATAAGTTGGGAACTTGAGAACTCTGACTATATTGGCCATCCATGACAATATGTTGGTAGGTGAAATCCCATATAGTTTGGGTAATTGCACTGGATTGACATTACTATCAATGGGGGGAAATTTCTTCCATGGGTTCATTCCCCAATCGATCGGATCATTAGGAGGCATTGAAGAACTAGATCTTTCATGTAACAATTTATCGGGTCAGATTCCAGAATTCTTAACGTTATTTCATTCCTTGATATATTTGAATTTGTCTTACAATAGCTTTAAAGGCATGCTACCACAAGAAGGAGTCTTTAAGAATGCTACCATGATTTCTATTATTGGAAACGATGCCATCTGTGGGGGATTGCCATCATTTCACCTCCCCAAATGCATCTCCAAAAGCTCCAAGAAAAGCAAAATCCATATAATGGTATTATCCAATTGTGTTATTTTTGGCATTCTTGGAATAGCTCTTACTCTGATTTTTCTATATCTTTGTTGGTTGAAAAAGAAAGTAAAAGAACCTATTTCAACTTCCATGGAGGATTCATGGCCAAACATATCTTATCAAGTACTCCTAAAAGCAACTTATGGTTGTTCTTCAATGAATTTGATTGGTGTTGGAAGTTGTGGTTCTGTTTACAAGGGGATACTTGAGGAGAATGGTGCAATAGTTGCAGTGAAGGTGATTCATTTAGTACATCACGGTGCTCGGAAGAGTTTCTTGGCGGAGTGCGAGGCATTAAAGAACATCAGACATCGAACTCTTCTAAAGATATTGACAGTTTGCTCGAGTATTGATTATCGACAAAATGATTTTAAGGCCTTAATTTATGAGTATATGGAAAATGGAAGCCTAGAAAGGTGGCTACACCCAAACACAACACCATTTCCCAAGACTGAGCCTACCCTGAAATTGAATTTCTTTCAAAGGATAAACATTGCTATTGGTGTTGCTTGTGCATTAGATTATCTTCATCACCAATGCCACATTCCCATTGTTCATTGTGATCTAAAGCCGAGCAATATCTTCTTAGATGCTGAGATTGTTGCTCATGTTGGTGACTTTGGATTGGCAAAGTTCCTCCTTGGATCACCCAGTGATACCATGGCTAATCAGATGAGCTCAATGGGCATAAGAGGAACAATTGGTTATGCTCCACCAGGTAATCTCTCTTTCAAATTAAGAAAGTTTATTTAGGTAAAAATTGCTAATGGGTCTTGTTGTGAGTTTGGTAGCTGCATGATACCTCTTATGCCTATTACATTATGCTTTAATCCATACTCCAAATCTCACTTGCACTATGATCTACATTTGTCATAGAATATGCAATGGGATGTGAGGTTTCAAGAGAAGGCGATGTCTATAGTTATGGCATCCTCTTATTGGAGATGTTCACGGGGTTGAGCCCCACTGATGACATATTTAGAGACAATTTGACTCCTCATAGTTTCGTGGCTGAAGCTTTGCCTGGACAAGTGTTGAAAATTACGGATCACAATCTACTTCAAGAAAGAGAGAATCATTTAAGCCCCAACAGTCCTCAGCATTGGATCTCTGAAAACGATGGTGTATTTCTGGAGTGCCTGGTTACAATATACAATATTGGAGTCGTTTGCTCTGATGAAGTGCCTGGAAGACGGATGAGCATCAGCGGAGCTGCAAATCAGTTACAAAAGATTAGAGAGAAACTCTTCGCAAGGGGTTTACACGGACAAAAATGAACAACAGGTTTATAGCATAAAGTTTATTAGAACTTTTCTCTTCTCTCGTTGCTATACATTCTATATTGTTTATGCAAACGCAAACGTACAGGTAAAATACATAACTGCAGATCTTTCTTTAAAGATGATAGTTGTTTATCTTCCACCATCCATATCTGTACATATATTAAACTAGCATGAGGCCTGCAATACATTTTTGAGTACTGTCAGTTTACTAGAACTCTACTTTGGTGCTATAGTATATTAAAATGAATCCAAAATAAATTGACTTGCTTCTTCTTCTTCTTCTTCTTCTTCTTCTTCTTCTTTGTTGTTTTGTAAGAATAGCAATCAGTTAGCTACGGGCAACTTGATTAAAAGAAAAGCTTGGTTTCTGCAGCTTGACAGCAAAGTACTAGGATGTCTGGAATTGCTCTCGGTTCCTAGAGATATGTTTGCTCTGGTGGATGAATAAGGATGTGTAGCTTTCAGATTCAGCCTCCTAGTATGTAGCGATTCAAGGGAATGTATCGGTGGTTGGTGCACGTTGCAAGATCGTCGAAGAATGCTTCAGTAGGTTCAGTCTCACTCAATTGCAATAATGTACCTCTGTGTGTATTGGGTTTCTTTAGGGGTGCAACTTGCAAGTGCAAATTCTCCGGCACTGCCTTTTCTGAAGCTTACTGCTTATATTATCTTTTTTTTAGCATTTCAGGAAAGTTGTTAATCACGGGTTTTTTGACAAGCACTAAGCACGTATGGTGTAACTTATTATTGATATATCCAAAGTCCCTTTTGTCATTTTCATTAAATGCATAGATAAGCAACTTTCAAAATTAGATATTACCGACTACATCAATAAATTACTAGTCGCCATTATGCTCAAACTTCACCTATAAATAAAAAGCGACGATTAACATGGTGAAGTTACTAATTTTAATAGGTCGAAAGTTATATTTCATTGTAGAAAGTTACTGATTTCATGGCTAAATTAATAGTCACTGATATTTATTGCCTATGTCCATTAGCGAGAGTAGCGTAACAAAGAGGTTATTTTCAACAAATTTAAATTATAATCTGTTAAAAATTTGAACATATGTGTGTTTACGTGTTATCTAGAAGAGAAATATATGTTTGTGCAAATATGAATTCTGCTGTTGAAAATAAATATTTTTCTTGAAGGGAAGAATTTCATACAAATATATGAAGAATATTGCCATGAGTTTGGCAATAAAATGCATCTTGCAATATTTCTTCATAATAAGAGACTATTTATCTTTCACTTGAAAAATTGGTGGAAGGTTACCAATAAAGATACAAAATCTAATGACCAAGCTAGAAAAAATAATTATAAATTAATAAAAGATAACCAAAATCAGCTAGAATTTTATGTAAGATATGTATCAAGACTCAATTTATCAGCCTGTATTAATAACTACGTGTCAAACATTCTTTAGGAAAGCTATAAAAGAATACGTATTGTGGAAAAATTTAGAGAAATATATTTTTTTATTGTGGAGCCTTATAATTTAAAGTAAATAATATTTTTCACACAAAACATAATCTTAAGATCGACTTGTGACCGGCTCTATCAAAAGAAGCCCGCCCGAGTAGACTGTTGAGAAAGAGCTCACTGGAACTTTCCAATGGTTCAACTTGAAATTTGTTCCAAACTAGCCTAAACTAACTGGTTCGAGGTCAATTTCAGGGGAGAACCAGTTTGGGTCATTGTTTCATGAACCTAGAACTGGCTTAGGATTAATTCGATTCCCAATTCTAAGGTAGTAGTTGCCGTTTCCTAAGCCAGTTTTGAAACTTCTTTGTGAAAATATACATATTTTTGCATCTGTCGGGAATCAAACCATCATTTTCAAGATGAACAAATAACAATATAACCATTTGACCAATATTGATTTTTGTGGTGCAATGATACAAATTTTATATTTTACTATAAGAATTGATTTTTTTATACAAAAACATAAATAAGACCAATTCTAGATCCAATATCAGAACCGGGAGTCACAAGGTCTATTCCTAGTTTCAAGTGAGAGCTGATCACCCCTAAATGAGTGGACATATATGGAGTAAGGATTCCAAAAGTAAAAAGTTAAATAATTTATTATAATTATAAGTTTTTCGGGATAAAAAATCAAATTTTAATGGCATAAGTCATTTTATGTTTTCTTTGATTTTTTTTTTATATTTCTTAATTTTACTTAATTGAAATTGGTTAGCTTAACTTCATAAATTAGCATAGGGTAGTACTGAACTTTGTGGGAAAAAGATACAATTGATTTAGAACTAATTATGTATATTATAGTGATAAACCACCCTATATTTACAATCTTTTAGAATTACATCTTCACAATCATCTCTTACAATAATCTATATGTATTTTTGGATCCAAAGCATCATCAAAATTGAGATAACAAGTAATTTCAAATTTAAACATGAAATTTTTTCTTGGACCATAATTCAATCTTCAAAGATTTCTCCAACTAATTTCTCACAAAGTTTTGTTAAAGCATCTCTAACTACCTCTCGCTTAGATTGATCAATACATTAGTTTTTGTTGGAAGAAGAGTCGGCGGAAGAATCGACTAGCCTGTTCGATGCGCAATAAACAAATTATCTAGGAATGTACGTTGAATCACGAGTGAACGATGAATGATACGACTTGACAATAGTTCAAATACAATCACAAGGAAACCATTCACATTCTATATCGTTAATGTCGTTTATCTTCTCAAAGTAGAAATGAAAGCCTTTTGTTTGTTCGTCTTTGATGGAGTGAGAGAGGGTAAGGAAAAGTGCTCTTTTCTGAAATCACAGAAGGTGATATAATTGTTTGACCAGTAAATACATATAATAGATATAAAACAATAATAATCTTCCTTCACACTCAATTTTTTCTCCATTTCAAATAACTGCTTTCTTAGACACGTCCCATAAAGCCATATCTATTCATAATCGCCGGTAACATGCTAAAGTAGCAATATTGATCTTTCACTTTGAGAACACAATCAAAAGTAATATATAGCACAAAATGAGGTAAATTATTGTCGCGACTTTATCTCGGGTGCACCACCTAAGGTTTGGCTAATGAATTACTAAGGGTGCGAATGATAACCATTTTGGCCAGAAATTGATTTTTGGAAGAGAAATAGATTTTTCTATTTCTATTTTTAGATGAGTTTCTAAACAAAAATACCCGTTTGATAACAACACACAATTTATACTCTAAAAATAGAAATTCGTTTGATAATAACACAAAATATCTTCCTTTCGGACGGTAGCCGGTGGCCGGTGACTAGCGGCGGCGGCTGGCGACCGGGGCGGCGGCATCTGGCAGACAATGGTCGGCGGCAGCGAACGATGAGAAGAACTTTTATTTATCATTTATGTTCTAAAAATAGAGAAGTAGAAATTTTTTACTTCAGATTTCTATTCCAAACCTATTTCTGGAATAAAAATCTATTTCAGAAATAGAAAATGGAATAAGTTTATTAAACGGATTTCTATTCCGTAAAAACAAGTCTCGGAATAGAAAATTTGTTTTTGGAACAGAAATTGGTGATTGTCATGCACTCCCTAAGCCTAAACTAAACTTGGCTCTCCCAAGCCCATACCAATTCGCGACTTTAGGTTTAAGTATTTAACATGCGAAAGATTATTATCTAGAAGTCGCCATTAATATATTTTGGTTGGGTCAATTAGAAACCCAAGTAAAGTAACGGGAGTATTACTTCACTCTTACGAACCAGAGACCGTAGGAATGGAGACTTGATTACGCTAATTTTTTTTTTTGTTGGTAAAATTGATTACGCTAAATTATTCTAATGCCCTTTTAGTACTTTTTCTCTTTTAGTTCCAGAAATATGTTTGTAGGCAATCTAGATTGATTTTAGCCTAACTCACTATCATACAATGGGGTGATCGTGTGAGTGCGCAACCATTATTAAATAATCAATGAATCAAATAAATTGCACCAAAGATATTTAACACACCAAAGCAAGCATTTTTATTTTTATTTTTGGATTTTCTCTTGTCTTGAAATTCGAAATTAATAAAGACCCTAATTAAACTATCTAAAATGAATAGTTATCTAGTCTAGTTTAGGGATTAATTTGATTTGAACCATATTCTATCTCAGAAAACTATTTTAAAGACATGATATTATCTAAGCATGCAGGCATTTTCTAGGACCCTATCTAAGAAATAAAATGCTATCTATAATCTATTCTAATCTATTCTAGAATTATCTAAACATGCAATAATATTCAAACTAGGCAATGTTATCTAGAAACCTTATATATTCTAACATGCAATCTAATTCAGAAAGACATGCAATCCTAATTTAGAAAACTATCCTATCTAATACACAATTTGATTTTTTTTTTTAAAGTGTTTTCCAAAACAAGCAATTATCAAATATAAGCATTATATCCAACCCACTCAAGATATTCATCAAGAATTCAAATAAATGGTTCAAATAATTGAAAAAATAATCTCTTGTCTCATGGATTAAATTAATAATTATTCTAACCCTGACATCACAATATGTAAGAAAAATCAAAATAATTAAAAAATTGATCCAAAGTCTCATGGATCAAATTGATAACTAGAATGATTTTACAGCTAAAACATCATTGTTGTGCAAAAAAAATAAAAAAAAAATAAAGTGATATGAAGTCTTACGAATCAAATTTGTAATTGATGGTTTTATGTGATGGGCCTAAGTTGGACCGTTCGCCCATGTTGGGCCTAAAAGCCCGGCCCACAAGATTAGGGCCCATGGATGAAGGGGTAAGTTTCTTTGTTTTTTGGAGGGATGTATATAAGGGAGGAAAGAGAGGGAGAACGTACCTTTTGACATTACGTACGTTCTTTCTTGCCTCTCTCCCTCCAAAAAGAACAGTAAGCAAAAGAGGCAACGCCGTCTTCCCTTCAAGGCCAATCGACGTCATCGGATCGAACAAGATCGGTTTTCTCTTCCTCTTGTCGGCGTTGGTGTTTAATCTGTGGCTAACAAGATACGCTCGATTCCGTGGTGTGTTTTAAGATCGGTGATACGTGTTTTTCCCGGGCTCGTCTTCCGCATTCGTTTTAGGAGTTCGATTTAATGTCGAATCTGGTTTTTGGGAATCCGTCAAACCCAACATTGGTATCAGAGCTCTAGTTCATGCTTTCCCGACTCCTTTCATGTTTATTTATTGAATTTTCGCGAAAATAATCGGCAGACACGGATCGGGGTGAAAAATCCCGACACTGGAGCACTGTTCATCCATTTTTTTCGAGTTTTTGTAAATCGAAATCGATTTCTAATGGCATAGGGTGAAAGAGCTCGTCGAGACGAGTCTGGCGATGTGTCGAACGCCGCCGGGAGATGCCGGACGCGCCCACACGCGCGGCCAGAAAGGGCTGCGCGTGGGCTCGACGCGCCCGAAGCGCTGGCTCGGCCAACGCGTGCGCCACACGCGTCGGTCGGCGAACCGGCACGCGCCAGTCGGCGAACCGACGAGTGATGACGTCACCATGACGTCACCCAATGGTCAGTAACCGTTGGGATGACGTCATCGATGACATTATCACCGTCGACAGTTGGCCGGCCGGCGACCCGACCCGACCGGCGACCCGACCCGAGATTCGACCGGTCGCTCGCGCATGCGAGGCACGTGCCGGGTCAGTTCGTTCGACCCGGCCCGAACAGTCCAACCGGTCCGACCGACGACCGTTGACCGTTGACTGTTGACTGTTGACCGACGACCATTGACCGTTGACCAAAAAAAAAAAAGGAGGAAAAAAATGTGTTTCTTTTTCCCAATTAAGTCTATGTGGATTATATGTGATCCCTTATTTGTTCTGCATTTGTTGCAGGAACAATGCCTCCCCTGAGGTTGCACACACCTATTCACGCAATTACCGATGAACAAAAGGAAAGACTTTCTAAGTTGATAGCTAAGCTGACTGATCATCGATGGGAGAGTGGTGACTTAATTGATCACGTCCTTGAAGTCAATGGGAAACTTCAAAAGGTCATATGGAATGGTCGTCCTATGCCACAGTCTGAGATGGTGCGATTTTTCATGAACACCCTTCCACCAGAATGGCAAGGAGTGTTAAATCGCATATGGGATGTCAACAGAGCTGCTTCATATAGGAAAATTGTGATGGATTTTGTAAATGAATATTACTGGATTGTTACAAGGGAAAAGATCAAGAAATTGAACAAAAGAGGATCTTTCGGTTAAGCCGTGTACTGACTTGGTGTTAGATGCATTGGCTGATCTTTGTTAAGTTTGCTTTGTGGACATCTTATGTAATGTTTACTACCTGATTGTTGTTGATGTAGCAACCGATATGTTAGTTGTATTATGTGAAAGCATTATTATTATATTGTATGTCAAATATTATTTGCTTTATGTTATTGTTGGTTGCTGTGGGTAGTTCATAGAAGTTTTTGTAGCTTCATAGAATTTATTTTGCATAAGACAATTATATTAATGATAGTTTTAAGTTAGGATTTTTGGAGGATGATTGGAAACATATTGACCTTTTGATTCTAAAACCTTGCTTGAAATTGTTCATTAATATGATGGGTCTGTGCAAAAGGGATGCATAAATGATAGGCATTAATAATTCGTGCATATATGTCTGATGTGTTCAGATCAATGGCTTCAGCCACAAATAGCATAGTTGCAGAGCTGAACAAAGGTGAAAAGCTCAATGGTGACAACTATGAAATATGACACATAAAAATCCAATATGTGCTGGAAGAGCAAGAGGCACTAAAAGCTCTTAACCTGACCATGTTAGAACCTGAAGAAGGAAACACACTTGCACAAAGACAAGAGAGATAAGGAAGCATTTGCTGCATGGAAAAGAAAGAACTCTCTTGCTCGCATCACGTTGCTGAGTCGCATGGAAAATGACGTCATGCGAAGGTTTAGGCGTTTTGAAAATGCCAAGGAAATGTAGGAAACATTGGCAGCAAGATTTGGTCATACTTCGGTGACCAAACTGAGGTAGCTCACTATTAGGTTTGATTCTTATGAGAAGCCTCATGGTCAGATCATGAAGTAACATCTTAGAAAGATGTCAAATATGATAAATGAGCTGAAAGATGCTGGCCATGTCCTGACAGATGAGCAGCAAGTGCAAACAGTGATTCGTTCCTTGCCTCAGAGTTGGGAGCATATGAAGGTGCACCTGACCCATAATGAAAATATCAAAACTTTTGAGGATGCAATGCGTCATCTTGAGCTGGAAGAGGACCGCCTCTTGGCGGCTAAGTCGAAGCTGAAATCTATCATGCATGGTTCTAGCTCACATGGAGCTTCGAGCTCCAAGCGCAAACGTCCTAACTGGTTTGATAAAGGGAAAGGCAAGGAAGCAAGTCCTTCAGGGAAGAAACCCAAGCTTAACCAACATGAAAGAGGAAAGCGTCCTCGAATGAAAAAGCTTACAAGGGTGAAGTGTTACAACTGTGACAAGAAGGGTCACTATGCTTGCGATTGTCGTGAGCCAAAGAAGGTAAACACCCCTTGTACTTTTCAGAACTTTACTTTTGTGTCGAGTTGTATTCTTAACTGAGTCTAATCCTTTGTGGACTGTAGATTCAGGAGCGACAGACCATGTATCGAAGGATAGAGAATCCATCGTGGAATTCCGACGAGTACCAACTGGAACTAAGTGGATCTATGTGGGAAACAACTCCGAGCTGAAGTGAAAGGAATTGGCACGCCAACCGAACATGCGTGGTGGACGCACTTTGTTCCTACATGATGTATTATATGCTCCGGAGATTCGTCGGAATTTAGTGTCTATTTTAGTGTTGGTTAAACTAGGTTTTAATATGAACTTCCATAATAGAGGTGTGGATTTGTTTTTGGATACAAATTACTATGGTTGTGGTTGTTTTCTGGATGGTTTCATTGTATTAGATATTGACTATGTTAATGCAAATGTTCGTTATTCCCTTCTCACGTCTCATAATTCGTATGATAATGATGTGAATGTGTGGCATGCTAGACTTGGTCATATTGGCCAACAACGTATGAATAGACTAGCCAAAGAGGGCTTGTTGGGCAACATTGAAAAAGTCGATTTGCTCATATGTAAGTATTGCCTAGAAGGGAAAACGACAAGAAAACCATTTGGAAAAGGTAAAAGAGCTGAATTTCATCTTCATTTAATCCATTCTGATGTCTGCGGTCCAATGAATGTGAGAGGAAGGCATGGGGTTGTTTATTTCATCACTTTTATAGATGATTATACTCGATTCGGATATGTCTATTTGATTTCTCATATATCTGAAGCATTAAGTTGTTTCAAAAGGTTTATGAACTTGATAGAAAATCAATTAGACAAGAAAATAAAAAGCATTGAGATCCGATCGAGGTCGAGAATATTTATCTGATGAGTTCAGAAAATTATGTGATGAAAAAGGAATAGAAAGACAGTTGTCTATTCCATATACTCCTCGACAAAATGGTGTTGCAGAGAGAAGAAACAGAACCCTACTGGAAATGGTTGGGTCCATGATGGCGCATGCTAACTTACCTATCACTTTTTGGAGTGATGCGTTGTTAACTGTTGCCTATATACTTAATCGGGTGTCTTCCAAATCAGTTACTTCCACTCCATATGAGTTATGGACAGGTAGAAAACCAGACTTAAGTTTTCTTAAGCCATGGGGTTGTGCTGCCTATACTTATGAGTCATCTCACAAGTTTGGGAAATTGGGTCCCAGAGGAAATAAGAGTATTTTCATAAGATACTCGGAATACTCGAAATGGTATGTGTTCATAAGTGAGCAGGAAAGTGGGAGTATAACTAAATTTGAATCACGGGATGTCACATTCTTAGAGGATGAATTTCCTAAGAAGGGCGAAATAGGGGAAGATTACTCCCTATTTGAAACCTTGGATCAAGATAATGATATTAGTGGAGTTCGTCCAAGTGGGAGTAATATGAGAAGTGATGAATTGAATTCAACTCATTCTCAATTACAACCACATGATGTGACGACATCATCATTACCTAATCCAAGTGGGAGCATAATGGGGAATGATGTGCAAAGTGTACAATCTCCCATACGGCGAACATGTCACGCCCCGAACCTCGAGAGCGCCAACATCCCGCCATGGTCATGGAAATGCGACCTTCCCAGGTAGTGTCGCCGACCCCAATTTAATTTATTAATGCGCAAGCGGAACATACTAAGAAACCCCATACAACAACACACGGGATAGAACAGCAGGAACATCAATTCAAATATCAAACAACATAATTTCATACATTACCATTCAAAACAGGGCTTACATACATCAACCGGATCCAAGGCTATGCACCAAAAATGGATTAGAGTTTATGTGCATCAAAAGAGGGTTAGCCTACACAACATGGAACAGTCCGCCAAAAAGAAAAGACACAGCCCTAGGACTACCGATCATCGCCATTCGTCGATCCCACATCCTCGGGGATCGGACACCGGGATTGCGGGGGTGAAGCGTTGATCACTCGACCATCGGGATGATCTCGCCACACCTTCTCCCAAAAGGGCGTTCATCACCGCCGGTGGAACATCCATGCTGTCCAAGGGGCCCACCCTAACTCCATCTACTCCGTACGAAACCAAGCCTTAAACCAGTACGGTATCTGTCATGCACGTTTACCTCGACCCAGATAAGAGTCCTGACCAACTGATAGACCCAAGGGCTCCTGGGGTCAGGAGCACTCACAGTCGTCTGATCGATCTCTGTTGGCAGGCCACTTATCGTCGGGGGTATCGCCATCTACGGTCCTGAAATGTTTTCCCCAAACCGGGATGAGACTTTGTCTCAGCAAGTTCACCCCTCCTAAACCCCTATTAGGAAGAAAATACGCCCCAAAGTGGTCTAGCCACACAATACAGAAAACTTACCTCGCCTTCTTGCATTCCCTGCAGGTTAGTACAATTCATAGCACTCAAGTACAAGCCATAATAAGCACGTGAGCCATCGGAATGCAATCAATTTCATTTTAATTTTGCCATCAAAGCCAGCATTTCAAATTATCATTCATTAGGGCCACACAAGGGCATAGCCTACTCGCAGTTCGGCTATCTACTAACATATAGTCGAGGCATCGCCTCCCCACCTTGGAGCGCGGCTTCGTCAAGACATCGACGGCGTTCCCGAAGGAGCATGGGCCCGAGAATCAAGCGACCCGCATCCACCTCGTGGGCATCCCATATAGGGGCAATTTCAACTTAATAGATCAATTCAATTCCCATAATTATTAGGCAACAATTTATAATCAAACTCAAGGCACGTCACTCATGACTCACATATTCCAATCACAACATTATCCTTTAAAACAATCCAATTTCGATATCAAATCCAACATTTGAGATTTTCTAACTAAAATTCATATTTTCCTCAATCAACATTCAATTTGCATTAACCAATCATCAATTTCAAATTCTAACTATACAGCGACGATCGACACGAAATTCTGAGCAATTAGAGTCAAAAATAATTTTTCGAGTTTTTTTTTTATAAATAATATTTTAATGAATTTCGGAATATGATTTAATATTAAATAATCCAACAATTTCGAAACATTTATTTAAATCATAAATAAATTCCTTTAAGTCACATCAAGGTTTATTTTAAAAATAAACCTACTTAACCATTAAACTAAACCTATTTAACTTTAATTAAACAACTTAATCTAATCCACATTTAAATAAACTAATCTACCAACCTAATCTCAACCAACCTAAACTAAACACACTTAAGGCATAATTAACCCACTAATCGGGGTTTAGTGAGCTAAACTCACCGGAATCGCTTTCCGGCGGGTCTCCGGCGAAGAGCTCGATGACGCCGACGACAAACCTACACGGATCAACACCAAATGAGGACTAATAGAGGGCCAAAACGAGCAAGAAAGGAGCTGGTTCTTGCTGGAAAAACCAGCAACTAACCGAGCTTCAAGGGCGGCGGAACGGCGGAGAAGGGCCGGCGGTAGCTTGAGCAAGAACCGGCGGTGGCTTGGGCGGAAGAAGCGGCGGCGACGAAGCTTCGGCGACGACGAACCACGGCCGGCTTGGAGCTGCGACGGTCGGGGCTTCGCGGCGGAGACGGAGGCAAGGTGGCTCGGCGCACGGGATGGCGAGCGGCTCGGCGCGGGAGGCTGCGCGGGCGAGCGACGGGCGAGGCGGCGGCGTCGGTCGAACGGCAGAGGCGCGGGTGGAGGGGCGGTCGAAGCTTGGCCGGCTGGTTTCTCTTCTACGCACACTCTCTCTCTCTCCTCTTTCAAAACCTCAACCAATCCCCTTGATTCAAGGAAGAAGATGAAGTGAAAGCCCACCTTTTCAAGGCTTCATCTCCACCCTCCACTTGTCCAATTCTCCTTCTCTTGGCTCAACTACCATGACATCACCCTATGTCATCGTCCACTCACTTCCAACCTCCCACAACTTTGGTTCAATAGGTTCAATTTCATTTTCCGCCGGGGTCCAAATCCTTGCACTTCAATTTCCATCAATTCTCTTCCAATTGATTTCCAATTAAAGTCCACAAATTAATCCAATGATCCTAATAAGATTTGTGACGCACCATGACTTCCAATTTCAGAATTCGATCTCAATTTCACGGTTAATTTCACTTTGGCACAATACTAGTACATTCTAATCTACCGAGCGGCGTCTACAAATTTTCGCGCATTAGACTTGCGGTTGATCATTTCAAGCCATAACTTTCGGTTGTCGGGGAAAATCTCAAGGTTTCAAATATGGGCACAGGGTATCCAATTGTTAGAAAAGTCGGCCTAGTGTCGGTCGGTAAGAATTGTGCGATCCGGTGGAATCATCCACACCTGATCACATGCCTCTGTCGAGCCAACCTATTTCCGATCCCTAATCGATTTTTATTTGTGCCGTAATGACCCTTGCAAATTATCTCGGTCGAAAGGTCGCTTATTAATCAAATTCTCGAGTCTTATGCATTAGAATTTCATAACGGCTTCACCGGATAGACTAGATTTCACATGAGTGGCCGACTCAAGGAAATTGACTATATGCGTGCCAACGAAATGCCCGTCTAAATTTATTGAAATTAAAATTGGAAAATCGGGCTGTCACAACTCTTCCCCTCTTATAAAAATTTCGTCCTCGAAATTTAAATCATTACACATCTGAATTAAAAAGGTGAGGGTACAATTCTCTCATTGAATCTTCGGTTTCCCAAGTTGCTCCTTCTGTGCCGTGGTGTTGCCAGACCACTTTGACCAACGGAATGGTCTTGGTGCGCAAGACCTGCTCCTTGTGATCCACTATCTGAACCGGGCTTTCAACGTACGACACTTTGTCATCCACGTCTAATTCCTCAAAATTTTGGACGTGTGCTGGATCAGGTTCATACTTCCTTAACATCGACACGTGAAAGACGTCATGCACTTGTGCCAGCCTCGGCGGTAGTGCAAGACGATACGCCAGAGTCCCTATTCTTTCCAAAATCTCAAAGGGACCTACGTACCTCGGACTCAGTTTCCCCTTTTTGCCAAAGCGGGAAGTACCTCTCATCGGTGACACCTTCAAAAAGACGTGCTCACCAACTTGGAACTCCAATGGCCTTCGACGCTTATCGGCATAACTTTTCTAACGGCTCTGAGCGGTTTTCAATCTGTTTCTGATGACTGCCACTGCCTCCTCTGACTGCTGGGCCAACTCTGGACCGGTGATCTTTCTTTCCCTGACTTCCTCGCAAAGACACCGGTGTTCTCGCACGCCCGCCATACAATGCTTCAAAATGAGCCATTTGAATACTCTGCTGATAACTGTTGTTGTAGGCAAACTCGACCAGATGAAGCTGTTCCTCCCAGCCTTCTTTGAAGTCCAAGACACAAGCTTGCAGCATGTCCTCGAGAGTCTGAATTGTCCTCTCAGACTAGCCATCAATCTGCAGGTGATAGGCCGTCTGCATCACGCAGCCTTCGTTCCCAAAGCGGATTGCAAACTCTTTCAGAAGGCGGCGGTGAACCTCGGGTCTCTGTCTGAAGTAATCGTAATCGGCACTCCATGCATACGGACTATCTGAGGTATATATAGGTCTGCAAGTCTATTCAAACTCAAGTCCCTTCGGACTGCAATGAAGTGCGCCGACTTTGTCAGTCTATCGACTACTACCCAAATCGAGTCATTTCCTCTTTGGCTCCTCGGTAGACCCGTCACGAAGTCCATCGTGATATGCTCCCATTTCCATTCAGGGATCTCGAGGGGTTGTAGAAGTCCTCCCGGCTTGCAATGCTGAGCCTTCACTTGCTGACACGTCAAACACTTGGCGACATGCTTGGCGATGTCCGCCTTCATACCACGCCACCAGAAGTGTTGACGCAGATTCTGATACATTTTGGTACTACCAGGATGAATGCTGTAACTGCTACGATGCGCTTCTAATAGGATCTCCTCTCTAAGCTTCACATCGTCAAGTACAACCAATCGTCCTTGGAACCTCAATGTTCCCTCTTCAGAAATCTTAAAGTCAGCCTTTCTTTTCTCCGCATCCTCTTGCAGGATTTTCTGAACATCTGGATCCGTTTGCTGAAGCGTTCTGATTCTGAACTGCACTTCCGGCTCAATTCTAAGGGTAGCCACAAGGTTCGAAAGGTGACCTACCTCAAACTTGAAATCTGAGTCCCGTGCTCTCTCAATTAAGTCCCATTCCTTGAGTACCATTTGAGCAACTGAAGACTTCCTACTCAGTGCATCGGCGACTTTATTCGCCTTTCCAGGGTGATACAAAATCTCGCAATCATAGTCCTTTAAGAGCTCCATCCATCGACGCTCTCTCATATTCAACTCCTTCTGAGAGAATAGGTACTTGAGACTCTGATGATCAGTGAAGATCTGGAGTCTTTCCCCACACAAATAATGCCTCAAAATCTTCAGGGCAAAGATGATCGCTGCTAGCTCTAAGTCGTGCGTCGGGTAATTCAACTTGTGAGGTCTCAACTGACGGGACGCATATGCAACAACCCTTCCATGCTGCATCAATACGCAACCCAACCCCTTAAATGACGCATCACTATAGATCTCAAACCCTCCTAGACCGGATGGAATAGTAAGCACAGGTGCAGTAGTTAGCTTATGCTTAAGCTCTTGGAAACTACTCTCGCACTTATCCGTCCATACAAATTTCTCTTCCTTCTTCAGAAGTCTCGTCATTGGCGATGCTAACCTTGAAAACCCTTCTACAAACCGTCTGTAATACCCTGCTAAACCTAGAAAACTTCTGATTTATGTCGCTGTCGTCGGTCTTGGCCAGCTGATCACTGCTTCAATCTTTGCTGGGTCCACTGAGATTCCTTCTCCGGAGATGACATGACCTAGGAAAGCCACACGAGTCAGCCAAAATTCGCACTTACTAAACTTGGCGTACAATTCATGATCTCTCAAAGTCTGGAGCACTATCCTTAAGTGCCTTTCATGATCCTCAGTACCCTTGAATACACCGGGATGTCGTCGATGAAAACAATTACGGGCGATCCAAGTACTCTCTCGAACACTCGATTCATCGATCCATGAAAGCGGTGGGCATTAGTCAACCCAAACGGCATTACAGTAAACTCATAATGGCCGTATCGGGTGCGAAATGCCGACTTCGGTATGTCTTCCTTCTTGATCCTCAACTGATGATACCCTGTCCTCAAGTCGATCTTAGAAAATATCGACGCTCCCTGAAGCTGATCAAACAAGTCATCGATCCTCGGCAATGGATGCTTGTTCTTAATTGTCACCTGATTGAGTTGACGATAGTCGATGCACAAACGCAAGGAACCATCCTTCTTCTTCACGAACGGAACTGGCGCTCCCCAAGGTGATGCACTAGGACGAATAAATCCTTTATCCAACAACTCTTGCATCTGCACCTTCAGTTCCTTAAGTTCTGATAAGGCCATTCGATAAGGAGCTTTAGAGATCGGCTCTGTCCCGGGGGCTAACTCGATCACAAACTCTATCTCTCTCTCAGGCAGCAAACCCGGTAACTCTTTCGGAAACACGTCTGGGAACTCTTGTACCACTGCGATATCTTCAATCTTTAACTCCTCTACTGTCGTGTCTACAACAGTCGCTAGGTAACCTTGGCAACCCTTGTCTAACAAACGGGTTGCTTCGAGCGATGAGATTAAGGAAACCGAGGGCCCTCCTAGACTCCCAATAAATTCGAAGCTCTCACCCTCTAACGGGTTAAACTGAATCGCCTTGCGATAACAGTCCATTTTAGCTCGTTGCTTGGTGAGCCAGTCCATACCAATTATCACATCAAAATCAAACATGGCTAGGACTATCAAGTCTATCCTCCCTTCTCGCTCACCAATCACTAACTTGCAACCAAGACAACCCACTGTAGCTAACACTTTATCCTTCAATGGCGTAGATATGCTAATCACAGATTCCAACAACTCAGGAATTAATTCTACCATCTCAACATATCTTTCAGCTACAAATGAATGAGAAGCTCCAGGATCAAATAAAGCATAAGCAGGTTGGTCGTTCAGCGAGACCATACCTGTGATCACGTTAGGCGCATCCTCCGCTTTGTCCCCAGTGATCGCATAAGTCCTTCCTTAAGCCGGAGGTCGGTTCAATCCACCTGCGGCATGATCTGAGGCGCGACTCCTCTGTTCTGACCCAACGGTGGCGACGGCGGCAACTGACGCTGACCCATCTGATTCCTGGGGCAATTCCTGGATATATGACCCTGTTGGCCACACTCATAACAGGCACCTATCCTAGAGGGACACGGAGCGTTACCATGTCGTCTTCCACATGAACGACACACTCCCTGATGATTCGGTGATGGCTTCCCTATCCCACCCTTCTTGTTGAGTGGAACAGGATATCTCCCTCCAGACATCGGTCTCTTTCCAAACCGATTACCCTCTCTGTTCGAATTAAACCGCGACCCAGATGCGGTGGCTCTCTCATTCTGGTCCTTCTCAATCAGCTGGGCCCGCTTATAAAGGTCCTTATACTCCTTCAAATCCAAAGGTACCACAAAGCTCCTCACCTCTGGCCGGAGGCCATCTCTAAATCTTCGAGCTCGGTCTGCCGGTTTCTGAACCAACTCCGGGGCATACTGCGACAGCTCAGCGAACTTTGCTTCATACTAATCAACTGTCATCGTACCTTGGCGAAGGCGCTGGAACTCCGCCAATTTCAGCTCTCTAGCACAGTCAGAAAAGTACTTCTCATTGAATGCCTCAAGAAACGCATTCTATTATGGAGCTACACCATCAGGGAACACTATCCCTTTATTAGTCTTCCACCAGGTGGCTGCGGTTCCCCTCAACTGATAGGCTGCCAGCACGACCTTCTCTGCTTTAGTGCACAGCAGCAGCTCAAAAGCATTCTCCAGTTCCTGAACCCATAGTGCTGCAGCTTGGGGGTCTCCCGCTCCCGTGAACATTGGCGAATTCAACCTGAGGAAGTGTTGCACCAACTTTTGCCTTGGCCTCCCAGCGGCCACATCCTCGAGCGGAATTTCCTCAAGTTCCTCTTCTGGCTCGGGAACCGGTGCGGCGGCAGTAGCAGTGGCGGCATTAGCGGCGGCAGCAGCATTGGCGGCATTAGCAGCATTGGTGGCAGCGGTGATAGCGGCGGCTGAAGCGGCGGCTTGCTGGTCAAGTCTGTCACCCATCATCTCGAGCATCTGCATGATTCCCACAAACCTCGGATCCTCAGGGACTGCTGCATCCCTCGGAGGCAACACTTTGCACCACACCGCTCGCCTCGGCCTCGGCTGTGCTCTTCCCAAGGCACCTCGGGCACTGGCTCTCATCGGCGGCCCACCCCGAAACACGGGGCCTACTGCTCTCTTCCTAGCAGCTCTCGGCACTCGGTCACTCATGCTACAGGCTCAATATAGATGCCTATTGCAAATTCCAATATAACATTAGAATCTAAGTGACCTCACAACAAGTTAACAAACAACTAACAATCACTTGCATTAGCATAATAAAAGTCTTTCCTACCGACTATCCCATGACTCCCACGCACCTTATCACTCCATACATGAACCATGCTCTGATACCACTTAAACGGGGATGTCACGCCCCGAACCTCGAGAGCGCCAACATCCCGCCATGGTCATGGAAATGCGACCTTCCCAGGTAGTGTCGCCGACCCCAATTTAATTTATTAATGCGCAAGCGGAACGTACTAAGAAACCCCATACAACAACACACGGGATAGAACAGCAGGAACATCAATTCAAATATCAAACAACATAATTTCATACATTACCATTCAAAACAGGGCTTACATATATCAACCGGATCCAAGGCTATGCACCAAAAATGGATTAGAGTTTATGTGCATCAAAAGAGGGTTAGCCTACACAACATGGAACAGTCCGCCAAAAAGAAAAGACACAGCCCTAGGACTACTGATCATCGCCATTCGTCGATCCCACATCCTCAGGATCAGACACCCAGGATTGCGGGGGTGAAGCGTTGATCACTCGACCATCGGGATGATCTGCCACACCTTCTCCCAAAAGGGCGTTCATCACCGCCAGTGGAACATCCATGCTGTCCAAGGGGCCCACCCTAACTCCATCTACTCCGGTACGAAACCAAGCCTTAAACCAGTACGGTATCCTGTCATGCACGTTCACCTCGACCCAGATAAGAGTCCTGACCAACTGATAGACCCAGGGGCTCCCGGGGTCAGGAGCACTCACAGTCGTCTGATCGATCTCTGTTGGCAGGCCACTTATCGTCGGGGGTATCGCCATCTACGGTCCTGAAATGTTTTCCCCAAACCGGGATGAGACTTTGTCTCAGCAAGTTCACCCCTCCTAAACCCCTATTAGGAAGAAAATATGCCCCAAAGTGGTCTAGCCACACAATACAGAAAACTTACCTCGCCTTCTTGCATTCCTGCAGGTTAGTACAATTCATAGCACTCAAGTACAAGCCATAATAAGCACGTGAGCCATCGGAATGCAATCAATTTCATTTTAATTTTGCCATCAAAGCCAGCATTTCAAATTATCATTCATTAGGGCCACACAAGGGCATAGCCTACTCGCAGTTCGGCTATCTACTAACATATAGTCAGGCATCGCCTCCCCACCTTGGAGCGCGGCTACGTCAGTACATCGACGGCGTTCCCGAAGGAGCATGGGCCCAGAATCAACTGTGACCCGCATCCACCTCGTGGGCATCCCATATAGGGGGAATTTCAACTTAATAGATCAATTCAATTCCCATAATTATTAGGCAACAATTTATAATCAAACTCAAGGCACGTCACACGTGACTCACATATTCCAATCACAACATTATCCTTTAAAACAATCCAATTTCGATATCAAATCCGACATTTGAGATTTTCTAACTAAACTTCATATTTTCCTCAATCAACACTCAATTTGCATTAACCAATCATCAATTTCAAATTCTAACTATACAGCAAATGACGATCGGCACGAAATTCGAGCAATTAAGGTCAAAAATAATTTTTCGAGTTTTTTTTTTATAAATAATATTTTAATGAATTTCGGAATATGATTTAATATTAAATAATCCAACAATTTCGAAACATTTATTTAAATCACAAATAAATTCCTTTAAGTCACATCAAGGTTTATTTTAAAAATAAACCTACTTAACCATTAAACTAAACCTATTTAACTTTAATTAAACAACTTAATCTAATCCACATTTAAATAAACTAATCTACCAACCTAATCTCAATCAACCTAAACTAAACACACTTAAGGCATAATTAACCCACTAATCAGGGTTTAGTGAGCTAAACTCACCGGAATCGCTTTCCGGCGGGTCTCCGGCGAAGAGCTCGACGATGCCGACGACAAACCTACACGGATCAACACCAAATGAGGACTAATAGAGGGCCAAAACGAGCAAGAAAGGAGCTGGTTCTTGCTGGAAAAACCAGCAACTAACCGAGCTTCAAGGGCGGCGGAACGGCGGCGATCGGCGGAGGAAATGGCGGAGAAGGGCCGGCGGTAGCTTGAGCAAGAACCGGCGGTGGCTTGGGCGGAAGAAGCGGCGGCGACGACGAACCACGGCCGGCTTGGAGCTGCGACGGTCGGGGCTTCGCGGCGGAGACGGAGGCAAGGTGGCTCGGCGCACGGGATGGCGAGCGGTTCGGCGCGGGAGGCTACGCGGGCGAGCGACGGGCGAGGCGGCGGTGTCGGTCGAACGGCGGAGGCGCGGACGGAGGGGCGGTCGAAGCTTGGCCGGCTGGTTTCTCTTCTACGCACACTATCTCTCTCTCCTCTTTCAAAACCTCAACCAATCCCCTTGATTCAAGGAAGAAGATGAAGTGAAAGCCCACCTTTTCAAGGCTTCATCTCCACCCTCCACTTGTCCAATTCTCCTTCTCTTGGCTCAACTACCATGACATCACCCTATGTCATCTTCCACTCACTTCCAACCTCCCACAACTTTGGTTCAATAGGTTCAATTTCATTTTCCGCCGGTCCAAATCCTTGCACTTCAATTTCCATCAATTCTCTTCCAATTGATTTCCAATTAAAGTCCACAAATTAATCCAATGATCCTAATAAGATTTGTGACGCACCATGACTTCCAATTTCAGAATTCGATCTCAATTTCACGGTTAATTTCACTTTGGCACAATACTAGTACATTCTAATCTACCGAGCGGTGTTTACAAATTTTCGCGCATTAGACTTGCGGTTGATCATTTCAAGCCATAACTTTCAGTTGTCGGGGAAAATCTCAAGGTTTCAAATACGGGCACAGGGTACCCAATCGTTAGAAAAGTCGGCCTAGTGTCGGTCGGTAAGAATTGTGCGATCCGGTGGAATCACCCACACCTGATCACATGCCTCTGTCGAGCCAACCTATTCTGATCCCTAATCGATTTTTATTTGTACCGTAATGACCCTTGCAAATTATCTCGGTCGAAAGGTCGCTTATTAATCAAATTCTCGAGTCTTATGCATTAGAATTTCATAACGGCTTCACCGGATAGACTAGATTTCACATGAGTGGCCGACTCAAGGAAATTGACTATATGCGTGCCAACGAAATGCCCGTCTAAATTTATTGAAATTAAAATTGGAAAATCGCGCTGTCACAGAACAAGTCGCCAAAGTATTCTCCGTCGATGTTTTGACATTGAAGGGGAAACTTTTATGATTGCTCCACAAGATGAGGATGAGCCAATAAATATTAATGAGGCTCTGAATTTCCCTAATAAGGAAAAATGAATTCATGCAATGGAAGAGGAAATGGAGTCAATGAAATCAAACCAAATCTGGGAACTGGTTGATCTTCCAAAAGGATGCAAAGCTATTGGGAACAAGTGGGTTCTCAAAATAAAGCGAAAGGCTGATGGTTCAATAGAAAGGCATAAGGCTCGCCTTGTGGCGAAATGGCATAATCAATAGGAAGGAATTTATTATAAAGATACATTTTCTCCTGTAGTGAGATTTACCTCAATTCGCATTATTCTGGCAATAGTGGCTAGTATGGATCTTGAGTTACATCAAATGGATGTAAAGACTGTTTTCCTCAATGGAGAATTAGAGGAAGAAATATATATGGAACAACCTGCTGGTTTCATAGTGAAAGGCCAAGAAGAAAAAGTATGTCGACTTTTGAGGTCGATATATGGTCTTAAGCAGTCGTCAAGACAATGGTATATACGTTTTCATAATGCCATAATGGCATATGATTTTACAATGATTGATGAGGATCATTGTGTATATATCAAAAGATCCAATGATCAATTTGTGATCATATCATTATATGTTGATGATATACTAATTGCCGGAAGCAATATGGAGTTGGTTAATACTGTCAAGAGTTGGTTATCTTCCAACTTTGAGGGTGAGGCTGCATACATTCTTAGAGTTAATATTTCAAGAGATCGTTCGAAGAGATCGTTATCTCTTTCGCAAGAAACATATATAAACAAGGTTCTTGAACGATTTCGTATGCAAGATTGTAAACACATACACACTCCTATTGCAAAAGGTGAAGGATTGAGTCATAGACTGTGTCCAAAGACTCCACAAGAGAATGAACAAATGAAACATGTTCCTTATGCTAGTGCTGTTGGGAGCTTGATGTACGCTATGATGTGTACAAGACCTGACATATGTTTTGCAGTTGGAATGGTGAGTAGATACCAATCCAATCCAGGTCCAGCACATTGAAAAGCCATTAAGAGAATACTGAGGTACCTAAAGGGAACTTCTTATTACAAGTTGAATTACCAAGGAAAGGATCTGCGACTTGAAGGCTATTCAGATGCTGATTGGGGAGGAGATTTAGATGAAAGAAAATCTACCTCTAGATTTGCTTTCTTACTGAACAATGGCGCCATATCATGGAGCAGTAAGAAGTAAACGTGTATAGCCTTGTCCACGATGGAAGCTGAGTTCGTGGCATTATCAGCAGCAGTACAAGAGGGAGTTTGGCTTAAGAGATTTTTGGATCATTTATGTGTTATTGAGAAAGCTGCAAATCCATTGTTGGTTAACTGTGATAGCCAAGCAGCTATAGCGTACACCAAAGATCCAAAATATCATGGCAAGACCAAACATATAGATACCAAGTATAACTTTGTCAAAGATATGGTTGCACGAAAAAATGTGAAGTTACAGTACATATCTACGCATAGAATGGTAGCAGATCCTATGACAAAGCCAATACCTAGAGATGTGTTTTGTAGTCATGTAAAATCTCTAGAATTGCGTAGAGTCTGATGTACTGAATTGTAATTTCCCTAAGTTGTTCACATTTATGAGCTAGTATTGTTTCATTATTAATGCCTATGAATCTTTGTTTGATCTTTATGCATCTTAATGCTCAGTGCATTATTTTAAGTTGAGAAAGTATATCGGACATATATAAGATTAGCCTACTCACATGGGTAATCGCCTCTATTTACTGTGTGATAAATAGAGATGAGACTGTTTTTAAGCTTATTATCTAGGTGATAATCGAGAGCTCAAGCTTAAAATACGTATGTCGCCTTAACTGAGTGTTAAGATGAGAACATAATACTTACTATGTCTGAAAGTAAAATAACTAACATATTTTACTTTATCTGTCTATGATGCCAGATGTGAGTTCTGATGAATTTTGTAAATGAGTAGATACGTGAACTCAAGTTAGACATTGGGTATGTCTGAACTATCATCTGTACGGTATTGAAAGTGTAGACATACGCTCCATGGGAAAGGAGTTAATACCGTAATACGTATTTCATACTACGTATACATGAGACGACCAATAAGAGTGGCAAAAGTTTGATCTCAACTTTTATACCGTGTGATAGTTTTGAGGAAAAGAGTTTCTCAATTTTAGTGCCCTCATGACTTTTACTTATTCTTAAGATTTCTATTTAGTGTTTGCTATCTTAGAATGTTGCCAATGGTCATGAGTTGATTCGATCTAATTGGACATTTCTAGAAAAGCAAGATGAACTGAAATTGAGAGTTTGAATGGAAGAGGAAGATCGAATTTGGAGAATCACATTGTAGTTTTGTATTCACTGGTCGACCAATTATGACTGTCTTTGGGATAATCATAGTTGTGAAAGCAATATATATATCATTGTTTAAAAGATATCAAGAGAGATATAAATGTGATCGATCGATCTAGGGTACTACATACTAAATCTACTCAGAGTGTGATGCCTATTATGAGCTGCTATATATTTCTAATAGATGTATAGCAGCGAGCTCTCAAAGTATGTCGGTCGCACAGATTATTCACCGGTATGAATGTTGAAGAGAGGTAAAGAGAATTCTGTTCGGCCCACCATGTGCGAGTGGGAGATGATGGTTTTATGTGATAGGCCTAAGTTAGCCCGTCCGCCCATGTTGGCCCTAAAAGCCCGGCCCACAAGATTAGGGCCCATGGATGAAGGGATACGTTTCTTTGTTTTTTGGAGGGACGTATATAAGGGAGGAAAGAGAGAGAGAACGTACCTTTTGACATTATGTACGTTCTTTCCTCCCTCTCTCCCTCCAAAAAGAACAGTAAGCAAAAGAGGCGACGCCGTCTTCCCTTCAAGGCCAATTAACGTCATCGGATCGAACATGATCGGTTTTCTCTTCCTCTTGTCGGCGTTGGTGTTTAATCTGTGGCTAACAAGGTACGCTCGATTCCGTGGTGTGCTTTAAGATCAGTGATACGTGTTTTTCCCGGGCTCGTCTTCCGCATTCGTTTTAGGGGTTCGATTTAGTGTCGAATCCAATTTTTGGGAATCCGTCAAACCCAACAGTAATTGTAGTGATTTTTTTTTACCAATATTAGTATCCAGCAATCCAACTGAGGCAGTAAAATATTAAGATGAAATTTGGCTCAAAAAAATTACCTTATTTCGATTTTCTTCTGAAATGGGATCGACGCCAAGGATTTGCAAATGATGGCCGACGTCGAAACAGACTCGACACGATTGTGGCTAACTCTTGTCAAAGACGTCACGGCCATGTAGGAATTCATGGTGGCTAGCGATGTAATCACGCCTCGGAAAGGAAATCAATTGTCTCTTCGAAATCCCACTGATTGTCTCCTTGCTTTGACCACCGAATAAAGTCTTCTCCTTTTGTCTTATTCACCATGTGCTCCCAACAATCCGAATCGAGATGGTCTCCAGTATTTGTGATAAACGCCACAAGGACTATGGGGTCGTCTATGGGGGATCTTCAAGCATGATGTGCACTCTCGGTGAGGGCGCTTCCGGGATGGTGATGGAATGCTGATTAGTTGTGGAAGGGCTATGCGCTATAAACGTCAGTCGGACTCGTAGCAGGAATCCTTGGGCAGTCGTCTGGGGCAGTAGCAAACAGTACAACAGGATGGCGGGGCCAGGGGAAACAGCTCATCGTTGGGGTCATGGGTGTAGAAAATTTATTCACATAAACAACTAATCAATCATGATAAACGGATCCATTTATGATTGTAAAACACCAAGATCAATAAATATAGCAAAATTAAAGTGTACTTGTTTGAGCCATTGCTTCACTTGAAGAAAAGTAGATCACTCTGATAATCATGGATCTATTGGAATGCCAGATCTTCCTCTCTATGACCTACTTCAGTATAGCAGTTTTCAATGGGATTAAAGCAACTGATAGGTATAACATACCCTTTTATAGGTTAGAGAGGGGACCTAGCAAACTCTAATCAACAGTGTGTCAACTGGGCCATTCCCATTACGGGCTTCAGTCATACACAACTGCCTACACTTTGCCGCTCAACCAGGCCTGTTTTCAATAGATGCCAATACCCAATTCAATCAGATTACTTTAGTGTTCAACAAATATTGGAATATCCATTAACCCGATTATTTAAAATAGAAAACTAATTAATTAATGTAAGCCCATATTATAGAAAATTTCCAACATTCTCCCACTTGGGCTACATTAATTAACTTATTTTATTTTGTAAAAGATTTTATATTGAAAACGACACTATCGGGTTAATAACTGAAAATTTTGTTTTATGTGGCCACAACTTTAAAAAATAATATTCAAATAACGGCATCTCAAACCAATCCAATCCTATATAACCTTAGTATAAGACTATGGAGATCGATTTGTTAAGAAAATACCACAACACATGACCTTCCATAATCACATATAATAAGTATTATATTTTTCATGGATCATGGGCCTAGTAGTGTAGTAAGAAATAGTGCCAACGTGTGATCAAAATGTACACTATTTCTTATCGATCCTTAATGCAATTTCTCAATGACATGAAACTGCATTAACGCAATTTCTAAACAATATGAAATTGCACAATTATGTCACAATCCAACATGAGATCTCATAATTAGTGACATCTAGTCATCTTTAAACTAAAATTTTTTAAAGATACTGTTTTATACTTCCATTTCTCGTTAACGGGAGAAAGGATAACAATAAAATCAATAACAATTATTAAAATAAATGATTTAATAAACATCATAAAATCATTATCAGTCTGCATATAACTATAATATCCAGAAATACAATTTGTATAACTCCCACTAACAAAAGAAATCAAAAGAATCTAAAACACCCATATTCTTTACATGTTCTTTAAACAAAATGGATCGTAAGCTTTTTGTTAGAGGATTAGCCAACATAGACTCAATTCTGATATTTTCAATCACAATGTCTCCCTTTTTGACCAAGTCTTTAACAGTATAATATTTGATCTCCATGTGTTTAGACGCATTACTAATCTTGTCATGCTTGGAATAAAACATAGCTACAGTGTTGTCACAGTAGATCACCATAGGTCTAGCAATAGAGTCCACAACTCGCAATTCTGAGATCAAATTTCTAAGCCAAACTGCTTGAATCGACGCGCCATAGCATGCTACAAACTCAACATACATTGTAGAGTTCGTAATCAAGGTTTGCTTTGTGCTCTTCCAAGAAATAGCACCTCCAGCCATCATAAAAATATATCCATAAGTTGATTTTCTATCATCTGAACAACTAGCAAAATCAGCATCTGAATATCCAATCACCTTTAGGTCCTCAACTCTGCTATACACAAGCATGAAATCCTTTGTTCATTGTAGATACTCATCACCTTTTTAGCTGCAACCCAATGTTCATGACCTGGATTCGACAGATATCTTTCAAGAGTATTCACAGCAAAAGCAATATTAGGTCTGGTACATACTTGTGCATACATAAGACTGCCAACTGCACTAGCATAAAGAATATTCTTCATGATTTCTTTTTCAACATTATTTTTGGGGCATTGATCTATGCTTAATTTATTTCCTTTCACAACAGGAGCTTCACCTGACTTACCGGTCTGCATATTGAATCTTTTCAAAACACGATCTATATAACTTTTTTAAGATAACCCCAAACCTCCTTAGATCTGTCACAATGAATCTCAATTCCTAGAACAAAAGAGGCTTCCCCAAGATCTTTCATATCAAACTTTGTAGATAGAAAGTTTTTTGTGTCATTCAATAGATCAACATCACTGCTAGCAAGTAAAATATTATCTACATAAAGTACTAAGAAAATATACTTACTCCCACTTACTTTCATGTAGATGCATTGATCAAACTTGTTTTCTTCAAAGCCAAACGATCTCACAACTTTGTGAAATTTTAAGTACCACTGACGTGATGCTTGTTTGAGACCATAGATGGACCTTTGAAGTTTGCACACCATATGCTCCTTTCCAGCTTCTTTAAACCCTTCAAAGGTTGCTACATATATACTTCTTCATCCAGATCTCTATTTAGAAAAGTTGTCTTAACATCCATTTGGTGAAGCTCTAAATCAAAATGAGCCATCAATGCCATGATTATCCGAAAAGAGTCTTTAGTGGACACTGGGGAAAAGACTTCAGTATAATCAATGCCTTCTCTTTGTGTGTACCCTTTTGCGACTAACCCTGCCTTGAATCTCTCTATGTTGCCTTTATTGTCTTTCTTGATTTTGAATACCCATTTGCAGCCGATTGGTTTATGCCCATCAGGTAAATCAAC
This sequence comes from Eucalyptus decipiens, assembly GCA_014182575.1. Classification (NCBI taxonomy): domain Eukaryota; kingdom Viridiplantae; phylum Streptophyta; class Magnoliopsida; order Myrtales; family Myrtaceae; genus Eucalyptus; species Eucalyptus decipiens. The sequence goes on from CM024612.1 coordinate 2,256,736, forward strand.
AAGTTTCCATACTTGATTAGTTGACATGGAAATCATCTCGTCATTCATCGATCCTAACCATTTATCTGCCTGATCACTATTAAGAGCTTCTTTGAAAGTCGTTAGATCAACTATACTTCCAATGTCAAAATCAACTTCTCTAAGATAAACATGATAATCATTTAGAGGTGTTGGTCTTCTTTGTCGCTATGATCTTCGCACAGGCATTTCTAGAGCTGCATCATTCATCTGGGGAATTTCATTTGTAATGGGAGGATCTACTGTCATATTTTCGGTATTTGCTTCTTGCTGAATTTCCACTATGCTAGGATCTCGCATGAAATCATCAAGCAAGATGGGCAGTGGAATAGAGACCATTTTGTTTGGTTCTTCCCTTTCAAAAGATAGAGAAGAACTCTTTTCTAGGAATATGGCAGTTTGAGATTCAACGATTCTAGTGCCTCGAGTAGGATAATAGAATCTATACCCTTTAGAATGATCAGGATATCCAATAAAGTAACATCTAGTAGTTTTGGATTTGGTCTTCTTCTAAGAAGCATCATAAATTTTCACCTCGGCAGGATAACCCGAAACTCGTAAATGATTCAAGCTTGGTTTCCTCTCTGTCCACAATTCAAAAGGTGTTTTCGGCACCGATTTACTAGGTACACGATTCAATATATAAGTTGCTGTCTTAATCGCATCACCCCGTAAGTATTCAGGCAAATTAGAACTGCATATCATACTTCGTTTCATCTCCATGAGTGTACGATTTCGCCGTTCAGCTACACCATTCTGTTCAGGACTCCCAAGCATTGTATATTGAGCGACAATACCACAATCCTGCAAATATTTTGCAAACGGTCCCTTTTACTGTCCAGTCTCAGTATATCGCCCATAATACTCACCATCGCAATCAGACCTGACAATCTTGATAATTTTTCCCAATTGTTTCTCAACTTCAGTACGAAACATTTTGAACATTTCAAGAGCATCAGTCTTCTCCTTAATTAGATAAACATAACAATAATGGGAGAAATCATCAATGAACGTGATGAAGTACTTATTTCCACACAAGGTGGTTGAGTATGGCCCACTAAAGTCAGTATGAATTATCTCCAATAGATTTTGACTACGAGTAGCATCTTTCTTTTTGGTTTTAATTAATTTTCCCCTCACACAATCAATACAAATCTCAGTATCATTTGAGTCAAGAGGAGGAAGAATATCAGCCTTGATAAGTCGCTTCACCCTTTCTTTGAAGATATGCCCCAATTGCTTATGCCATAACAATGAAGATCTATCTTTGATTAAAGATCTCTTAGCAACAACATTCTTGACGTTGAAAGAGCAATATGGTCTATCGGGAGATAAGGATAATCGATATAATCCATCAGACAAAACACAATTCCCAATAATTTTGGAATCATAACTCAAATCCACTCTTTTATTTGCAAAATGAATACAATATCCAGCTTTGTCAAGCGAAGAAAGAGATACTAAGTTTCTCCTAAAATTAGGAACATAAAAGACATTGTTCAAGATAAGTTGAAAACCAGAATCTAAATTCAAAACAATTGTCCCTATGCGCTCTACATCAACTCCAGTATTGTTTCCAACTTTAAGCTTTGACTCCCTTAAACTTTGATTCCTTAGATTTGTTAGATCTTGTAAGGCAGTAGTCACATGAACAGTAGCACCAGAATCAAGCCACCAAGAATCCAAAGGAATATCAACCAAATTTGATTCAAAGAAAACCAACAACTCACCTTGGTGACTTTCTTTTCTTGTTTTTAGCCAAGCTTGGAATTTGTAGCAATTGGCTCTCTTGTGACCCTGCTTCTTGCAGTGAAAACATTTAAAATCCTTATCTCCATTTCTCCCATAGTTCCCATTTTTGTTAAAGTCTTGCCCTTTCTTCGGACCATGAGCATTTGACCCTTTAGGCTTCCATTTGCCTCTAGACGAACTCAACTTGGCATTGGTAGTTAAGTGGGCAGACTCATACTTTTCCTTCTTTAACTTCTCTTCCTTAGTCACAGACTTAGTAATCAAGGCATTAACGCTCCATGTCTTATTCTGAGCACTATAAGCAGTTTTAATTTGGCTAAATTCAGCTGGCAAAACATTTAAGGCGTGATGCACAATATAATTTTCAGAAAGGACAATTTCATGGGCCTTAAGTTTGGACTGAATGTGGACCATTTTCAGTATAAATTCTCTAACACCCATAGCAGCATCATACCTTATGTTCATTAACTCATTCAGCAAGTTCCCAACTTCAGCCTTATTTGAAACTCTATATCTTTCTCCCACTGCTTCAAGGAACTGTCTGGCATTCGTATCTTCTGACAAACCACTAATTAGATGCTCAGCAATGAACCTCTTCATAGCAATGAGGCTCAATCGATTAGATTTTTTTCCCATCTAGCATAATGGGCCTTTTGATCTACAGTACTTTGATCATTGGGCCTAGCAAGTTCATCCTCACATAGAGCCAAGTCCATGTCAACGATGCCCAAAGCAAACTCTATATATTGCTTCCATCTCTTGAAGTTTGATCCAGTTAACATTCAACCGTGGCATTGTTGTTATTTACAACAAATGTAATTGTTTAACACACATAATGCAATAAGATCAATTATGGGCAATAAGCAATTCAACAAAAATAATTAGTACATCATAAACTCCCCTTCGGGCAGAGTCTATAATGCACAATTATTTTTCCCAGCATGAAATTTATAAAGCAACAACAAGGAGAATTACATATAATTGTTAAGGATCCATCCCCTTTGGGCAAACAAATCCTTTAAATTATACATCTCCGTATTATCAATATAATTAACTAGATTTAATTAAATGAAGAAAAACCAACTAAACCCAACACATACAAGCTTCAAAGTTTCGGATCTAAACCTCCCACGGCCGAAAATTCGATTTTCTTAAATTTAAACCCTAAAAACTTACCTTGATGCAACAAAAGGATGCTAAAACATATATATAACAATACCCATGCACCAATTTACAACAAACACCAATCAATTGCAAGTAATTTGAAAAGTCTAGAACTTTTTCGTGTATAAACCCTAGAATTTCAAATCTAAAATTCTCTCTCAATTCTCAACGAAATTATGCAAATTATATATGGTTGAAAAGATCTTGACATGTAGAACAAAAAGCCCTATGTTTTCAGGATCAATCAAGGAAAAAATCCACATGAAAAGATAATGCCCATATTCGGCTCAAAGACGAAAATTTCGAATTTTTCCATAAAAAAATTAAAAAAAAATTAAAAAAAATTGGGTTCTACAATCATATATGATTAGCTTTGATACCACATGTAGAAAATTTATTCACATAAACAATTAATCAATCATGATAAACAGATCCATATATGATTGTAAAACACCAAGATCAATAAATACAGCGAAATTAAAGCATACTTGTTTGAGCAATTGCTTCACTTGAAGAAAAGTAGATCACTCTGATAATCAGGGATCTATTGGAATGTCAAATCTTCCTCTCTATGACCTATTTCAATATAGCAGTGTTCAATGGGATTAAAGCAATTGAGAGGTATAACCTACCATTTTATAGGCTAGAGAGGGGACCTAGCAAACCCTAATCAATAGCGTGTCAACTGTGCCCTTCCCATTACAGGCTTTACTCAAACACAATTGCCTACACTTTGCTGTTCAACCAGGCCTGTTATCAATAGATGTCAACACCCAATTCAATCATATCATTTTAAGGTTCAACAAATATTAGAATATCCATTAACCCGATTATTTAAAATAGAAAACTAATTAATTAATGTAAGCCCATATTATAGAAAATTTCCAACAATGGGTTGATCAAAGTAGCGGCCAGTCAGACGGTAGGGAGCAGACGAACGAAGGGTGTGATCGCGAGATGACTGAGCTCGTCGGAGACTATAGTTGCAGCAGCAGTTCGCGTGTGAGGATGCGGAGGGAAGAGCTCCGTGATGACGCCAATCGTGACCTAGGAGGGACACGCTCAATGCAGAAAGACAATAACTATCTCTCTCTCTTCCTCTCTCTCTCTCTCTCACCCGTTACCGAGAAGAGTCCCTTCTCTTTTTCCTGTATTTTGTGGCTGTGTTTTCTCAATTGTATGTGATGGGTTTTTTATATGTGATGATGGGCCTAAGTGGGCCCGTTCGCCCATGTTGGGCCTAAAAGCCCGGCCCGCAAGATAAGGGCCCATGAATGAAGGGTTGAGATGTGAAGAGGTGTTACATTGAGGGGTTATGTCTTTTGGAGGAACGTTTTACATTAAAGAGTTACGTCTTTTGGAGAAGACGTTTTTAAGGGGGAAAAAGAAAAAAAGAGAACGTACCTTTTGGACGTACATAAGTTTTTCAGCAAAAGTTCTCTCCCCCTCCAAAAAAAGAAACGTAAGAACAGTACCCTCAAAATAAGACTTTTCTTCCCCTAATAGCAACAGTACGCTCCTCGATAGAAAGAGATCAGGATTCTTCCTCGAACTTCAACATTGGTGTTTAATCTGTGGCAAATAAGGTACACTCGATTCCGTAGTGTATCTTTGATCGGTAATACATGTGTTTTCTGGACTCGTCTTTCGCGTTCGTTTTAAGGGTTCGATTAAGTATCGGAATCGGTTTTAGGGAATTCGTTATTCCTGACATTGTTATCAGAGTCATTGTTCATGTTTCCCTATCCCTTTTCATGTTTATGATTTGCTTTTTGATTGATTTTTTGTGAAACACCACTGTCGGCCGATCGGGGACGGAAAAAATCCCAACACCCGTACTGTTCCCCCTCGTTTTTTGATTTTCCGTAAATTGAAGTTCGTTTTTGATAGCGTAGGGTCGAAGCTCTTGTCGATATGAGAAAAAGAGTAGCAGATCGTCGCTGGGGGCCGCTAGACGTGCTGTCACGCGCGGCCGAAACAGACTGGGGTCGTCGACACGGTCCCCATCAGGCGCCTGCAACGCACCCGCCGTTTCGGTCCCAGGTGCATGCAACGCATGCGCATGGTCGTTGGCACGTGCCGCGCATACGCAGGGCACGTGCCAGCTGACGTCATCATGACGTCAGCACGCACGCGCGTGGCACATGCCAGTTGGTCGGTCCGACCCGACCCGTCCACCCAACCCGATTAACTACGACTCATTGACCTGTTGACCTCAACTTTGACTGTTGACCCAAAAAAAAAGAGAGAGGAAAGAGAGGAGGAAAAGAATGTGTTTCTTTTGCCAAGTAAGTCTATGTGGATTATAAGTAGTCCCTTATTTGTTCTGCATTTGTTGCAGGAACAATGCCTCCTCGTAAGGCGTGCACACCTATTCGTGCAATTACAGATGAACAAAAGGAAAGGTTTTCTAGGTTGATAGCTGAGCTGATTGATTATCGATGGGAGAGTGGTGACTTAATTGATCATGTTTGATATAGCTAGTATAAGTACCTAGAGGGGGGTGAATAGGTATATAAAAATAATTCTCTTTTGATTTGAAAGCGGTTACTAGACAATCAATAGAAAGGAAGTTATCATTTAGATAATGAAACGAACTATGATCAAAGTAAAACAGAGAGTAGGGAAGAGAAGATTCAACACGAGGTTTATAGTGGTTCGGCTTGATTCAAGCCCTACGTCCTCTTACGCGACGACCCCTTTGGCTGGATTTCACTATAAACAAAAGAGATGTTACAGCAATGCTCTTCCTTGATTCCACAGTATGGATGTTCTACCACACTTTCTCAAGGTATCTCACAATATGAACTCTCTTCTGTATACAAGGATTTCGCTCAGTAAATTAATTGACTATGAATCAATGAGCTTCAGACTTTGGAATTCTTCTATCGCACACTCTCGAACAACTGGAACGTCTTCCTTTTATACTCCTTTATGCTATCATACTCGTTGGCACTTACCAAATGAATTCTTCCAATCTTCCCGTTGGACAGAATCAATTTGGTAGATCATTCAAGCTATTAAAGGAACATGTCATGGCCCATCAATCACCTTCGCCCATACAATCGAGAATCTTGGTTTCCATAAGAAGAACCTTCCAAGAATACTTAACCAATCATCGGATCCTTAATCAATCTTGATTCAAATAAAGTAATCCATTATCTCATATCCATCCAAGAGATCTTCTCCAGTCGATAAGGCTAAGTCCATAATGAATCAAACAGATCTGGATAACCTTACTTCAAATGGATTAGAAAGCATCCTTTGAGAATAGACTTTAAGTCTTGAGTCTC